>JACVCZ010000006.1:7240110-8446795 GCA_020829145.1 Drosophila nigrodunni | reverse complement strand
TTTGTGACCCATAGAACCAACCAAGAATACGAGGTCTTTTACAGTCGGCTCGCTCGACTGTTGCCTTTCTTACTTGTCTTTTGGTTCTTATTGCTTCGTCTTATTTTGCTGTCATTTACAATTAAGTTTGTTATTTGCTTTCACAGGACGAGGGCGACCAAATAAAACTAATTTAAAGTTCAATAAAGAAAGCACAAAATTATGTTGAATTTCTTCTGTCTGAGCTGTCCTTTAATCAACAAGTTCGTCATCGCCATCGTGACCATCATCATAATCTTCATGATTATCCTCATCGTCATCATAATTATTAACTGTGGTAACCAAAACAAATATTGACATACTTTAAATAATTTATGAATACACGACCATCAGGATTGGCATCAGAATTTGCTGTATCAATCGAGGGATTCTGGCTTAAAGCTACTCTGAAAATCCCACGACTTCATCGTGCCTTAATTGTAATTGAGTAACTGAGTCAGGAACTGGGGGAGTGCTGACTTAAAGCCGTACACCCCTTACTCGCCATCACTCACTTGCTCAGTGATGACGCGCAAATCGATTAAGGTCTTAACAAGGATAATTTAAGGATAACAAGTCCAAAGCGTAAAGGGGATGCGTCCAATTTAGGCAGCACTTTTAAGCCGATTTAGTCAATCTTTGGGGAGCTTTTTACTTGGGTAACATTCAAGTAAATATTTACTTAAATGATTCCTGGTTTGTAGTTGGTTAAATAAATTATAAATTTATTAGGAAACAACTTTTTTGGGACTACTAGTTTTTAGCGTTAGTCAATCAAAAAAGTTATTAAATAACTATTCTATTTTATTCTGATATTCTATTAGTTCTTATACCCTGTGAGGAAATATTGTGTTTTCTCAAGTCATCATCCGTCCATATGCGATTAGATCTGTGAGCCTATATGAGCTAAGGACAATATTTAAAATACCATGACTTGGAAACTATTAGAGCTATCGTGAGCAAGTTTAATTATAATGTGCATGATACCATAATAACTGTGATAACTAAGTTTGCTTCGAAAACAACATGCTGTAGCTCCCATATTAAAATTAGTGACTTGCATAAAAAAATTTATAGATGCGTATATAAGGATTCAACTTATCTTTACCAAAATTGATTAAAAACATAAGAGAACGGAGCTTTTTCAGTTGGATTCCTGGACTGTAGCCTTCATCGACCCCATAAATTATATATAATCCTGATCAGCATCAAAAGCGGAGTCGATATAGCCATGTCGGTCTGTCTGTCTGTTTCTATGCGATCTAGTTTCACAGTTTTAAAGCTATCTTAATGAAAAAACATATTTTGATTCTGTCATTAAGAATGTTCTTCATTTTTTATAAAAATAGACTGTACTCCTTTAGCGCTGCGCTGGCTTACCTTTGAGAAACATATAACCTATTTAAAGTCATCTGTGCCGGAAAATAAAAATTAATTTCCTTAAATAAATGTTTCCCACTTGTTCTATGTTAGTACACGATTGGGAGTTTTTACTGTACCAGCACGGCACTCTGACTAATTATACTGTACATATGTGTATTTAAAGTCTATATCTTGTTACAGATTGAATGAGCTTTGAAGCAAACCTGCTAACAGTATTAAGACAGCAAAGATTAACCCTTAGTTGCCCGCTGTCTTCACCCTTTCGACGTTAATATCTTAAGAGGATCAAAAAGGATGCGAAGTAAAGTACACAACATTTTTATAGAGCTCAAGCTGTTTGCATAGATTGTGTGAGTGTGTGTGGAGGGGGGAGTGAGTGTGAGAAAAACTACATGTGTTCGGTTTTGTGTGTGTGTGTAAAAATAGGCAAAACACGTGTTGTTATGGTTCTGTCCAGGAAAAGGAAGGCGCAAAACTCACCAACACCTGCAAACACCTACACTCACACACACACACACACACACACACACATACTCTCAGTGTTTATTATTATGAAGAAATATTCGCGCTTGAAGCCAACACGCTCGGGACTCATAACCAAATAAGTTGAATTTTTATAAAGCATACTTTACTTTGTCGACGTCCACGCGCAAATTGCCAAACAAACCACCGGCGTTGTGTCCCTTTGTCCCTGTTCCCGATTCCCTACCAAGGGATACTTCGTGCCCACGTCCCCGTGCCCGTCCCCCTACCACAAAGTGTCTGAAATTTTTGGGCAAATGAAACTTTAAGCAATGTGAAAAAATGAAATTTAAATAACGATTTATAGCCTTTGAAGTATGATTATTTGCACAGACGTCAAGCCAAAATGGAAGCGAGGCGGCAACTAAACGAACCGTCGTCACACAATAGAAATCTCAGCACCGAATAACGACTATTTGATACACTAAAAGAGAATTACTATAAACTGAATTTAAATAAGGTCTTTAATAGTATATGTACATTTATATGTATAAATAAATAGAGGCTTTATAATAATGATCCGAAATAAAATTAAAACATGAAATATTTCAGATCTGTCTTTATCTGAAAAGGGCTCTTCTTTTTATATAAATATATAGAACTTTAATTTTAAATTCCGCCCAACTGGAAAAATGTTATGAAGCCAATAAATTATCCATTAAATTATTTAATTATTGTTTAGAAAGAAAGGATTATTTTTGTTGATTTAAAACTTATTGTTTAATAATAAAATGTTGTCTAGAATAATGCTCGAAAGAAGTACAGAGTCTTTTTAAAGTCGGTTTGACAATGGAAAAAAAAAACACAATTGTTTTTTTTGATAACAGCATTAAGAATGGTCTATAAATCAGTTAAGATGCTTAATCGATGTCTGTATCCACATAATTCTGGCTAAGTACGAGTTCAATAGCAGTTAGTACTGATAGTGCGAAGACCATAAAATAGGCGTGTCAACTGTTATTGCATAGTGAATGTGCTCAGTGCAAGTTAATTTTCTTGATTATGGCTAGCAAAGGCCATATAAAGGCCAAATTCGTAATGCGTTCAAACAGACAACACAGAGAAGAGCGCAGACAAACAGGCACCAAATACAAGGCAATAGCCTAGCTGTGAAGAGAGAGAGAGAAAGAGAGTGAGATGGGGAGAGAGGGAGCTAGCGAGAGTCAAAGGCTACGCTGTGCCTGCAGTGTGGTGGGGGTGTTAGTGTTACAACCATTGACTGTGTAGATGAGCAAATGTTTCTCCGTGTATGTGTGGGCTTGTTTGTATGTATGTGTGTCTGTGTGCGCTGTCAAAATCAAATAAGACTTGCTAGAAGGGGTGTCGACGGGTAGGGGAGCGACAGAAGTGCGGGGAAAGGCAATGGGGATAGGCGGCCAATCAGACCTGGGGCTTGTTGCTGTCACTGCCGAAGTCGGCGTCGCAGCTGAAGTCGCTGTAGACGTTGTAGACGCTGTCGCTGTCGATGTCGATGTCGATGCCTTGTGCTTAAAAGCAATGCCATGAAATTGCTTTTTGCAAAAAGGTAACGCTTACAGCAACAAGTGAGCGCGAGCCTCTATAAATATATACATATATATATTTATATATATGTATGTACAAGTGTATATGTGTGTGAATGTGTTTGTTTGTGTGTATGGGTGGGTGTGTGCTTTGTAGGTGGGGCGCAAAGGAAATGAGAAAAGGTTGTTGCAGGCTTCCTTTTCCCGCTTTATGTGCGCTTTGTAAATTTGCGTAGAGGTCGCCGCGCAATGAGGAAACAGGAAGTTGCCAGGACATTGTTTATTCCTTAGTGGCAAACAAACCAGCAGAACACCCGCAAAACACCCAGAAAACGCAGCGTGTTGCTCAAAACTCAGCTCCAAAGTCAGTCAGCACAGCAAAAGCCAAAGTAGACCCTAAAAAACCAAAAAAGACACGATGGGAATTGCTCCCATAAATTATGTTACTGTAGGAATTTAAATTGTTACCTTAGCGAATGTCCTTCAAATGTCTGCATTTTGTTTTCTTTATCATTTTACATTCACTTTATTTTATTTAATTTTCTGTGTTTTCTTTCTATTACGCTAACAAAAAAAAACTAAAATGTTTAAGACGAACGTTGACAAAATAATCTGTTAAATGTCTGTAAATACACGTGCGTGTGGGCGGTCGAAGGAGGTGTGGCCGGAGGGTAAAATGAAGGCGGGGTCGAGGACCATCTGAGACAATAAGCAGACGCTAAATGGACGCAATTTTTGTTGTTGGTTCAGAGCCAAATGCCAAAACGCCATTTTCACAAACTTTGGCCCCAAAATAAACCGTCAAAGCGACGACGCACAGTGAAACAAGGCCACAAAATTGTCTGCAAAAACGGCGGCCACATAAAAGAGTTCTGAAAGAGGTATTTAAAATTTGGTGGATAGTAAATTGATTTTTTATATTAAAAACAAGTAAGGAAAGGCTCCGTACAAATAAGAACTTTTAAATCGATTTGTACTAAGGGAGTTATAGGATAAATATAGTTGCTCTATTCGGACCAAACTTAATAAAGATTTGCCGATTTGACCTATGGAAGCTATAGGTTATAGTTATCCAATCGGGATGAAACTTAGTGGGGATAATTATTATGGCACTATACATATAAAGTGTATAGTTGGTCACTATAGTTCATAATTTCCTTTTTGTGCTTATACCGTAAACAATATCTATGTAGTGTTTAAATTTATTTGTATGAAAAATGTAGCATACTTTAAGAGTCTTTATTCTATTTTTAAAATTATTAAAAAGTTTTTTAAGCTGTCTAAAATTCAACATAATTTTGCTCAAATTAGAATCATTACTGGCATTTCTTGACAATTAGCTCTGTTTATAAACGCATGATTTAATTTTTGCTGCCGACAAATTCAATTATTTACAATATAATTCTGTATCTTGTGGTGTTCTTCATGTTTTGTATAGATAGACATATTGCGCAAATATATTGTGAATATTTGTCTTCTCTGCATTTGTTGCTCATCATGGTATGCCCACTGTGAAGAGTCAACGATGGCAACGAAGGCATAAAAGTCAAAGGCAAGCAACCAACGAAAAAAGTATGATTTTACTCTCTTTACCTAACTTTATTGTTGTTGTTGCTGTTGTTGCTGTTGATGGTGTTTTTGTTGTTGTTTGTATTGCAGCTTTATCATAGCCCTTCGCCAGAAAACACACTTGTTGAGCATTAAGCGGTAGAAGGCTAGAGCGAATACAGGAGGAGAGCAGCAAATAGAAAGAGCAGCAGATGAGAAACATCAAGAAGTAAAAAGAAAAAAAATAACAACTACAACAACAACAAAAATATCATGAAAGCAACAAAAGCGACAAAGAAATTGAAATTCTGTCGGTGTGCAAATGTGGGCAGAAGTTACCGTGTCGGCATGTACCCTGTAAAAAGTATGTAATTGGATGGATATTAAATGGTAAACATTTATAATTTTTTTTATAGATATATAATCAAAATGTGTAGTTTATTTATGCAGTTCATTAGGTATATAATTAGTAATTCATTTAAAACTAGCATGAACTATTCTGCATTAAAAAATATCTACATGTAAATATAACATTTTTAATCTAAAACAAATTACAATCATCGAATCATATCATCTAAATTTTTCTGATTTTATTTGACTTAAATGGTAAATGCAATGTTGTTTCTAAGCATCTCTTTAGTTGTGTTAAGGACTGTCCGTCGTAAAATGATATAATAAATTAAATTATTAAAATGATTCTTAACTTATTTTCAGAATCTAGAGAAACACATTTTATACATTCTTGTAAAAACTATTAACATTTAAAATAAAAGGTTTTTTTTTTTTTTCCAATTTCAAAACATTTTTAGCATTTAAAGATGGGTAATAAAAGTATGCTTTCAAAAAAGTTAAGTAAGTAAATTCTCCGTTTACTAAAATTTGTTTAAAAAAGTTACATGGTTGTTTACAGGGTATTCGTCCGGCGTATATGCCCGCTATTTGTGCTTGTGACCTTTACGCGAGACGTTTCTGTTGCTCATTGGAGATAGAGTCAAAGCCTGGATAAAACTTCGTTATCACACACGTTTGCGACACTCGCTCACACACACCACACAGGCAGAGGTTTAAAATGCAGCCGATAGATGGCGTACAAAATGGCGCTCAAAGAAAAACTAAGAGTAAACGCAAAACCAAAACGAATGCAACTGGCAACGGCCACATGCAGCTGCCACATTGGCCTTCAACATGTAATGTGTGTACTTGTGCTTTTGCTGACAGCTTATCAATGTAGGAGCGGTAGAAAGTTGGGGGGAGGCGGAGAGGGGGAACGATGATAACAACTTGCCAATCCAATTGGGACTTAATAGCTAGAAATGCCACAAAAACTTAGTCTTCATCCCACCACCATCCGACCACTCCTATGCCCTCCTCTTTCTTACACACAATTATATTGCAGAGCAAGGCATGCGTGCAACAGTGTGGCAAGTTGTCGAGATGTGTGCTTCAACCAATTTGCCAGTTCTTTTCTCTTAATGCCTGTTGGTTTTTGGTGTGCGTCAGTGTTTGCATAGCCATGCGACAGGTGGCGCTTATGTGTGGGCGTTAATAACAGTTAACTCTTTGCATACCTGATTGATGGCTCTGCGTGAGTCTGTGCGTGTGTGTGCGTTTGTGTGTATACATGTCTGTGTTAATGGCGTATATGCGCTGGTCATTTTCGCTTCAATTATGCAAATTCGAGTGAATTTGTATACCCGTTAGGCATGGCAGTAGGGTATATTGCATTAGTTGGATGAATGGACGTAAAATCTAGTATAAAGTTAGACTTCACTTTAAGTGATTTTTATCCTACAAAGTTTATTTGTCTAGTTGGGTCGATAAAGATAAAGTCTATAGGCCTTTATCGTCTATTTGCTTTTATCAGGATTGCATCAAATAATAATATTGAAATAAAAATTTAAAACTAAGCAATAAAATTAAATTAAAATAAATTTCCTTCAGGGAAACGTTTAGGTTTGTATATAAAGTGAAATACTTGTTTAATATGCAGCGCGAACACATGGCGTGGCACGGCATAATGAATGGTCATTTACACACACACTTACATTCAAAACGTGTATGTCTGTGTGTGTGTGTTGGGATTTAATTTTCCATCGCTGTGCGTTCCAAGCTGATTTTTCCTATATATAAATGTGATAATGTGTTTAATGACTGCAACTCGAGATGACTTTTCATTTGCATAATGAGCGAGCTTCGGTTTTAATATCCTTTCGGTAATATCATTTTGTTTGACTCCCAAGTTAACCCGAAAATATTCCTTAACCAGAAGAATTAAATTCCTGTCGCTTCCATTGAACAGTTTCATTTTTCAGTATTTAGACCAACAATATTTTTATTGCATACTTTTAGGCATGAGAAATAATAAGGATTTTATTCGTCGGCATTTGAAACTGTATTTTCGCGTCGGTGTAGAGTGTTTTGCTTCCTCATCGATTTTGCAATATAATGATTTCTTGCTTCACATTGTTTGCACAAATGACTCGACAATTATGCATTCAACGGTCTCCGAGTGGGATTAAAGACACAAGCTTCACGGCAGCTGCGTTAATTTAATTCACAAAGTTGCAAAATAAATGCAAAATGTTTTACAAGTACAAATTACTAGAAATCATTGTTCATTTAGAATACATTTAATACTCCTTTCTAAATATACAACTTTATATAAAATTAGAAATCATCTAAATTTTTTTTTCAGTAATACTAAAAGCCTTGTAAACTTTTGGTTTTTACATAACTCGTAAAAATTTGCGTCTAAAAATCCGTGTATATACCTGAAGTTGTCTTAACCCTTCAACTTGGAAAGTAACCGTTAACTTTTAACATCTTACTTTAAATGAACAAACATTCTCACACTTTCTTGCTAAAATCTCAGAATTTACCTACGCACTTGGAAATTTTACAGGTTTTCTTACATTTTTTTTATGTTTTTGGTTTGAAAATTAGACACAGTTGAATGCGGTTTGATTGATGTGGAAACTGTTGAGTCGAAACTTGTTGCAGACATGGATTTTGGAGTAGCGAGTACCGAATACCGTGTGAGTGTGCCAGAAATAAAGCCCTCCAAAAATTATTCTGTTTCTCTGCAAATGGAAAAATGAACCACTTAGCAATCAAGAAACATAAAATGCGCATGAAAAACTAGTGAAAATAAACTAGAGAGTGACGGAAGTAGCATTAAGGGTATGAATAGAGGTGGGAAAAGGTGGTAGGGGGTTGAACATGAGGTTGAAGGTTACCATCTATACGTTCACCTGGCAAACTCATTGAGAAATGGACCCCGAGGAGGGCCCATCGAAGTTGAAGTTGTCCGCCTGGACATTAGTTTTATGCACTGTTCAAGGACCCCCGAATGGCAGTGAAACTTAAGCTTCAAGGAGGGTGGCAACCCTCACACGACCCCTAACGCTTGTCGTTCTTTGTTTCGGCTAAAGAGCGCAAGCTTTTATGCTCTCTGCACTGCGCTCTCTTAGCTGACGAAAGCTCGCTCTTATTTTGCCATTGGAAGGCAGCACAGTGTCGCCGTTACAAAGGGGGTTTCTACCCCTATAGCGTGTGCTTTGAAACAGGGTCAAACATAGAAAAGAATAACCATGACAACAAGGGTCAGCATTTGTTTTGTTGGCATTGTTTACTCGACTTGAAGCCTTCAAAGCAGTCGAGGCAGAAAGTGTCAAGAGATATAACTACAAATGGGAACAAATACGGAGCGTGGAGTAATGATCACGGATCTGGACCAAAGCGAAGCAGAGCAAGTGCGTTCGTCTACCACAACTCAACCAAAAAGGCAGCGCAAGGTGCTACAAACATTGACAGGTAATTTCAGCCGCAGATCAAAGAGCGTCGAGGTGGAACAACGTCAGGAATTACACACTGGCAAGAAGAAGCACCAACAGGAGCGCACACTCAATGGTCTGGTGAGTAAGCAACATTTCTAACACGTCTCCCAATGATGACAACATTGTAGTATTCGTTTTTAAATGTATCAAGTAAAATGTGAAAAGTAACAGTGTAAGCCTTATGAGCTGCAGAAAGGGAACCTTCTCATGGATTGGGCTGGCAAAATGGCAATGTTTGATAATGTTTTGATTATTTTGTTCGTCAATTATTTTGGAATAATTCAAAAGTAAATCAAGATAAAACTGTTATCTTCGGCTAGCCCTTTCAGTCATAAATATTGCATTAATTTGGTTTCAGTTAATTATTATTATTTCTATGGTAGTTATATGATTTAGAAGTCCAATTTGGATGAAATTTGGTCAACAGAATTTCGTTGAAATCGGTCAATAAACAACGAAAATGTTCAACCGATTGTTTCTATGGGAGCTATATGATATAGTCGTCCGAATGGAAAATAGTGTTTTGAGACAGATCCAAGCTTTTTTTTACCGCCTTCAAGCGCACAAAAGTCGCCAGTCGTTACAATTCAATTTTAAACACTTACTATAAGAAAAGATTGCTGAGCTTCAGCTTTTTAATATGTTATCGAAGTCATAAGAACACACAAGTGAATTCATAGTGCGACCACAAATATATGCACCGAAAAAATTCAAAATTTGTATTTAAGTTCATATATTAATAAAATTAAAATGAAATTCTAAGAACAAACTAAGTTTTATAGAAAAAATTACATGAATAAATCATAAAGGAATCATAAAGGAATCAAGAAAAACTAAATAAAATAATTTCCTATATTTATTTTTATTTAATATATTTAAAAATTGTGTTTTGATTTATAAAAATCTAATTTATTCCTTTACACCAAACTCCAGTTGCAGGCCAAGGAGCAGCAGTTGGAGCAGTTGCTGCAGCGTCTGGACACTGTGCACAAGTACAACGAACGCTTTGCCAAGGAGAATGAGCAACTGCGTCTGGACAGCGAGCAGTTGGAGCAACGTCTTAGCCAAGCAGAGCAGCAGTTGGCTAATTGTCCGCGTTGCCAGCAGCTTAGTCAGAAGTTGGGAGATGTCCAGGAGATGAACAAGGAGTTGACCAATGATGTGGACATGCTAAAGACGCTGGTCTTTCGCCTCAATGTACAGATCGAGTGCTACCAGGATCAGAGACATAGTGCCGACAAAGATGCTCAGCCCGTCTCCGTTGCAGTTGCCACTTCAGCTGCGACTGCCTGCACCACACTACCTCCATGGACGACAAATCTTCCCACACATACATTGACTCCGCTGCTGCAGGCCTATGACGAATCCTTTCGGGACAAGGATGCACTGCTAGCCCAATATGCCGCGGACTTTGAGCTCTTCGGTAGCGAGTTGAAGCGTGCGCTAGAGGAGAACACACGCCTGCTGCAGTCGCAGGAGCAACTGCGTCGCGATGTCGGCGGCTGGACGGAGGAGCGTGTCCGACTGCAGGCCCAGCTTGGCGTCTGCCGCTCCAAGGCAGAGGCACAGACCAGGAAAACCGATCTTGTCAAGGAAAAACTCGTCGAAGTCATGCATTTCTATGAGCAACGCAATCAGACCTTATTGCTGGACATGAATCACCTGCAGGATGCCTTCGCGCGCTGCAAATCCGAGTTGATTACACTCAAGAGCACAACAGTTCCGTCTCCGCAGTCGCCAGCCGTTCCTGCTTCAACGGCTTCAGCTCCAGCAGCAGTTCAAGCTGAGTGCAAGAACGACACGGATGCACTGCAGCAGTGCAAGCTTCTGCTGGAGCAGCTAAAGCAAGAGCATGCCCGGGAACGCAGCGTCCTAGAGGATCAGCTGCAGACAAGCAACAACCGAGCCGCCTCCTTGCTGCGCAGCTCGGAGAAGGCGAAACATGCGAGGGATCGCCTTAAAGCCCGTCTCCGCATGACGCTGCAGTGGGCGCAGAAGCTGGAGGCGGGCCAGGCCGAGGTGCGTGAAACCTACGATGCAGTGCAGCATTTATCGACGCTGCTCAAGCATAAGGAGTCCCAGCTGCGTGGACTACACGCCCGTAACAACGAGGAGCTGGATAAGCTCCGCCAGAAGCTGCAGCAAAAGGATGAAACCATCAAAAACCTGCTGCGCAGCAAGATGGAACGGCGTCCAGCGGGCGATTAGGAGCAAAAGTGGGTACAGGAAGGGAATGAATCAGTGGAGAAATGGTTAACAATTAAAAATATATAATTTCAATACAAAATACATTAATAACTTAAACGTTAGAAAGCTTTTGAAGCACAGCAATTGAGGGCTCCTGCGTGTGTTGATTTGGGGATGTGTATTGATTGATGCTTGATTGATGTCAATCAGTCGAGAGTGGTTTGATGATTACTCAATGAATCGCCCTGTTCGTTGTCATCGCCACCTCCGCCGCTGCCTCCGGCACAGACGCCGCACGCCTTTGGCACCGTCTGCTCTATATACATGTTAATCTTCCCGATTATTTCGGGACCAACTTCGCGCATGAGCTGCTCGTAGCGTGCGACGCCAAGCTGCGATTGAAGGCTCTGCAGCTGCCATTTGAGGTAATCGGTTAGGGGTATCTTGTAGACCGGATCCTTCAGTACCAGCTGCCGATGCCTGTCGTCGTGGTAGGTCTTTGAGTGGAAGTCATCATAGAGGTTATCCTGGAAGTCCTCCAGTTCGTGCTCGTCGTGTATGACCAGCGAGTCATAATAGCGCTGTGTCGCCTTATCGACACCCTCATCCGATGCCGTATATTGCTTGTCCATAACCTCCGAAAGCGTCTCCTCCACCAGCTGCAGGATGTGGGGCAGGCGGGCGAGAAGCAGCTCATTGTTGCCGAAGATGGAGGCAAACGCAAGGCAGAAGAGCTTGCGTTTCTCGGCATGTGTATCGGCCACAAGAGGGAACATCTCAATCCACACATCCAAAATGCGAGCAAGTGCGTCCGTTTGCGGCAACTCCTGCACCACCGACATGAACACCGACTGATCGATGAGCAGCGTTCGTGCAAGCAGCGTTAGATACCAGCCCATGGTCATAGGATACTCCTGCTTGAGGCACACCTGCTGGAAGATGAACGGCAGCGCTGGACGCACTAGACGCAATCCCATAGACGCATCCGTCTTCAGGCACGTCTCAAATATACGCAGCATGGCTATAATGCCCTCCGCTCGGATGTCCTCAAAGGAGCGCACACAGTACGATACGAATCCCTCGCCATAGCGACCCAAGTAGGCCTGAAAGGGGAAAGGAAATCTAGGTTTGATTCGACGAAACGGAGACGGAAAGTAGAATCAACTCACGTGAGGATCGAGCAGAATGTAGGCATGGATTAGCTGCAGAACCGTGCGTAGATTCTCTGACGACATCTCAATGATGGGCAACAAGTGATCACAGAGTGCCAGCAGTTCCGGTGTCAACGCAGTGGAATTGCCAATCACGGCCAGCCACAGCATGATCCCATCCTCGATGAGATACACGTGGGATCGTTGCTGAAACACAAGATTATTAGTGACTGAACTGATCTGTGTCCCCATCACTTACCTGCAGGTCTGTGCTCAGCTCAATGACGCTATAGAGAAAGGGTTTCATGGTATCGGGAACATCGCGTATGGTGCGAACTAACTGCTCCAAGGTTCCAATGATGGCACATCGCAGCATATTGTATTCGTTGAGTTCACTCTCGCGCCACAGCATAGGCAGGTAGGAGATTAATTGCAAGGCTTGAGGTTCGATATATTCGCTCATCTTCTCCACGAGTAGCGTCATGGTGCCCAGGACAACGATCTTGGTATCGCAGGCGGCGGCCTCACGCAACAGCAGGAACAGAGCCTCAAACAGGGCAGCGAAATATGGATGAAACGCTTCCGGCATGAATTCAAAGTCATCGATGAGCAAATTGAGGGTACGAGCGGCAGCCAAACGGATGGGCATGTCCTCCTCCGGTCTCAGCAGATGCAGGCATGCCTCATAGGCTAACGGACGTAGCTCTCGGGGCAGCTGGACGCCCACCCAGTAGCCTACAAGCCAAATGATTCGACGACGCAGTATTCGAAAATTTGGTGCATCGATGCGGAGCTCTGCGAGAAGCTGTGATGTTAACCAGCCGCCAAAATCCAGTTTATTGAAGAAGTAAAAGGACGCCTGGCCGACGGCATTATAGATGGCATCCTTAAGGAGAATGGCCTTTAGATCGGATGCCTCTGTCAACTGAAGCTGCTGTGCCTGCTTCACAAACTTTAATACCTCGTTGATCATCACGGACGAGTGCTGGGTAAAGCAGGTGAAGTACAGGGTCTCCACACACGGACGCAGCTCGTATTTCCAGGCATCGCCGCCACCATCGTCCTGACCATATCCCTCCGGGTCCTGTTGCCACTCGGCCAACTCATCCGGCGTCAATAGAAAATAATGAGTTACAATCTTCTCGCACAAATACGTTACACGCTCCAAGCTGAAGAATTTGCTCTGTGTCTCGGCCGACGAGGCGAGCAGCTCCTCCTCTGGCGTGAAGCCTGTTGAATCTGGAGTCAGAGTATCGTTTCCGTTCATCATGATGCCCTTGAGCATATTTATAGCCTGAATAACAAAGTTGCTGAAATTGATGCGATCCCCGGCATCGAAGATGAGTCCCGTGCCTTCGTGGAACACATAGTGAAAGCTGAACTCCAATGCCACCGGCACGAAGCGAGCAAAGGCCACTGAATGACGATCCATGAACTCGTTCAGCGTCTTCATCATCTTCAGTATGAATCGCTCCAGATCATTGATCAGCTGCTGACCCGCCGACCGCATCCTTAGCTCATAGCGCAGCTCAAGGCACTGGCGCAGTCTCTCGAAGAGCTGCTCAAGGAAATTTATATGGTCACTGACCTTACCACCACAGCCATAGACCAGCAGTTTTCGGAGGGAACGCATTGCAATGTAGGCTCGTTGGAGGCAACTGTGGGCCAGCGCCTCCGGCTCAGTCTTGACCAGCTGCAGAAAGCGTCCGGTGAGCGTGCTCCAAATGTCCCAAGCCATATAGCTAAAGATCTGGCCGGACAACTCCTTAAAGGCTTGCTTTTCTGCCATCAATCGACGCGATGCCAGTGCCTTTATCACATAGTGCAGCATAAGCAGGGTCCGCTGCTGCTGCTGTGCTAGCGGAGCAGCTCCATCGCCCGAATCGCCAGCATCGCTGCAAGCTTGCAGTTGCTTCATCAATGTGGGCATCAATTCTGGCCAACAATCGATCCGAGCGATTTTACTAAGCAGCACGGCCACTTGAAGCGCCACCTGGGGTACATCTTCGGCATTGTAGTGCTGCAAAAGTATATCACGAATCTGCTGCTTCTGCTCTGGTGCCAATTCGAGGCGAGAATTGTGACGCCAATAGCGCTCTATGCCATTCTTTAGGTAGACAGCCGCCATCCAACGAACTTTGACTGCGTCTGTTAGCGTTTCGGATGATGCATTCGATTCGCTTGCCAGCTTCATGCTTAACTTGGCCAATATGGGAAAGAAGCCAGGTTGCTGTTCCCACTCGCTCAGTTGCGCCTCCGCTTTCTGCACAATCTCGTGATTGGGATTGGCGGCTCCCTGTAAAGCGGCTGCAACGAGTTGCTCTGCCGACGCCATCTCAGCACTCAGCACAAACACACACTCGCACACACACTGAGATGTGCAGTTATTCAGTGGACAGACGCACGTCCTTCAATCGTCTATAAATCGTCTTATGCCGATTAAAACAAACTTGCGAAAATTATTGACGAAAAATTACATCGCCATTCCGGCTAGAGTTGTATTGTATCGTTCGGAATAAGTTCGATTGAACTAATCACCAAAATGAACAAGCAAACGACATCCCTCATTGTTGACAGTGCTGGCATATACCCATTTATTACACTGTTCTAGCTTTTTTTTAATGAACTAGCCGAACGTTTTAGCATGCGGAAGCAACTCTGTGGTCACCCTTAATTAAATTATAAATTTGTTGAAGTACTCAGCAGACAAAATACATTATTATTTATTATTTTATTGATTTGTAATGTGATAATTATTATTTTTTTGACGCATGTTGTATCCTCTTCCTTGTTTAGCTTTTTATTATTTTGTAATCGATGAATGGCTGCAGAACGTCTAAATGAATCCAGTTCAGTTCGTTCGTTAGTTTGTTTGTTTTTAAGTTCAGTTGAACTACGATGAACAGACAGAAAAGTCAAATAGTTAACAGCACTAGTTTTGGAATTGTTCAACACAAACAGCTGTTCAAATCGACAATAATCGCAATGCGAACAAACAGCTGTTTTATGGCTTTTGGCAACGCGATGTGTGTTATCGATTACTCTCGTTGGCGACGTAAACACAAAAATTGATATCACACGCAATTGATAGATAACAAGTGTTGATGAGAAAAGTTTAGTCACAAGCTAACCTTAATGATGATAAAGGCGGTAATTCTGATTGGGGGACCCCAAAAGGGAACTCGATTTCGTCCACTGTCCTTGGACACACCCAAGCCACTGTTTCCCGTGGCTGGACGACCCTTGATAGCTCATCACATTGAAGCCTGTGTCCAGTTGAAGGAGCTGAAGGAGATTCTCATTATTGGTTTCTATCCACAGACTCAGATGGAAGGATTCGTTAGTGACATGCAGGCACTGTACAGTAGCAGCAACATCAACATCAGGTGAGTCAATTTATAACTGACGCTGACGTGTTCTTCATGGAATATTGTTGTTTTACTTGTCTCCAGGTATCTGCAGGAGTTCACATCCCTCGGAACCGCAGGCGGCATGTACCACTTCCGCGATCAGATACGTGCCGGCAATCCGCGCGCCTTCTTTGTGCTCAACGGCGATGTGTGTGCCGATTTTCCGCTCCAGGAGCTTTATGACTTTCACACAGAGCGTCCGTCAAGCGCTCTGGTGACCATAATGAGCACGGAGGCGACACGTCAGCAGTCCCTGCACTACGGCTGTCTCGTATTCGATCGCGCCAGTGGTGCCGTGTCGCATTACGTGGAGAAACCAAGCTCATATGTCTCAACTTTCATCAATTGTGGCGTCTACGTCTGCTCCATGGACATCTTCACCAAATTGGCACAGATCTTCCATGCCAAAGGCGAGGAATACAGCTGCCTTAGTTATAGTAATGGCAACGGCAAGGAGCAGGGTCACATCAAGTGGGAGCAGGAGGTGCTCACACCTCTCGCCGGCACCGATATGCTCTTCGCCATGCCGGTACCAAACTGGTGGTCCCAGCTGAAGACTGCGGGATCGGCAATCTACGCCAATCGTCACTACTTGGGGCTCTACAAGCGCACGCATCCTGAGCGGCTGGCCAACGTAGGCAGTAAACGTGGCGAGGGTGATGGGAACTTGATTTGTACCGTTTACCCAGATGTCTATGTTCATCCTAGTGCCACGGTGCACCACTCGGCTGTGGTGAGTATGCTACGCCAAAAAAAACAGATGTTTGCTACTAAAGCCGTCTACTTTAGCTGGGTCCCAATGTGGCTATTGGACCAGGTGTGACTATTGGACCGGGTGTGCGCATACGGGAGTCCATTGTGCTGGAGCAAGCACAGATCAAGGATCACACGCTGATCCTGCACTCGATTGTAGGACGGGGCTGCACCATTGGTGCGTGGACACGCGTCGAGGGCACGCCCAGTGATCCGGATCCAAACAAACCGTTTGCTAAAATGGAGAATCCGCCGTTGTTTAATAACGAAGGGAAGCTGAATCCGTCAATAACCATACTGGGTATGTGCCAAGTAAAGTCACCTGGAGAATAACTTCGTAATCCTTGCTAACTTGCTAACTTCTTGCAGGTTGCTTTGTGCAGATTCCCGCCGAGAAGATTCTCCTCAACAGCATTGTCTTGCCGCACAAGGAACTGAGTCGTAGTTTCAAAAACGAAATCATTTTGTAAACAGTTCTACAAGAATTTGTTAAAATCAGTATACAATATATATTTTATTTATGTACTTTATATTTGTTTGTTGTGCACTTATCTTCTTTTTACAGAGTAATTCACAGTGTATTAAGCAGATAGTTTAAGTTATTGCGGGGATGAATTTCCAACTTGTCTCTCGTGAATAGCCCAAAATTTATTTAATGGTTAATGAGAATAAATTCAGCTATAGGATTCAAATTCTTGAAATGAAGAATCGTATTCGTATTCTATCATTCCGCTGTTATAAATAAAAAAAAATTCATCAAATTCATCAGAAATAGTTAAATCGAGCTCACATTGATTATTTTTTTTCTAAAGCTTTTATGAATTTTAATTGATTAAGGATACAAACAATCTGAAGTGTTTAGTAATAAGCACCAAATTCATATTAAATATGTGTGCTAATTAAATTATTCCCTATTTGTTGGATGTATTAAAAGTATTTATAATATTTACAATCAGTTCGAAAGGAATTTGTATTAAAAATCAGGAAACATTTTTAAAATGAAAAAATTCTTAGATTGTTAAAGAATTGAAGTGAAATTAATTGTAAGGGAAATTCCAATCTAATAAATATGATAATATTAATGATAAGATGTAACTAGAAAGTATAATTCATATAGCTTCAATTTGTGATTTTCTGATTTCTAAGCATTGACATTAATCTTGTTGATCGGCTTTAAGAGAATTCTTTTAAATCAATTTTAACTAAGTTTTAATCATAACATTATTAATAAGATATTTGTATGGAGCTTTTAGTTTTGGTTAACAGATTTATACAAACGATATTCAACTTTTCGATCTGCATGACAAGCAGAATATCGTGACTTCAAAATACGATGAGCTTTACAGCTCAGGTAAGCAGTCAAATCACACACGCACACACACGTGTGCTCTCTGTGCTCTTCCTCTCTCTTACGACTCTACACTCTCTTTCTCTCAGTATTGCTTTTCGACTATAACGCGTTTACATTCCGTATTTGTCAGTTAGTTGTCGTCGCTTGTGGCTGCCAGAGCGAGAAAGAGAGAAAGAGGAGAAAAGAATTTCATTCTGTGTAAACGTGAAATAAACTCTAATAAGCTAGTTTGGATAATTGTTTAATTTGTAACTATAAAAGGTCGTTTCCAATACTTAATGTCGTTGATTATCGCGCACAAATGGAATAAAATGTTTCACCTGGAATCGGATTTAAACCGTTTGAAAAATGCAAACAGGTACGTAGGCAGTTCTGTTGGTAATTAAGCAAGCTGAGGAAGAAGCAGAATCGACAAAAACAGCAACACACTCACACACACACACACACACTCACGCACCAGTGCTGTGCAGGTGACTCGGCGCGGGGGCTGCGCGAGCGGCTTGCGCAGGTATGTAACTTTAAGAGAGCGGGAGCGAGAGCGCGAGAGAGTTTGAGAGCGCAAGTGAGCGCAACAGCGAGTCATGGCTCAGTGAGCGTAACTGTCAAAGTATGCGTACCGTGGGAAAACTGCAGTAAGGCTACTACTCTCCTATTCTGTTACTCTGTTGCTCTATTGCTTCTTCTTCCATCCCCTTTTTGAGTACGACGCTGCTTTCGGCGCTAGTGTGTTTGCTTTTGAAGCGTTAAATTGTTGTTGTTGCCCAATTCATATAAAGCTTTTTTTCATTCATTCATTTCTTCATTCCTGAAATGTTTTGGTATTTTGGTTTTGGTCTGTGCAGCATACTCAAGGGGGCGTCGCGTTGCCAACCAACTGTAGGATCTCACTATTGGCAAACAAATAAATCTAGACAATTATAGGTGTCTTTAATAATTTTGTTGTGTTGCTCTTTTGCCTTTGCGTGCTGGAATCTGGCTTGGCTTAGGCAGTCACAGCAGTAAAGTGGCCAATACACCTGAGCTGTGAGCGCGCTCTCTCTCATTCTCTCTTTCTATCTCTCGTCACCACTGAGCACACAAGTACATGCACACACTCACACTGGCAAACAAGCACAGCTCACTTACCTTCGTGGCTACCTGTGGCCCACGACGTCGATCAGTTGCTGTTTTAACCTGAAGGCAGACGCACGCGGTCGTCGCTAAAGCGGTAGAAAAACTTAATACACATACAAACACACACGCACACATGCAAAAAAGACACGCACACCTTTGAGACCAAAAACTAGAAAGAAAACAAAAACAACAACAGTAAGAAATATTAAATAAAAAGAGACACAGACACACAAAGTGGCGGTTGGTTGTAGAAGAAGCAGAAGCAACAGCGGCAGCAGCAAAGAAGGCGAACAGTGACTTGTTTTTTGTTGTTTGCATGTATGCGTCGACGTTAACGTTAACGTTAAAGTTAACGCTGACGTCGCGACGGCGTCGCAGTCGGTTTGTACGTGTTGGTATTAAGATCGCGTCGGCGCGTCGTGAAAAGGCAAACGGGCAACGCACACAAACAAACTAAACGTAACTACTAACTGACTAAGTGCTAGTCAGTGTGACTAGCGAAAGAAGCACAAGTATATAGAAGCTTTACATAGTAACTACATATAAACATTTACATTTATATATGTATATCCGTTATGTATAACATACATGTGTGAGCAGTAAAATTGTTAAACAATCAGAAAAGAAAGTGCAATAAAAATAATGTGAAAAGCGGCCACAGCAACAACAACAATAACAACCACTACCACTACAACAAAAATAATAATCACAACCACAAAGTGCAAAGTGTACAACGTGTTGAGATCTAGCCCATAAAATACAAGGAAAGAGTTAAAGCGCAGAGCGCAAAGGAAGAGAAGGAGCGCACAACACAAACAACTTGTCGCAGAGGAATCTGAAGAAGAAAAAAAAAACGGTGAAAAAAGCTTTAAGCGTTGGCGTTATTGTTGCTGTAAGTTGTAATTCAATTTGTTAAGAGTGACATACATACACAGATAATTTTTATATGTGAGTTGATGTTTGTGTGTGTCTGCAGTGTGAATGAACGAATGAATGAACAAGCGCAGCAACAATATTTCGAAGACGGACCAAGCTAAAAGCAGATGCGCAAACATAACAAAGTGAAAACATATTTACAGTTACTGAGACAAGAAAAAAGAGCGTAGCATCAGAGTAGCAGAAGCAGCAGCAGCGTCGACGCCAACGCCAACTTCAACGGCGATGTCGAAGCCGACGTTAGCGTTAACGTTACAAAGCTCTCAAAGTTAACTGCTGTTGCGCTTTGAGAGACTTGTTTTTGTCTGTTTGTCTGTCTGTTTGTCTGCTCTTGTAGCTCTTGTGCTTTTAATGCTAACTTTTGACAGCGGGTTTGCAAACAGAATCACTAAAACAACAACAACAACGGTAACGCAGACAAAAAAGACACCACCACAACAATTGTTGTTGCACTTGTTGTGTTTTGCCGTTGTAAGTGGGAGAGAAAGAGACAGCAAGACTACTTTGGCCATTGGCATTTCTCTTGCCTGCAATTTGAAGCAATCATAAGTTTCCTGTTGGCAAAAAACAAAAAGTAACGGCACACGACACTAATTTCAATTCCATTTTCAATTCCACTTCCAACTCCAGTCCGAATACGAATTTCATTTCCAGTCGCTGGAACGCTTGCGCAATGCATTCCACTTGTAAAAAACGAATCGAAAAGAAGAAGAAAAAATACAGATATTTCTTACTGGTTTACCAACTTATTAATTACATTTGCTGTTCCTCTCATTGTTGTTGCGGCTATCTCTAATTTATACCACTCTTAGACGAAGTTTAAATTTGGTTTTCATTGTCAAAAAAAAAAAAAAAAAATAACCGTAACGTCACCGTTGTTCAGTTTCTGTTGTTTCTTTAATGAAGTTTTTTCTCTTTTCCAATTTGGGGTTTCTGCTTTGAGGTTTTCTTCCCGTTCTAATTAACCAAAAGATTCCACAGCGTGAAATATACAGTTATTCGTTAATGAGAAATTTCAAATGAAACCAAGATTTATTGCGTTTTTGTCACCTCGAATCAAGTTTTTCCTCGTTGGAAACTAAGTGAAAACTTTGTTACTACTTCTTTTAGTACCTTATAAGTAGACCTAGGCCTTGGGGTCCGCTTCAGGCCCCAGTGGGTTTCCAGATGTGAAAGGAAAGAAAAAACCTTCAACTTAATGATTCGTTGCCCAAAACTATAGCAACTAGCGGTTAACTTAAACTACAGTAGCGTACTTAGAGTAACTAATAGGACAGATTACAGATAGCTACTTCACTTTCATTATATTACTTTGACATTAAGATTAAGTTAAATCACCAGCTCTCATGTATGATTACTATAGTTTAAATTCTATAAATTATGTACTGCTTTAGAGCCCATAAATAAACAATACTATTCAAGTGCTTTCCAAAGAACATTCAATAACTCATCTAAATGTCTATATATGTCTTATAGAAGATAAGCCCGTAGTTATATTTCTCACAAAATAACTGACTTAATACTAAAGGGCACTACTAATTTTTTTTGCCCCCTTTTGCCCTCAACCTTCATCATTTCCTAATATCATTTGAACGCTAAAAATCTTATTTCCGTATTCATAAAGTCAAATATATACCATATATATTTTCTAATGATGATAGAGAGTTCTTAAACTCTGGGAAATAAAATGTTCACACACACGCTCACACACCTTTATAACGGTCATGTTTAGATGTTTGAGGGGTGTGGGTAAAGCGAACTAAATAAATTGCAAAAGGCGGTCTGAAGAGTAAACTCATTATTCGTCGTAACATTTCCACACGGATGGATGGGATGATACTAAAAAAAAAACAGAAAAAACACTGACGATTTCCACTGCGGAAATGTGCAGCACACATACAATAAAAAAGAAGATTTAAGTTAAATAACATGAGTTATTGCCCAAGTGCGGGCAGCTAAAAAGTGGAAGAAAGATGCATAAAACACAAGTACTAAAGCAAAACTTAATGTACTAAAAATGGAAGAAATTAAAACAAAAAACACCAAAAAAACGGAAAAATACAGACTTGAGAAACTGTCGCAAAAGTTTTACAAAAAAAAAAAACGCTTGTGGATTGTCTTAATTACACAAGCTTGGACATTTGATGTTGTTGCTTTTGCATTATTTTAAATTTTAATTACAACAAAAAGGCAATAAGGCATCATAAAGCGAGCGATTGCGTCGGCACTCTGGTCGCTGTGCGGTGTGCGCCTGTGCACCCCGATTAACCCATGCGCGCCGACGACCTTTGTCTGCCTTTGTTAATCATTCCGTCACTCGGTCAGAGTTTGATGCTGTGTGAGTGTATTAGTTTGTATCTGTGTCTCTGTCTCTCTACATGTTTGTGTTTTCTGTTTTCATTAAAAGTAAAACTTTTCACATTAAAAATGCTCATAAAATTGCACTTTAATTTTCGACGTTGTCACTGTTGTCGTCGCTTCTACTACCACTACCACTTCTACAATCCGCAATTTGCTTGACTTTGTCCATTTTTTGAACAAGGGGGGACTTAGAAGGGGTGAGGACTGAAGGGGTGTTTAATTAAATTTCAAATTGTCGCACAGGTTAATAATTTTAATTTGACCTCTTTGGGCATGCTTTAACGTATTTTAGCGTCTTGTTTAGTTTGCTATATGTCGCTCACACACACACTTGCCCCCGTAGTGAAAACTGGCAACGTTGCATTGCAAATTGACAACGTCATTCAAATAAAAATAAAATTTCCAATTGGCAACTCAAACGTTGATACTGTTGCCAATTCGCATTGCTTGACATTTTCTTGAACGCATTTTAATTAGTTTTTAAATTGCGTTGAGTTTCAGGTGATAAAAAGGTTCAAATATTGTGTAATACCCATTTACCCATCCATCCGTTCACTTTTTAACCTCATTTAACTCTCTTACTTTTTTAATTTTCAGGTGTTACCAATGGCATTACAACTATAGAATGCATAGCTGCAATCTGCTTCTAACCAAATAAAATCAAAGTTCTATCCAAATCGGGGATTGAAAGCAAACAGAAAGCAAAACGTCAGCTTTAATAAATAGATACTTAGATACTTAGTACCGCATCAAAGATATTCACGGACATAATGCAGGTTCCCGAGCACGTTGTCTCCCTATATATAGCCACCTGTGGCCAAAACGGACCCGGTCTTGGCTCCGATGAAAAGGAAATTATATTGCTGGTTTATGTTCTGCTGGAGGTAACCACGGGACAGGTGAGTAACAGCTCTATACAGTAAAGTTACAGCTACTTTAACCGTAACACCGCAGCCAGAGAAAGGGAAAACCAACAAACTCATACAACTTTGTAAGCGCCGCCTACCGATTCGACTCCATTTTGTTTAACGATCGCGCTTAATTAATGAATGCTGAGCGATAACAACAAACAATCAACAACTGCACTTTCCACTGCTGTCGTGCGTTGTTTATTGCTCAGCTATAGTATAGCATTGTAGACATCGGCAGATTCTGAGCTTCGATTCGCCGAGAAATATCAGGCTATAAGTGAAATTCGGTGCAGAGCATAACTTGTAGATACCCTGTTAGAAATTTCTATAGGCAAACAGCAGTTTGTATTCTAAGCATTATGTTTGGTTGACTTTCTCAAAGAGATTTTGGGTTTCAACTTTAAAAGTTGCCTGATTTATGGACAGTCTTTAGAATTAACAATTTAAGTTTGGTGGCAAGTACAAATTAATTTTTTAATTGTTAACAAACAAACAAACAAAATGATTTTAGAATAAAATTTTGGATTAAGTTCACTTTAATTACTGATGATTAAATTGAATAGCAACTAAAAACATCTTAATATGCGATACTTGATTTATTATATATAGAAGAATCATTTTAAATCGATTGATTTAAGAATGATTTGTAAAAAACTCGACTTTCTTAGGCAACGATCAATGATTTCTTTGACAAAAGCGCAAAGTGTAATGAATGCTTACAGGGTATTGCCTAGTCATAACTCTTTACAACAGCTGCCAATTTGGACATTAATTGTTCTTTGAGTGGGCTGGAAAAATAAAGAAACACTGAGAGCGAGCAGTACGGTGACAGGGAGAAAGGAAGGGCGTACTTACATTTTCCGTCCACTATATAAATAAGTACTAGCCATACCTGGTATTTGCATATTTTGAGTTTGCCAAGCGATTGACACTAATTGTTTAAAAATGACTTAAACGTCGTCAGAGACCCTATGTATATGGTATTACGAAATGCCCACAAATAACGTATATAGACTTGCAATATGACTTTTAAATCCAACACGTGTATTGACTTTTCTAAAAGGAACAGTTTTGAGGTAAAAGCTAAGATCTATTGTTTGACTTTGTGACTGATAATTGAAAAGTTTACTCCAAAGAATCTGCAGCTAAAGCACAGACATGTTTTCAAATTACTTGCTAGTATAATAAATCAATTGAATGGAAGCTTATAGAACTTGGACTTAAAATCCTAATATATTTTTTGCTTGGAAGGTTGCAATTTCGTTTCATAATCTAAATAAGCTAAATGGATTGATAAGGAAATTGACACGCACATTTCATAATCAACTAATGATCGTCTTGCCATTTTCATAGTTTAATTTTCCTACTGATTTTCAATAGAGTTTTTCGTTGAGATTTATTTGCATGCAAAACAATTCAAGACTTTGGGTTCGTCTCATATCGTCTGGTCAATAAATTCAATAGTAGTAGTATACGCAATATTATTTGCAAAATGCTTGACTACAGTACACAAAAAGTCGATGCTTGCCCGATGTTACGTAGCTGCCAATTCCCTCACTCCTCCCACAGATCGGGCGACAGCTGCGTGTCTAAGGCATCGGCTTGGAAGTAGAAAAAGAAGAAAAAAGCTAAATGTTGGCATTATATACACACATGCTATCTAGAATTTACAGGCGTTTGTCTTGATGTTTACCTGTCTCTGACTCGCATGGGGTTGACATTGCCTAAAGCTAATCGCGCAATCTACAATCTGTTGTCTCCACTCTACAGCCCACAGTCTATAATGTTTCTCTGCTCCATCTCTATTTCCATTTCTAGAGTAGCAGTTCAAGTTTCTGCCTTTATATAAATCTTCTAACACGCCACATTTTAGCGAGTGCATCTTTATTCTCAATGTGAATGACATTAAGTGATTTTTAATGGCAGGGTCACACTGACATTGAATACTCGCAATTCACAACACAACACTGGTCTTGGAGCGATTATTGTCTCATGCTTTTTGGCTAATTTATGATTAATTTACAAGCTGGCCGGTAGCTGCTACTACTAAACTACCAACAGCTAGTTCGCCTTTCTCAAACTTGCTTCGTTTTGGCCATCTTTTTGGCTTGACCCGTTATTATGTTAATCTTAAGCGGTGAGTCCCCGTGTGGTTCGGAGTTCATAAGATTTAATTAAAATGTTTAGACCTCTCGACCATGTTAATAGTTGGACTGGGTCAGCTTTCGATATTGATCATTTTGTAGCAACGAAGCAACGAAGCAACTTAGCAACGTTAGCTCCTGATCATTTGCAATATCTATTTATAAAATGAACATTAGTTTTAACTTTTGCAAAATATATGCAAATTTTACCTTTTATATATAAAATTTATGAACATCAATAGGAATTCGAAGCCCAAGAAGCACTCGATGAAAGTTTTCATTCCTTGCGAGCTGCTTAAAAACTTTCTACATATCTCACACTCTCTCTGTATATATCTATACTATATACATATTATACAAATTAGACATAACAACAATTTGTCTAGGTTAATACTCGATAATTGTGTAATAAATATAAATTTTTGTGGTTCAGTCTCATTTGTTGACTGACCGCCCACCAGGTGTCATCTGCATGATTTGTAGTTCATAAAGTACAGTGGCTTGAAGTCAGTTGAAATATCTGGTAAGACCCACTTAAAACGGCGCCATTTTGCTTGTATTTCGGCATATACCCTGTTAACTGAAATAACTTGTAGTTGTGCAAAAATCAACTATTCACCTTTGTATAAAATATATAAGTTCTTAAATTAAAAATGAGTTAAAATAAGTATTGTGTATGGAAAATTACTACTTATATATACTTACCTTATGCCCCCATACCCTTTAAAGATTTATTTCAAACTTTACAGGGTATATACTAAGCGCACTGAGCCGCAACGGCAAATGGCTCTTTACTGGCCCCATCACTTTCGTTTTAATAGCTTATGAAATAGCTATAAAGTGTTTAGAATTATAAACCACAGACAATAAACAGAAACTAAAATGTAGTTACTAAATAATAATAATAATAAAAAAAAATAATAATACTTTCAAAAAAAACTGAAGTTAATGAACAAAAGCACGAGTCCGAGTACGGATACGGGTATACCTGGTAATCGTTGGATTGGAAAAGAGCTGTCAGAGAAGAGCTGACGCATGGCAATGCCCAAAAAACTATGAAAAAATATTTAATTGGGATTCGTTTGTGTGGCATTGACATGACTGTTTTGATTTGTAATATAGTTTTTAGATATTGCCAGCAATTAACCTGCCAAATGGAGCGCAATTCACATCAAAGCGCTCACTATTTTGGCCCAATAAAATTCTTGATTAGAATTCAAATTTGTCTACTCTCGATGCATTAAGGCAGTAACTTCCTTATCGCGCTCTCTCTGTCTGTCTCTCTCTCTCTCTCTCTCTCTCTCTCTTTGGAAATAGTTGCATGTCACATACAATTATTATTTAAAATTGGGTAATCATATTGTTTTTATGTTTCAAACTGTATTTTTATAAACACTTGTAGTAAACATTTAATTTTCTCAATTTTCATAAATATTCCACTTACCAATCTTAATTTCTTTATTTAATTTCCCCATAACTGAGAGAGTTTTTATTAAATATTAATTTGTTTTCTTGAATTATCTTCTTATTTGGTTTTTTGTAAGCTCTGAGTTATTCTGACCCAATTTTTTTTTTTTTTTTTTGCTGTTATTACACACCATGACTTTAACGATGATTTCTTAATATCTGTAGTCGATTTAAAAACAAAAGAATCATTAATATTCTAATAAATCTTTTTGTCTAATTTCATGTTTAAAAGCCAAGCTCTTTGTCTTCTTAAACGATCTCTGTAAAATGTTGTCTGTCAAAATTATTTGGCTAACGACATTTGAGCTTGTCTGTGAATAAATATCGATTAGTTAGATTCGCTTTAAACGTTGTTTAGTTTGTTGAACCCAGTTGGAAAATTTTTGATTGGCTTTTCAGAAATATATACAAAAATGTGTCAAGAGTTTCCTTTCGTCTCTCTCACTTCCCCACTCTCGCTTTCTTTATCTAAAAGTTTAGATAACAAGACAAAGTTTATAGATTTCTTGCAACAGAAAAATTGATTTACAGACAAACACACACACACTTATGGCTATATGGTAGTGTATACATACGGCCGTAATTATTGGCATGTTAATTACAGGCTAGTTATGACTCGCCTGGCAACAATTAAAGTTAATTAACATTGATCGAAGGAGAGTGGAGTGTGGAAAGGGGGATGCTGTTAGTTTGTATGTCGTGTGCTGTTTAAGCCTGGTCTAAATCCAAATCTTAAGCTCAATTTAACCAACTAACTGCATCTGAAGCAAATACATATGTGTACTAAATATTTTCCAATACAATTTCCATTGAAATTCATAAAAATAGCTTAGATTTCAATCCAACAGAGAACTGGATCTGAAGCTGGCCCGTTTTCATTGATCTAGAAACGAGAGCACTGTAATAGCCAATTAGTTTATAAGTCTAATGGACTGGTTTTCAATGGGTTAATACATGATGCTTGATCTTAATATTCCACAATCGAGAATGTATTTTAAAATTTTCCTTTCTCACTTTCTGTCTTTCTCTCTTCCGCTCTTGGAGTCCGCTTTGAGCCCGCCTGTTCTATTATGGGTGCTTCCGTATAATTAGCACATGGCTTAACCCCTGAAACCCTCCCGAAAGTGTGAGGATTCAGTTGAGTTGTCTTTCATTCTTTTTTGTTCAATTTTAAACATCGGCTCTCATAAATATTTCATATAGCTTTCAGGTATCGAGTATACGTAGTGTGTATCCATTGTAAATGTATTCAAAAGCTATGTTAATCATATGGCATCAGAAGTCAGAAATCAGTAATCAGTCATACAAAATTCCGCAAAAAAAAAAGTTTTCTACATTTTTGTAGTTCTCTTTTCGTCCCTTTCCTTTCCAATGAAAATTGATTTGCATAGCGTCGTGCTACCTGCAGTTTTGTGCCCAATTCCCCCTTTTCAATATCCATTTCCATTTCCAATTCACAATTCCCTATTACAATTCCCATTCGGATCACATTTCCGCTCACGCAAGCAATCCACCCAGCTCCATAGGCCTTAATCTAGATCGTCTTTCCATATGGAAAACAGTTTGGACTTTTTTCGCTCCTGCACATTGATTATAATTCTAAAGGGCACTAAGTGAATCATTTCATTGAATATGTGTATCTAGACGTCGTGCTTTCCAGCATTTAGCAAAACTTGTACAGCTTATAAATAGTACAGGTGTCCGAGTGATATCAAATATGTGATTAATAAAGATTACGGTTAAATTTGTTAGTTTTATAGTCTGAAATATGTGATAAGACTGAAAGCGTAACATGGTAGCAATGCTGATAGCCAAGATTTAAACAGTTTTAGGTTTTGTGAAAACAGCAGTTTCACTAGGCTTTAAATTAAAATAGTTTTATTTGTTTTCTTAAAAAGATCTATCCAATAACTACTTAGGGAAATTGTATAATAAACAAGTAAGAGCGAGGAAGTCGAGCCGACTCCTTCTTCATTCGCTATAGGCGATAGTTGTCTGATCCCAACCAAACTTGGCGTGGATAAGTTTAATGGTACCATGCACATAACATTTGATAGATCTAACGCCTACAGTCTTAGTTTAGTTGTTTTTTAAAAATGTATATATTTTCAGACACTTGTTATTGCTAAAAAAAATCTTATTACATTTTAAAATAGCTTATTAATAAAATTTCTAACCAAATTGTTTAATTTTTATAGATTATTGGGACCAAACAAATACTCGTACGCCCTGATGGCTACTTTATCAAGGATCGCACCATATCCAGCTCATCGGATAACTCCAATGTCACCAGCAATACAGCCTGTTCGCCGCCCTTGGCCATTGGCTACACTGGCGACAATAGCTCTACAAATAACAACACTAATCATAATAATACAAATACAAATACATTAAACAATACAACGAATAGCATCACAAATGTGGCAATCAGTGGGAACAGTTCCAGCTCCACTAACGGCCTCAGTTTGAACACATTGGAGAACAGCAGTGAACTCATTCTTCCGATTGCCGAGGCGCAGGCTGCTGGCAAGCCCCTAACCGAGGCCATCGACGAGGTACGTAGAAGAAGAGTGGGTTATACGGAGGGGTTAAGATAAGATTTGGTAGTAGATTATCTAGTGCTTGATTAGACAAAATTCTGGCTGAGTTAAGGCAAGTGTAAATGATACAAGGGGACAGAGAGGTAAGAATGAGATAGAGAGAGGCACAGAGAGAGTGCGTGAGATTTAAATACGGGGTGAGTTAGAGAGAGGAGGAAGAAATAATGAAAGTAGCTGGAGAGGCTGCCAGTGATCTTTGACTTTTGTGCTTATTGAGATATAAAGATACTTTCTTTTGGTTTACCTAACTTGAGTTTATTCTGATCTAACTCGAATACAGTGTCATGTAGCGGCTGAACAACTTAAGAGATATTTAAAATGACTTACTCTACCTGTACATGGTTTAACTGGTTGCACTCTAGACGTAGGATCTTTCTAACTAAAATCTACAATTAGTATGAAATTGTTTGATTACCCTAAAGATTGGATACAAATGAATATAATTGATTGCTTGAAAAAAAGCTTAAAATATTATTTTCAGAGTATTACTTTGTATCCCACATTTTAATTCAGAAAAACTTTAAATGTTGACGATTTATCAAGAACGTATAAACATTATTCATTTGACTTCATTTTCTTCAAATTTTTACTCTAATGCTTAACTACTAAACAACTTTATTTTATTCCTTACATACTTTTAGTAACACATTTTTAAGTATTAAAATGTTTTGATTACTGCTAAGACCCTGTGAGCTATCTAAGCTATCTGTCACACTAATTGGTCAAGTTATTTAATGTGCTAGAAGTGTAGATTAACGTCACATAGGTTTTTATTGGATCACGATGACGTTTGTTTTGTCAAGTCACTAAGGATTGCAAGTTGATTGAGGGGAACTCTATTGGGGAGCTGTCGTTATAGCATTTCGGGCTGCTATCTTATCACGAAACTGATAAGAGCCTCACTCACGACGCTACTGGAGAATTTTGACAAGCCTCTGCTCCCTCAATTTCACTTCATCTCTCTTATCGGGAATGTAAGTGTTACGGGTATAGACCGAGAGATACGAGGTCGGTCTGAGAACGAGGTAGTGTAAACTTGGGTGTAGTGAGTGTTACAATTTTTCAATTCAATGGAATTGTATAATCGATATTACGAGTAGAGTGAATTGTGATGGTGACCTCAAGTTGTACATTTAATGAACTGATCCGATGTCGAGAGATGCTTTACCAACAGATCATTAGGATGGCCTCTCGTACTCTGGACTCTGACCATTAATCGTGCTTATCTATTTAGACAATGCGATATGCCAATTATATGTCGTATTATCGTATTATCATTACATGTTGTGAAGTGCATCTTTGGCAATTCGTTCCAGTCTCGTTGCATCGAATGATCCGTAAACACTTCAGTGACGTAACAAACAATCTGCCAAGCAGGTTTACTAATTTGCTTGGTCAATATGGCTAATAAATGGCTATTAGATGGTACGATTCCGTATTGCTTTAGCAAATATTTTCCCCTGGGGTAAATCTTGAAAAGTGTGAACCTTTGGGGCCCTCTAAAGGTTCTAAGCGGCAGTCTGAAATGTGACACTATATATTTACTCACGATGACGGGGCAAAAAAAAAAAAATAACACTCTTTATTGTTGTTTATGTGCTTTTTTTTTTTGCTGTTTAATTGAAAATAATTGCAAATTGAGATAGCAACAAAATTCTAAACGGGTTTAAACAAATTGCCAATTTAGCTGACGCTTTTATTGTAGCCTAGAAATTCTGTTGCCATTTGCCAAATTTTATGAATTTTATGAACCAAAATAAAATTCTAAATCTAAATAAATAAAATATATTTTATCTGCCTCAATTCAATAATCGGTCTTTGCACTTTGACCAATTAAAAGTGAACCATTAATTTAATTAATGCAAATACATTTTTATGTAGAGTATATAAATCTTTAAACGAGATTTACTTGAGAATTTCGGATTGCCAAGAATTTCTAAAGCAAAGATGATTTCCGTGAAAAAGAAGAGTTAAAATATGCTAGACTTTTACTCCAACGGTTCGATAAATTTATTGATTTATTGGACATTTACATATTTATAAAACATGTTATGCCAGAAAATCCCCAGTGAATTTGTTACTTATTTTAAATTCTTATTTATATTTATTTCTTTTATATATATATATAATCCGTGTGTATTTTATCTTACAGTTCGATGCATATTTACGTTCTCTATCGCTAATCGATACGGAGATCAAGCTAATCACCGATGGTCAGCTGCCTTTACGTCAGTGCCTACATCGGGAGGCCTGTGCCAAGGATGTGGAGCTGCCTGCTTATTATAATCAATTCAGTGATCTTCGCAAGGAATTTCAGCGTTACAAATCAGGGGATCTCTCACGTGCCCTCGTCCCCCTGAAGGACATTAAGAAGATGCTGCAATCCCCTTCACTGCCCCTGCCGCAGTCCATTGGCGAAATGCTGAAAGGTAAGTAGAGTGTCATCTATCTGTAATGGATCTGATCACAAAACTATTTTATGTGCAGAGCTCAACGCTACTTCGGTGGAAGATAATGACTTTTATATACGCGAATCTCGCGATATGGTCACTGTGATTCAAACATTGCTTCAAGCGGGTAAGAATAATTCATTGATTGTTGCCAAACTTATTCATAGCTTTTCATTTTTTAAAGGTCATAAATTTGATAACAATGAACTAGTTAATCTTGTACTGGAACCTGGAATTTGGTAAGTTAAAATAGCTAAGAAGTGAATGAAGTAGATTAAGCAAGCAGCAATTGAGAAGCTTTTGGGAAATAAATAGATTATGGACAGGTAGTAGTTAGATGAATCATTGATAATTAATACTTAAATTTATCTACATTGATTCATATTATTATTGCTGCAAAGCGCAATCGGTCCTTGACATAAAAATCAATAGATTGTACTAAAACGATAATTAAAATTGACTTTAACTTGGATATAAGCAACGATCTTACATATACTTTTAAATATACAATATTTAATCCTAATACACATTTGTATTATGAGCTCAATGATAACAATATTTGTTATAAATTCCTTTTCTGAGCTCTTTTAAAATTTAAAATAACTTTGTTTGACATTAAAATGTTACTTAAAAACTATAGCTACTACAAATTAAATATTTTCACCTTTGAATGTCTGAATATTAGTCTCAGATTCTTAAATGTTTTATCCGTCCTCCGTCTCATGAAGTGCATTGTATTCATGTAACTGCATTCAGCTTGAAACATCATTATACCCAACTAATCACGTTCGATTTTAAACTCAATGAGAGCTCTCTTAATCTCACTCTCAATCTCAGTCTTTCTCTCTCTCAATCTCAGCAATGCTCTTTCTGTTAACTCACTGATATTCAGCACTTTATGGCGAGTGTAGTAATGCTCCAATTCTGTCAAGGTCTGCTTATATTTCCCGAGCGTGCCTTAACCCGAAAAACACTCAAATAATGTCATAAAAAATATGCTCAGTGCGCAGAGACTCAAAAGTCAGAACTCAGATCGTCGATCGTTGTCGCTGTTATTTGTCGTCTTTGTTGGCGTTGTCGTTTTCGTCTTCAGTCAACGATTGGATTGGGAGCCGATAAGAACTCACAGTCGTGCCGCACATCTTTAAAGATCGCAGAGGGAATCGGGAGTCGGGAATCGGTAATTTGAAATTGGAAACGCTTTGATGCGATCGCTGTAGATCGTTGCATGAATGTGACTATTGTTATCGCTATCGGCCAAACTCGAATCGTATACAAATAAGTGTGTCATACTCGGTTAATATAGCAACTGTTGCCATTAAAGTGTATACCAATTAGTGATCCTAAGCCCAAAGGTAAACTCAGCCAAAAGCTGAAAAAAACTAATTCCAGCTGCAGTTTTTGTTTAAGTAAAATCGTTGTTTCGTGAGTGTATGTATGTGTGAGAGTGTTTCTGCTTTGGTTTTCTTTTTTGGAAAGTCAGCAAAAAATTCTGTATGTTCTTTTAAGTCAAACGTGACTTGAACCAAATCAACTAAACTGAGTCGAGTCCAAAGAAGTCTTGTGTCTAGCCCGTTGCATAACTAAGCCAGGAAAGATATCAGTTTGAAGATTTTAGTTAGAGATGGCTTCGTGACACGCATTACTCCAAAAACTTCTGAACAAAAGGAACGACGAGTTCAGGCCGTCTCGTGTCGTGTCGTGACGCCTCCAGCCTTATGCTCAGCTCTAATGCTTGTACTCCATTTCATTTATAGAAATTTTGCAGCAATTTGAAACTTGGGTATATACAAATAATTCTCCTGAACTTAATCGTTTATACCCTGTAATTACTTGCAGCTCAATTGACGACGAGGTTGACGGCAACTGCATTGTGCGAGCCCGTGGTCTGCCCTGGCAGAGCAGTGATCAGGACATAGCCAAGTTCTTTCGGGGTCTCAACGTAGCCAAGTAAGTCTGAGATGTAACCCATTGATAACGCCGCCTTCTCCTCCCCCGACTTCTCTTGTTCCTGCGCTTATCGGGTACGGGAGTTCAATGGGGAGGTCAGTCATAGATTACGGCTGGAATATTGAGTTCAATTCAGCTCAGCTGAGCTCAGTTGAGTCGAATTGAGTTTTTCCTTTATCTAAGATGCTTTATTCAACCTTTACTTGCTCTCCCTCTCTTCCTCCCCCTCTTTTCCTCTTCTCACTCTCCCTTTTACCTCAACACTTGCTCTTTCCCCGTTCCCGTCTCGGTGGAATTTCAGAGGCGGCGTAGCTCTGTGTTTGTCGCCGCTGGGACGGCGCAACGGAGAGGCATTGATACGGTTTGTCTCGCAAGAGCATCGAGACATGGCGCTGAAGCGTCACAAGCATCACATTGGCTCACGCTACATTGAGGTGTACCGGGCTTCTGGCGAGGATTTCCTGGCAATTGCCGGCGGTGCCTCCAATGAGGCACAGGCCTTTCTCTCCAAGGGCGCCCAGGTGATCATTAGGATGCGTGGTTTGCCCTACGATTGCACCGCCAAGCAAGTGGTGAGTATAAAAACTCTATAGATTCCGATTTCGATTTCTTGACTGATTTTTATTCCACCAAATTTCCAGCTGGATTTCTTTACAACGGGTGAGTCGCCGTGCCATGTGCTGGACGGCAACGAGGGAGTACTTTTTGTAAAGAAGCCTGATGGACGTGCTACTGGAGATGCCTTCGTGTTGTTCTCCAACGAAAGCGACTCCCCCAAGGCCCTGGGACGACATCGAGAATCGATTGGACAGCGCTACATTGAGCTCTTCAGGTCGACGACGGCGGAGGTGCAACAGGTGTTGAACCGTTCGATGGACCCGAAGACATATGAGTCGAATAACCACAGCCAACCGCCGTTGATAGCACAGCTACCCACCATGCAGTTGCCGTTGCTACCGCAGGTGGGTCCCGCCTCCGGTGGTCACGCCCTCAACCCGCTGACAGCTAGTGCCAGCCACGCTAACCTGTGCCCATCACTTACCCATGCCCCACAGCACCTCATCACCTCTGGTACCACCAAGAACTGCATACGACTGAGGGGACTACCATACGAGGCCATGGTCGAGCACATCCTACACTTTCTGGACGACTTTGCCAAGCACATCATCTACCAGGGCGTGCACATGGTCATCAATGCTCAGGTGAGTTGTGACGTCATCAGTCTGACGCCATTTGCTAAAAGCCCCACGCGTGCTTTCCAGGGTCAGCCAAGCGGGGAAGCCTTCATCCAAATGGACCTGGAGGACTCAGCTCGACTTTGTGCCCAGCGGAAGCACAACCAGTACATGATCTTTGGCAAGAAGCTTCGCTACATTGAGGTCTTCCAGTGCTCTGGAGACGACATGAATCATGTGCTCAACAGCGGTCTGGCCTCGCCAGTGGCTCCGCCCCAGCATCCCGGGCACGCCCATTTGGCTGCTGCTGCCGCCGCCGCTGCTGCCGCTGCCGGCAAGCAGCCTTCGCTGCTATCTCCGGGTATGTTAGCTCAACCGCCGCCGCCACCCACCGGCGCTCAGGGAATTAGCTCACACTCGCACACACACGCACACACACACACTCACACACACCCACACACGCATGCGCACGCACACACACATACACACGCCGCTGCAGCAGCTGCCGTTGCCGCAGCCGCTCATCATGCTTTGCAAGCGTCGCCAGTGGCCGGCCACGCCTCCCTCACGGGCGGAACGCACACTGGTTTGGCCGGGTTCATGACTGCCCCACCCACTGCCACTATGTCAACCCACTCCTCGCTGGGTTCCCTCTCCACCAGTAGCCTGGCTCCTTCTGCCGCAGCTACGTATCCCTATAACCTGACTATGCCCTCCGCCCCAAGCAGCCAGGCTGCCGCTGCTGCTGCAGCCGCCGCCGCTGCCGCAGCAGCAGCAAATCCCGCTCTGCTCGCCCAGCAGCAGGCCCAGTTCATAGCCCAGCAGAGTCTGCTTGCTCGCCAACAAGCGGCTGCCGTTGCCGCCGAGCAGCAGCAGCAACAACAGCAGCAGCAGATGTACGCGAACGCCATGTTGCAGCCGCATCCGCTGTACATGCAGCATCCGGGTGCTGCTGCAGCTGCGGCCGCTGCCATGGGTGCTCAGCCCCAGTTTGTGCTTATGCAGCGTCCATACCTGCAACCCTTCCAGCTTGGCTACATGCCAGCCAGCCCTGCATCGGGCTATCAGTTTGCTGCTGCGGCTGCTGCCTCCGCTGGCGTAGCCTCTGCTGGTGGGGCAACGGCAGGAGGTGCCGCAAATCCCGGCTTGGCCTTGCAACAGCACTCGATGAAGCGGTCATATGAGAATGCCTTCCAGCAGGATGCCGCGGGAGCAGCGGCTGTGGCAAGTGCTGCCAAACGGGCTCTGACTCGGGCACCCAGCAACGTCTACTCCTACTATAACCCGGGCATTTAAACGCTTTAATCATGATCGGGCTAAGAAACTTCTTTTAAACACGATGATGAGCTGACTTCAATCTTTACCGATAAACATCAATCAATCACGATAAAACATTAGTTTGTTTTCTATTTAGTAACTCCATTTCAACACTTAAGCTCATCATTAATTTAAATCAGCTAATGAGTTTGATCAATCATACTTGATTGATGTACCCAGTTGGCATCAGACAAATCTATGTGTAAATATGCGGACATATTTTAGAATTTAGTCAGTAAACTTGGTTGATTATGTAAATATGATTATTTTATTCAATCAATCTCGATTGGAGTGGCAAAAATTGATTTCAAGCTGTTAATCCAAGTCAATCAAGTGTTCATTCATAACTAGATAAAATTAAAATATTTTGACAAATAGCTGGTGTCATTCATGATTGATTTAGAAAGCAACTCCAAGGCTTCTATCACATTCCAAGGCGACAATGTTTGAAAATCACGATGAGTGGCAAAATATATATTCTATATATATTTAGATTTACATTACTCATCTTGGTAATTCCATATCAACCCATACAGACATGAACACCTACATACCAGACATCTTTTTAGTGCTTAAATTTGTTTTTATCGTACATTTTTATAGTAAAATTTTTGTAGTTCTTTAAGTGTTTTACAAAAAAAGTAAATTAAAACTACTCTTAAGCATTTTGTCTATGGTCTAAGCATTACTTATACTCTGCACACACATACATAAATTGCACACACATACACACACACACCCACACACCCATAAACCGGGAAAGCTAACAAATATGTTAAAAAAAAAAAACAAAACGAAACAAAAACACAAGATTCTTCTTTTTCACGTTTGTTCACTAAAATAATTTCTTATTCTGAACTTACTACTTAACTTAGCTATGTGTCTGTGTCTGTGTCTGTGCTTGTGTGTGTAAGTGGGTTTATTTGGTGTGTGTGCGTGTGTGTGTCAGTGCTATTGCAACAACAACAGAGGCTAACGATCTTCAAGCAGCGAGTATATCGCGTGATCAATCGTGTCTGTGCTGGTCTGTGTATGGGTGTGTGCCACGCCCATTAAAGTGCAATCTATAAACTAATATTTAAGCAGAGCCACACCCCACACACACACACGCACACACCCACACACACGCAGACTCGCTACCTGAACGACGTCAGGTGTTGGCTCTTGCGTTTAAGCGTACAATAAAATGTGCAAACAAAATTCGATTTGAATCAAAAATTTACCCAAAACTCTTTTATGATGCGACAACTTAGGCTTAGTTATTTTAATCATAATAATATTAATATTAATATTAATTAATAATGATAATCATAATGATATGGAAAGAAATGATAAATCTGTAGTTCTAAGTTCGTACAATTTGTAAAATTGGTTGGCATCAGCGTTAATAATTTACACATCTCGTAAGCATTAGAAAACTTTTCCTATGTCTTCTCTCTCACTGGTTGCGGCCAGGCACAGTGTTACGAGGGTTACGATCTGGCTAGACATTGAATGACAAGAATTTTATGTTTAACTGTAATCTGCTATATACAAATCTATCTACACACACACTATGTTTTGCTCATAATACTTATTTTGGGGTAGCTTTGATCGTAACGCTCGCTGTGCTCGCTGACAGCTCTAACACTCCATTGAACATAGATATCAATATTCGAAATTCGAAATTCGAATATCGTAATCTTGGTATCTTTTATATCGTATAACTCGTTATATCTGTATCTGCTATCTTTAAGTGTGCGTAACTGGTGTTAGTCGCAAAAATTGGAATTTAGCTACTATTCGATATGCGTTTATCAACATTTGAATTTATTTACTGTGTGTTCTCTGTCATCACTAATTTCTAGTCTATAGTCAAATTCCCCTCTCTATACCACTTTCTCACTCTCTCTCTCTCTCTCTCTTTCTGTCCGCCCTTTTATGCCATTTTTATACATATTTTATATATACATATAAATATATCTAATCGTTTAAAAAAAGGGGGACAGAACAAGTTGCTTATTATCATTGTACTTTCGTGATATGGTTATGGTTAATTTTGGGTCTATGCTATAGATATAGGACTTAATAAGTCTACCGTTTGTCTGTCATTGTATTTGTTCTTAACTACACATGGACTGACCTTAATCTGTGCAGATATCTTATGTGAGCAAAAAGCTGAAACATACACACAAGTATCGTCAAAAATGCATTAATAATTTGAGGAACTTTTTGTATCTCCCTTGATAAAATATCTGATTGAGTTGCCCAGATTTACTCTTTATCGATCCCTTCTCCACTTTTGCGTCTAACAAACAGTTTTGTGCTACTTGCAGCAGTTTCAAATACACAACAAGAATTACAAGTCGAGATGCAATTGAAATGTATCTCAAAAACATGGGAAATATTTTCATTGCTTAGCATTTAGTTTAGTTGTTAGTTAACTCTTATTGCATATACAAGAATCGAGTGGTTTTCCATGGGTTAAATATATTGGCTTCCATACAAAACTCAAAAGACGCCACTTAAAAAAAAAAAGAAAACAAAAACTAAACATACATCAAAATAATTAATAATTACAAATAATTTAGTTAATTTTAAATGCACAAACAAGTTTTTACAACATTTTTTTGATATTCAAACGAAACTTTTATTAAAATTTTATACTTCAATAAAAATATATACATATCGCTATATACGTACATATTTCTCACAATCGCTTCTTCCAATCTCTAGTCCTGACTTTTTATCTTTTCACCTCTCAAATTCTTTCTTCTAAATTTTGCACTATTTAAATTCCGAAAATGTCTATTAATTTGGACTTCTTAGTGAATTCGAATGTATCCCTTCCTCTGCCTGTCTTTTAAAACTCTTTTCATGCCTATTTCACTTTCTCTCTCTATTCTACCATCTTGTATTTCTTCAATCAGACAACTTGTACTCATAACTTGGGTATTGGGCTTGGGTTAAGCTTTATATGTATTTTCAGGCGCATCTTCTGGTCTCTGAGACCGTTGCGGTGATGTCTGGTTGGCGTTACTAGAGTTGCCTACAAAATTTTTTTGATTTTTTATTGTCATTTAAAGCTACTTTCTTCCTCTCTCTTTCTATCTTTGTGTGCAGTTGCAACTCTGTAACGCCGCCTTAGTAAGTGGGCGTGTCAGTCAGTAATAACTTCGTAATACCCTCAACATCGCAATGCTCTCTCTTTCTTTCTTTTTCTTTAGAAACACACACATTCACACACCTTTATATGTACGTAACAAGAACAACATTTAAACAAAGAAATAGATTGCTGCTTCTTTATAACGCGAGGTGGCAACTCTAACTAGTCTCTTGTACTTACCATAACGATAATGATTACGATAACGATAACGATAACAAATATTCATCCGCCGTCGTTTTGTTTTTTGTCAGTGGTCCCCCTACAGCTCTGTGTGTCTTGTTGTGGTATTATTTTCGGTATTTTGGATACTTTTTTTGGTTCTTGCATACAAAAAATACCCTAGAAAAATATACAACAAAAATAATGATTTGTTATCCTCTTGAAGGCTGAGTGGTGCTTGGATTAAAACAGATGGGAATTAAAAAAAAAAAATAAAACATGTTTTAAGTCTTATAATGTGCGCAAAAATGTATTCATGGTCTCTGGGTAAAGTGGTAAATATATACACATGCATATACTATATACAGGTATATAGTCAAATATACTGATTTACATGCCATTTAAATATACTACATCTTATATCAAATCTTACCAAATATATATTATTATGCTACATGTCTCCTCTTCCATATTTTGCAAATGTCTAAACGGTGAGTGTTTTTGAATACGATTTTACTTAATATACTAACTAACTAATCCTAACAACAACAACAACAACAACTACAACGAACTAATCTTAACACTGTCAGTTGCAATTGGCAACAGCGTCTTTCCTCTTCTTCTTTCTACTTTTTGTGTCGCTTCCACAACAGCAATTACCGTTAGCTTCTTTAAGAGTAACCCAATTTCCCACCTTCCCAATCCCCGCCCTTCTTTGCACCCCGCCCCCATACTCACAACACTGACGTTCCATTGTTGTATTGACTCCGTTTGATATTACCTTTCACTCATTCTCTGCTCACACACACTCTCTCTCTTTCTCTCTCTTTTGTGTCTCCCTTTTTGCCTCGCCCCTCTAGGTGCCACCGTGTTAAGCGCTCACTTTGGTGGCCATTTTCCGGCCTACGGAGCACCACCGCCACCGCCTCACACTCCGCTGCTGGCAACTCCGCGTGCCCACCACGCCCATACGCACGCCCACGCCCACCATCATCATCATCACCATGCGTCCGCCTTCTTCCCGCCGCCGCTCGTCTACTGGCCCTACCCCAGTCCGCCCGTCTCTCCCACCACCTACTACAGTCAGCCGGGCGCCCACTCCCCGTCGCATCAGCACCAGGCTTTGGTAAGTTCAGAACTTAAAGCGGTGATTTTATAAATGGGTTATAGGCGATCGGCCGACCCTTTCTATCCTATATAAAAATACTCATTAACAATTTGCATGCTGCATGTGCGCATGTGCCGAATTTTATAGACTAAATGAATGAATGAATTTCTCATTGTCTCCCATCTGTTGTACAAATTTCATTCAAATTGGACTACTATATCATATAGCTCCCAAAGATACAATTGGTTGAAAATGCTTAGTATGAACATTTTCGGTGTCTATTGACCGATTTCAACGAAATTCGCGCAGAATGAATTTCTTCCATCTGTTGACCAAATTTCATCTAAATCGGACTTCTAAATCATATAACTACCATAGAAATAAATGGTTGTTGAAACCAAATTAATGCAATATTCATGACTGCAAGGGTATTTAATCTTCGGCTCGCCGAAGATAACCGTTTTTTCTTGTTTAAATTGTTTTTTACATGTTTTAATTAAAATATTTTTATTTTTAAAATTAAGATAATAACATACCTTATTACCTTTTTAAATAACAATCATTCATTTGAATGCTAGTTACATTTTTAGTATTTATTACATTATAATATATGTATATAGATAATGACAGTAATTCTTTTGATTATAAACATTTAAATCTGGAATTCTTAGATTTTTGTGATACAATTTTTGACTTAATGTAATAAGCTTTAACTTATCATTTTGTTTATCTATTTCTAATGGCTTATATATTTATAATCAACACATGCAACGAAGTTGACTCATTATTTTGACATTGAACGTTTTGCATTTGCAGTATCCTATGGACTTTTTTCCACCTTCGCCGCTGTCGCCGCCCAACGCAGGCTTGATACTCACGCCCAGCAAGAATGCTGTGCCCTTTGTTCCATCAAAGCAATCCAACAACAATAATAACAACAACATCATCAATAACAACAACAACACCAATAATAATATCACGGTCCCTTTAGCTATACAAGCCATCGTGCCAGTAGCGCAGTCAACACCGACGCCAGCGCTGACACCAACGCCGACGCCAATAGCTACAACAGCTGCGCCTGCTCAGGCGGTAACGACACTAGCGACAAAGTCGTCGTCACAAACACTACTTAGCTTGGACGAAAACCACACGGCAGGAACAGCGTCAGCGCTGAAAACGGGCAGTCAAAGTGGCGCTACTAACGCGACTCCCATAGTGAGCAATAATTGTGTGGAACTTTATATATCATAGATACTCTTAGCAACTCAGCCCTCTCTCATTCGCTATCTCTAGTTACAAAAGCGAGAATAGCAACAATAATACGAAAATTAAACGAAAGATATAAAAGAAAAATTGTTAATCTTAATCAATATCTTGCCAATCGAAGAAACTTGTTTGTAGTTTAGACTAGAACCTGCTGTAGATAAGTTTTTGCCCTGGTCTGCTTAGCCGGGTCGCGCACCCTTCATATTCCATATGTGGGTTGCGCGGCGAATTGAGTCGGCGAATTTAGCTAAGGAATCTCTTGCTCTCTCCACTAGCGACACTTTAGCCGCTGCGCAAACCTAAAGTTTTTAACGCTTTAATGATAAGTAGACGCCCAGTGTAATTTTCATCAACATGATTTTTCATTGCAATTTGTAATTTAATTTATTGATTAACTGCATAAAATACAAATACGCACACGCACACACATACATGTCCACTGCGTTCAGTGAGTTGATCTATTGTGCTGAACATATATATTGTTTTTATTCCAAATATATATTTTATATTAGAAAATTAGCAAAAAAAGATGAAACTACAAATTTATCCCTAGTCAATAGTCAAATTATTTATATAATTGCAATTATCTATTTTTACTCGAAAATATATATAAATATTATGTCAATGCTGGAATTAACATTAGTTAATCCTTTCCTTTCCCCTCTCCCACTTCCTGTACCCTCAATGCATTGCCAAATTAGTCAATAATTATAATAGTTATGATACATTATCGATATGAGTTTTATTATTCCATGTTTTGTTTAGGCTAAGCAATCAAACTTTTTGTTGTATTACGAACTCGTCATGTGAAACCAAGAAAAATCACCTATTTAAAAATCTGTTTTTGCTTGTTATGCTATTTTATTCGAGAAGATATTATCAATTGTTTCAAAATTTGCAATTATTTTTATGAACAATAAATATCATAAATAAATATTCAAATTTGTTGCTTTTATTTTTTACTTTTATTATTTTAGCTTAACTATACTGTGAAAAAAATAATTTTATTCAATGCTTTTTATTATAGCTACGTTTAAAAATCATAATTATATTTTTGACACTTTGTCATATGTTGGATTTATTTGCATCTCTTCCAAAAAGTTTTGAATTATTAATTGCTTTGAACTTTTGGAACCTTTGCCCAAATTAAATCGATTTTATTAGAAATGCCAATTTAATTTATTTGTTATGGTTCTTGTTGCATATAAACATTTATTAAGTTCCTTCGTACATAGTAGAGCAAAGCCCACAGAAATATTTACAATAAAAAAAATCCCTTTGGTAATTTATTCGTTAATTAAAATTTAAGTTTAATTTATTTAAATATAATTTCGATTTATGATTATTCCATTTAATATTACTAATTTCTTTTTGTTGTTCGATGAATTCTGGTCGTAATATACACACTTGCTACTGCTTTGAATTATATATAAAAATATCTAAATTATATATGATAATTGTTTAACCCAATTAAGTGTAATTACTTAACATTCAGCTTGAGCTCAGAAATTAAATGAAAACATCGTGTTGCAGTTGAATTTATTTATTGAAAGTTGATTCTTTGTTGTTTTCGATTAATATTTAACTAATGACATTGGACTCGATTGACGTTACAAATGGAACAGATTGAAAAATACAAGGCTCAACTCGTCGGCACATTAGGGATCATAAATAATGACACCAGCTCTAGCAGAGATTCGATGATAAATCGTTGACAAATGGCGTTACAAACGGACGAAAGTCCCACCGACCAGTTTAAAATAATACGGTCGTTGTGAACCATCATCCGGTCGCACCGTACCATAACACACAATGTTGATATGTTGATGAACAATTGATTAAAAATTGACCTCTGGATTTCGGTTTAGTTTTTATGCAGCATCATTTGCGGCACCTGGGGGTCTGGGGCTGTTGGAGCGCCATCTTTAACCGAAAGTCAACCATTTTGTTGTGCATGTGACAATTTATCAATAGCTGCTGTGCTGGACATTCTTCATTGTTATCCCTCCAAGCTTTGGCTTCTTGGCATCCAAAAAGTGGCACCTATCAAAAGGACATTAGCCGATGTCCTGCCAGGGGCGATTTGCGTTGACAGCCTCTCGTCCTGCAAAACGAAAAGAGCAAAATGGAACTTTTGGTTAATGCGACAAAAATGCAGCAAGAGATATTGGTGGGTTGAGAGGGGAGGAAGGCTGGAAAAGGGAAAAACGAAAAAGAAGAACACTTTTTGGCATTTTTATGGCCGCACACTAGAGTTAGCACTGCACTTCCGCTAATGCTGCCGGAAATGGCAAATAAATCTCATTTGTAATCGTGAAATACGGGACAGTATATGTATATATACATAAGTATGTAGTATGTATTAGAGGCTAGTTAAAAATGTCTACTGAGTGCAGCCTGTACAGTGCACACTCGAGCTCACACACCATCATAATAAAAGATGCCAAAAGTTGCGAAACAGTTGGAAAACTTTTACCAATGCCACTCGAAAAGTAAGTCAATAAAAATGCCTGCAACGACTACAAAAAGAAAAAAACGCAAACAGCAAACAGCGAACAGCCAACAAACAAGAAGTAGAAGAGGCACATGGCAAGTAAAAAAAGATATCGGCATATTTTCAAGAGCTTAGCGTGGATTTAGCGACTGTCGCCAATGACGCTGGCATTGACAGGCTTCGCAGGACTCGAAGGACTCTTTCCGGCGCATTCGATTTGGTATTAAGCCATTGAAACTTTTATTGATTTAGTGGTATTTTTTTGCAACTTCCTTTCATCCATTTCAGTTTTTTTTTTGGATTGGTCCAACGGCAATGTGGATACCACGAATCAATCGCTTATTTTCTAGTCACTGCAGATTTGTAATTCAACCGAAAGAAAACTTTTGCATAATGGTATAATAATATAATCCTAGTATAGCTTAAATATTAATTTTTTTATTTAAAAAATATACAAAAATATATTTTGCTGGATTTAACTGTTAAAAAATAGAAACTCTACGTGAATATACTTATACTTATTCACAAATATTTTATTTTAATTCATTTATTTGGTTAGTTAAGCAATTCTTAGAGCTTTAAATCAACAGTTCAGCTAAGCAAATGGTATTTTCGGGTCGATATGTTTTTGTGTATTTACTCGATTGAATTATTATTTTTTTGAAAATCAATTTCTTGGAGCTCATTTGAAATTCCCAAGCAGTTGCAGCTCGTTCAAATAAGGTTTCGACACCTGCCGAGTTAACTTACCAATTTTTTTTTTGATGTTGAGCAAATATTTACTCGAAAGATATGTCGCTGCTTGAAGACTGTTGCCGCTCCTGAAGACTCCTTGCACCATGTGTGCTGTTTGCGCTTTGTTCTTGCAACAGCTGAAGAAAAATAAAAGCAGTGAGGAAAAAGAAAATGAAAATCAATTTCAAGCACATTACGAGAACACAACCCAACAAAATTTTCCCAAGTTGATTTTATTATTTACTTTTGCTTTGTACTTTGTACATTGTATTTGTGTTTGTATTTGGATTCCGTATTTTTTATTTTTATTTGTTGTTTGACAGATTTCGTTGAACGCTTAGCACACATGCTGCCTTCTAGCAGAGCAAAGAGCGAGGGTAACGAAAGGGACAACATGACTGCATTGCGTCCTTTTTGAGACACGTTTTGGTCTGTGGATAGAGCCAAATAAATCCAAAAATTGTTTACATGAGAATATCACACAGATGAGAGTCCTATGTGATTTAGGATGCCAAATGGATGTCAAGTGGATGCTAAGTGGATTTCAAGCTTGGCTCCCACATGGGAATCTAAGCCAAGTCTTGACTCTGACTTGGAGCAAAACTACTTTGAGCCAATTGTTTTTATTCAAACATTGTGTCCACTCCCTGTTACTATCTGCATATGTTGCCTTGTGGCTTCTACACTGTAAATAAGTTGGACAGCTTTATACCTCAATCGAATTAAGATGACAAAATCTTATTTATTTCAAATTTTTTTTTTTTTTTAGACTTTTTTCTTAAACTTAAAATTGAAGCCATATTTAATGTAATTTATTAAGTACCTTTATTAAATATCAATTTTTCTATAAGTGAAACCTTTTCTCTCTCTCCTTCTCTTTGCTTCTCTTTTCCAAGTCTCCTTCTTTCTCTTCTTTGCATCTGCTGATTTGACGGCTTCTGAGCTGGCGCTTTTTGATGTCTGCTTTGTTTTTTAACACTTTTGGTTGCCTCTGCTGCGATTTCATTTACTTTGTAACACACACACAAGCACTCATACAATCTAAGCCCTGTATACATATATACGTTTTTTTTTGCGTGTTGCTGTGCGCGTGTGTGTGCGAGTGTCGGAGGCAATGAAGTGCATTTGGAGCACACTTGATGCACGTACAGGAACAGTAAGCAGCGCCTTTTTTAGATGTATTGTAAATGACTGCAGCGTGGGCGTTACATCGGCTGAGAGGGGCGTGGCGTGTCGACGCGGTTCGTTAGTTTTTGCACACACACACCCACACATACACCCACTCCGAGTAGACAGGAAGAGGAAGTACATGTTTGTGTCTTTGTGTGTGGCGTCTGTTTGATAAGTGGCAGCAATTTTTTCTCTATTTTTCTTATTTTCTATATCTTTTTGTAGGTCTTCTTTGCCACTTTTTGCTATATGCTTTATTGTTTGTTTTTTTTTTTTTTTTTTTGTTTTTTTGTGCTGACACTACGTCAAGAATGTTGTATCCTTTGCTGATCCTTTTGGGCTGCAAACCGGTTGCCCACTAATGAAATTGTTAATTTTTGTTAGCAAAGTCACGTACACGATGTGTTGATGACGCTCAAGAGCCACTTCATGCCTCCAGCAATTGCCAACGCGCCACAAAAGCCAATGGAGACAGAGAAAGGGAAGGGAAAAGGGGAGGAAGAGAATGCAGAAGTATGGGGGAAGTAGCGGTAGAACGGGGCTCGTAGTATTAGACAGACAGATAACTTGGCTCAAATGTTAAAAGTGCTGAATTTATGTGTGCAACAGGCCAAATGAAAAGTTTCAATTGCTTTGCTTCGATTTCTGCTGCAACATTTGACTACAACAATTTAAGACACACTTACACACGCAGACAGACAGACACACAGACACATACATACACATACGTTGCACGTGCATGTAACGACAAAAAAGCAAAGCAGAGCAAAAAATATAAATGAAAGAAATAGTAGCGGCCAAAAAAGAAAAAATAATAATATATACGAGGAAAAGTCGCATTGCAGCTATTTCTGTTACGCCTGCCAACTGCTGCCCCTGGGGTTGTCTCTGTGTGTCTGTGACTGTGTGCATGTGTGTGTGTGTGTGCTCGCCATTAATACCGTTTACCTACATCTTTTTAAAGCACGGGTAGCTCGTTTGGCACGTAGCCCCCTCTGCCAGCTTATGCCCAAAAATATATATTACGTATACGCCAAAGTGGCTGACTGACTACTCCACTCTCCCCTCCCTAAACCTATGCTCTTTCTTACGCTTCGCCTTGCCGCTTCTTCTGTTGTACTTTATTCTCTTTTCCAGTTTTTTTTGCCAGTTCGAGTTTTGCATTGCATTTTATTTTACTTTATTCCTTCGTTCTTTTTATTATTACACTTTTTCTCTTACCATTTTCGCTTTTTTTTGGCCTTTGTATTTATGCATGAGTGCAGAACGTTGAAGCTACAAAATGTCTGCGTTGCATGCAACATTTCTCTAGCTCACATTCATTTTTGGTAATTTTTTCTTACTTTTTTTTTTATTTACATTTAACATTTTCAGCTGCTTTTGTTCAGTTTTCATATGGCATTTGCCATTGTTGCGGTTTACATAAATTCTAAATGAAATAAAAATTCATTAGAAAAACCCAACTGCAAATTTATATTGCATACTTCTCGGTGCTTGAGTTCTTGAGTTCACGCACGAGGGACATTAAATTGTCTTTACACAATAAAAGGGACATCGCAAGACAAACGACTATATAGAGAAAATTCATATTGGTTTCTGGGCTCTATAAGAAGAGTCTAAAGAAGAAGCAATGGGTCATTTCATTCAGTTTTAAATACTTAAAAAAGTGTTTAATATTGTAGTAGACCAGGCATTACACGGGCATACTCAATCAGCTGTAAGAACATAAGTAGAAGTATAATTATAAGAGTATATGCATGATTGGGAGAATGATAAGTAAGAAGAGGAAGAGGAGGATGTGAACGAGTTTAGTTTGAGCGAATCACAAAGAAGAGCACAAGCTTTAACATAAGAATAGCAAGAAGAGTCGTGAAGTTTAACTATTGTAGTTAAATAAATTAACTTCTGACTAAGTGAGAAAGAAATAAACAATTAAGGATCAAGCTACTCTTGTGATTAAAAAGGAAGGGAAATAAACACTAAAATTTAAAGCTAGAATACCCAAAAAATTCTTTGGTAAATTAATATTTGTTTTAAACTCGATAAAGATAGGAATGTCTTAAAGAAATGAAATAATTTAGCAATCTAAAGCTTTTCTAACTGCCTACTAAGATGACAACTGTCAAACATCAAAGTTCTTAAGCTATTCAGCTGCTATCGTATTATCAAGCTCTAAGTCTCCTTTTTCCCACATATATTTTTCAGGAGTTTTTTTTTGTTTTAAAAGAGCAAAGCATTTTCTCACCTGTTCAAGTTTCAATTTGTGACCGTCATCAGTTGTAATCTTGGCCAAAAGGCAGTTAGGTGTGTTGCCACATGGCGTATACATACAAGCACACTCGAAATGTACACCCGCACATGCGGCGTATACGCAATATGTTTAAATACAACAATAAATAATGAAAAACTGCGCAATGCCAAAAGCGAATTTACATACAGCACAGGAGCAGAATTACGAAATACCGAAAAGTCGACAGCGTAACATATAATGGGTATAAACTAGACAGTGGACAGAGGGAGACAAAGAGAGCGGGAGAGAAAGAAAGAGAGAGAGAGAGAGAGAGAGAGAGAGAGCGAAAATCTGGTCACGTACTTTTTGGTAGCTTTGTGTTGGCCAAAAAAGGGGAAGTAGCCACCGCTTGGCAATCATGAACATGCCATAATGCTTGTGACCGCGGCTATTAAATCAACACAAGCGCTACAAATTCACACACACTCACATACGCATGCCCGTTTGACGTAGAATGAAAAAAAGAGAGAGGGAGAAGAGCGGGGGGAGAGAGAGAAAGAGTGAACATATATTTTGTATGATTTATTATTATTTCGTGTGGTTTTTTGCTATTATTTAAATTTCAAATAGCTGTAAAGTGCACACACAATACACACACACACACACACTCGCACACCCACTAAAAATTATATTTGCGCTCAGCCTGATTTTATTGTAGTCCTTATAAAGCTCTGCCTTTTGAAACTGCCGTTGTTGTTGTTGTTGGTATCATTATTATTATTATTATCGTGCAACATTTTTTGTTGCCATGTTGCTGCATGCATCGGCTGCACTCACAGCTGCTTGTTGTTCCTGACCAGCCATTTTGTGGTAAATAGAGTCGTTTAAATGCATACAAACAGTGTACTCTCTTTCCCTCTCTTTCTCGCCCTCCGTGTGTGTGCATATAGGTGTCTGCGTGTGTGTGTGTGTCGGTTTGTGGCAAGATTTTATAATAACATTTATAATGCAACGCTTGCATGTCATTTGTACCATTCGCAGCGTTGCAACGCATACTTTTTGGGGCAACGCTTTGGGTTCAAAACTTGATTTGAAAATTAAAAGCAAATCTCATTTAAATAGCTGCACATTTTGTGCCACAATAAGCTGACTTGAGAGACGGCTTGCTACGCCGCCAGAAGAGTGCCACATTTTGTGTCAAGCTGAGCGTCTAATCGCTTCCACTTCCACTTCCTCGTTCCCCTATTCTTTTCTTTCCTCCTCCCCTAGTGCAGCTGCCACTTAATGTCAACTGGCTGCTAATAACTTTTGTCTTAGCACGTCACTTGACGTATAAAAATCGATGTGGCACGAATTAGAATCACACACATACACACACACACGCACGTAGCTACCGTCTTGAGGCACATTACAAATGATTGGTTTGACATGAACGGCGTCTGTTGCCTGCCACAAAATCTGCTAAGCACAAAAGACACACGCTCGGCAAGCGTCTCTCCCTTCCAGTCCCCCTTTTAACGTCAATATTTCAATTTTATTGCAGCCAATCATACCTACCACGCCTACTTTGTTATAGGGCAATGAGTATTACGTGGATATTATTCATAATATCGCAAGTCAATTGCCAAGTGTAGCGGATTCATTCATTATGTTGCTGCAAAGCGAAAAACCAAATCAGCATAAATAACTAAAGTTCCCTCTCTTGCTCTCTCTCTCTCTCGCTCTCTCTTTTGCCTTCCAGATTGTGCAGAGCTTCGTGCAGCTGCCTAATAAATGTTACTAAATGTCAACAATGAAATATGCTGGCATACTTGTCGTATACTTAATATTATTATAATAATAAATGGGCGGCAGTTGCTGCCATTTTGGCTTGTTGCATAAACTGACATTTTATTTACGCCCTCTCTATCCCTATCCCTCTCCGTTGCTCACTTTCTCCCATTCCTCTTTAGTTTGTGGCAAGCGAAGTGGATGCAGCGAGTACAGCATAACTACAATTTGGCACCGCTTGCAACACAGTTGAGGCAAATAAAAAACTGGCTAAAAATATGAAACAAATAGAAATTTATTGCCCGGAATTTATGACATTTCCACGTACTTTTGGCTTTTCCCCGTATTTCTAGCATTTTCTTTATTTCTCAAGTTTGCGAATCTCTAGAGAAATTTGCAAATAACTTTGTTTTGTCGCTCATTTAAAATGTAAATTAGCGTGGAGAATGAAGCGAAAAGTTTTTAATTGAGCTAAGCTTTCAGCAGGAATTAAGCTTAAATGCATGTAAGTTCTGTGTGAAATTTTATTTTAAATTGCAACATTTGTGGATATAAATTGTGGATCAGTTAGGCGCTATTACGTGGTGTTTCCATAATGTTCTTTACATTTTAACTTTGCAGCACTCGTAGAAACGATTTAAAATGTGTTTGCTCTAAGTATAAAATAAGCTGGTCTGAATGGAAGACTTTTAAGTGTTACAATATAAGATAAATTGAGATAAATTGAACTTGGTTTTATTTTTGAATACTTTAACATTCAATATTTTAAATAATTTCGTTATTAAACGGATAATCATTGATTAATGATTGCGTGTTGTGCCTTTTACACTTACAGCTTAAATAGTTATAGTAATATATTTTTTAATAATGTATTTGTTAGTGGGCCGGGCACCACAATCAGCTATTAGAATATAAGTATTAGCATAAGCATAAGTATAAGAGTTTAGGAATAATGGGGAAGAAGAAGAAGGGAATGAAAACGAGACAGTTCAGAGCGAATGTTAAAGAAGGGCAGAAGCTTTAAATTAAGTCGTGAAAGAAAAGCAGTAAAAAGATATATAAAGTTTGTGAATAATGAAAGAAAGAAACGATTAATAACTGAATTATACCTCTGAATTAATAAGAGATAAATAAATATTTAAAATACAAAACTACAATTTTGTGGCTACTTTTTAAATATACTTTGGTTTATTTTACAAGCCAATTCTACTTATCCAATTATTTCACTTCTGTAAGTTTCCCAAATGTTACGTTTGGTGCCTAATGAGATTCAATATTTAAACCCGGCTTTAACATTCATATAATGTGGTGCTTGTTTAGGGACTTTAGTGTATATTTAGTTAGTGCATTGTTCAAAAAGTTAAACTTAAATTTTTAGCAGCAAGAAAGCAGTGAAGCAAGCCAAAAGTTACGCTAACTGCAACTGTGCAGGCAACAATAACAACAAGAGCAATAATATGTTGCAACAACAACAACAAGAATAATGGCAACAAACATTTGTTGGCACATGTTCAAAATAAAATCCTAACGCTTTTCTGCTACGTTTTTTTTCTGGCGCAGTTTAGCAACGAGTGTGTGTGTGTGTGTGTGTGTGTGAACCTACATGGAAGACTGTGTGAGTGTCTGTATGTGTAATTTGTTTTTGTCTTATGGCTTTAGCTGCTGGCACTTGCGCCAACTGTCAGAGCGGCAACCCGTTTGCCTGCAACTTGCCACAATCCCCTCGTTTTGCAACACTTAAAATGCATTTTACTTTTTGGCTGCCAGTCCACAACCCACCTCACACTCCCCTTCCTTTATTACTCCTCTGCTGTCCCCTATCGACTGTCTCCGGCTGCATCTAATTCGATTAAAATGTTGTAAATTATTGCACTCACATGGCCCAGCCTTGTATCACAAGTGTGTATGTCTGTGTGTCCATCTATCTGTGTGTGTGTGTGTGAGTGTGTGTTTGCTTGTGTGACTTGGCAATATTACGTAATGGTTTATTGAATTTCGGAATTCGAGCTTCGGCTTTGCTGGCAGTTGGAAAATGTGTTTTCAATGAACGTTTTGAATGTGCGTTTTGTATTCAGCGGCATGAAAAATGTCCTTTCGCCCCATAAATCTTATGGGCATGTCCTGCGTCCTCTGCACTGCGTCCTGAGTACCACTCACACTATATATATATATATATTGGAATATGGCTGACAATCGAATTCGCCTTCGCATCCGCATTTGAATTCAAATTTTTACTGTTTTTATGAAGATATTTTGAAATCAATGCGTAATAATGATTGAGACTGTGAAATTGTTAGGAGCTAGCACTGGTGGGCGAATGGGCGTTAGAGGCTGGGGCTGGACTGGGGCTGCGGTTGGGGTAGACTTTGGGGCTCTTTCTTTTCTGCAAATTTATGTTATGACTGTTGGGAGACCTGCATAATGTATGGACAAACATTTAGTCATTTAAGCAACTGACGCTTGCCACATGGGGCATATCAAAAATGTTTTGCTTGGCTTCCACAAAATTTGACGTGGCCTCGCATACAGACTCTCCCTCTCTCCTTCAATCTGCTGCCTGCAATCAAATGTGGCAATTTAATTTATTGTGTATTTTGGCAAAAAGACAGCACGGACAATCAGAACGTGGCAGCAGCAGCAGCAGCAGAATAGCTACAGAAGCAGCTTGAGGCAGCTGCTCTTGTGGCACGCAAACCCAAAATGCTTGTAAATAAATAATTTTTGTCTCTGCTCATGAGCAGAACCCTTCAATCATGCCAAATATGATACGTAGCTGGTCTGCTTGCTGCTGTTACTGCCCAAAATTGAAATTAATGACTCGATGCGGCATTCAGTGCTGTGGGATCTACTATCTGTGCCCCACGGCTCCTCAATGATGCGTGCATGCCTTGCCAAATCAAAGCAAATCAGAGAACTTTGGAAGGAGTCCCATCCCACTTTGAGGCTTCTCTCTCCCAACCGCTGTACTCTTTTGAATTCCCAATGCTCAACCCACAACTTACCCCGTAAAGATGGAACGTGGCATCTCTTTATGCCTCTCCCGGGAGCAAGCAGCAGTTTGCGGCTGGCGCAGCTGATTATTATTATTAGTGCTGCATGGTGGCACGCCTCAGATTGTGGCATGCGTTCTTAGCATTAGCTGCCTGCAAATAAACGGAAAACAAACAAATTTATTACATTTATAAACTGGAATATTTTGTTAAATATATTTTGATTCGGCCACAATTACGATGCCGCATTCAACATGCCACAGCCACTGGCCCTGCCACTTCCACCTACCCGAATGTGTTTGCCTCTTGCAAAGTCAATCAACTTAATTAAAATTAAATATGTGTTTTTAATTAAAAATCAATCACATATCGATTCAATTGATGACATTTTCAATGGCAAATACGATTAAAACCATTCAATTGATTCAAAATCTGAATAAGTCTTCTCTTATCAAAGGCAATTGACTGAAAACTGTGAACAGCATACAAAAAACAGAAAAACGCTCTTCATAATCCCAAATTGACAATCATCTGCTTATCAAGTTTACTCTCAATTTCACATAAGCGTCAATTTCACATCAATAATTATTGCATACTTTCGGGGCAATCGAATAAAAACTCAAAGAGATTTTAATTAAAAAATGCGTGGGCGAGCAAATGAAAAGCAATAAAATACAGGGTATATTTTGAACTCTTTTCAATTGTACTGACTTGATTAGTTTATGTGGGAATAACGGTGATTTAATTTACATTTAATACTTCATTAAGCTACTCTCGACAGTTTTAAGAATTTCTCATATTTATAGGATATCTGAATGGCATTGTAAATGACTGTTAAATGCTTAATTAAGTTTATAACAAAATTGCAGCGTTTGCTCATTGTCCGCTATAAATTGTCATTAATCATTTAATTGTTTTTAGACTTTTGCACCTGGCCAATTTCACAAAACTGACAACAACAGCCGAAAAACTGTTCAAGTTGTGCAAGTGCATGTGCATGTGTGAGTGTGTGTGTGTGTTCAGCTGCCATAATTGTATGCGTAAACATTATTTATTATTTATGGCAAGAACAACAACTACAGACTGTCTGGCAGGGCTTGTTCCAGGTCCAGCCATTGACCTCGTCCTCCATGTTGTCCTGCAACTGGCTTTGTCCTTGCAGCTGATAATGGGACGCGTTATAACTTTTAATTTTAATTTAAAATGCATTTTCGCACACTGAAAAATGCGTGAAGTCCTTCCACTTTTTTCCCGAACTCATTCCTCCACGTCGCAGTCTGTGTTTATTGGCGAAATGAGTTTTAAATTAATGTGATTTTTATTATTTATGAGCTGGTGCTGGGGACAACATGGCGTATGCGCTACTTAAAGCCACAATGTGCTTACACTGCGAAACGAGCAACATTTAGGCCAAATCCCAGTGAGAAATTGCCAAACAAATCAGCAACAGGCAAACAAACAAATAAACGCACAAAAAGCAATAGACACACCCACAAACTCACTACTAAACATATATACACACACATGCACACCTACAAACACAGACAAAACAAATGTAAATTGTGTCGCACACACAAACAAACACACACTCACTTAGTTGAGTTTTAAACTCATGAAATATGCAATCAATTTTCTGACTGCAATTGAAACCCTTTTTGTCTCAGTGACCCGACCACACCTGCAGTCCCTGCAGCCCCCGCTGCCCCAGCTCCCCATTCCCTGCTCCCTCTTTAACCATTCAGCTAACCCCGCGTACCGCGTCATTCTGCACGACTCACCCTCATGGCCCAAAAGCGGCTCATTTGCAATTCTAATTGTTTTCCAAATTCATCACTCGCTTTTAGTTCAATACTATTGTCTCTCTCTCTCTCTCGCTTTCCCTCTCTCTTCCTCTCCCTCTTTTGCCACATAGTTCCCATTTAGCAATTGATTTAAGTGTTGTTGCTTTTGTGTTCGCTTTGCTCTCGTTTTATTGTATTTTCCCATAGAAATTTATAATAAATTGTTGTCTGTCAATAATTTTAATACCTTGTGTCTATCATGCTGTTATCCGCCACGCCCCTTTTTGCCCACCCGCTTACCGTTACAAATCAAACAGTTGCTCTCTGCTGTGATTGATGCTTATGATTGATTTGTCGCTGAAATATTACCACATGTGACAAAGACTTTCTATATTTTTATGTTTTATTATTCTATCGAAAACATTTATGTAATTTTGATGCATTTTCAATTTCATTGATTGTTTGTTATTCTTCTTTATCGATTAACGACAGCTGCAAAGCATTTAATGAATATTAGAGTTATTGAAATTCTTTCGTTCTCCTCGACTCATCAAAGCTCAAAAGAGTACTGGGTATATTTGTCAGAAGCGTAGAGTTAAGTGGTTTAAATTCTTTCCCAGGATCATCAAGCGATTCTGTCTATCCTTCAGTATGGACACCTGCATCCCAGGGACTATAACAGCTGAAGCCAAGAAATTTGTAATGAAAGTCCGCTTCCAATCGGAAGCAAAATGTACAACTGTTTTCATAGCACCATAATTAGGAAAGCATTATGTATTATGACCAAATAACCATTATATCTGTCCTATATCTCCCATAGGACAAAGAGTTTGAAAATTGCTAAATTGTTTGGGAAAGAGCATACTACGGGGTCTTTTACAGTCGGTTCGCTTACTAGTTTCGACGACTTTTTGCTTGATTGTATGTAATTTAAGGGCACGAAATCTTTTTTCAATTTTGTGCTCTTTGATCGATTTACGCTTGAATGAAAAGAGGGCCTTCCATGAGTCTACAAAATTCTATAGGCTCACTTTCCACTTCATACATTATCTGCCCTTTTACCACAACTCTCCTTCTACCACTCCTCTCTTCGCCCTTCTTTCCTGAAAGTTTAGCGCCTGATTTGCAAATAAATGTTACATTATTTTAGGCGTAGTTTAAGCTGTGTCATGTCATGCTTTGCCAACCGTTTGAGAATGGGAATATTCGTGGCACATGCCACATGCTACATGCAACAGTAGCTGGTCTCAAGCGACGCTTCAATCATGGAGTGAATACCAGCTGGTGAATAGCTTCTGAATAGCTCGTGAATAACTTGTGAATATCAAAGTGAGTGTGCGTGAATGCAATTGCTGCTGCGCGTCCCGCTGACCACGCCCCATCGATAAGGCCGATAATAAATCAAGCGCTTTAGGTTCAACGTTGCGGACGTTTCCGCTTCCGTTGCGCTTTGTCATGTTTAGAGTGGGGCTAAGGTTCATGGGTCAAGGGCCAAGGAAGCAGAAATAAACAATGCAGCCTGTCTTTGTTCAACTTCAAAGCGAAGTCAACATTTAGCGGACCATTTGACGCAATCAATGATGTTGCCAAAAGCACCACCTCCCTAGCCGCCCCTCGGCAACCTCCCTTTCAGCCCTCAACCAACTGAATAAGCAAGCGACCAAGCATTGAAATTTGATGAAGTCAACACGCATTGGCATTACGTTACTGTCTGTGTGTGTGGTAAGGGTGTGTGTGTGTGGCACAAAAGCGAAATCTCTTATTTATAATCACTTACATCCGACTGGCAAATCGCTTGGAACGGCACAAAAGCGCCTCAGGTCACAGTAAAGGAACTTGCAAGAGAAAAAAGCTCACAATATACAAATTCGTATACCCTGTAAACTGCGTTGCAGCCCTTGCAGTATGCCGAGCTAATAGACACTAAAGATTTCAATTCAATAGACAATTTATCTTTCAAGGAAATTGTTCGACTCTGATTTTGAATTTTTCTATTAAACTTGTCGCTATATAAACTTGTGTATTTAGAGGGTAACTGCACGTTCATCAGCAGTGAGATTTGCTGTTTTTCTTTTGGGCTTCTCTTCTGAGTTTTTTGTCGTGGGCGTGTCCAGAGTGGGCTGAGGAAAATTATATGGCACTTTAATTTGCGTGTGGCGCGCTTTGTGCTGCGACGCATTTAATGATGCGTATACGCAATGTTGACCCAAGAAAACAAGAGGTATGCGGTGGCTGAGGAGGAGATAAAAGGAGGGGTTGTTTGGGATTGGTCAGGCGACGTTGCATTTAAAATTAATGAAGCTTAAAAAACTGGAAGCAACTACGAAGAGGCGCGTGTGACAGCAACAATTATTAAAGTCGATGCCGCCTAAAAGTGTGCAACGTCAGCGAAAAAAAGGAAAAGACCGAAGCCTAGACAAAAAATGGGAGAAGGCAACGACGGTGACTTAGATAGACTTACTAATGGCGAAAGAGTCAGGGATACACGTGATGGAAAATAAATGGCGTTAAGCGCTTATCGTTGTCTCAAAAAATGTCTTTGCCACACTCTGCAGCACTCAACTCAACTCGGGCTGCAACTTTATGCAATTATGATAATAACAATGAAGCGACAACGAGAGAAGCAAAGAGAAGAGGGACTGAAAGATATGGAAAGTGAGCAGAAAGTCAGAAAGAATGTTGAGCAAACTTTTCGTTCTGTATTGCAGCTGACAGCAGTGGAAAGGAAGTGGTTGTGCAGGCAGAGGAGTTGTTTGCTTTAGTTCGCTTTACACATAATGAAATAATTGCGACGCCTGAAAGTATGCAACGGCTTTTGCAAGCACACAGATTGCAAAGTTTTTAGCATACTATTATTTAATAAGTAATCACAGAAGTGAAAGGGACGCGAAGACAGTGGGGCAGTTAGTTCATGTAACATTCCAGCTAGCTGGCAGGCTATATGGCGTTAAGGCTGGCAGGCTAGCAGCTTATGTGGCATGTGCCACAAAAATATTCAATTTTACACATTTGCCCATTTGCCGGGGCATTTTCTTGAGCCAGCTTTGCTTAATTGCAGCATAAACTTGGCCTTATTGGCAAGTCCGATAAACTTGAGCTTGTAATAGAGACAGCAATAGAGAGAGCAAGCGAACGGAGTGAGAGAGGGACAGAGCTAGTAAAGAATGCTTAATAAATTACAGACTTACATAAAAAGAGGAGTAGGAAGGTGGTTGGAGGGTGGGAATGTGTCTTACATATGCATTACATGTGTAATTTGTGCTGAGTATGTTACAAAATTAGAAGTTTTGCAGTAAGTCTACAAAATGTTGCAGTCGAAAAACGGGAAAACGGGAAAACTTGTGGTAAGTCTTTTTCATTCATTTTTTAGCTCAAGGAAATGAAGTGGCATCTCTATTTCTCTTTCTCTCTCTCTCTCTCTCTCTCTGGTTCAGTGGGAAGTGGCAGACAGTTAGCAAGTTGAGTCTTTGGGGCAGATTAACTTGTAGCAACGCCAACTACAAACATTGCATGCAACAAACCGAGAAGACGCACGACGGATCATTGAAAGAAAGGCAGGGGGGAGTTGCAGGGCCAGGGACCAGAGGAAGCCAAATTTATCCCTTAAAATGCAGTTGAAGAAATTGAAAAAGTTTGCTTTTTCTTTCTTGTATTCGCAGTGTGCATAATGTAAAGCTCATGCTAGTTTCGGTCTTAGCTTTGTCTGTCCGCCTGACGTTGTGTCAGTCCGTCAGTCTGGCAGTCAGTCAGTCTGGCAGTCTGTCCGTCTGGCAGTTTGCCGGGCAGCCTTCTGCTCTCTGATAGTCTTTGTCCGTTTCTCTGGCAACTCGCTATAGAGTGTGCATTGAGGCATGTTCTGCTGTTGCACTTACAAAAAAAGAATGGTTGAAAAAAAGAAGGCAACGCAAAGCACACACACACCCACACACACACTCACATACAGACTACATGTGTACTTGGTAAGAATGGATAGAAGACACGCCCACGATGGCAACATGTGTTGCTCAACGCCTTCGCTGTGCAGACATACTTTTAAATTACACAACTTGACGCTGTTATAAAATTCAAATTAACTCCTCCTCTCAAGCGTGTGTAAGTGTGTGAAATGTGTGTGCTTGTTTTTTGCTCTAAAATGAGAAGAAATCTTAATTAAAAATTATTGTTGACACTTTTCTCTCTGCTTGGTTTTAAATCGTTTCATTTTGTGTTTTTACAGTCCAGCACGGCATATTTAGATGGGTTGGTGGTAAAGCATAAAAAAAATCTGATTTAATAATTAATTTTACATTAAATCACATTCAATTTGAATTTAGTGCTCAAGGGATTTTCCATAAGTTTATTTTTCCAGTAAAGCAGCACCAGAAAAAAGATAGAGTTCATGTAGGAAAGAAGCACGAATAGGAAGTGAGTGGAGGCAACAGAATATAAACTACAGCACTGTGTTTATTTTTTAAATTAAATGACAAGCAATTATGTTGGGAATTGAGTTGGAGTTTTAAATAAAAGGTTAGTAACGAAGTACTGATCAAATGTGGAATATTCTTTATGTGCGCAAATCGGTATTACATAAGTTAGATAAGCGTTGTTAGCAAAACGAAAACTGATTTGATTGGGCGCATAAAATTATCGTCGGCATTTTTGGCCATAATTTGCAGACGAGCACAAAACGCAAAAAGGAAAAGCAGAACTCAAGTTGGCGTAAAGCAGAATTTGTGGCAATTGAATTTGCGGCAAGTATAATTTGGTAACGTCACACACACAGATACACACTCTCATGCACACACACTCACACACACGTGTAGCACTAAGTCGAGGCTTATCGATTAGCTTAAATAGCCGTGCGGCAATTGCGCTTAATCTGTGCTTTATTAAAGCCCCGCCAAATAACGGCGAGTGACAGCCATTTTGTTGAAAGCTGCTCTGTGCTTAAAGCAGCTTTAAGCTGAGTTCCATTTAAGCTTCAAGCGGAGCTGTACAACTTTCTCTATGACAAGCAAAAAAGTTTCATTTTAACTTTGTAACGCAGTTTTTTGAGTTTGGCTTTTAGTTTTATTTTTTTTCTCCTTTTTTATTATTATTAAGAACGTTGTTAACCTCTTGTTGCCACCGACACAACGACCCATTTAAAAGTGCAACAAAAGTTTACTTGCCACACACACGCACACAGCGTGACGGTGGGTAAACAGGAGGGGGAGTGGCAAGCTCATTGCATGCAAATAAACATTCAATATACAAGCAGCAGACACGCTGCAACATGTCGCGTTTGCAGGATAAAGTTTTTCCTAAAATGTTGTTGCCGCTTTGTCTTTGTCTTTGTACTTGTTTCTTTTCCCCTTTTAGCCCCCTTTGGAGCCCACTTCGTGCCACTTCTCTCCTTGCAATTGGTTTTTATCAGTGCATTTTGATTTTGTTCCACTTCAATGAGTAACTCAATTGTTTGCGCATGTTGCAAGTGGCATGTGGAACGTAGGAAGTAGCAAGTTGCAAGTAGTGTCGTTTAGTTTTATTGCGTTGTCGTGTGCGGTTTGTTAGTCGCCGAAAGTATGCATTTAGTTTGTTATTTTATTAGTCTAGTGGCAACCTGCCCTCTCCGCTCGCCGTTCCCCGCTTGCCACTTGCCACTTGCCACTTGTAACTTTTAGCTGATTAGATTACACGTTGCTCAAGATTTTTCTACCTGACTCGCATCTTTAATGAGAGTTTGCCCAATTAAAAACAGACTAAAACGCTTATCAAGTTTAATTAGCGCCAAATCATAGACGTGTCAACCCGATGCTTCCTGTCCCTTTCTACCTCTACCCTCTTGTCCGAGGCGACATTGCTACATAAACAGCTTGTTAAATGTTGTTTGGAGCCAAGAAATTCCAGGTAAGAAGTGTCACTTTTCATAGAAGCAAATTAAACGGAAACGTGGAGAGACGTGCAATTAGCTGCGTCGCACTTTAGCTGAACTAATTAAATTTAATAGCAGCTGCTAACAATAAGAACTTAAATATGAATTAGAAAACTGAAATGAGCAACTAAACAATAATTTCAAAAACTACTAGTATTAGTTTAACTAGCTCGTAAGTAAGTTGCACTAAGGGATGTTCAACTAATATAATACTAGACGTGGCATTCGTTCAGCATTTGCATAATATACATTACCTTGCCACAAACTGTGGCAAATGTTCATTTCTTCCATATTATTGGCCTCCATTCCTATGCCTCTGCCTTTGCCTCTGTCTTTGCCCCTGACTTGGCTTAGTTGAAAAGTTATTTTTCTTTAGGCCGTGGCAACACTGCACCACCGCCCATCGAGGGAGACAGGATTTGTTTGCTTTCCGTTGCAGCCTATGGAAACTAGTCGTAAAATCGTATTCAGAGCTCGTATACTCGACTCATGCAACAGCAACTGCAACTGCAACCTTCGCGCTGTGTGAGAAACTCTGCACCTTGCAACAACAAACAGAATGGGAGACACCAACCACGGTAGCAGCAAGAGCGAGTGAGACGCAGTGTGCATAGCATTAACAATGAGGACATCAAGTCACCACCCTGCACTCTTCGTTCCCGTTATAAAAACCCATTTGGAATTGAGCGCAGGACACATTTCTATGCAGTTTTTCCATAGAAAATGTCAAGGAAAATGTGTGATGACAACGGCTTAAAATTTAAATCGCCGCAAATTGAAATCACGAAAAATTCCTCAACTGCCCAACTTTATTCCGTTCAACCAAATAAATTTACATTCAAAAATAAATAATCAAATGCGGATATGAAATCATTCAGGTCTGCTGATTTCAAATGTCTCTTTTCAGTCTGCATTTCTTCAAACTTGAGTTGAATACTGTATTTCCATTTAGATAGAAACTAACTTAATTGAATGTCAGCTTAGCCACTTTAATGCACTAAGGCGATACAATTGGATATATTTATTTTTATATACATAAATAAGCCACTTGGATTATATGTTTAAACTGATCTTACTAAGACTAAGGCTACTAAGAGTTTTGTAAGTTTGTAAGTCATTTCCATGTGTTGCTGTAGTTTCATAAGTTGTACTTGCAAACATTTTATTCGTGTATTAGAAATTGGAAGAAACTTTTTTTATGCGACATTTTAATTGAATTAAGAGAACGTGTAAACACAGTTCAGACAAATAAAGACAGTAAAAAAACTTGAATGTATTTTTTAAATTTTTTCTATAACTTGTTATTTGTTTCTGAGATAAGCACTAAGTTGAAACTTTTTTTTTTATTTTATCTCTCCTCTTGTTAAAATAATGTTTTATTTAAACTTATTTGCTGAACTAATTTATTTCCTGTTTATATATATCTGTTGTGTTCTTAAAACTACTGGTTATTGTTCAGTATAAATAATATTTCTAAAATATAAAAAATTCACTAGACTATGCTAAGACAACTATGTAATCAAATTGATTACAGTTGATTGCTGTATTTCCCACATTTCTTCTCCGCTGTTTTTCGTTTATCTTTTATGCTGTCAGCGACTTTGTTTTTTATGTGAGTAGCCAAAAATTGCTTCCAAAAATTGTCGACAGCTTCAGTATTGCAATTGATGTGCTGCTGTTGTTGTTGGTGTTACTTTTACTTTAGTGTTGTTGCAGTGTCAATTTGAGCACATTTGTTGCTTGATTTGCGAGCGTGCCAGTATTTTGCATAACAATTGCAGCTGGGCTAAGGTATACGGAGGGGGTGTGGCAGGCGGCAGCGCCTACCCATGGGAGTCTCGTTCGGTATACAATTGAGTTAAATGTTTGCGCACATGTTTCCAGCCAGCAGCGTGCAATAAAGAATAAAAATGCGGAGCTGCAATGGCAACAAGCAAAACGAGAGAAAACCCAAAAGCGCGAAAAACCGAAAAGAATTCACGTAATAATATGCATAGTGTAAAGAGAGACAGAAATAGGCAGAGAAAGTGAGAGAGAGAGAGTGCTGTAGGGAGAGGTTACAGGAAGGCAGCAAAGGCATCGATGTGCATTCAAATGCATAAAGGGGCGGGGAAGGGGACGCTGAGCTGCAATTGTCCCAACATGTCGCTGGGCGTCAACAAAATTTTTTCCAACTCAATTACCAAGCAGCAACTGCAACGTGTGTTCCGTGTGCAACGTGCAACATCAAGAGAAATCTCAAGTGGCAACAGAAGAACCCAAAGAAGCAAGCAAATAACCTTAGATATTGACAGGCAGCATTAGTGCTCTCATGAAGGGGCGTGGCTGTGTCACTATCAGGCGCAAGGAATTTAAAGCTTCAACACTGAAAAAAATATACATTTTTAGAGTACAGCAGTCTATTAAATATTTTAAGTAGACTTGATCTGCCTGACACAAGACAGACTTGTTCTTATAGTGTTTTAGACACACGGGCGGACAGACAGGTGTGTTGAGAGCTTTGACATCCTAAAACACATGTACATATTATTATAATAATAATTTTATTTAAAGTGGTTTCTTCCGCATAAATATTTTTGATTAAGACGGATTATTTTCTTTAGTTTGGCAGAAAGATAGTATTTCATTTTAAATGTTGCACTACTTAAGCTATCAGAGAATTTCAATGTTGGGAATAATGAATAAGAAATATTTATAGATTATAATTTTTATTTAGGACATTAAAGAAGTTTGAAGAGCTAATTCAAGCAAGCTAAAATGAATGAAGCTAATTTGAAGATTAAATTTTTTAAATATATATTTTAGAATTTAGAAAGGGCTTTCTGTTCCTTCAGTGTAACGTGTGGTATGCAGCATGCGGCAAGCGGCATGTGTAGCACGTGTGCAATCTGCAGCTATTTATATTTGCCAGCCACAAACAGGCAGACAGACAGCATGACAGGCATAAAGCATGCTACCCACAAACACCTACACACACACAGACACCAACGCACACACAACAATGCACACACACCTAGGATAACACCTTGCACTAATAAATAAACAAAGCAAAGCAAACTGACAGCAACAGCAACAGAAACAGGAGCAACTCAGAGATGAGCGTCTGCTGCAACTGCCACTGCCATCTTGCCTTTTGCTAAGGTTCTGTCAGTGGCTAATCACTCATATAAATAAACCTCTGTTGTTTGTGCGTTGTTATCACTGTTGTTGTTCTTTCAGGTAACTGACAAACAGTGTTGTTCCTGGCTGTTTGGCATATGTAAATGATGCCAGTGCCATGTTTGCCACTTGGCTCCGCTTGCAACAGCAGGCGCCTATCTATGAAGCATCATTCTCAGCGCAGAACTTTGCAGCTCTTGCTGATTACTAAATCAACTCTTGGTCTTTCTTTCGCTGAGCAAAGACATTTCTCTCTCTCTCTCTCTCTCTGTCTCCCTCTTCCTGTCTCTTTCTCTATATTTCTATTTATCTGATATTCTCTACGTTTATCTCTACTTTCATTTCTTCAAACACAACCAAAAAAATCCAGCAGCAGCAGTTTCATTAATAACTTTGGGTTTCTTAGACTTGTATGTGTGTATGTTGATTACTTTAGCAACAGCTGATTTAGCAACACTATTAAAGTATCCGAGTTGGACATTTTTTACTCCCAACACTTTACAGGATGACTTGCAAGTCATTCACACATTGGCTTGTCAATCGTTGAGTATTTGCATTTCGTGCTTCTGTCGCTGTAGCTGCTGCTGTTTTTGTGTTTGTTGATTTTCTTGCAGTTGTTGTAACACACAGAGTGAGCAAATAATTTATTAAGCCTCTTTTTTGAGTGCTGCTGAGCAAAATGTTATTCATTCATTTGTCTGAAAGGAGCAGAACTTCTTGCCCCATTGTCTACCTCTGCATATGTGTGTGCGTGTGCAGAAGGAGTAGTGGCTTGGCTAATGTTGTTATAATTTTGGTTTACGGCTCAAGTGTTTGGCTTGAGCCTCAAGTTAAACAAGTGTGTGTAAACACAGCAATATCTACAGAGACAACTTGACGTATGCGCAATGTGTGCAGTCTTCTGCTCTTGAAGTTAGTTAGAAAGTCTCAGAACTTGAGCTTGGTAATTGATATGAGGACTAATAGTATTACGAGATGTTTGCCAAGGCAACAAAAAATCAACGCAAACACACCCAATCACCCACACACAGAACATCCCCAAGTGCGACTACTTGGGCTGCTTTTGGGCCAACAAATTGCCTGCATGAGCTGCAAAAATTGCAAAAGCACAATTGAAATATGTTGGCGTTTGTCAGGGGCAAGTACAAACTTGAGTGTTGCCAATTCTCTCAGTTCTTTTCTCTCTCCTCTCTCTCTGTGTGCGGCACCTTTAATCACCATTACAATCAGCATTTTTCTGTCAAATGCAGCTGTGCTTTGTCTGCCTTTGTCTTTGACTCCATCTCTAACTAACTCTCTTCTTCTCTTTCTATATCTCCTTTATTTCTGTCTCTCTCGCTCTTTTGCTGCCTGTCTTTCTGCAATTTGATTCATCGCGTTGTCGAATGTCAACATTTTGAATCATTCACTTGGATTGGCGTCAGTAAGCCGTAAACTTTAACAAACTAAAACACACATTAAAACCTGCGAATATAATACCCTAAACTGCGATTGAAAACTTAATTTATTACTTAAATATTTAATTTGTTGTTAGTTTTAAATGTCTTTGTCTTGACTGCTTATGCTTAAACTGATTTTAATTAATAAACTTGTTTAATACACACACCAGATAGAGTTTGACACTATTCCCTTGACCAAAGGGTATCTAAACGTGCATGTAAATTGCTTTAATATTCATTTTGCCTGACTAACTGCCCGTTTTGTCCAATTGTCTGTCTGTTTTGTCAATTTCTGACTGCCTGTATCTATCGAGTAACTATACAGCCATCGAGTGTATCTAGCCATCTATCTATCTAGTCTTCCTGCCTGTCTGTCTTTGCTCCCAACACACACACACACACACACATATATATACATACAACACACTCACATACAGCGCAGTCATGTATCAAACTGTGCATGTCGACTTCTGACATAATATTGACAGCTAAACAAATCCAATTATGCCCAACTCCTTTGGAAACGTAACCGAAACTCGAATCGCAATCGAATCAAACAGAATCGTCGGCTTTCCATGCGAACAAGATTTTAGTTTCTATAACTTACAAAATATGCTAAATGCTGTCCATGTTTTAGACTCTCCCTCTCTTGCTCTCGGTCTCGCTTTCTCTGTCTATCTTTCGTTGAGCTTATGTGTCACTGTATTCGCTTTAAGCTCTTTGAGTGTGTGACTTTGTTGGGGCCATGTTGAAGCGCTTTAAGCGTTTACTGCTTCGCCAGAGAGAGAATAAAGAGAGAGTGAGAGAGAGAAGGACAGGGAGATAGAGAGAGGTCTTTAGACTGGCGATATTTCAATATTCCGATATGATGCTCTTGTGTTTGTTGTTGTGGCGCCAGTAAATTGCGTAGGTGTGCAATTGAATTATTGCAGTCAACGCACACATTCACACACTGCCAAGTTCTCACTCCGCACTCCCTACTGTGCCCCCTCCACTACCACCTTCCTCTCTGTCGCTCGCACTCGCACTCCCTCTTGCTGGACTCATAAATATGAAATTTTGAGCCTGCCTGCGTAGCTTGCTTGCACATTATGTCACACCTCAGCCTGCTGCCAAGCATGCAGCAGCATTGTGGCACGCCCCACACGCAGTCTGCCCCCCACTCCGTTAGCACAGTTCCGTGCTGTTTGCTGTGCCAACAAGCATTTTACGGTTTATTTTTGGGGCATCGAATGCAAATATTGGCATAAATTTTGGCTGTTGCGGTTGCTCTGGGCGTGGCATGTGGCATGTGGCAGAAAGCACCCCAAAAACTCAGCAACAGCCACAGCTTCAGCTCCAGCTTGGCCAATTTTCATTTGGCTTACACACTTACACACACACACACACACACGCTTGACTGCATTGTTTGCTGACTGACAGAATGCACTTTGGATTTTTGGGTTTTTGGATTTGAAAATTTGCAAAATTTGTGCCCTTTTGTTCGTTTTTGTTTTGGCCAGCAAATCGATAGGCCAAGTGGCTTTCATTTTACTACGTTTCGTTTAGTTTCGTTACGTTACGTTTGCTGCAAAGCATGAAATTTAATAAAAACAACAAATATGTTATCAACAAAATGTTGGCAACAGCTGAAGGTGATTTCAATTGTCTGGTGCCAGTGGAAGTCAGTTTGTTTTGGGCCCTGTCAGCAGAACTTTGACTGGACTTTTGGTTTGCTTCTGCCAAGTAAACACAAGTCTACACTGTTATGCCAAAAACATTAAATTATCATTTTATGTTGTGAAAGAACAACAATGAATTTGCATGTAAAAAATTCTCAAAATTGTTATGAAATCCTTGAGTTATTATACCCCATTTTAACTCTCAAAAATATTCTGCTCACACTATGTAGAAATCAATTACTGTTAACACACTTCAGTTTAGTGTCCAGATTTTTATAATAAATATACACTTTTTCAAATGTTTCGTTAGTACAACTTATAGATTTCTGTCAGTGTAAGTTTACTCAACGCCTACCACATGCTTGTAATTTATGTGTTTGTTTTTGGTTGTGCGCATTTATCAACAAAAAAGGAAACACAGCAAACAAAAAGAAGAAAAAAATACAGGAGAAAACAGAATACCGAACGAAAACAACAATGAGAACAAATGACAGATCAGCTTTTTGGGTAGTAGCATTTACTTAGGGCCAAAACGTTTATTTAGTCCAAAGCAAAACTATTTGAATTTCACTCGAAAAGCACTCAAGAGCACACGATAAACCAATTCAAATCGAATTCGAAACCATTTTGGACTTGGCTTCATCAGGCCCAGTTCAAAGTTCAATTAAGTGAACCATTTTGTGGGGATTTGCGATTGGCATTGTTAAGCCTTTGATTGCTATTTAGGCCAAACATATAAATTTACACGGCTCCAACATGGTTGCGGGTAACGCCCACTATCTCTAACGGAATTTCTGTAGACCCAATCAATAAATTAAATGGGCCCAAAAGCCGTGGCTTTAAGCTTTTGCCGTAACTTTTTCCGTCGATTTGGTTTTTTTCCTTCCTTTTTTTTGTGTGTATGGGAAATTGGCAAAAACATCAAAAACTTTTTTGGCTCGGACGAAAAGTATGCTGCAAAAATGTTAGTTGCGCCTAAAACTATGCTAATTTCCGACATGACTTTGTTTCCTCCCTATCTGTTTTTTCTCTCAGTTGTTATGTGTACACATGTCTCTGGCGTCCTAAGTAAACCAATTTGTTGTTCGCCTTTGTGTGTGAGTTTGCCTCAAAATTCTATTAAAACCGCATAAATTACAAACTTGATTTCCAGCCGGCGAGGCGACGAGGCGACAAACGCATTTAAATACATTTTAATTAGCTGGCAAGGCAAAAGGACGAATGCTTAAACGTCCTCTTCCATTCCCCTTTCCCACTTCTCAATTTTTTACTCTCTCCCTTTCCCACTCTCTATTCGAAGCTTCCTTTGATTTCGTCTAACAGCTTCAAAGTGTTCTACAGTTCTTCTTATTTCTTTGGGTATCATTCTTTTTTTTTCTCTCGTTTGCTTTTCCGTTCATTTTCCGCTTTTCATTTACACAAAAGCTACTTAGACACGACTTTGGCTAGGGCTATCAAGCATCATGAGAGCGACGGAGAGGGGAACATTGGGCAATGGCCAAGGCAAAATGATGAAAGGCATTTGGCTCTGATGTTTAGTTGCAAAACAATTAAGCTGAAAGCAAAACTGTGTATTCAAGGGTGTGTGTAAGCGTATGTATGTCCGTGTGTATCTTCTGTTTGAGATGAAACGCAATCACTTTGGAGCGGATCAAGCAAGTGTGCTTTTATTGAGATACACGACTAAAATATGTCCTCTGACAGCTTGTAACAGTTATTTTTGTTTAAATAAATTGCTTAAATTAAGGTTAAAACTAAATGCTTAATTTGAAAACACTATCTACTTAAATTTCAAAGTTCTTGTAGTCAAACACATTCAAGTTCCAAGTTCTGCATAAAGAAACCATCCTGGAATGCTTTTGTAGGATATCTTGTACACCGACCACACATTTTGTGGCATTGACAAATGTTCAGACCGATGGAACATTAGCATTAATAGAGTGACATTAATTTTGAGGCGCAATATATAGCTCGCTTTGAGGCGGGCAATTATAGACGCAGACCTCTATTAATATGCTCGGATAAATGTGCGAAGGCTTTAAACACATTACACATTAGGTGAAAACACTTGGCAACTGACTGCTGTTGTTGGCTTTTGTTGGCCAGGCTAAAATGAAAATCCACTTGGTAACAACTTGAGGTAATGTTTGCAAATGTCAGAGCCCTACATCAGGCTCCAATAGCAGCTAGTCCCGGACCCGAGGCTCAGTTTGCATAAATAATTCAGTTGAAAGGACGCTTTTAGGCTCGAAAACTGTTGTAGACAAAACTGCTTAAATATGCATAATTACCTGAGACATCAGGAGGCGCCTCCGCGCCTCAAGCTTGCCACTATACTAGGCTCCAAGTCGACACGATACGACACGACTCTAGTCAAGACAAGACAAGTCAAGTCGAGTCATGTCGAGTTGTTTTCAGTTTTTGGAGTCCCAAGTCAAGTCGGCCATGCCCCTCTGTGCCGGAAGTGTGTGCTCTAGAGCATCCCAAGGCACTTGGCATAAATTTTCTGTATTGCCTGCAAAAGTAAACAAGTAGAAATAACATAAATAACATTTAGATGATGAGGGGAAATGAGTTGAAAGCGCAGATTTAAGGCTTCGCAAATGCTAAATGGCTGAATGGGAAATTTGACAAGTGCTTGAAGAATGGCTACATTAAAATAATAAACACACAAAAAAGGCTATAAAATGCAAAAAGAAGATGTGTGTTGAATTTAAAAATAATCTTCAAAAATAATTACAGTAATATACCATCCAATTTATTTACTTCAATTTATTTAACAAATTGTTCATTTTGTTTTTAGACTATGTTAAAGTTAAAGTTAATTTTTAACAGCTTTCAATTAGCCTTATAACATTAATAAAGGTCTTTAATGGAAGAAGTTTTCTAATGAGAAAATGAACAATTTACAGAGTTAATTGTTTAAAGCCTTCAATATGCCTAAGTGACTAACATTGGAAAAGTTTTTTAAAAGATAAAAGTGAATATTACAATAATCATTAGGTTAAATAACTTTTGAAAGGTGTAATTTAGTATAAATTTTCAAATATTAGTAAAAAGTGCACACAGCCTATTTAAGTTCCCATTTTGATGGGATAGAAACAGATGAAACGTAATAATATTCTATTATTTTAAGCAAACACACCTTATATTAATGGGAAAGTAGTGCTTGGCATTTCAACTTTCCATTTGCCGAAATTTTCTTTTTTCAAATTTCTTTTTAACAGTTTCACTGTTGTAATAAAAATCAGTTTAACAAACTACATATTAACTCTTTAGTTACAATAATGTACCCGAAATGAGGGTGTGTTTTTGGTTTCCTCAATGTTTTACTACAGGACACCAATAAAAAAACGTTTAAATATGTTGCTAATGTTTTTTTAAGTTAACAAAGCCAACGAAATGGCAATTGCCTTATTTCCAATGTGACACGCAAAATTGTCATGAGTAGGGAGTAAGGACTGAAGAGTGGGGAATAAGGAGTGTCCCCTTTTCCGAGCTGACACAAATAACAACAATGCCACAGACTCAGAGAGTTGCACATTCCACATGCCACAATCCCATGTCCGCATTCCACACGGCCATAAATATAATTACAATAATAAAGGAAATATTTACAACAATTGTAAATACCTCGACTCAACTAAAGTACTCAACACGCACAGCCCCAAAATTAATAAACTCCAATTGGCAACGCCTGAACACTTCGTCCTTCGTCTCTACTGCTAACCATGTACCCATTTCCCCTTCATTCCCTTCTTTTCCGGCGAATCGGGTGGCTTGATTGCCGACGACGAAGCTTCCTGATGAGCGTGTGAGCTCATAAAGATTTCCTGACTGCCTATGGGTTGTGCGTGTGTTAGAATGCCACACAAACAATCTCGACTTTCATATACTCTGTTAAAAAACACTGAAAGACACAGAGTATTAAAATTGGTAGTGTAAGTGTTCTAAATACAAGTCTGGAATCAGACATATATTTAACAACATAACAAATACATGACATTAGTTAAAAACAGGCAAACACAAATGAATGTTTTTAAATAAATATTTATATATTTATTTTTCCATTCTTTTGAAAATCTATTGATTTCAACATGCGATCATAAAAATAAATTAATCTTATCATTGTTTTTTTTTTCCAAAATAAAGAACTTTAAATCTCAAATTCTTTTTTTTTAATCAGATCACAAAGTATTTTACCATAACATATTTCTGCTCTTGCTCTATTAACCTCTAATTAGCTGTTTTTTGAAGGGTATTAACAGTAGGCCTGTTGCGAACTGTGACACTTACCAGTCCCTCAAGCGATACTACAACTTTTGTTGTTCATTGTGACTGTGACTTTCCTGTTGCGTTTGCGTTTGCCTTTGCTCTTGCTTTTCCCTATCTGATTAGAGTGTCACGCCATAATGTCATCATAAATTGTAGTTTTTCCCGGGGTTAAAGACCAGTTGACAGTCAGAAGTAATGGTTGCTGGTTCACTCACTGACTAGAGCCAGTCTCTGACTCAGATTTTGACTCAGCGGCAGTTGCACAAAGGTAGTGTGATAGCAATGCAGGAGGTGGCACTTGAGCCAAATGAAATTTATGATTAAACTAAAGTCTGTAACCGAAAGAGAAGCTACGAGTGTTGTCAAAAGGTAGAGATTATACCTTGACAACGAGTGTCCAACTGCCCAGAGCGTATGCTAAAGAGTTTAGCGGCAAAGAGAGCATGAGGTAGGTGGCAAGACACGCGCACAATAGCCGCCGTTTACCTCAGGCCAAAATGACACACTTAAGTGAATTACAAAAGCAGCTGGCTGAGACTGAAAACTGCTAGAAAACAGCGGAGAAAGGGAGTGGTAGGGAAGGGGCAGAGTCAGAGTCAGGCAGTCAACGCGTTGACAGCCACAACAAGCGGCTTAATCGCATTAGTGCGGCAAAGCGCAAGGCTCTAACTCCTCAGCCCCTGCCACCATCTGGTGGGTTGTGGCAAGTGCGAAAACTGATTGTGTGGCGCCGCAGTCATGAGTCCTGCCACGTTGCCACATTGCCTGGTTGCCTGCTTGTTGCCGCTAAGCTGCGCATTGTGCGACGCAACGCGACGCGACGACAAGGACAACGCCAACTATTTATACAAAGAAAATGTCAGTTGGGGCTGCAGCCAGGACTCGACTCGGCTCAGGCAATTGCTGCGACACTCACCAAAAAAACCCAAAAAAAAAAACAAACAAAAAAATAATAATAAAATAGCGTGCGGACTCACGACTACAAGATACCCGTTACTCAAGTATTTGTTTTAGTTTCACAATAGAGAGTTTTATTAATACTCTTCCTACATTCAATGTTAAGTAAAGCACTCCACTCTTTTTAAGATAATTGTAAAGTCTTTGCAGACTAAAAGCTAATAACATTTGACTAATTTTTATGGTTATATGCACTACTTATTACGATGACTGTATACCCTTAATACACTTGCATCGGGCATAAAAAATATAGTATTTATATTACACAAAATGTGCTTTCGTTCTTTCCTTTTTCTTTGTTTGGTTGAGTAACACACTCAAAAAAGAAGAAAGAGAAGAGGGAAAGCAATTAATCTACGACACAGGGCACAGAGCATGGTTCGCAGGACAAGCACAGTTGCTGGGCAGAGGGGATGGGAATATAGGGGTTGGACAAAGGAGAGTTTGGTCTACTGGGGGCAAAAGTGCTTATACCCAAGCTTCCTGTCCAGCAAATCCAATAACTTATCTTGATTTTATGGTTATTTCAACAAAGGCCGGAAGTTGTAGGTGCAGTAGAGTCGACAGCAAAAGGAAGCTAAAAACACGAAGAAAATGACCAAAATACAAGAAAAAAAAACAAAAAAACATAAAGTCAAGCTGCCTCGTCCCTTTTATCTGCTATGATACTGTTCGAGCAGAGAGATTGTGTGTGCGAGTGCGAGTGTGTGTGTGTGTTTGCATATTGCACTTGACACGTCATTGTGTATGCCACAAGAAGAAAGGAGTAAAAGGGAACTGGGCGTTTAAATTAACTGCCAACTGTTTTCTATATATAAAAGTGTGTGTGCGTGCGTGTGTGTGTCTGTCTGCAATTGACATATGGTTTCTTTTCAGTTTTTGATCGGCTTTCATGTTGTAAATTTTGCATGAAATATTTTATTAGAAATGTCCTACATTGAGAGCGAGTGTGAGTGTGTTGCATGCCACAAGCAGTGGCTGCACTTGTCTCAATTCCCAGAATGCTGCAGGTGATGTATGTCCTCCCATTCTCCCATTCTTAAACAGGGCAGGAGTCAAGCAGTTTGTAAGTTGACATTATCAAGATTAATTGTATTCCTTCTGACTGCACGTAGAATACATGTGTATATATAAAATTGTACATCAGGTGTGCATACGAATGTATGTATGTGCATTTGACATTTATGAGGCGCATAAATCTTGGAAAACAACAGAACAACATAAAACAAAAGCAACATTTTAATGCAACATCAGCTTTGCGACTAATTGATTAACAAGTTTTCAAATCATTCTACAAAATGTACCCAAGGCAACCAGAGAGGGCATGCAATACAAAATGCGTCTTTAGACACTACCCAGAAGTGCCGTTTCCATAAATGAGCTTTGGTGTGTAGCAGTACCCGATGGAAGGGGCTGACAGAGGGAGTCGTGATGGCAGGAGACAGGAAGGCAGAGAATTTTCAATTAATATTTAAATTCCGCACAGCAGAAGTTAATAATCAAATTATTTTGAAGCAATTACCAAAAAAACTGGGAATTATACAAGAGCTGTGCATATGTTCAGGACTTTAAAATGCCCTGTACAAAACAAAGGAATTTTTAATATAAATATAACAAAATTAAACTAATAAATCAATTAGATAATTTAATTGAATGGATTAAATAAAAGTTTAATAAATCTAACAAGAAATTTGTAAAGAAAAGTTCGTTTTTCTGAAGAAAGATAGGAAACATTTTAATAGTCAAAGCAAAGTTACACCGCGTTCACTCTGCTTTTACAGGGTGTACAAAATGGCTCCCCCGTAACGCGAGAATTACAAGTCGCGAGCAGGGAAGAAGAAGACTGAGAAGCGTCAAAAGTTCGGCGAGATTGGCGCGCCGAAATTTCTCTATATCTCTCTACTACTAGCTATTGTTGTTGTTGTTGTTGTCGTTTTCCTTTTTGGTTATTTGACGCACCCGCAGGAAAACAGCTGCCAAATGCAGAGAAACAACAGAGAAAAACGCGAGATACTAAGAGAAATGGAATGAGTGAAAGATGAACAGACAATGATAATGATATTTTTTTGTTCTGTTCTTTTCTTTTCTGTTCTGTTCTGTTCTGTTCTGTTCTCTTATGTTCTATTCTGGCTCCAAGAGTGGTGCTCAAAATTTATGCGGTAACGATATCATTCTAGTTTTTTTTTAAATTTTTTTCGTCATCACATATTCATTAAATTACAAACGAAAGAAATACTGAGAGCAATCTTATTGCTGAGTGGTGGAAACTGACTGGCAGGCAGTGTTAAGTATCAATGGGGTCTCAGTATCTAGATTTGTTTAATTGGCAATCGACGTAAACTTTGCACAGCATCCATAACATTAACAGTTCTCATAGAAACAGCAACAATAACTACATATATATAAAAAGCAGAGCAAAGTTTAAAACGAGCTTAAAACTCGTTTTCTTACCTACACACGTGCCGACACTCTTATATATTGTTTAATGTGTATAAGTTTGAAATGACGCAATGACACAAATTGACAGATATTTAATGGTTGAAATCATTGCACAAATATTTTGAACTCATTTGAATGACATCAGAGAACATAAACAGTTGAGTTCTTAAGATCACAAGTCGTTATTGCATCATTGGAAGAAAACTGGAAATAGATTTTTTAACAACACTTAAAAAGGCTCAATAAAATATTAACTATTTTAACAGTAAACATTCCATGTAAACATATTTAGCTGATTAGTAATAAAAATGTAATTCCTAACAAGAAAAATAGAATTGGATTAACTAAACTCTTAAACATCGCTTTAATTCCTCGCATTTTATGTTAATAAAGTCAATACCATAAATGCAAAATTTAGTAAGGAAGTAAGTGAAAAAAAAAACTGTCATAATTTATGCATGCCATTTATAAACGTAATCAATAAATAAAATTAATTTGCCAATACATAATTTCACATATTTAAGTTTCATTTTCAGTTGCTGTTATTAACTGTCAATAAATTCAAATAGATAGCAATTAAAGTGCTTGCAGTGGTTTTTTAATAGCCACATTAAAAGATTAATTCGGCCGCAGAGCGACAGGAACAGGATGGGGTATAAAAAGGATTGAAAGCATAAACAAAGTTGTGCAAATGCGGGTCCATCATACACCAAAATAAATCACACGCCGTGTTAACCAAACAGTTCCCTGACCAAGCATAATTTCTATGTCACTTGGTTTGCTGGTTTGTTTTAAGTAATTAATATTAAGTTTTCGCCACTGGTAATGATTAATTTAAAACAATTTATTCTCAACTTCATTCGAAATGCAATTGACAAACGTTTAATGCGAATTATGCAAATTTATAATAATAATGGCTATCAAAATGATATATTATTAAACAAAATATAAAAACATATTTATTACCATAAACCAAAACAAATAAAATACATTTTAAAATATGCACCCCAATTGTTTGTTCAACAAAACATTTTAAAAAGTCAATTTGGGTAGCCGCTTAAAATAAACGCAAAAATAAATAAAATAATATAAAATAAAATAGCGGAAAATGCCAAAAGAAATACAATCAAATTTTAAAATCAAAAACAAAATAGGTATAATAAAAATACGAATGTGATTTAAATGCACGTTTGATGAAATTGTCGCGCTAATTTGTTTGTGGACAGCCGGCAAAATGTAGATAAATAAATGTCTAAAGGGGCCTGCCAGCCTAGCAGATGTCCTGTAAAGCAATTAATTGGATGTACATTATATATAGATGTAAATTATTATAGTTTATATTTTATTATACCCGTTACTCGTAGTGTAAAAGGGATATACTGTAATCGTTTTAATGTATGTAACAGGCAGAAGGAGGCGTGGCAGACCCCATAAAGTATATATATTCTTGATCAGCATCAATAGCCGAGTCGATATAGCCATGTCGGTCTGTCCATCTGCACGCACAAAACGATCTCGCAGACTGTAAGAGCTATAAAGTCCCGAGAGGTTGAAAGTGAAAGATAAAATGAACAAACAGTAAAAGTTTGTTTGGCGTTCTATGTTCAATGAACGGTAAAAACAGCTAAAAATAGTATATTTCAGTATAGAAAACTAGCTACGCAAATGTCCATTGCATGTACATGTCCATGGTGTTCATATACTGACCAAGTTTGATCTAAATCGGACATCTATATCTATAGGATTTTTCTAAAGAATTGGTCAATAGTAACTCCTAAATATTAACTATGTAGTAATAACAATTTCTGTATTTATCAAGCTATTTTAATGAAACTGACACAGAATACATTCTAAACGTCTAAACATACTGACCGAGTTTCATTTGCAGCGGAAAACTGTGTCATAAAGCTGCCGCAGGAACAACCAGTCGAAAGTACGCTCAAAATATGAATATATGAACATTTTCTGTGTTTAACAAGCTATCTTAATCAAACTACCCTGTGTCAGTCACCTAAACGAGTGCACTCCCCATTGTTAATAACACAAGATGAAATTGACTAACGGGTATCCTAAAGTCGTGAGGCGAATAATTGTTTTGTTTTGTTTTTTTTTTATTTCAAAGGGTGTTTCATTCCAGCTGCGCACTGGGGTGAGCTTTGTAACAATTGAATGGCGTAACGGTTAAAATGTCGGAAGTAGACACAAAATGGCCGCAATTAAACAATCAGCACAACAATTACAAATGTTGACAGTCATGTCTGTGTGTAACTGGGTGTGTCTAGTCAGTTATAGGTGTGCGTGTGTGGTTTTAATAATGGTCAAACAAGTTGATATCGCTGACAATTGTTAGCAAGTTGCGTCAATGATTTATTGCAACTGATTTACTTGTGCAATTAAGTTTTGTATTGTTTAAATTTATGATGACAATTTTCCAGTTTTAAGTTGCAAACATAGTTAGGCAGTAAACAGCAAGTTGCAAGTTTGTCGTGCTGCACAAAACTGATGAAAAGCAAAGAATGACGATAGAAAACTCATCTTTAGATTAACTCAATATTTGCACTGTCTGCCTATAGGACTTCTGCAAAGCAGAGGGTTACGGGGGACAGTGTAAGTCTTACATGCTGGTTGGGCTCTTCAAATGATTGATATGTTAATGCGGCACGTATACGCCGCGTGTACCAGCTCGTTGTCGTCGTCGTCGTCGTCGTTTGGCGCCATCTTCAGCTGGCATTTGCATATAGACATCATATGCAAATATCTTCCGCAATCTAACGATGTGTGAGCAAGAGTGTGTTTGTATCTTGGTGTGTGCGCAAAAAGTATCTGCGAATTTGTTAAAGCGTGTGTGTGTGTTTCGGTTTGCTTTTAATATATGCATGTGCAAGATGGCGACGCTCTTATGCTACGTTCTTCATTGCAGCTTGTCTCATTTTACCATTTTTCAGTTTTTCATTTTTCATTTTGTTTTCCTTTTTTTCTTGTACTGTAGAATCTCTCATATTTTTGGTCTAAATTGCTTTATTAGACGTGTCGCTGCGTTCTAACGAGCTACTGCAGCCTCTAAAAGTCTAACTAGCAGACTGACTGATGAACTAACTGACTGACAAACTGACAAACTGAGTAACTGTCCAACTGACAGACTCGCCTTGTCTCACGTTTTGTCAAAGGCAAGTGAAGTTGTCGTTGTTGCCGTCGTTCTTCTTCAGTTTGACAAACGAATTTTGGCAACAACCACGAGAACAACAGGCAACAAATGTGAATTGTTGGCTCGTTTTGTCTGTGTGATTTGCACTGATTTGTTGGCATTCGCTGCGTCATTGACTTGTTTTTTCCGGCCCAAAATACACGAGTCCTGGGTACAGGTCGCTCTTTGGGTCAGCAGCGACGACTTGACAAAAAAACAGCCAACTATGTCGGCCAGTGTGTGTGTGTCTGTCTATCTGTTTGTGTGTGTACGGTTTTTTTCCTTTTTATATTTGTTATGCCATGTCCTGGCATATGTCCTTTGTATCAATGTGGTCCTTTGCCAGTTTGTTTGTGTGCGAGTTTTGATTATAACGTTTTGGGATGTTGCTCTCCTCTTTTTGTTGCCTTCTGTGGATCCTTTTTTGTTCCCATTGTTGCTTCTAAGCTGATTTACGTGGATTTTATGTGTTTTCTGTTTTCCGTTCTTTGCTCCTCTGCACAAATGGGCGTATGAGTAATGTTTTTTTGCTCTTCTGCTGCCTTTTGTGCAGTTAAGTTGCTGGCAACAGTTGATTGATTGATTGAACGTTGTGATAAGTGCTGTCAGTGGGTTAGCTATGTTTTTTATTGACTTCGCTTGTGTCTGATTTTTTTTTAGAACACACGCACACACGCACACACATACACACACACACGCAAACCCAAAGCTACACATTCTGGGGTTTTTCTATTGTTCAAAGTTAGCACAAAAACTTAAAGCACAATCTACGGCAAATTGCATAGATAAGTCAATCATAATTGACCACAAAGCGATGTGCTTTGATATTCTTATGGAGTTTTTAGTTATTTTGATTGAATTTTGTTTTTATATCCGTTACTCTTGTAGTAAAAAGGAGTACTGTAATCGTTGGAATGTAGTAGTCGACTATAAAAGAACCTGTACTTGTACAAGTGGACAGTTTCCTATACAAATAACAAATCGATCGATATGCTCTTTGAAAGCTATACGATACAATTGTTCGATCCAGACCAAGTTATGGTAATGTAAATACAGTTTTTTAAACTTTTAGTACCCGTTAGGGGGCGTGTCGTAAACTTTTAGATAAACTTGTCTTCAGCTTCTATGTCTGCTCGACTGCTGATGTTGTGTATATACTTTACGTATATACTCGCTTATATACTATATAAGCGTGTGTAATAAGCTTTGATTTGTGATTTTAATAAACTGAATGGAATTTATACAAATGACAATTGAGACATGCCCCACACAAGAGAAAGAAAGAGAAAAGAGAGAGTAGAGAAGCATTATTTGCACTCGGACTCGACTAGCATTGTAGACAAGTGGTGGCTGGGAACACTTAAGTAAACTACACAAGTAGGTGGACTATGTAAGACTTTCTGCCAGACTGCACTTGAATGGATTTCCTTGTTGGAAGTGGTAGTGAGAGAGATGGAGACAGAAAGCGAGACTAGGAGAGATGGAGTTGTTTCTTGGGCAAAGTTTGTAGGCAAAGTTTCATTCATGCACTTGATAGCACCTAATGCAGTCAAGGATTGAAATTGAAGCTGCAAATGAAGTTTGCAGCGATTTCATACCTCATCCCACTTCCCACTCTAATGTCGCCTCTCTTGTGATACCCTGGTTAGTATTAAAGCTGTGCAATTAGCACGCATCGATAGACACGCGCGTGCACTCGACACCAAGAGCTTAACAAAAGCAGCAAAAAGCGAGCATTCCAAGCAAAATGCTAATTAAGTGGATGAACAAAAGTTGTTGCTTTTAACAATGGCAGCTTAAAGTAGACTCCTGCTGTTGCCTGCCACACATGCCTCATGTCCCACATAAACACATACACACAGACACACACAGATACATATACACAGTCGCCAAATAGTCATATATCATAGTCAGGTCCAACTGTGCATCATGCCACAAAAAATATTAAGTAAACGCCAAGGCAACCAGCTGTCGAGCGACCATTACAAATGGCAAATTTACCAACACTGTATCAGAGTTCAGTGCTGTTACCAACACGAGCGAAATTCAACGAAACTTTTCGGCACAATTAATGTATGCAAAATTTGTTTAATTGAAGACTCGCATGCCATAACTTATGTGCCACAAAAAAACACACTCTCTCCCACACACACATCAAGTGCTGGGTGGAGTGAGAGTTTAGAGGGTAAGGGAATGTTCAGTAACGAGTACTTGTTAATTGCATAACGAAAGTACTTGGACTGCTTAACGCGGCAATGCTTTCTGGCTTTTAATACCCTATACTGTAGGTAGCTAGAATATCAGCTTATAAGTAAGTGTAATTAAAAACCCATTTAAAAGTTGTAGCTAAAATAAGTATTATTTACAAACTGTCTAATAGTGATATCAAACTTTTCTATCTAACTATTCCAACTTATCCCTTTATAAATCTTTTATTTCCGTCCTGATTTATTATAGTACTTCTACAGGGTATCTTAAAGAGGTAACTTAATGCTTCTACAAAATGCAGACATAAAAGTTTCTTTTGGTGCGTGCACTTTGCCAAAAGGCATACTGGACACGCCCCCTTTGGGCCTTAGTCGTCTAAGCAAATTGTAAGTTGTTGTAGTTGAATTCAGTTGTCGCCTGCGTGTTACAGCGCTCTGCACAAAAAGCAGATTATGGAGAAGAAGTCAAAGTTTGTTAAGGGCTGCCCATTTCATGCTCATAAGCATAACTTTGCATTTTGCAGTTTGGTATTTGAATATTTTCGAATTTTCTCAGATTTGCATGTAAAAGTTGAACTCGACTCTGAGCGGAGCGTGAAATTGGCAACACAATGGGAAGCAGAAGAAGAAGTAAACTAACTGGTCCCAGTTCTTGGTAAGAGTAATTTGTAAGCTATGCAATGAAATTAAAGTGCTTTTCCTGTTACCAACTATAGTTTACATTCAATTAAAAAGAAGGATTGGTAAGAGGCATAACTTATTGTTAACCTGTCCGACACACATTTAAATGCAATTTAATGGAATTTATGGGCTAGCCGAAGCTGTTGCCATGGCTTATAATGCGATTGCAATTGGCTGGCTGCATTCATAGCTCATGTTGTTAAGCCAAGGACCCCAGAACATAACAACAGTCCTTATTAAAAGCGGAAACAATGCGCACATCCGCTTCAATTGTGTGTGAGTGCTGTGCGTGTATGTGTAGTGTGTGTGTGGCACGCAAATGAGCACTGGAATAATGCGCATGCATTATTATTCATGTTGTTGCTTGCTCTGATAAAAAAAAAACCAACAACAACATGAGAAAACTTAACAATTTATAGCCAACAATGCGCAATCCTTTCCCCTTTCCCTTTCCCTTCCTATTCCCCTTGCCACAATAGCCTTGTCTATGGCCACTCCTTATATCCTTGTATGGCGAAAACCACTTGGCCGCATTTAAATTACCAGCCATAAATAAACAGCGTTCAATTAATGTGGCAAAAGAAAACACTTCGCGTGCTCAGTGTATAGTTTCGTTTGCAGCGTTGCGTATACGCAATGTTTTCGCTCCGACGTTCCATGGCTTGTCATAAGAGCTCTGAGGACAGGACAGGGACTAAGAATAGTTGAAACCACATAAGCATTAAGCATTCAAATCAGCCATAAACTGAAATACAGGAGAACTCAAATCTAATTGAACACAAAAACAAACCAACAATATATGCTAATCTCTTATTCTTATTCATAAACTCCTTACCACCCAATACTTTATTCTCTTTGACCATGATTAACTGGCATGAGTTTAACTACTCTTAAAGTCAAAACATTTAATAAGAAGTATGAAAGGTTCGGACTGAAATTACTTTGTTTTCTTCTGGTTAAGAATGGCTTTTTCTTTGATTTATCTTATGATATTTTAGAAAACAGTGTTAGGGGCAACAATGTTTTGAAAACAACCTTAGCATATTAAGAGTTGTAATAAAACACATAAAGATATTTTAATAAAATGTATATATTTCATTCTAGTTAGCTAAGAAAACTCAAAATTTTAAAGACTTACCTAGTAAAAATTAATACGGCATCAGTTCATGCAACCAGAAACTGCAAAGAGAACAAAGAAAAAAGTACGCTTAGTATTGGATTTTATAAAATGCTTGTAGGCTCAATACTCCCACGCATACACACATACACAGTCCCACATGTGTCAGCCTGGAATATGTCTACTTTTTGTGTAATGCAAATCAACATAAATATCACATTTATCAAAGGTCTAAGAAAAAATGTGAAAAATTAAGTTGGGTGAAGGAAAACAAGGGACTACGCCCTTTTGGTCTTACAGGCCACGCCCACACATATACGAATTTTGAGCTGACCCAACTTAAACTAAAACGGAACGTTATCAAAAGTATTTTGAGTTGTGATTTATTTGAAATTTCGTTTACTACAAAAAGGATCAAAGTGCTGGGTAAGCGGCTGTTCTAAACTCATTTGAGCATTTTAATGTCGTTTTAAAGACAACAAAATTGACACAAAAAGAGTGACTCCAAGTAACACACACACACACACACACACAGACACGCACACAAAAAACAACAAAAGGAAGCAAAACTTGTCGCAGTTTCTGGGTTTGAGTTTCGGTTTGGGTTTCTGGCCAGCCAAATATGCTGTCATCACGATTATCCTTAACGTCGTATGGCTGCCAATGCCAGTTGTTTCCTCTTCCGTTATAGTTGCTTCACACACACACACATGCGACACTGCGGATATGTAAGAATTTGTAAAACGAGCCACAGAGTCAGCAACAAGAGCCAGAACCTGCACAAGAGTTGTTCCAACGACAGAGACAAGCCAAATAGTAGGGTAGAAAAGGGTAGGAGAAAGCCAGAGAGAGGGATAAAGCTTTAGCTTGGTCATGGCCAAAAGGCAGCAGTCAACTTTGCTGACCCTTTTCGAGTCATAGCCATATCCAAAAGTGCGTTAGGTTGAATTTTCCTTTGGCTTTTCTTTGTTGCCTGCTAATTTCGTATATATTCATTTTTTATATTTTCTCTTTTACTTTGCTCTTTCGTTTTCGTGCTTTACAATTTTTTTTTTTTTTTGTATGTGCATATTTCTTTCATTTCATTTGAGTTGAGTTTTCAGTTTTCAGTTTTGCTTTTGCGTTTTTGGCTTGCAAATTGAAATTTAAAATTTATGCAAATTGTGCTGTCAACCCAAAAGGGGTTTTCCTGATGGCCCAGGAAATGGTTATTGCCACATACCCACACATATACACTCCGGCATAACTTCAATTTGATGCCATTTGATGGTGTTGGTAATTGCAAATTTGTGTGTGAGTGTCTGAAACACAAATTAATCGAAATTAAAGTTTCAGCTCATTCGCTTTATTATTTTTTTGTTTTTTTGTTCAGGCTGTTAACATTTTTATGGCATACTTTGAGGCGACGCTACGCTAACAAGCCACGCCCTAAACACAGCACGCACCATGGCAAAACAGAGATGGAAGGAGGAAGAGATAGTGTAAAGAGAGTGGTGCAACCTTATCTAAAATCCTAGCACGCTATTCAAGTCCACAGCTCAGTGACCACAGTAGCTTAATCACTCTGCCACACGCAGCCTCGCACCCACTCGCCGAGCCCATAGCAATAGTATACCACATGTGTTGCTGTAAGAGGGGAGTGTGGAAGTTAAGTTACTTCAGCGTCGCCGCGTGCAATTAATTAAAAACAAACAAATTTCAGAAATGCACGACAGAGGCACAGGAACCAAAAAAAATCAAGATAAATAAAATAAAATAGAAGAAAAACTGTCAATGAACAATGAGCCAGTACATGGCCAGGCTATGGCAGCTGACCAGGCCAGGCCCAGGCCCAGGCCCAGACAGAGACCCAGAGTCAGGTCCAGGCCCGCGCCAAGACCCAAGCACAGAATATTGTAAACTGGTCGCTCGGCAGCAGACAGGCGACAAAAGTTGCTGCTCTAAGCGTTTTTTAATGCAGCACACAGATTTTTACTTTTCCCTCTATTTCTATCTGGGGTAGTTTTTTTTTTTTTTTTGCTGTTTTGTTCGCTTTTCCCTAGTGCTGTCTCTGGTAATTTCGTTTTATTATTTTTGCAGTTTTCTGTGCTCTACTTTGTAAATATTAAATTATGAGTGGAAAAAACGACGAGAGAGCCAGAAATGCCCAAAGGAAGCAAACGCCAAATTTTTACAGCAAGCCAGAAAGCAGGAGTAGGGACTGAGACAGAGAGAGAAAGCCGAAGAAAAATAGCAAAAGAAATCAGATAACAGTTATGGTTATAGTCATAATAACTGCAAGCCAGGTGGGACTAAGGCAACAGCTTTGGATTTCCAGTTTCGCAGCTTCCCGGCTTACCAGCTCGACTGCAGTTGTAATCTTGTGCTTTTTTTCGCTTCATGCTCGCTTTAACATGCACAGGTGCATATGCTGCGTATACGTAACTTGGACATTACGTATACGTAATGTGCGCCATTTTCAAGTACCATTCGCTTAACACTTGCCACTCCATCCATCTCGTTCGCTATATTCCTCTCTCTCTCTCTCTCCTCGCCTTTCCATTTCTTCTTCTGCCCCTTTGCATTTCACATTTGAATTTTTGCAATTCAGTTGCGCGGCATGTGCAGCAAATGGTCGCTTGAAAAGGGAAGGGCGTGGTCAAATGCCAACTACACTGTGCCACAAAAAGAGCTGAAGCTTAGAAAATTAAATGGCTGGCTCTACACAGAGAGAAAAAATACAATTGTACGATTCTTTTGCTGGAGTCAAGAAATTGCTATTTGCTAGTTTAAAATTAATCTGTTTCTTAATTCGATCATGTCAACTTAATCAAGTCAAATCAAACTCAGTTTTTAAACAGACTTTTCTCACGGTTGGATCATGTTATTCACAATTTCTCTCTGTGCAGTGACCATATGATATGCCAATGATGGTCATCGCGCTAACTACTTTAAGTGTGATGCAAGTTACCAACTCTATGGCAATGACTACAGCTCCGACTGCTGTACACACTCGAAAAAGGCAAGAAAATAAATACGTTCTGAAAAAAAAACAGTTGTAAAGTATAAAAAAAAATATTAAAATTGAAAACGACAAAAAGTTGCGACCGCATCCGGAACAGACCGCGACTCGAGGTCCGTTTGCAGTTGGATGTCGTTTGTCCTTTGTCGCATGCAATAAGTGCTAGTTGAGTGGCGGCACTTGAAAGCAGAACCACACCAAGTATACACACACACACACACACACACACTCGCACACATACAAGTGCACTCGCTTATTCAATTGGCCAGCTGCATGTGTTTCTGGCGGCGCTTCGGATTACAGTTTTGGCCCTGGTGTCGGTGTCGTTGTCGGTCTGGCGACCTGACGCCGCCATTTCCGTCCAGCGCCAGCACGGAAGTGGCAACCAGTTACAGCCACTCCTCCCTGTCTTGCACCTCCTCACCGCCAACTTCATGCATTCATGTACTTTCCCTTCTCCCGCTCAATAGCTTTTTGGCGTTTCGTGCGGATTTTCTGCGGCCATTGCATACAAAATGCGTTGCATACATTTGTGCGCTATGTGAACAAACGATAGGAGGAGGGAAAATGGTTGCAAACGGGGTACAAAGGAAAACTCACTTAGAGGCCAACTGAAGCGACAATCAAAATGGAAATAAAAAAAAATAACAAACAGCGCAAACTCGGTTTTGGTTTTTTTTTTGTTTAAATAATTCAAACAAGAACAACAAAAACGATTGTAATAAAACCGATATAGGAACAACAATTACAACAACATAAACTGGGAACACAATGAGATTTTTTTCTTTTATTGTGGCCTCTTTTAAGCCTCAAATTCTGTCAGCCAAACGTTGTTAGGCGAACAGAGTTAGTCGCGAAATGGGCTGGTTAAGTGGGTTTCAAAATGAAATCGAATCATCAAATTAAAATATATTTGCAGTTAATATTTCAAAATACTTTTTAATTATTAGTTAAGTGGGTTGCTTAGACTTCTCTAAGGAATTTAAGAAAAATAAAATTTTATTCCTTTTTAGAGAGCTTTGTATTTAAATAAAGCAACTTTAAAATACAACAGATTGAAGTTTTTCAACATAGCTCATAGTTTTCACCTTTGCACAGATACTCATAACAACAACTCAACTCAAACCCAACTGAGTCTTAATAAATTCCACTTTAAACCTATTTTAAAACACAGTAAATAAAAGCGAGTACTTTCTGCCCACTGTTCGCTGCCGCTGGACGATTATAGAGCAGGCCAAATACTCGTATACAAAACTGACAGCAACAAATGTAATGTCCTTCAACCACATTAAGCGACGTTTCGCTGGCTTCCGTTTTCCCCTTGTCTCCCTCTCTCTTACACTCTTTTATTCATGCTCTCTCTCTCTCTCTCGCTTTCTATCACCATGTAGACTGTTTCGCGGTGCTGTTATTTGCCATTGCCGCTTCCGTTTGTGCTTAGGTTTTGTCGAGAGTTTTTAACGGGTCGACTAACTTGGCCATTTAAACACATTTGTCGTCATTGTGCTGCACTATACTATACTATCCTGTCCTGTCCCGTCGTGTCTTGGCCTGTTCTGTCCTGACCAGCGGCTGACAGTGTGCTAATTAGAAGTCCTTGTTGCTTGTGGCCACAACAAAACAGACGTCGCGTTTTCTCCACTTCCCCCTTTTTGTACCAACTGGAAATACAATGAAAACTACTTTGGGCCAAAGTCACGACGTGTGTGGCTCTGGCTTGCTTCGCTTTTGGACTTTTGTTTTTAGCCAGGACGACTAGGCTATAAAATGCATGGCAGCAGCTGCTGCTGCCACGAATGTCCTCAATGCCCTAAAATGGTCTGAATGTCCAGCCACGTTTTTGCCCGCTCTGCACATTTTGTTATTGAGCCACGTAAAGTTATTTTGCTGCGTGCGACTTTAATATTAGTTAAAGACACGGCCGACCGACCAATGGCATTAAACTGTGGGCGTGGCAGGCAAAAACTGCAAGTTAAGTCCTTTATAAAGTGCTATCCAAAACAAGCTTCCTTTCATCCTTTTCGACGAAGGCGGAGGGCGCCACAAGCCGCAGCCAAAAATGAAAAAAAAAAAGATAAATAATTGCCTTGCTTGCTCAGCTGTGAAAGAGCTGGTCGAAAAGGGTTCGATGGGGAAGAGGGGGAGCTGTGGGGCGCAGTATATAAAATGCTTAATGTGGCTGGCATTGTCTTCCAGTGCAACGCACATTAGTTTGGCCCAAAAGCAGGGCCAAGTCCCAAACCATGGCCAGTCCGGAAACCGCAGGACTTCATCTTCTTCTTTGCCTTGGTAACAACAAATTTGTTTATTATGAAAATGCAACGAGCCGAGATAAGCAACTTGCCAACTGACACCCAATGACCACGCCCACTGGTCAGAGCCCATACATACACACACACACACTCACTAAGTGTGTTCTGGCCATGTTAATTGTTGTGGTTGCCAACAAAATAAATGAATATTTTTGTTGCGCTATGTAAATTATTGTCCGAATGGCAATTTGCATTTTTATGTGAATTATGTGGCCAAGAAGTTTCTGTCTAGTACCAACTATTAGAGACTTTTTATAAACTTTTAGTATTCTACTTTTATGCGCTTTGATTAGGCGTTAAATTACGTAAAAATGTTGTCCGTAAATTGTAATTAATTAATACAGATGCTAATAAGTTAAGTTTTAATTTTTTGAATTAAATAAATTTGTGTTATATTTGTATAAATTAGTTCTGGTTTTTTATTCGATTCTGTTTGTTTGTGTATTTTGTAGCTATTTCTTAACAGAAATCTTTGTGAGCAAATTATCCGTGCAACTGCTTCAATTGCATTTTTGTAGCTGCTCAAACAGCAATTTCTATCTTCTCTCCAGCGCCTCTAGGTGTCTACTGCTCTCTCCCTCTTTCTCTATCTGTCGCACTCTCTTGTCTGACACTGCCGCTGAGTAATTGTGCCCCATAAATAACGTGTCTGCTCTGACGCCTGTCACTGCGTACCAGGAGTAGAAAGTGGTGGCAGGGGCTTGGAGAGCAGCAGGCGCTTCTTCTGGGTTTGCTTCCAAGGAGGTCTTGAAGCGTTGCTTCCCGGCAATTTCTTTTGATAACTCAATGCGTCGTTTATGCGCTTTGTTTCCCTCGCATTCAAGCGGAAATGCACAGAAGGGGAAACTCAGCTTTCTTCAGTCAAATATTACTTATAAACGCACACACACACACACACACACACTACTCAGAACTGGAAATACGCACGAACAACACTTTTATTGGCACTTAAAAGCCCGAGCAATTTAAATGGCGTTAAAGCAGAAAAGCTACGTGAGCTGCCATTAACTTACGAGTAATTCCTAATTTGTTTCCCTCAAGGAATTTCCACAGAACTGTTTAACTAACTCGAACTGTTAAGGGATTTTTAAATCAGTTGAACATTGAGGCGCAAATAAAAGCTAAATTGCTGCCTTTTTAGATCAAATCGATAGCATTAAAGGGTGTGTAATATGAACATTTGGTAGGTAACTCGAAATACTTTGTACACTATTTAAAAATATTCGATTTTTAAAGATTTCTGTTTACTGAGCACCGGGATTTCAGAGACTGCAACAGAGCCAACAAATTTGAAAAAAAGAGTCGGGTCGATACTAGATTGAACGGTTCGCGAACTGTTCGCTCCACTGTACCTACTAGTTGTATTAAATAAGGAACATTCTCATGCGCTTTTGAAGACATATGACTGAAAGAGGTTTTTTATTGACCACTATTTCTATCTTTGGTTTATTTTAGAAAACGATCGCTGCTTTTGTAACAAAACTTGAATAATTCTTTCGTTGATTTAAGTTATAACTTATTTGCTAGTATTACAAATCATGAATCAAAACCTTCAACCATTTTACTTTATTCATAAATTGTGAATATCATAACTCTTAAATGAAATATGCATTTAATACAACATATTTATAAATCATGGTGCACAATTCGTTGCGTTCTTGGGTTTTTTGTTTTGAAGAGAGAGAGAGGGAGAGAGAGTGAAAGAGTGAGAGTGAGAGGGAGAGAGAGGGAGAGGGAGAGCGAGAGTGGAAAGAATGCTATAATCTCCTCGCGACTTTAAGATACCCGTTACTCAATTTCGATATTGGGTTTACATAGCGTGCCTTTCTAACACTTATAGTACATGATTTGGCTATATGACATCGCTATATCGACTCGGCTATTTAGGCTATTATACTTCTCCCTGGTACATACATTACAACGACTACAGTATAACCCTTTACTCTACGAGTAACGGGTATAAAAATGTCTCTAAGCGCATTCTCAGCAGGAATTTATTTATCTAAGTCTAAAGCTGCAACTCGAATACAAATGTGGTTGTCTGAAATTTACACATGTCACAAACACAGACAAACACTCAGACACAAACACACAGTCACAGTCACACACTCACACACTCTAGCGAGTGTCACGCTCTTCGGTTGCTGCGTTGTTAATTTCATTCATTATTTATGGTTTACCTCGAAAACGCATCACACAGCTGGTGACATTGCACCCTCTTTATTCTCTCAGCGCCGTTCCCCTCTCCGCATTACTCTTGCACCCCTACATCCCCTGGGTGCCCCTCTAGCTACACTTTTAATTAACAAACGCACGAAAATGCCATTTTACATGAGACATGTCAGAGCAACTAGAGTTGGAGCCGAAGCTGCCCATTGCGAGTGCCAATCTCTCGTTCTCTCTCTCTCTCTCTCTCTCTTTGTCTCTCTTTCTCTACCTTTTTCTGTTCGTTATGTGGCTTGTAAATTAGTTCGCTCATGCAACATATAAGCAGCAAACATATTTCATATGCAGCTATGTAAAGTCTTTGCCTCGCACTCACAGCTCTGCACTGCTTTTAATTTCAATATATTGCACATACGCCCAGGTTTTTGTAGCAGCGTTTACCGGTCTTAAAGCTAACGATTCGTTAGGCATTTTCTTGTGTGTGACAAGTGAGTATCTTATTGTATCATGCAATTAAATGTGGCGTATTAATCAACAGGCGGGTATGTGAAATGGACTTAAAAAGAGGAAGAGCAGCTTTCCACATTCCGTCTCTTTTTATTCTAGTTGTCACCCACAGAAGTTGGCTATAGTTTTGAGCATCATTTTGTTGCATTTTCCTTCGCTCCGTTCGCTTTGGTGGCTGCTTTAATTTATTTAGACCAAATACAACGCAAGCGAAAAATGGCAAACGACAGAAATTTATCTCTTGTACGCCTTGTCGCATAAATTATGTCGCTGTGCCCCTCTTCACTTCCCGCTCTTCTCGCACTCTCTTTCTCTCAACCATTCTATGGGTATACTCAGCGGCGCCAGTCGAAATTAATGAAAGCGACGCAGCGGCAAAAGATGCCGAAGTGAGCGTAATACAAAAGACAAAAGACAGTTAAAATGAACTAAAATTAAATGAAATGTACCCGAAGGAAGGGGAGGGTCAAATGAGGTTGCTGGGTGGGTGGTGTTGCGCCTAATGACGACCACAATGAAGCAACAACAACAACAACAACAACAGCAGTGAAAGGCAGGAAACGGAAATGAAGGCAACGCGCAATGCAGAATGAAAAATAGCAAAAGACAACGACGAATGACAACCATGCGAATGCGAATGCGAATACGAATATGAAACGAAAATGGCAATGTGCAACAAATCAGAAGTGCAACGCACAGCAAATGTTGCATGGTAAATGCGATTGTCAAGCAATGACCTCATTAGAAGCAAGACGAAGCACACGAGAGAGATATAAACAGACCCAAAAGGATGTGGCAACTTCACTGCAATTAAAGACTGCGATAAGAGAAAGAGACCGAGAGTTAGACAGCGACAAAACGAGAGCTGCCTTCGAGGCAAGCTGTCAGCATGCATGCAACATCATATACGTCAAGAGCGTGACAGGAGCAAAGGGGAAGCAGGGGAAGTAAGGGGAATAAAAGCCTCTAATAATGGCTATATGCTCAGCGACAAGCTAACAAGAGCAGCAAGCAAGCATTGTTCTGAAATCCCGTCTTATGTATTAAATAATAATTATAAAAACAAAGTGTTAACTTACTTTTGTAAAGAAGTGTTCTTTGGATAAATAGCCCATTAACATAGAATTTTAAATAATACCAGAAAAATGCATAATTGACTGTAAATTAAAGTTGAGTTTCTACTATGAAATTGAGACTTTAATGCCACAAAAAAGTGTTGCATAATTTTAGGTGCTTCATAATTTAGAGCAGATAAATCTTTGCTATTTAAAATCCACCCTAATGCCCTAGTTAGCATAGTTACAATAATTTTATTAGGGAATTATATTGTTTCATCTGTGGGATAAATCAAACGTTTCTTATTAAAACCAACACACAATTAAAGAAATTTAAGGCAAAGTCCTCCGAAAAACCGTTTAACTGTTGTCCAGATAACCTTTAAGAAAAAAGCGTATCTCTTAGCCGTTTCACTTAAAACTTGCTGTTAAAGGTGACAAAAACTGACAGCATTAGGACAATGAAATAGCGCTTGGGGCAAAACATGGCCACTGCCACACACACAGCTCTCAGCTGTCAACCGCAATCAGAAACAGAAATGTGGGCTAAGAATCGGGAAATAGGCAACTAACAAAACTGCAAAAACTCAGAGCCAAGAGTTAGAAAGAACTGTTTTATATTTATATACAGACATACAAATTTATATATTTGTTTAAAAAAAAACTTATACAAGATGCTTTAAGCTGCTAAGCAGAGCTTAGCCTCTCAGTTGAGTAACCAAGCAAATTATGTCGCATTTAAGTTTCATACTGTGCTAAAACTTTTTCTTCATTTACTTTTTGTCTGAATTTAAAGGTAATGTTTTCATTTCACATTGTTCAAACTAAACCGAAACACCTGCAAGACAATAAGCAGAAGTTGTCAAAGGCGGGAGGACGGGAAGAAGGGCAGAAGAAAACACAAAACAGTTGGACCATGAAAACAGTAACTAAAAGGAGCAGCAGACATCAGAGGCATCACTAACCAAGTTGTCCTCTGTCTTCCTACTTTTCCACCTCTGCCTTACCGCTCCTATGCTCTCTGCTGTCTGCTCCCTTTCAAGACAATGGACTGCGACAAGTGCGGAGTCTATAAAAACTACATGCTCGGAGACTACTACAAAACTACAACTACAACTTGCAAATGCGCAGTTTTAGTTGCAAAGATGAGATACAGACGAGGGGCTAAAGGAGACACAAACATCTCCAAAGGGAAATGAGTGAAAAGCAAGTACAGATCAACATAAGAAATACCCTGTATAAGTAAGAGTATGCAATGATTTGGTGTTGAAAAACAATTGCCAGTAAAACCGAGCTTAGACTTTCTCCGATCATAGTTAACGCTTCAAAATAGTTCTGTAGCTATAAAAAATAAACTTATTGTGGACTAAATGCAGTGCGTTAGCATTAATCCTCCAAATAATTGATTTTGTTGCCTTTAAATGTTCTTTTTTGGGACTTAAAAGTTAAAAATTGTTTCCATTAAGCTTTATTCAACTTTCAGCTGCTGTGACTTACAGGGTATTCACTAACCGCAAGCTCAACAAAAACTGAGAGCCCACAACTATATTCAATGTTAGCACTGTGTGTGTCTGGGCGTGTGTATGTGTTTGTGAGTCTCTGCATGTACTTTCGTGCATTTGTATTTAACAGGAACAAGGCTTTGTTTAGGCAGACGTTGAGGGAGCGAGTGGGAGAAGAAAGTAGGGGGAATGGGGCACTCACTGAAGAAGCTTGCCGCATTGTCTACGCCGACGACTTGTTAAGCACAGCGTTGCATTCTGTATTTGCAACACAGCGGTGACTGCAAGACAATGCAACCTGGATGCATGTGTCTGCTTCAATGTCTGCGAGTGTCTTGTTGTTGTTTGTTGCCTTTGTTGCTTGGCTGCCAGAGGGATAAAATAAGAAAAACAACAAGGACGACAGCTGTTGCAAATGTTTGTTTGCCACCAGAGAAAAACAGAGTACAAATGAATTTGATCTGAATTATTGAGTCTAACTTTCGAGAATTGTTTTTTCGTTAGAGTGAAATATTTAAAGGGATGCGGAGGGAGGTAAGGAAGGGGCAGCTAATTAACTTGTTGCCGGAGCAACAGGATATTAATAAACTGCTGCGAGGCATCAAAATGTTAATTGCTTTGACCTTTGAACTCATTGCTGTTGAGCTGCTCAAGTAATTGAGGGATTTCCAAAGTTGCCACCCTTGCAACAACGCTCCCTTTTCCAATCCCTGTCCCTTTCGCTCTCTTAACGACACCCTGCGGCGCCAAGCAATCAGTTCTTGCCAGAACACTTTGAGAAGGCAAGGAAACCATGAGAGTTTCTGTTGTTGCTGTTACACTGTGCTACAAAAAGCGGAAAACAAATTATGCTGTAGCTTACATAAATCATTTAACAGCACACAGAGTCCATGTGTGGCAAGTGGCATGTGGCAGGAAAGTTGAAGGGGCAGCCACATGCGGCGCTTGGGTCACTTAAAAATTATGACAACCTGCAACGAGCCAAAAACAGACGAGAGACAGACAGAGACAGACAGAGACAGACAGACTAAGGTAGAAGCAGAGATAGAGACAGCGACTGCCTTTTTATTTAGTATGCAACATCAGAACAAAAAAAACAGAACCATGCAACGGCTGGCTGGCAGCCCAGTCAGAGGGTGTTCCAATGGGCGTGTCAGTTACAAGGTGGGCATTTTGGGGTCAGAATCGCACTGCCTACTCTAAATTGGCAGAAACTGGCTGTAGTATGAGATATGTAACCACCTTGGCACCGCTAAAAACTAGGGCGGCTAGGCTTATGGAGCGTGGCACAGTGCCGCTACACACAGTTTTGGCAACAGCCAACATTGTGTTGTGTAGCCAAACGAAACTTTTGGCTCGTTAATACCAGTTGGCAAAAACAACAAAGAAGAACTCACTCTTCGTTCATAAAAAACCAAACGATGTTTTGTTACAACAAAATATAAAAAGTAAACAAATCAGTGAAAAAGAAATATTTAAAACAGGAATAGAAAACATAAAATGCATCATAAATGTGTATAGTTTATAAAGATATAGAGTGCGAACGTCGGAAAAAGGCGGCGCGGAGACGGTTGGAAAAGAAAGTAGTGAAATATTCCAATGAGAAAAAGTAAAGCTGCTGTTGCTCTTATTGTTGTTGCCACGCCCACTGCTGCCCACCTTTGAAATATAAATTTGCGCAATATTAATTTTCTATCGTTGTGCCGCCATAAATTCTGGCTGAAAAAGTTTTTCCACAACAATTTCTTGCCTTTTGCGCAATGAAAAATTCATATGGAAAATGAAGAAGCAAAAAAATCGCAGAAAAGTAGGCAACACTTTTTTTCGTTATGCAAAATTGTGCCAAGTCAGCAGGAAAATAATATATGTATATAAAATACAAAGAAAAATAAACAAAGTTTGCCGAGTTAACGAGGGGATGAAGGTAAAAGAAGAAGAAGGTGAGGAGGGAGACTGGGAGACTGGCAGACGAGACGAGCGTAAGGGAGAGGCCCCAACTGAAACGCTGTCAAATAAAATGGCGCATAAAATTATAATGCATATCAAATGATTTAATTTGCTGGACAGCAGCTAAACGAAAGGTGGGCGTCAAGGGCGTGGCAATGAGAAAAATTCAAAGAGAGTTGGGGATGGCGGTGTAGTGGGAGTGGAGTTGGGGTTGAGCCACGAGGCGTGGCACAGTTTGCTGCAAATGAGAGAAATGCCGACGTCGTTCTGGTAATTACTTTGATGAAAAATGGCAGTTTCAGTGATTAAGCAGCGCGTGTATAACTCTGTGTGTGTGTAAGTGTGTGTCTGCTACAATTCACTTGATTACACATACGCCATGTGGAGCCTTAGCAGGAAATTAAGCTGGGCAAAGCGGAAGTCGCTTACGAAGGCGACTGCACATATGTGTGTTTGTGAGTGTGCGTTAGCGAGCTTGTGTTAGTTTCTGCCTAATGATGTCAGCCATGTTTGCAACAACACGCAGTTGCCGCATTAGTTGTAATTCCTGCGGCATGTGCCTTAAACGGCAAAGAGGATTTTAAAGCAACTACAATAATTACATTAAAATATCAACAACAACAGCAAAAACTGGCAAAATATCCCAAAATGTACTGTGCTTTTAAGTAAATATCGACCAAAAATATGCCAGACACATTGCGACGACAGTCAAGAAAAATCTTGCAAGACAACGCGGTAAAAAAAACCAAATAGATCACGATAAATAATACTGGCAGAAAAAATCCTAGGAAAAATGCGAAGAAAATGGGTGGCAAGGAGCATGAAGAGAAATTGCAATGGAAAATGTGCGAGCAGCAACAACAACAAAATGACAATAAATTGCTGCTAAAAATGAGCAATGAGTAATTCATATTGTAAGTTGCAAGTGTTGCAAGCTCAGCAGCAGCGGCAGTGAAAGAAGCAGCAGCAACAGAATGTACAATTCAACGGACCATCAATCTTGCAACTAGCTAGGGAATGGAGGGAAATGGACAGCAGAAGCAAGGACTAAAAAGGGGAAACCAGAGAGAGAGAGAGAGAGAGAGAGAGAGACAGGTGGTAAGAGGAAAATGAATGAGTTGGAGGGAAACGAAGAAGGGATATTCTTCACTTTTGGCGCCGCAGTGTCTGCCTCAATTTGGCTGGACGTGAAACGCGCTTTTATGTGGCTGCTGGGAATTGGTAGAAGCGAGTGGCATGCTACACTGCCACATGCCACATTGCGGCAACTACGTGAGCGCTGCGCGTTTGTAATATGCTTGTAAATGCAATAAATTTTGTTAACTCCACACTGCCCAATAAACTTTTGGATTTCGGACACAAAGTCATGATGAACAAACAGACCGAACACATCAGCGAGTGGAACCATAAAACGCGTTTTTGATTTCCTAAATTTATGTGGCCACATTACATCCCCTCAAAGCGGTGAAAAGCGGTGTGTGGGCGAGCGAGCGTGGCAGCATGGCAGCGTGGCAGCAACAGGCGACAGGTGTTGCTCTTATTTGCTTTGTTGCTTTTATTGCGACATTTGTTTTGTTACTTTTCTTTAAGTTTCAACCTTAGCGCAGCTACGTTTATTTTAAGATTACATTTCACTTAGTTCTGAAGCGAGTTTCAAACTTTTGCCACAATTGTGGAAACGTTTGAGAAATGGCCATGAATTGACTTAAAAACTTTTCAGCAACTCAAATAGTGGAAACAAAAATTGTTATATTTCATTCCCCAATGAATTGTTGGACTGTTTAAAAATTGCTCAAATTTAGATTTATTTGCATTCAAAATGTTTGCTTTGAAGATTTTAAAAAGTTTTAAATAAGTTCATTAAAAATTGACGGGAATTTATTACTGTAATTAGTGCTTTGGAGCTATAAATAAAAGGTAATGTAGTTTTATATATAAATGTTCATTTCTTTCTTATATAATCACAGGTTAATTTATTCAATTACAAACTTTAAGCTTCACCACACTTCGTGCTGTTCTTATTTAAAGCTTCTGCTCTTCTTTTTTCTGTTCTTCTTTCTCATCGTTCTCCTGATCATGCGTATACTCTTATACTTCTACTTCTACTTGTATTCAAACAGCGGATTGAGTATGACCGTGTGTTGCCTGGCCTACTACAGTAATTACTACATATTGGTAAATAAAATGTATATTTAATTTTCTTATGATTATGCTAAAGTAACAATTGTTTGTTATATAAAAATGTTCTGTTTTTCTAAAATTTATTATTAAATTTATTTCATTATTTCATTTCATAATATTAATTTAGTTACTTATTGTTTACTTTTATTGTATATTCCATAAATATTTAGGTGGATAAATTCTTTCTTTTACTACCTCGTTAAGTACTTCGTTTCAAACCTTTATTGAAGTTAGTATTAGTCTTTATAGAAGTTAGTTTTACCCTCAGTGTAAACATAGCATCAATAGTTTATGGCCAAGTTATCGAAACTCTTTTGAGCCACTTTTGAAACTGTTTATATCGAAATGTGTGGGCGTGACATGGTGATAAACACTTACAACATTTACAAATTTAGCATTTTTGACACACGCATTGCATATTAAATTACCGTTGTCAAGCTGTTGCTGTTTGTTATTGTTGTTGTTGTTGTAGTTGACGTTCTTGTTGGAATTTGGAACTTTAAGCCTATTTGCCAAACGCGTGGGAGCAGCAGAAGAAAGGTCGGAAAAGTTTTGAATGTTGTCGTCATCGCTCATCGCATTTGCTTCTCTTTTTAATGCTTTTTGTTTATGTTTGCCTTGTTTGCGTTTGCCTCTCTCTTTATTATTTCTCTCCCTCTCACTTTTTTTTGGTTTTGCTTCGCTTGTTTACACCAGTTTTTATGTATCGCAAATTGCGAATTGCGAACTCGCATATGCAAAAGCGTACACCAAACATGTGGGCCTATCTCACCTGCTCCCTGGCATTTCCCCTTCCACTGGCCCCTGCCCGCTTAAGTCCACAAACTAAATGTGTATCTTGTATCTCGAATTGGCTGTGTATCTGTTGACGTAATGCCCATGAAAATAGCCATCATTTTAGAGCATGTGTTACCACTTTCAACTGTGGCAACTGTCAAATGGAATGCTGCATGTTAAGTGGCTGCTGGTGCTGCTGCCGATGCCGATGCCGCTGCTACTCGTGCTTTAACGCCCCAAACTATGCAGCACAAACTAAACTCTGCTTTACGGAATGTGCTCTCGTAAACATTTTAGTTATGCCAAAGACGGTTTTAGCCTCGTAAATATAACAGCTGTTTTGTGGCCCTAAAACGTGTTCAAATTGCACAAACAGTTAACCAGAATTGTGGCATCATCATCGCAACAAAATTTGCCAGCTAACTGTTTGGCCTCTTAGCCATCATTAAAAGCCCTTAACAAAATTGAAAATAAAATCAGAAAATGGAAAGAAAGCATAAAAACTATAAACTGTTTCAAATACGCTTAAAGAAATTAAATTAACTTATTAACTGATAGTTTGAATAGCCTTAGATCAAAGTATGAAGTAGTTCTGAGCTCACCATGGTATTTAAAACATGAATTTAAATCTTTCGTTTATTAAACTAACATGTTTCAGTTCTAAACTTCATTTGTCCAAGTCCCAAACTCTCTGTACGTCAGCAAATGAAGGTCGAACATAAATCAATTGTAAGCTACTCGAAGCAGAAGCAAACAGACATATATAACAATTAATCCCTAAAACAGTTGAACTGAAGAACAATTGAAGTCCAAACAATTCTATCAATTCCCCAGTTGATGTTGTCAATTAATACTCAAATTGCATTTATCCCAACTAAAGTGCCGAAAACTATGGTAACCCATCTGTTATTTATGTATACGAAGGGAGACAGAGTGATAGATTTAAACTTGAACCAAAAATCATGTAGAATGTAGATTTGTTATATTTCAATATTTTATTAGCCTTTTGCAGTTTGGCTACAATAAATTGCAGCAGTTGCAAGTTTTGGCTCTAAACAAGAGCAAAGCAAGGACAATAAATAAATATCACAGCCATTACACTGCTACAATAGCAACAGTTACAGATACAGATACACATTTTGGATAGTTACAGATACAGCTGCAAACAGACAGAAATGGAAATGGAAACATTCAATGGCACAATAAATAAATCCGTGCAGCGTTTTTAAAACAAATCGAAAATAAAATGTAAAACAACAACAGCAGTAGAAAGAACAACAAAAGAAGAAACACAGCAGCAACAAAAAAACAAACTCGTTCACAAAACAAAATATAAAAAACAAGTACAAAAACGAAACCAACGTATAAAAATAAAAAGCGAAATAAAATTTGCATTTTTTGTTGTTTAAAGCGTCGTATCAGTAGCAGCCACAACAAAAACAACCAAACTATGACTATAGAATATGGAATATATATATATGCGTATACATATATATATTGAGAATGCGCAAAGTCAAAGTCAGAGCGAAATGTAATCGAAATGCTATTGAACACAAGTATCAACTGGCGATAAAGATTCAGCTAAAAGGGAGACAGAGAAAGACAGACAGAAGGCGAAATAGTGATAGGGAGAGTGTTGGCGAGAAGAGGAAAAGGGAGGACGGAGATGAAGATACTATTTACTTATGTGCATATATTTGTACCAAAGCATTCGTAAATACTCCTCATACCCACGACTTGTATGAACAATCAAATATATGTACATACATATATATACAATAAGTACGAACTGCAGCTACATCTGTCTACATACATTTAATTTCTGAGTGTTTATACTTTTTGCAGCGGGGTGTACACGAATTAGTAAACAGTTAGGTGCACGTTAAAGAAAACAAAACGAAAACTGTCTTTAAAGCTTTAATTAGTTTGGCATAGTTCAATTTAAGAACCTTTCGATAGAAAAAGTATCTTTTCTTATTTTGGAATATAAGAAATTTTAGAACAATTAACGCAGAGCAGTAAGCAAAGCGAAGTGGACATGGCTTTCAAGCATCAAGCTAGCAGTGAATTATAAATTACAAAACGTTCTAGGAATTAAAGTTTTACATATTTAAATCACACCTATTTTAAACCAGCCGATAAGTCCTAAACATATTTCTGCTATGCTTATGTTTAATATTTAAAAAATGTTGATGCAATTATATTAATTTTATTGCACATCTTGATACCTCTGGAACACATATCCACTGGTTCTTAGACCTATGTGGAGGGTATCTAATCTTCTTGGTGGTGCTTTGCTTTGCTTATTTACTTTTATTCTTATTTATCTTTCACTTCGACTTTGCGTTTGCGAGTTTGCCACTTTCCATTGCGCGTTAACATTTGCTCTTTTAATGTTTTTTCTTTTTATACGCTTTTAATCAGATACAAAGCGAAATTCGTTGGTTCCTTCTGTATTTTTTCTTTGTTTTGCATAAGTAAATATACAAAGCCAGATAAAACAGCAAATGCAAATACAGATACAACAACAGTAATATAAAAGCAGAAGTGTGTGTTTACTTTCAATGTTGCTTGTTGTCAACGCTGCGTATGAGCAACGCCTTATGACGCATCTCTCCACCGCCTCTCTCATTTACTGGCCAGGACTGACCCACCCTACTTGCAATTTCTGTATTGTGTTTTCTTCTTTTTAAACACTTCCATGTTACTTTAACACAGCAAAACCCGTCTCAAATCGTTTGTGCAAATATTTTTATGATGGCTCTCTGATTTTCATTTGACTTTTATATTTTGTACCCATTTTGATTAAGACAAACTTTTAACTTCAATTTTCAGTCTTTAGGCAGCTTCCCCTCTGATTCCCACCTCCCACTAACTACAATTTTCATTTCCTTATCGTCGTATCAATAAATTAATTCGAAAACTTTTTTGCTGCCTCCATTCGATTGCTGCCTCTATTCGACCCATTTCTGTTCCAATTTTATTTTTTTAATTCTTTGTGCAGTTTTTTTTTCTTCTTTTCCAGCTCTGTTTCACTTCCATACTGTTTTCTACCCTTGCAAAGGGTATTATGTTTTTGACCGCGATGTTTGTAACGCATTGAGGAAGGCGTAACCGACTACATAGAGTATATATATTCTTGATCAGCATAGGTCTATCCACTTGTTAAGCTAACTAGTCAATCAGTTTTAAAACTATCATAATGAAACTTGGTGTAGATGTTTATTCTCTCTGTACACAGTTCATATGCTAAAATCGTCTAGATCGGATGAGTATATAAAATAGATTCCATCGGAACAATCGCCTGATAAACTATTTTTATTGCGATCTGAACTAAATTCACTTCTTATGAATTTAGTACAACATCCCATGCGCAAACCAAATTTCATCCAGATCGAATCACTATAACATCTAGCTGCCATAGGAACATTGTATGAAAATCGTATGTGTTATTTGGTAATTGAAACCAAATTAATGTAATTCCATGACTGCAAGGGTATTTAATCTGCGGCATGCCGAAGAAAACCGTTTTCACTAGTTTATTTTTATTTTTTGGGAGGCTCGTCATCGTATCTTGTATCTATAAGTTTGCTGGCTGGTGTCGAGTAATTTGCTTTCTGTCTCTCTCTATTTTTTGTTTGTTTTTTTTTTTGGTAGCATAGACTATAAACGACCCCCGACAAACGACAACTACAACTACAGTGCGGCAGTCACTCGACAGTTAACCTCCACCCTTGATTCCCATCCCCTCAATGAACATGGCTTGAAAATGGTGCCTGGTTCCATCTCTATTTTTGGCTATTGAATTGGTTTCGTGCTCATGCATTTTATATGAAATTGTCTGCTTGTCTGTCTGACTTTTCGCCACCCTTCTGCCACGCCCCTTAATAGCACTAGCCGAAAATATATATATGTATATGTGGATAGGCGAAAAATGTTTGGCGCTGCAATTAGTGGACAACATTTGTTAACCAACGAAGCCAGATCCAATGGCAAATGCAGGTAGAGGCACAGACATAGCTACTAACTGGGCTCTTATCTTTATTGCAAACAAAGAGGGCGCCAAAAGTGCTGGGCAGAGGGTGTAGGGGCGTGGGTGGGGCAAGAAAATGTGGGTGCCACTGAAAATAAAAAAAAAAATAAAACAAGAAAAGAAACGAAACGAAATATTCCAAGTAAAACATGCCGAATAAAATGTAACAAGCAAAAAATGTTTTTTTTTTCTTTTTTCTTCACATTTTGCCTATATAATGTAGAATTTTAATCCATGGTTTTTTAATGCGGGCGATAAACTTTTACTACAATTGTCGACAGCCTTTTTCGAGGTTGTCTAACTGTAAATCTACATATATGTGTGTTTGTATGTATAAATATGTATGTGTTGGTGTGTGTGTGTGTGTGAGCAGCTCTCCAACTGGTCGTTCAGGTGCTACAGTTTAATTATGTGACGTCGTCGTCGCTTTTGCCGCTTAATGTTTTAATTAAATGTTTTATTAGCACGCTTTTGGGGCACGACTGCAGCACAAAAGGGGCAAAAGAAAGCGAATAGTGGAGAATGGAATGGAAAATGGGAAATGAGACGGGCACAGAGGGCAGAGGAGTTGGAACTGCTCCGCTTTTATCAGGTCGCACATGGATCTATGGGAATTAAGGCAAGTTTATGTTGATTTTTTAACAAGTCATAGCTATTATATGGCAGCAAATATTAAAATAATTATGACAGTTATTTTATTTTAGAAGCACAAAGTATGTAATATGAACTAGCTTTAACATTATATCAAGTTTGTTTTAAATTATAGCTCTTAACAGTTGTGTAAAGTTCATTATAGTTGAATTATTGTTGAATATGATAAGATGAACTATGTTCTTTCGATGTCAATATAAAACAAATCAAAAATTTTTTTAACTGCATTCTAAACCCCCTTTACTAAAAAGAATAGTGTGGTCTATTAAGTTTGATTAGTCCGAAATGGGCGTAAGAGTCAGAAGGAAGCGTTTTCGACCCCATAAAGAATATATATTCTTGATCAGCATCAACTTACTTTTTCTTGCAATTCTAGTATAAGTAAAAATAAGTCTTTTGGTGATTAGCTAAGTAATCGAATTATTTTTTTGTTTCATAAATGTTGTATAGTAATTTTAGCTAAAGCTTTGGCTTACCTATTTTAAAGTATATGTGACTTTCTGATGTTCATGCGTAGTAAAAGTAGAAAGGACTTTACAAATTTACTTTTCTTGTTGTTATTTTTGCTTGCTTATAAAATTGCATTCTTCAGACGTTTCTTTGGGCAGTTGTTTTATTAATCGTAATCTGGCACTCGTTTTTATCTTTTTAAGGATGTTCCAATCCCACGCTGTTCCGCCTTTTTAAATGGCTGCAACACAACACGACAGCCATTTTTTGTTGCTCTAACGGTGTGCATGGCCAACAACAAATCAACATCCGGTTAGCTCATATGCCCAGCAAAGTCGCCAAGTCACACAAACATTGCACGTATGATTTATATACATAAATACAAGCTCCCCTCTCTCTCCATCTCTCTCTTTCTGTCATTTGGAGACACTTCTCTGTCTCTGCCTCTCCCCCACTCGGTCTTTCTCTGTGCCTCTGTCTGGACAAGTTGACAGACCGGCGGCGGCCGCATTTGATAACTGTAGCTGCTAACTGCTAGCTGAAGTCGCCTTTACACATGTACACATTCACACATCTCCACACATGTGTGTGTGTGTGTATGGGTGAGAGTTGTCTGGCCAGCCTCAGTCTTTGCATGCGTGTGTGTGTGTCTAAGCGATAGTCAAGCTTTTTTTATTGAGTGAGTAACGCGTTGTCGTTAACTTTTTGGCGACTTTTAGCACAGACAGGCGTCGGCTTTTTGCTTTGTTTTGTTTCCATGTTATTGTTTTTTTTTTTGTTTTAATGTTTGCTATTTTCAATTTGTATTTTCAGATTGTACACTTTTGATTTAGCACATTTAGCACTGCTTTGTCTTTGTTTCTTAGCACCAACTGTTCTCCCTGTTGACTATGTGTGTGTCTGTGTCTCTGTTTGTGTGAGAGTTTTAATGTGCGGCTGACAATTGAATAAAAAGACAGCAATGCGCTGATGTAAGCGTTAGGCGACCGGCACTGATGAGACGCGCAGCACGAATGAATGAAGTTGGCGAAGCAACGAAATTGCGAAGCTTCCATGCTCAGCAGCGGGAGAAAAGTAAAGCAGAGACGCAGCAGCGAAGCGTCGCGATGGCCCGATGGCCCGATGACAAGACACGATGCAAAACGACACGAAGCAAAACGACGAATCGTCCGCAAACGAAGCAAAGCGGGGCTGCCAACAGCTAAATGCTTTCGTTCACTTGCTCTCTGTCGCTCTCGTCTGTGTTTATTGCTCACGCGTGTAGGTCGTCTAGAGGCCGTTTGTTCTGCCATTTTAATGCTTTTCTCTTTGGAGGCCACTTACTTTGCTCTTTGCTTTTGCTGCTCGCTCTCACTCGCTCACTTGCAAATTCTTCGCTTGCTCAAAACTGCAAATCAAAGTCGAGGTCGTTGTACGAATGAAAGAATGTCGGCATGTGCTTGTTACTGTTGTTTTTGTTGTTGTTGTTGTTGTTGTTGCCGTTGCTGACGCTGACGCCGCCGTTGCTGGTGGCGTTTGTAATGCTGCCGTCGCTGCTGCTAGTGCTGCTGCTGCGCTGATGTTTAATGCTTGGTCCGATCCGCCATTGTAGTTGTAACTGTGCCGCACGCCTCCTACCCATGCAGTCTGTTCTGTCGCTGCATTATGCTGCTTTTGTCTGTCTATCTACATCTCTCTTTCTCTCACTCCCTCTCTCACTCACTAACTCGCTGGCGAGTGTGTGTGTTTGTATGTGTGTGAGTGTGCTCGGCATGCCTTAACTTGGCTTTCTTTTGAATAATGTTGCTTCATGCTTTCGCAGTCTTGGTCTTCATCTGCCTTCGTCCGTCTGTTTGTCTATTTATCTGTGCAGTTGTCTGCTAGGCAAAAATGCTGTTACTTTTTATGTGCACTCTCCCCACTCTCCATTCTTCCCTCCTCATTTCTCTCTCCCCACTCGCTATTCTTGCCTCATTCAACTACCCTTCAACCCAGGCACTCCTTTTGGAATTTTGTTAGACCGTCGTCGTCGTCGTCGTCGTCGTCGCCGTTGCTCTTGCCGTCGCTGTCGCTGTCGTCACCGCTGCTGCGCTGCGCCGTACGCTGCCCATTTTTACTTATTTTTACTACTTTTTTAATACATTTTTGGCTGTTGGTTTCTTGCTTACAAGTAACGGGATTCGGGGCAGCGGAACACGGTAAAGGGGTTAAGAAAGGTAAAGGGGAAGTGAGTTTGAGGGAGGAGAAGGTGAGGTTTTTTGGGATTGTTTGTGAGCTGCTTTCGCGCGTTTGTAATAAAAACTCGTTATAAGTAGAAATTCTTTGCTTTTTCTACTACTGCACCCCTCCATCTTTCACTCTCCCGTTCTGTCTCACTCTCTTCCACTCAGTCTCTTTCTTTTTCTTTTGACTAGTTCACCTGAACTCTCCCCCTTCTGCCTTCCTCGACCTGAGCTGGCACACTCATCTATTTCCATTTTTTAAGCACTCTTTGTGGCCACTTTTCTTTATTATGAATTTTTTTACTTTTTTCCCGTTTTTTTTTAGCTGCTGTTCCATGACAAATGTGAGAACCGCTTGTGGCGAAAAAGGTTTGCTCAGTCGGCGGCTAAAGCGCTTAGAAGTTAGCTCGGCTGGTTAACGCCCCCTCTACGCCTCTCTATTCTACTACAGGTAAATTCCATCTCCTGTCTCCCCCAACAATCCTTCGCCTCCTGCACCGCTGTCATCGTTAGCCAACATTCTTTTTGGCCCCAAACGAAGCACAGACTCAATTATTAGGCCAGTTGGCAAGCTAATTTTCTTATCATCAAATGCGATTGAGAAAGTGCCCTAAGGGTGCACGTTGGGCAGTCAGGGGAATGGTAACGGGTGTGTTACAGCATTAAAATGCGCGCCAAATAATTTTCAGCTGATAACTTTCCACACACTTTCCAACGTTTTCCCCTTTTGCTATCTGTCTATTTGCTGATAAGATACTATGGTAAGAAACAATGTCAAATTAGTTTCAGTTCTCAAAAAGTGCAAATCATTGGCAAGCACTCGACACTGGGAAAACTCAAGATACAATAGTTAAAAAACTCACAAAGTCAAACTATTCAACGCAGTTTATTGCAAAGTAAAAACAAACTTTACTATGATTTGACCAGAAACAATCTAATGGTTATTGACCAGCTGCTGTTTACCCACTAAGCTGAGGCGAAAAGAAACTCGTTTATTCTAGCAAAAGTTCAGCAAGGGATCCAGTAAAGTTTAAAACCAAAAATATTTAATATTTTTAGACTAGCTGGAATTGCTCAATTTATAAAGAGACATAGCTTTTTATTAAATTATTAGCTGGATTTAACTGGAAATCAAATATAATAAGACCTTCATCTTTTTAAATCTTTTATTACTGGATTGTATTAGAAGTAACATATTAGAAATCAAATATAATAATTTAAGACCTTCATCTTTTTAAATCTTTTATTTCTGGATTGTATTAAAAGTAACGTATTAGATTAATTACTCATAATACATAGTTCCTAGTTCTTCAAGAATTATTCTATATGTCAAATTATTTTTTACCATTTTTTCTGCTTCTGTATCTGTTAATCAATAAATAAACTCTATCAATAAGGTGCTCCTTCTTGTTCTAAACAATACTTGATATCGTTCAGTTAATCAGTCCATTTTGTTTGTCAGGGATCAGTTAAACAATTATATCACATCATATTCAACTATATATCATGTTAAATGATAACACTCACCTGTACGACTCTTCTTTGAATTGTATAACACAAAGAAATCTCTAACGATTGCAGATTTTGTTCTCTGTTGTTTTGTTGTGAAGTTTTTAATTACATTTTTTGTTTATGGCAAAACTGAACGACAACGGAATGAAAATGGAAATGCATTAACGATTAAAATTGATTTCAGCGACTCGCGTTACACGCTTAACATGTGAGAATACACATATTATGTTATGTATTTATAAAGTATATTATTCATATTTATTTTTGGGCAGTTGTTTTTGTTTGTCAGTTTTTTTACTTATAACTTTTCATCACTCGATTCAAATTCTGCTGATCACTTGAAACTGTTTAACTATGTGCTGACATGGCACAACTGTAACTGTGCAAATGTCAAACAATCTGTCAGATACGTAAGACAGTGCGTATGCGCAACGTTTCGAAATATTTTCGCAGCTATTAAATACAAAACTTTGAGCTACGTGCGTGTCCCAATCTGACAACCGTATTGGCTGAGCGACCAACCTCGACTGCTTACAAGTGCGGCTGTTGCTACTCTTTGTGTTTTGTCACTGCTTATGCGGCTTTTGCTTCTGCTTCTGCTGCTGCTTTCGCTGGCGCTGTCGCTGTCGCTGTTTCCATTTCCGTCTTTGCATTCTTCTTCTTGTTGTGCTCAGTTAAATGCACTTTGGTTGAACTAAACTGTCGCCGCTGGGCAACCGCAGCTGGCGAATGTTGCGTTTCAACTGAATGCTTACTTTACGGGGACTTGCCCAACGAGAACTGCTGTGTGCATTGCGACATGAGCAAACTCCAAGCGCAGCTATTGCAGCAGCAGCCGTGGCAGCGACGCAGCTGCGACGCAACGTAACAGCTGGTGAAGGTGAAGGTGGCCCCAGTAAATGCCAATCAATGGGAGCGAGAGAGAGCACTATGCTGCGTCGGCGCTCTGCTCTGCTATGCCATTGCTGCTGCCGCAGCCACTGCACTGCAAAGAGTCCAAAAGAGTGAGGTGTGGGGCCGAACACTGGGCGCCAGACGATGACGACGACGACGACGACTTACCGTTGAGTGCATTGGCATAGTAAACTTTGCACGAGGCGCCGTCATTGCCGACGTTGACGGCAACGACGACGACGACGGCGACGACGAAGCGAAGTCACAGCCTGCAGTAAAGTTACACGCAATGAGAGAGCAAACGATTCGCAGACGACTCTCATTTGCATGGGTTGTTGTTGTAGCCGAGTGCCGTTAGATGCGCACTTGACGATTCGTCGTTTTTGTCGTTGCTCATCAACAAGTCAGGGACTGCGGCAATGACTGCGACTGAGACTGCGACTGCGACAGCGGTGTGGCGTCAATTTTTTTTTGCTTTTGAGCTGCAACAACAATTTTACACAAATTTATTCCCACGAATTGATGTCGACTTTTACTGCGCTGCTCGAAGCAGTAATAAATATATTTAAAAATAAATATATTTACGAATTTTATGATCAATTTGCGTATAGTAAAATACAAATTATAAATTTCTTTTAAGAACTGCAGCAAACGCAATGACGGTTTGACAATTACATTAACAAAGAGCAAGCTGCAAAGAGCGAATGAGGAAATAGAGAGGCAGACAATGTTGCTGGCGCCAGCAGCGGAAGTAAACGGAAAGCTTCAATTTAGCCGGCATTTTGCAGTGCATCCGCCCGACTGAGCAGAGCAGATACTGCGAGCTCCTTGGGGTGGCCCGACAGCAGAGAGCCCACAAGAGAGAGCGGCAGAGAGAGCGAGAGAGATGAGCAACGAGAGCGCAGACAGGACTTAAGAGCACAAAAGTGTTTCTCTTTGCTGGTCTTACTGCGGGCACGTGGGGCAGGTCAGTTGTGAAATTATTGTGCCTACAGCGACGCCAGCTGATGCTGCTGCCATACGACGCGTTTTCGATGCGGCGCTCAGAATATGTCAGACGATAGGAGTAGCAGTAGCAGTCGCAGCAGACCGACGACAGAAGCTACACTCTCGTCGCATTATTAGATTTATCGTGTTTTAGCGCTTAAGCAGATGCCCCAACGACCTCTCCCCTTCCCCTTTCTCTTTCTTGTCCCTGCTGGTGCCCCTGCCATCAGCACGCTTACAACCACTGACCATAAAGTGGAACTGCGATTCGCGACGACTGGGCACATTTTATGACTGCCACAGCTACTCTCTCTATCTCTGTCTCCGTCTCTGCCGCTGTCTTTGCCCAGCCACTTGTCCTTTTGCTCAGCTCCTGCGGGCTCTTTTCTCATCATTATTTGCGCCTGAATTTCTTTTAGCTTTTCTTTTTCCTTTTGTGATTTTCTTTTCCGTGCAGTTTATGTTCTGCGCTGACTTTTCATTATTATTATTAGCACATCTTGAGTTGAACAGCTTCTTAACAGGATATATGAATCTCCTTTCCAGCCTCTTTCGATCTCACTCTCTTTTTCTAGCTCTCTGCCTCCCGCTTTTGCAATTGGCATGCAAATATATTTAATTAGCTGACTGAGTTCTCAAGCTGACGACTGGCTTCAACTTATGTTGGCTTTAATATTGTGGCATGCAACACGACGCAAGCCAGACAACAGCAATTAAATTACAAACCAATTTCAGACTTGCCAAAAACTTTTCACTCCAAAATTATTATTAAATTTGTCCACAAAGCACACAATCACACACACATGGATAATCGTAAAAATCTAACACCTACACACACACACACACACACACACACATTTTGACAATTTTCCACACATGTCGCCTTTTAACCGCGCACAATTTTCATATGCCAAAAATACTAAATACTCGATATAACCGAAAATATGCAAATATTTATGCACTGAGCGAAACTACTGCAAAATAGTTTAAAGTTATTCAAATACAGAAATTTTTTAAATTTGCAATTTCAATAGAATATTTCTGAATTATTATCGAGTAATTCATAACTTTAGATTCATGTTTTTAAAATTAATTTCTAATTACAAACATAATTGGATAATAATAAATTATAAATATACTTCATTACAATATAAGAAATTATTTTAAATTCGATAATTATTGTTCAGAAAATTCAGATCTCTGTAATAACGAAAACCAAAATATTTTTTATATATTTTCTTACACAATTTGTTCTCAATGTATATCAAAATATCTCTGTGTTTGTGCTAGATTGGCGAATTGCAAACTGCATTTTAGATATTTTGTCGGTAAATTGAGTTCCGGTTTCACGATATTTGAATATTTTTATGGGTATTATGTTTGGGGCTCCGGAAAATTGCTAGCAATTAAACCAAAAATAATGTTGCCAAAATATCAGCAGCGGCAGCGACAAGAAGTTGGCAGCAATTAACAATGAAAAAAACAAAATAAATAATTTAAAATTGTTGGCATTGCCATTAACACAAAGCAGAGTAATTGCCAGCCCCAAATAAATCAGAGACAATTTCAGAAATGGAGACAGAGAAAGCGGACTAGAATTTATTTTTGTATGTATGTGTTTTCAATTTATTTCTAAAATATTTAATGTGCAACTAATGGTGGCATCATTGCATTTGGCGCTTCACTGGCCACCGGAGCTTCAGCTTCAATTAAACATTAAAACGATGCTAATCAGACGATCAGATCCCCTGGCAATTTTAGTCATACCGACCACTACATATCGACATACTACGTATACTATTCGCTATAACGCGCCAAAATATGCGCAAAATATTCAAATGCATCTAAATAAATATGAGAATTTTATATCATGGCAAAAATGCACAAAAGATATGCGACAACAACAATATTAATAACAAAGCCAACAACAATAAAATCAACAAACTAAACAAAAAAGCATGAGAACTACTTCAAACCGACTAGTAAACATCCTTTAAAAATGCATTGTTGTTATTATTAGCAAAGGCTCTCGACTTTCTTACTAAATTATATTTAATTCTCAGGTCCTAATTTCAATAAGATCGAAAGATCGATAGCATTAACACTGTCTGCGGAATGTCAGCAATACATTCTAGTTTTATTAGCATTACTAATACGGCTTTCATTGGAATATATTAATAGTAATAACAATAAAAATAATAATAATAATAATAATAATAATAATAATAATAATAATAATAATAATAATAATAATAATAATAATAATAATAATAATAATAATAATAATAATAATAATAATAATAATAATAATAATAATAATAATAATAATAATTATAATAGTAATAATAATAATTATAATTAAAATAGTAATAAGAATAATAATAGTAATAATAATAATAATAATAATAATAATAAAAATAATAATAATAATAAAAATAATAACAATAAGAATAATAATAATAATAATGATAATAATAGTAATAGTAATAATAATAATAATAATAATAATAATTATAATAATAATAATTATAATAATAATAAGAATAATAATAGTAATAATAATAATAATGATAAAAATAATAATAACTGTAACTCTGTCGCCATCTACAATGTTTTCCATATCTGAAGGGTATCTAAAACAACATACATTGGATAGTGCAATATGCCAAAGGATTAACTTTGATCAGATGCAAATGAAGGGTCAGAACGGACGGCACCCAGGGACGCGACTGTGGCACAAATTGAGCTAATTGCACACTATATCTGCGTACACTTCCCACTGAGTTGGGATTAGGTAGGTGGACACAAAAGGCAGAGTGGGTAATGGAGATAGGAGGGCGGATAGCGGTAAGGACTCGAACATTAATAGCCGCATTAGCATAAAGTACCGGGCATTGTCAGCCTCTCTCACTCTCGTTCTCTTTTTCTCTCCTTCTCTCTCTTGACCAAAGGCACCATATCCAATTGACTATCGACGACTCATTTTTCCGCTTTTACTCTGCCAACGCTGCAGGAAAAACCAAATTGCAATATCAGCCATTTAGTCTATTCACCAGACAATATTCCATTTGATTGACATGTCATTCACTCCAATTGACTTTAATTATGCAAACAGTGTGACAAAGACACCAGGCGAGAGCGAGAAGATTCGAAAGAAATATACAAGAGATTAGGAATCGAGGGTGACGGAAGTGGTTAACAAGTACTTACCATAGAGTAGTTAGAGGTCTTCTTCTTTTCTCTTTAAGCCAACTTGAAAGGTAGTCATAGCCTTTGACCATTAAATGCTTTAAACACCTAAAGGGAAAAGTAACTAAACCAACAATGAAGTTTATTATAATCAAAAGTTTACCGCAGTTTAATTTCAGATTGATTTAGATTTAGATTTAGATTCGATCTTTCTACAAATTTTGATCTCAAAAACTTTAGAAAGTAGAAATTAAAAAAAAAATGTATCTTATTGTTACAATATAATTAAGAAAATTAAAGTACGCTTTGTCAGATTTTATTTTATTTTTATTTATTTGTTGATTGTCAAATTATGAGCAGTCGACACGAATGAAAAATTAATTTAATGTAATTAAAAATAACAAAATATTAAAATGAAAAAATAAGATAAAAATTAAATTTAAAAACAAAAAAAAAATTTTTAAATTGACATTAAAAATTAAATTTAATTAATTAACTAACTGTTAAAGTATTGCAAAAATTAACAACATTAGGAAAAATAAAAATATTTTTATTTATTTTTTTAAATTTATATCAAAAATGTTATGCTCGGAATTCCATTTTTTAAATAGGCCAAAGAACTAGTTTTATTGATGTCAATTAAATTTTATTTATTAAATTATTTGTTGATCTCAAAGCTATTCTACAAAATTGAATGACAAAATAAAATTATTCAATTAAAGGCGTTTAAATTATAATTGAATTTTGTTTTTTTTGCTTAAGAAATTGAATAAATAATTAATTTCTTTGTAAGATTTGAACCGGAAGACATCGTTTTTGAATTTTGTTAGGCAACACTTTGAACAGATGCAAATCAAAGTGGCACACAGACATGTCTTACACCCACACATCACACAGTCACCCCCTCACACCCTCTTCTCGTTGCACAAAAACCGACTCTAAGTGCTTCCTTTGACTTGTGTCTGCCATTGCACAGCCCCACAGTTCCCTTTCGCAGCTTCTGCTCTTCACTTGTCAACCCACTTCTCCTATCCCTCTCCCGCTCTCCCATCGCTAACATTCCCCAGTTAGTTAACTTTCGGGCTTTGCTGTTAATTGATTTGCATTTTTTAATTACCGAAACCACCTGAAAAATATAAAAGTATCTCTTGAGAGAGTGTCTGAGAGTGTATTCCAGTATGTGAGAACGTTTGTGTGTGGGCGTGGCAAAACTAAGGGTTGCTCGGTGGTGCAGGTGGTTCCGTTGTGTTGGAAAACCGCTAAACGCGCGCTAAATGCGGTTTAGCTTTTTGGAAGGAAATTGTATGAAATGTGGTCGCTGAGTGGGTGGAAGAGGGCCTGGTAGAGGTTGTGGCAAGTGGTGTTTGGGCAATGTGTTCAGTAAGTTGCACAGCTGCTCGAATTGTGACTACCTCTGGTTGGGGCAGGTGTCATGCACAGGTGGAGGTGGAGTATTCTAAACATATTTTGGGCTTTTATTATTTTTTTCCTTTCCTTTTTTTGTGTGTGTGTATTTGCATGCAACGCAGCGGAGTAAAAACAAGTGTGGCACTAAAGTGTGCCGCATGAGTGTATCTATGTGTGGTGTGTGTGTGTGTGTGTTTGTGTGTTTGTGTGTTTATGTGTATGGCATGTGCGGTGTCTGTGGCGTGCGTGGCAAGTGTGGCAGCCACTGTGGCAAGCCGTGCAAACAACGGTTTAAGATGATTAAGTGCCTTTCTGCCCACAACTTTTGTGGCTAACTCAGCGGCTCAGTTGGCTCATGTTGCCACTAGTTCTGCTGCTGCTTCTTCTTCTTCTGCTCTGCTACTGCTGCCTATGGTTGTTGCTACTTGCTAACAGTTGTTCTTGTTGCTGCAACTGTTTCAAGTTTTCATTTTCTAAAATGCACACGCCTACACCCAAAAAAAATAAAACCAACAAAGTTTCGGCTACCAAAAAATGTATATTTTTTCACTATTAATTTCTCTCTTTTGCATCCAAAAATTTCTTTTGTTGTTGTTGTGCAAATGTAATTTCCATATGTTTTTTTTTTGTATGCTGGCATCTGGCAAGCAAAGAAGAATTTCTGCTGATCTGCGGTTTTTGAAAGCAAGCGAAAAGCACACAGACAGACCCCCTACACCTCCTCTAACAGGCAACCCTTTGCAGCCTTCCAGCCCCTCTTTTAACCCTCTATCTTCCCTGGTACTTCACCAATTTTGTGCTGATTTGTTTATATTTGCATTGAATCTTCTACGTTTTCAGTGTGTCAAATTGTGTGGTTGCCTGTTAACCCATTTGATGTGCTCGACATTCAACTACACCCACATACATACACAGTTCCTGCACCCTTACGCCGGTCTTGGAAAGATTAAGTATACGTCAAGTTTCACACGCCATGTAGCGTTTTTCAATTAGCTTCGACTTGCTGCTTTCTGCTCCCTTTGTACACACACACCAAACCCACACAATACATAGACAACAAGTTGCGTACGACAGCTGACAGGTATCATTTTGCCATTGGCTTTTGCAATGTGGCTAACAGCTCTGTCATTAAGCCAAACACCATTGTCGTCATTCCACTCTATTGTGGGCACATCAAAGTTTTCTTGCTTTAAATAATATACAAATTAAATTACTTTTTTTAAAGGCACTAAAAAGAATTATTTTATTTAAAATAGTTTTTATAACCAATAACTTTCGTTTATAGGTGGAATTTTATAGAAAGTTAAGGTACTTTATACACAATTTGTAATTCCATATTTTCTGCGAATTTATTACTGCACAAAGGACAAACAAGTAAACTCGATTGTGATTTAGAATAGAAAATAAGAAAGCAAATAAAGCAAACGCTTTATTAATGCTTAACCCAGCCCTCAAACCCTCAGAAACTTAAAACAAAGGGTATGTAATAAGCTAGCTTTCTTTCAATAGTCACTTTGGACTATTTTGAAGGCATTTCTGGGAATGAATTACAAGTAATTTCCTTAGATTTCAACGTGATAAGCTCTATCAGCGAATTATTTGCTTATTGCCAGGAGCAACAGATGCCTCTTGGCGACTCCTTTTGGTGGTACAGCCTGAGATGGAAAATGTTCGAATAGGAAAATGAAGGAGGAGCGAAGGCGAAAGATGCCGCAACTCTTTGAATTTTGAACACAGTTGACTGGTGGACAACAAGAAAACAGTACAATGAATATGCTAAACTAGGAAATATCCTAGGAAAAAGGAATTTAAGAAGTGTAAAAAGAAATAATAATGAAAAGTGTAACTAAGCATATGCCAACTTTTCAGACAACCACTCTTTTGGACTACCCTACTGGGGTTAAATACAGGGTACACATAACTTGTGCCGAGTTGGAGGTCGCATCGCATTTCAACAGCAGGAAAACAACTAAAAGTCAAATAAACAATTCAACTTAACGCTGTCAACGAAGGAAGAAACTGGCAACGAGCATCATCATCGCTCATAATACAACACACAGAAAACTGAGCATAGAGGATGGAGGACGAAGGACAAGGAGCTGAACTGAAGGCAGTAAAGAAACTGAAGCAGTTCAAGACTCCTGCGACTTCTGTGAATGCTGCCATAGTTTCATATTTCGCATTTCGCTGCCTTTTGCATGTTTTATTTATTGTTCAGCGTCGAGTCGAGTCGACTCGAGTCGAGTCGAGACAGAAACTGGCTAAAAGTCGTAGACTGAGTTGAAGGTCCTTTGGCCAAAAGGTTACAACTCTTGACTTTAATTGTTAACAAGTGACTGCTGTGAGCTTAAATTATTGAATGCCACAAGCGGAAGACATTCATCTTAGTGGCGCATCTTGTTGTCGACACTCTCTGAAAAATGTTGCAATCATATTTCACAAATTTCCACAACGCAAATTTTTCCGAACGCAACACAAAATTTTCTCATATTTTCTGTTTAAGCATTTTGTCTTAAGATGATGTATGCATGTTGGCAGGCTACTTGCAACAGTTTGGTTGCCTTGATTAAAGCGCAACATTTTGTGACATTAACAGCACGAATGAGGTCAGTAACACATCAGGCAAGACTGTCAGGCAGCTTGCAGCTAATAGCTAACGGTGTGGCAGCATCAGCAGCAGCAACAAGAGGAGTTTCATGTGGCAGTAACATCATTAGTCTTCATCACCAGATGCGTCCCAGCGATGTCCTCAGACTTGTGATGGGACTACGTTGCGTATACGTAACGTGCGATATTTCATGACGACTTACAAGAGTTTTCCCCTCAGCGAGAAATGTAGTGGAGGCAGAGAAACAGAAAGAGAGAGAGAGAAAGAGTAGGATAGATAGCTAGAGTAGGCAGCAAAGTAAAGATACTCGTACTCTGACACCTTCTGCACTCAAACAAACTCAAAGGCAAACAACACAGAGTGTTTGCCTCAAACTGCGCCCAACAAATACCCTAGGAAATATGCTAACCAGCAGTTAAATTGCGAAACTCTTAAGTTAAAATTCAATAAAAGCTATGATATTTTGTGGGTGTTATTAATTATTATATTATTCTTAATATAAATCACTTTTTTTAACTGAAAGATAAATCGAAAATAGTTTTAGATTATATAAGACTTCCTAATGAAATCAAATCATAGCCATAAAAAGACAAAGTTTCATTTTCCTTGTTTATTTCAATATTAAATTATCAATTTGAATTTTTTCTTGTTTTAAAACATTAACAATTCTTCATTCTTTAAGAAATGTCAGATTAATTTGTCTTCAATAATACAATTTTATCACTTGAATTTAGGAGTATGTGCTTTCGATAAATTTAAATTTTTTAATACTGTTGATCATAAATTGTGAAATTATGAAACCATTTTAAAAAGTAAAATTCTTCGAGTTTCTTAATTTTCGTATACTGCCTTGGGGAACATTTTGATTCTAGGGTATTAAAAAAGGTGAAAAAGTGAAAAAGTTTGCCTTCAATTAACTTTGATGTGTTGAAATTCAGCCGCAGGCTTGAAAATAATTAATTGTTGTTATGTGTGGGATCTTCTTGTACATGTGTGTGACTGTGTGTGTGTGTTTGTGTGTGTATGTATGTGTGTATAGAGGGAAACAATTTGTGTTGAGTATTCACACACTTGACGTTGTCGTCTGACTTTGTTGTCAAGTGCGACGCTCATTGTGTTGCAAATTTGTGTGGCAGTTGCAAGAGTTAAATTTAAACCAACTGCTGCTGCTTTTGGCCAATGAATCATGAATTGCCCAGGATATGACCAGAAGGAACAAGGGGACAGCCAACTAATACTAGCACACGATATCAATGCAAATTGAAGTGGCCAAAGTGGCGCTGCCCAATTGTCGAGCTGACATGGCCAAAACCAGATGGAGCCAAAGGGGCCTAAAAGAGGGTTCAAATGGAGCTGAAACGGGACTCAAAGGGAGGACAAGAGGCGTTACAACGCTGTCCAAGTCACATTTGAAATTCAATGAATTTTTACCTAGCGAATTTCTGCGGCTTAGATGAATAACAGCAGCAGTAGAAGCAGTTGGAACAGGTAAGTCCAGAGTCCAGTGTCCTGTGTCCTGTGTCGTGTGTCCTATGTCCTGTGCCCTGGCACCTACCTTACTTCCTGCATACGTCAATTGGCTGGCTAAAAGGAAACCCAAAAGCAAAGCAAAGCCACTTGCCACTTGCCACATGCCACAGCGTCGCTGTTGCATTATGAATGATTCGGTCAGAAAATTGCCACAAACTGTTTGCAGTTTAAGTTGAATTCAATTTCGATTTCCGACTCCTGACGAATGTCCTTAAAAAGTGCCATAAATTTCTCTTCCAGCAGTCGCCACTACTAAATTGCCACTAATTATCCTGAGTGCACCAAAGCGAACCAAAAAGAAGCACATAAAAAAGACGGAAATAAAATCAGCAAGAAAACAAACATTTTTATTTTATTGTCATATATTTGTGCATTAATAATGCAAATGGCTCATTTCAGTTGCGTTTATTTAATGACAATATATAAAAAATTTTAAATTTACATAAACACGACTAGTAGATACCTTATAGTGACTTGCGTGTCAAAAGTTTTACCCAATAAAAAATTAATAAGTTTTATTAAAAAGAAACAAGAAACAAGAAAGAAAAGTACTGTCGAGCGCGCCCGACCGTATAATACTCTCTGCATTTGTCCCGATTAAATTATTAAAATCGGTATCGAGATATTACAATGTGAATTACTTGCATTAAAACACGTTGAACCAAAAACAATCTAAGCATAATCAAACACACATCTGTTTGTGCGTATTCGATCGAATACACATACGTTTGGCAATATGTATATGATGCAAATGTGTATGCATGTATGTGTGTATTCAGCGCAGCCAGCGACCGCGGGCAGCGCTGCCGACACACAGGCAGCGAAAACGTTCGAACATGTGCTTGTGTGTTTCTATCTCGCTTGCACCTATGGGTTGGTATTGCGTTCAATTATCAATATTGTAACGCTTCTAGTTTTCTTGTTTATGGTCCGATTTTAATGCGTCTTTCAGTATAGTTTAATATAGTTAGGTCTCCACACGAATTATATAATTACAATACTGTACGAATCGAACAAGTTCGCCAAACCCGGCATTGAAGGTTCCAGACTTTTTTATCAAATGTGGGAAAAGTGGGCGTGGCAGTCCAAAATTTTAAATGGCAATGCAACTATGCCGTCGCTAGGAACCTCCCGTTCCAGAATTGGTGATCCTAGGTGCCATAGTTACTGAGATATTTGCCGAAAACACCAATTTTTTCCGAGGTGTGTCCAGTTTTTTGCTTATTGTGGGCGAATGGGGCGTGGCATCGAAAAATAAAAAGATTCTTGTATTGACTGACTAAATATCTGATCGTTTGACACCAAGCTCGAACTTGTAGCTCTTACCATCTCTGAAATCTGTTTGTTCATACGGACAGACAGACAGACGGACAGACGGACAGACGGACAGACGGACATGGCTATATCGACTCGGCTTGTGATGCTGATCAAGAATATATATACTTTATGGGGTCTGCCACGCCTCCTTCTGCCTGTTACATACTTTTGCACAAACCCAATATACTCTTGCAGAGAGTATAAAAACGGTTATCTTCGGCTCGCCGAAGATTAAATACCCTTGCAGTCATGAATATTGCATTACTTTGGTTTTAATAACCGATTGTTCCTATGGGAGCTATATGATATAGAAGTCCGATTTGGATGGACACAATGAGATTTACATTCTGCGTGAATTTCGTTGAAATCGGTCAATAGACACCGAAAATGTTCATACTAAGCATTTTCAACCGATATTTCCTATGGGAGCTATATGGTATAGTGGTCCGAATTGGATGAAATTTGGTCAACAGATGGGACACAATAAGAAATACATCCTGCGTGAATTTCGTTGAAATCGGTCAATAGGCACCGAAAATGTTCATACTAAGCATTTTCAACCGATTGTTCCTATGGGAGCTATATGATATAGTGCTCCGATCTGGCCGATTTTTACATATGAACTGCGTGCAGAGAGAATACAGGCCTGTACCAAATTTCATTAAGATAGCTTTAAAACTGAGAGACTAGTTCGCATAGAAACAGACGGACAGACAGACGGACAGACGGACATGGCTATATCGACTCGGCTGTTGATGCTGATCAAGAATATATATACTTTATGTGGTCGGAAACGCTTCCTTCAATGCGTTACAAACTTCGTGACAAAAACAATATACCCTCTGCAAGGGTATAAAAAAGGTCTCTTTAATATATTCAATATATTTTAGTTATGAATTTAAGCTGGACTACCAGAAGGCAGAAGGCGAGAAACTATTAAATCATACATCATATAAAATACGTGATGTTTTTGAAGTAGTTTTCTTCGAAATAACAATGCATACTAAAAATGTATCTCATAGCGTATTAAAGAGCCTTATAGCTCATATCTATTGGTTTGCATGACTTTAAAATTTAAATAATTTATAATGTTTGAACTTTAAAGATACAATAATAATATAAATTAAAAGTAAGTTCACTATGAATATAAATGAAAACTAAATAAAATAAAATAGGACCCAAAAGTAATAAAGTAAAATTGTATGTAAATCCTTTTAGGATTGTTTAAACCTTCGATAAGAATATACTCTGTTAAGAGTAAAAAGTGAACTACATTTATAGATACAATTATAAAAACCTTTAAATCTTATTTCGAAATTTAAAAAGGCTGCAGTAAGTGAACAAATCTAGTTAAGATCCCATTATTTAACAGTAGTAGGTTTATTAATAATGTTAAGCTTACAGCAGGTTGGTAGAAGTAGCATAACCAGATTTTAATCGAGATTAAAAAGTATCTAGTAATAAGAAGAAAATAAAAAGAAGTCAGTTCTTAAACAAGAAAAGATTAAAGCAGCGAAAAATCAAAATTGAAGATTTTATTTAATCATTTATTATTAATTATTAGACTGCATTTAAAATTATAACAAAACGAATTTTGTCGGCTAACGCAAAACTTGTAATCGTTAATACCAAAATTAAATAGCCATAAAAGCAGTATTACATTTGCATTTAATTTGGTCTTATTTTACTGAGTATATTGCCGTTTAAATACTTGCCCCTTGAGCCCATACTAAATTCTCTTTAATTTTGAAGAAAATCTCATAAATATTTGCATACATTTTGTAGGCCAATAAACAAAGTGGTCAACTTGGCCAAGTCGTGTTGCTGTTGTGGATTTGGTCTGACGATGCCCCTAGGAATTGACAGCTCAACGAGCACAAGCAGAAGCAGAATGGACAGAGCTACAGACAGAAAACTAGCCAGCACAACACTGCGTATACGCAATAAAACAATTAGCAAAAGCTGCAAAAGCAATTTGACATGCCTCGAGAGCGGAAAATGTATCCTTGCTTAAAGGTGAAAATTCCTCAAGGAACTCAAAACAAATTGAAATTAATTTAATATCTGAAGGAGCATAGACTTCATTTGTGTATACATCTGCATGTGTGTGTATGTACTTGTATGTGTGTAGTAAGTGAAAATTCCCTAAACGTTCGATGAGTATTTTCCAAACAACTTGTCAAGATGCCCAATTAATAAATCAATTCGAATTCGATGCGACATTGCATTTCTTTCTTCCATTGCATTTGGCTTTTATTTGCCTGTCACGCAGTCAAAAAGACACTTCCAGCCAAAAATATATAAATCATTTGCTAGGATTCAACAATTATTCTCTGTTCCTGCCACAACCCTTTTGAAAGCCTGAGTAAGCCTAAGTTTAAGACTCTTATCCCTTTTGGAGTATTACTGGATAACTGTTAAGCAAGCTCTTCGAATCGGGTTTACTGAGTCCACTGAGGAATCAATATCTTGGTGACAGAGCATTTTCTAGACAAATTAGTTTTATTTAATTTGATAAAAGTGCAATATTGCAATATCTTACATTATTGTTAGATATTTTCTCGTAGCTGATTATATTTGTCTAAGGGAGTAACTATTATCTCAATTGAACATCTTTTAGAAGAGGTTTAAAGTAACAATTAGCTCAAATGAAATACAATCTCATAGTTAAACTATAAGTAATTGGTCAGCAGTGTCTGTTAAGTATCTCTCTTCTAAGTATAGCAGATAGTTTTATTGACTTTGTGTTCTACAAGTTCAATTCAGCAGCATTGTTATGGCATATCTTTTAGCCAAGTCTCTATAAAGATTTTCAATATCAACCAGATTTTATTAAGCGGTAATTAATAAATAAATTTTAGATTTGTCTATTATATATGTTTTAAAACAACACATTACAATTTAAATTTCTTAAACACTACTTTAGTTTTTATATTTAATTGTTTACTCATATACAAATTATCTTATACTTCTACTTGTACTTATATTCTAACAGATTGAGTACAACCGTGTTATGCCTGGCCTACTACACTACCAAATGCTTGAAATGCTTAAACTTGCGATATTTTTGATACTAAACCAATTAGCAATCAAATTTACAAAATTAATTTTGTTATATTTATAACTTTTGTGCACATACGTGGCTAAATAAAGTATGTTTTTTCTAGGGTATATTCCGGTTGAGTCTCAGCTATTCAATATCCCATCCCATAACTCTAACACTTAATTGATATAGACATTTCATTGACTTCTGAACCCAAATAGGCTTTACTTAAGAGTTACGCTTGTTAAAATTGTTTTAGTGTTATTAAGTCAATCTCATTGTTGTTGTTGTTGTTGTGACAATCATGCGAGACACGCGCAAACTGGCGAAAAAAGAGCACATACATAAATCATTTGGCTATTTTTAGACTTTGGAAGCGCAAAAAAAAAACAGTTAGGTCTAAACTGTTTTTCTTTTTCTTTACTTTTTTTTGTTAATCGGCAGCGTTTCAGGTAAATGAACTAAAAGTACGAAAGCGTTGCCATCAACAACAACAACAACAAAACAATAACAAAACAAGATAAAGGAAGCGAGTGATCAGTGAGCGAAATTAGATTGCCACACTTTCAAATATAACGAAAGAGTAATGGAGAATAAACGACAAAGAGGCAGAGGCAGAAAATAGTGAGAAAGAGATACAAGTAGAGTAGAAAGGGAAGGTAGACATCTGTTTGTTGCACATTTAAAATCAAGAGAATTCTATTTAGAGCGCCCCTTAAAAGTATTCGAAATGTGATTGGAATTTAAATGAGTTAATTCTAAATGAAATAGACACACGTTGAAAAACTTTAAATACATAAACTTATGATTTCTAGCTGTTTTAATAAAAGACTTTAATATACTACACTAATAGGCAGTGTACCATGCGTCATCTATGAAAGACTGTACCACTTTGTTGCAATTGTACCACTAAATGCACTCTCACATCAAGCAAAGTGTACCCAAATTCTCATCGTTGTACAAGGGCAGCATTTAAATGCCAGTCATTCAGCAGTTCAAACACGACTTCTCGCTGTCGACGTCGCAGTCAACGCAAGTTTTGCGACTGCGCAGTCGTTGAGCATCTGAGCAGCAGAGCGATAAAACAGCTGAGCGCAAGCGCCAACGTCTCTTATGCAATCGCAGAACGGTAAAAATGAGCACTCTGCCAAGCGGCACCAAAGCCCACAAAAAAAGACCAAATATAAATTCAAAGAGATATTAAAAACGAGTAAGAAAGGTAAGAAAGTCGAATAAGTGGACTGTAAAAGACCCCGTACTGCTTCTAGGGTGAATTTTTCCATACAAATATGCAATTCTCGACCGATTTGTACTCTGGGAGCTATAGGCTAGAGTTGTTCGATTCGGATAAAACTGGATGATGATAGTTATAATGGTAACAAAAACATAATGTGTAAATTTAGTCATGATAACTCTAATAGTTTTTTTAGACGGCCTTTTATTGCAAATTTGGTGGCTATAGCTTTCATAGTCTCTGAGATGCAGGTGTTCATACAGATGGACGGACGGACAGACAGACGGAAAACGCTATATCGCCTCGGCTGTTGATGCTGGTCAAAAGGGTCCTACTGCCTGTTACGCACATTTCGCTTCTGACAAACCTGATAGACCCCTCTACACTTTTTTAGAGTACGAGGTCTAACGAGAAAGAATTATTAAAGAGTTTCCTAAAGCTTCAAGTGTTAAGTGGCACGCCTAGTCGGCGTTAATTTGACCGAAGAAGCAAATACGGTAAAGCTTCGATAAGTGTTTTTCATTTCACTCTATCAAGATTATTATTGGTTATTTATTATAAGGCTCAATAATATTCAATATTTTACAAAATATTGATGGATTGAAATGAGACAAAACGTTGGCAAAGGATTGTAATTAAAATATGTAACTAAATAATAAGAATAAAGAAATGATTAAGTCCCAACGCGACTTTAGTGAACTCGTTACTCAGTTTCATCATGTTATTAACAATGTAATAATAATAGTATAATCGCTCTAATGACTTTGATTAAGACAGCCTGGTAAACACACATAATTTTAATTAATATTATTAATATTCATATTACATAATGTATAATTTTTATTGAGTTTTACTGTCAATTATCAAATGAGGTAAAAAATGTCATTTAGTTCAAAGAATGACTGTTGAAAAAAGACTTTCGTAATCTAGCAAATATGTTCCTCGAGTTTTTTTTTTTAAATTTGAATCAAATTCTTATATTTTATTTAATAACAATTTAAATATTTGAGAATATGTAATAGTTTCAGCATAGAACAGATAATTAGCATTACACTAACATAATTACCTTCAGTTGACATTGCTTACAACTAATGATGAGTCAGCCATGGAAATTGCAACTCAAGATCTTCGTAGGCAAGTTGCACTGTAAACTGCTAGAATCTGCTTGCATTCACTTCCTTCATGGCTGCTGGTTTGTCTAGTTTGCCGGCTGTTGTTGTTGTTGGCTCTGCTGCCGTTTGCTGCGCTATCTGCACAACAAAGCCACAAGTGGCAAGTGGCAAGTTGTGGAGCTGCGCAGTCACCACAGTCTTAGGCCGCCGTCGTCTTTGGCTTGAATTTCGGAATGCGGAGAAAGTAGGTCGCGATCGTCTGATCGTCAGTTGCCGCTGTCTAATGCTGCCGACGTCGGCGTTGCGCCTCCGCTGGTCGCGTGCAGTATTCCAAGTAGTAGATGTTGTAGTAGTAGTAGTAGCAGCAGCTGTGGCTGCAACGCTGAACAGTTAGACGCTGCAGTTCCGTTTGCCGCAAAGCGGATTTTGAGCCACTAATTGGTCTCGATATGTCTGGCAACGGCAAACCAATGATCGTCATTAAATTAATGATCATTATGATGACAATAATGTTCATTAGGAAGAGCGTCCTCTGCGCAAGGTTGTTGCATGCAACTAGATATTAGCGCAACATTGTTGCAACAAGTAGATATCCAACCGCTCTTTGATTTATATAATATATATGTCTATACAAACACAGTTGCAGCCATAGATACACATATATACTATTTATTTATACATATATTATTTTTATATGGGAGAATTACAACTGAGACTTCATGCTGACTTTTCCTGCCTTTCATTTGCTTTGTTTGCTGATATTTGAAGCGTGTTTGTTTGTTTGTTTGTTTGCTTGCTTCTTTGCTTGTTTGCTCAGTTGCTGTTGTTGTTGTTGTTGCCTGTAATCAGTCGCCTACTGCTCGTTATTTTGCCTTAGAAAGCAGCTGCTAAAAACAAAGACAACTCATAAATGGTACAAATCTACAAAGCATACACTCAACTGGCCACTTGCGGCTGGCCAGTTGCTACTTGCAAAATGCAGTTAATGCTAATCGGTCTTCAAACCAAACTGCAATTGGTAATCATGCGAAATGCCGTTATTATGACTACAATCAAAGTTATTCTGATAAAATTTTAAACCATTGTGAAAATTTACTAGCCCAATAAATACAACTCTTGATAGCCCTAGTCCTTATTCGAACATAAAGAGAATATGGAGATGTAAACAAGAAAGAATGCTATAGTCGCCTCGCGACTTTAGGATACCCGTTACTCAGTTTCAATTTGTTATTAACAATGGTGATGGATATAATAGCTTGGCAAACACAGAACATTTTCATACAAATTCATGTTTAGAGCATATTTTCGACCGATCAGCCCAATGGGAGCTATACGATATAGTTGTCCGATTTGGATCAAACTTGGTCAGTATATATATATTATTGGCAGATGTATTCTGTGTGAGTTTGGTTAATCTAGCTTAGTTAAAGCAAAAGTTTTTCATACTTATTCATATTTGGAGCGTATTTTTGACCGATCGGCCCTATGGGAGCTATACGATATAGTTGTCCGATTTGGATCAAACTTGGTCAGTACATGTACTTTCTAGATATGTACATTCCCTGTAAATTTGGTTCAGATAGCATAGCTAACAAAAAGTTTTCTACACTAAAACATTCTACGTTTACCTGTAAATTTACCTTTATATGCAAATAAAACGCCCTAAAGTGGGCGTGTCAAAAAACAAAAACAAACTTGTACTGCTTGGGTATTGTACCTTTCATTTGCGACCACTATCATTTTTCTAGCTCTTATAGTCTCTGAGATCCTTTTGTTCATACAGACGGACGGACGGACGGACGGACTGCCGGACAGACGGACATGGCTATATCGACTCGGCTATTGATGCTGATCAAGAATATATATACTTTATGGGGTCTGCCACGCCTCCTTCTGCCTGTTACATACATTCCAACGATTACAATATACCCTTTTACTCTACGAGTAACGGGTATAAAAACACTGTTTGTTAAATATTTTATTCACTAACAAGCAAGTTTTCTATACTTTTCTATACATTAACGTTCTTTGTGGAAACAGCTGATTATAAGCTGCCAGTTAAATCACAATTTTAACGCCTAATTAATTTAATTAGCATGCAAAATTAGTTAACTGCAAATCTTTCGGTCAAGTAAGCAGTTTTCAAGTACTCGCAGATCTGGCAACATGAAAGTATGGTGCCTTGTCCTGTTATTCCTTCGCTATGCACAAAGTACAGGGAAACATTGCAGTTCCACAACAGAGGTGACCTCATTTTTTATGTCATCTTGTAACTATAACAATTATTTTTGCCAATATAGCCACTGAAAATGACGGTACTCTATGAAGCCTTGTGTGAGGACAGTCAAAAGTTGATTACGGATTTCTGGCCAGTTTTCCAAGAGTTTCATCAATGCTTAAACGTGACTTTGGTGCCCTATGGCAATACTAAGGTGACTAAGTCAAAGTATTCCACAGTTTGGTACTAATAAATATAATTCATAGAAGGTTGAAAACGGTTTTAAGTGTCAGCATGGTCATCAGGAGTGTTGGGAGAATAAATTGCACAATTGTGCTTTTCACACACATTTGAGTTCAATGCAAAAAATGAAATTCGCATTTTGTGAAATGAAAAGTTTAAAAGTCATTAAGAAACACAGGAAATTCAAATGTGCAAAATCTTTTCACATTTACAAAAACATAAAAAAGTGCTTAAAATCGCATGGTGAAGGATATCAGAATAAAGCGGCACAAATCACTGCACAATATGACTTTCATTCAATTCCTGCAGTTATTGTTAACGGAGTAAGTAGACAAGACATTGAAATATATTGAACTATGTACACAATATTACTTATCGATCAGGTATATAACGCTTCCATACAAAAGGCCATTCAATCCAATGTGCATCGGAGTGTGTGCAGTGTTTTGACGACCACCAATTACGTATCACCAAAAAATTGTTTACTTAAAATTTAGATCATCAAATCTTATTCGATTACCGGTTGTACCCAAAGTTTTAAATAAAACAATTTAACCAGAAAGTTCAAGTCGTTCTCAATTTAATTATTTTAATGTTAAGACATTTATGACCGTATCAATAAATTTAAATTAAAAGCTGACGGTACGAACGCAGAACACAGTTATACGTATACAATTATTCATAAATAGAAATATAAGTGGACAGTTTCTTTAGGTATATAAATCAAGTTCATGGCTTCCTTCAAACATTGTTCATAATCCACAACCAGATATAAATATAACAAATAAAGTATCTGTTTGAAAACTTCAGTCCTCTTCCTTTCGATTTAAGGTTGTACTCCCGAGTGATCCGTCCGTAAGAAGCCCTGGATCTCAGGGACTACAAGAGCTGCCAATTTTATCCTACGCTCCCATGTGGAAAGATACACACCAGAATGAGTACGGGTCTTTTAAAGTCAAAATCAACATATGAAATATGGGTTTGATGAAATTCCATTGCATACTCTATAAAAAATGCTTATTTCTTAAAGCACTACAAAACGTGCGACTTATGGGCATATACCCGGTGAATAAGTTCTAAAAGCACTCAAAACTAAAAAAATTCATTAAATTCTCAAGAGCACATGTTTTAATACCCTGTAGTTGGATTAAAGTGTCAAAGGGAAGTTAACAAAAATGTATTATATTTGTTATAAACACTTACTTAGCACTTACTATACGAAATAATTAAAAAAAAATTTATTTATTATTGATTACTGGGTAACTGCAAGTCGTGCCCGCTTAAGGCTTAAGTAAGAAGGACAACAATCGAGCGAGCCGACTGTAATAGACCCCGTACTCATACTAGTACACGTTTTACAATACAAATCAGCAATTTTTGATCGATTTGTTCCATGTGAACTATAGACTATAGCTGTCCGATCCGGATTAAACATGATGAGGATAGTTATAATGGTACCATACACATATATTTCATTTCTGACAAATCTATTAGACCCTACTCTTTTTTAGAGTACGCGGTCTAAAAAACAACTATTGCTAATATTCGCAGTTTTGCACCTTAATTCATTCCCTGCGCAGACTCACAGCACCCCTTTCCCATTTCCATAATGCTATACAGCAGTAAGCAACAACGTAGAATCACGCGAGAGAGCGAAACTCAAGCTGAAAATATTGAGTAAAAGCAATAACAAACACTTCAAGTTTCAACTACTTTACCTAGGTATATGAGTGTGTGTGTAAGTAAACCAATTAAAAATATATATGTTTATGCTTATGTACTAATCAAAAATATATATATTTGTATTGCATATGTATAATTATCTCAGGTTTCAAGTGTTTTCTTTTGTATAACACATTTGGCCAATTCAACCGGAAGTTCATTTACCTTTTGTTTTGGGCGCCGTCGAAGAGATCGAAAGCAAAAACGTTGATTAAAGAGCGGCAAATAAAATATTTTTACAGCAAAGTAATATGTAATTTCTTAACGATCTCTCTCTCTCTCCCACTCTCTTAGCAGACAAGCTCTCTTTGTAGTCGTCATCCATGTATACGCTGTGCTTCTCTTTGACTCGCTCTCGCTCTCTTAGCAAGACCACAAAACGAACTTGACACACTGACGCAGTTTTTATGTCAGTCTCGGTGAGCTTGCAGTGAGATCAACTCAGCTCTTTGTATGGGGAAGTGGTGCTTAAGTTGTGTGTGGGAAGGGGAGGGAAGTTGAGAGTGTGCATGTGCATAACTTTGAGCTGAGCCGCTCTCTGTAACTGTTAAGCAAATATTTACGCAGCAGCAGAGACGAGACGCAACGTTGCGCTTTCTGTTTGCCGTTTGATTTATTTGCCGTTTGCACTTGAATTCTTTGTTTCTCATCGTGTGCTGCTGCAGCCATCGTTGGCGTCGCTGCCACCGCTAACGTCGCTGGCGTTGCTCTTCACGTCAACTCGTTTAACTGCACTTGTTTGCCCGTCTATAGTTGTACATGTAGTTGTTGTTGCTTTTCTGTTGGCATTGCTGTTGGAAATTACAGTTATCGTTAGACATTAGACGCCTTCTCCCGTTAAGTAGCCTGGCTAAGCTACCTCTCCCTGTCCCTCTTCCTCTCTGTCTGTCTCATTCACCACTCGTTCCATTCTGGTTCTCTTTCTTTCACATTCTCTAGTCTGCTTTGCCTTTCTTGAATGATCTAAAAATAGACGCTTGTCTTATTGGGACGCAGTCTGCTTCGCAGACAAAGTCGCAAATGACGTCAGCACTTTGCCAATTAGCCAATATTCAACTTTAGTTGAGCTTTTTACATGTGCTTAGTTTGTTTAGTTAATATGAAGAAACATATGTATATAATAAACAACAAAATAAAAAGGTACTCAACACACATTTGGTCATTAAAAGAATTAAATTTAGACAGCAGTGAAGTCACTCTTCTGACTGCTATGAAAGACCAAAATGCCTTTAACACATGCAATTATTCTACAACTTGTTAGCATAAACGTAAACTCAAAATGGAGATATATTTATTTAGCAATACCATCTGAACCAAATTAACATTGGTACTGCATGTAAAAAAGGTACATACATATGTTGACCAAATGTGATCCAAATCGGACAACTACACCTATACCTTTTAAGACAGAATTGCTATATACAAATTAATATCATATATTTCAGTGTTTACCAAAAAAAACTAACACAGAATACAATTTCAAATAATAGAAACATACTAACCAAGTTTCCATCAAATTGCACTGCAACATCTTAAAACTGACACACGATCATTTGGACAAAAATATGTTGCTCATAGGAATTGGTACAAAATACATTGATCAAGCTATCTTAATCAAACTCAGAAGTTTGCATCACTTGTACGACTACACAAATACTTTTAACATACTCCATTCTACCTCATGGATTGGGCCGGCAAAATTGGAATGTTTGATCATTTTTTAAGGAGCTGACGGATTTATTACACTTATTACAAAGTCAAGTAGTGTAGACACAAAAAGACACAACTTACATGCAAAAAAAAAAAAAAATAATGTTTCAATTTTTTTTTTTTTTTTTGAAAAAAAATTAGAAATAAACAATTGTTTATGCTGGATTTAGGTATAAGGCATTAAGTTTTTGAATGAAGTAAGTCAGACGGATAGATCGAGCCCTATCCATGAAATTCGGATGGAAATCAGTGTTTTGGGAAAACGAGTTCGAAGTTTTATTAACGTGTTCACGCGCGTGGAAAGCAGGTGCGTTTGAGTCGGAAATTATCTGAAATTATTTTTGCACACATATTCCATACATATCTATCTTTTAATTTAATTTATCTTTTATTTTATTTTAAGAAAATTGAAGTATCATAACTGTATCCTCTAGTACTTTCTGCACTGTGTCTACTTTCTGCACAATATATTGTTGCCTGCCCTTTCAATCTGCAAAAAACTAACTTTAAGTCAAAAATTCTCAAAAGTTATCTTTGCTTTCATAACAAATGTTGATTGGAAGCGTTTAATCCGAGCAACTTTTCAGTTGCTTCGTAAAACACAAACATATCTACATAAACCACAACTTTAAACACCCACAGCATAATCTACACACACATACACATGACAGCACCAAAACAATGCGTAAACAGAATGGAAAAGACTAAAGAAGCAAAGTCAATGAAAAATAAAAACAAAAAATTGAATGAGTTCAAGTAAAACAAATAAAAAAGGCTACAGTCGAGCAAGCCGACTGTAAAAGACCCTGTACTCTTGCTAGTGTGCGGTTTTCTATACAAATGAGAAATTTTGATCGATTTGTCCTATAGGAGCAGTGGGCTATAGTTGTCCGATCCAAAACAAATTTAATGAGTATAATTATAATGGTAGCATACATATAATACGTGAGTTTGGTTGAGATAGCTCCCATACGAGCTATAGGCTATAGTTGTCCATTCCGGATCAAACTTGGCGAGGATAGTTATAATGGTACCATACACATAACTTACTCGCGATTGCTCAAGTAGTTTCCAAGTTATGTTGATGTGAATATAGTTTATTACAATTTGCGGGGGCTGTATAGGGCGTGGCAAAAGTTTCAAATAAACTTAGTCTGTGTAGACCGTAGACGGACGTTCATTCCAAATATGGTAGCTCTCTTGTAGTCTAGCTCATACAGATACACAGACGGACATCGCTATACCATCTTGACTGTTGATGCTGATCAAGAATATATATACTTTACGGATTAACGCCACCTTCTACGCATATTTCTCTTCAGACAAACCTGATAGACCCCTCTCCTCTTAGAGTACGGGACTAAAAAGCAAACTTTTTCTATATAATTCACATTTTATAATGACAACATTTACCGCAGCATTCTTTTTTGGCCGAGGCTTCATTTCATTGCTCATAACTTCTCGCTGTCGCTGTCCTGTCTCTGTCTGCTCCTTCCCTCCCTTTCGCTCGCTCGCTTTCTGTGCTCTTCACATTGTTGTGTTAATTAAATGTCAGGCGTGAGAAAATTGGCGCCATATTGGATTTTATCTGGCTGAGCTGCGGTTTCACAATACAAATGCACACACCTACATACACACACACACACACACACAGGCAGTTGCTATGCATGTGCCACATACGCATGCTGTGTGTACCCCTCCCCCTTCCACACCTCCTGCTTCAACTGTGCGAGTTCAATCCCTTTTTACTGCTGTTTGCTGCTTATCTGCCTTTTGGCTTTTGGCAAATTAATGAGCCACCTACACGTTGCAGCTGCCTCCAGCCTCCGCCCCCACCCCACCTCACCACACCCACCACTTTTTTCTGTGCACTTTTTGTGTTTCGCATGCGCCTTTTGCGAAACCAAACTTATAAGTAAAACATGTAATTTCAATTTTGTGGCTTGTTGTTGTCCTGTGGCACATAGCGTATGCAGCACAGGTTTTCCACTAACAGTGACAAGGACTCGGGAGGGGGATAGGCAGCCGAGTAGGCTGATTTGTGGAGTCGAGCCCAATGTCGACAACAAAATTGAAGTTGATAATAATGCAGTGCGATTTCTTTGCGGCCGCTGAATGATGTAACTGAAGCAAGGACGAGGCAGAAGCGGGGAAGGGTGATGGTGGCAGTGACGTAGGTAGGTAGGCGACATGCTGGAGGGCGTGGCACTGGCACCCGCGTCGCCGGCTGCAGTTCATATGTCAAATTTTTGGCACATGTCCAAAATAAAAATACATGAGGCCAAACGAACCAACAAACACAAATACGTCGGGCGTCCAGACTCGTAAAAGTCAACAGAGGGAAAGAAGCCATGGAGGAAGGCAGTGGCTGTGGCAGAGGCGGAGTCGGAGGCGGATAAGGAGGCAGGCGATTGGGACTAGTGCTTCAGGTCGTCAGCAGTTCTTTGTAGAGTGTTAGTAAACGACAGCAGCAAAGGCAACAGTGGCGGCACTTAGCCAAACAGTAGCTTACCCCTTCCCTACCCACCTCCCCCAATTCAACTCTCTGCCCATCCCCCCTCGTTGTAACGGTATCCAGTGTTGGGTGATGCAGCGGAAGCGGATGTTCGTATTTGCACTTTTGCATTTTCGCTAAATGCGCAATTTTGTTATGCGCCACTGGCTAACGGGTCACGCCCACAGAAAGGCCAGTTGCTGCCCCCATCACACTCAACCAAGACATTTGGCATATGCGGCGTATGTGTAATATTCGTTTCTGGCTTTTCCTTTTAGCCATTTTCCCACCACTTTGTTAGCAGTTTTTCTAATTACTTGAAAGCCCCTACAAACAAAACCGAAGCGAGAAAATAACCGAATGATGAGAGCACAGATTGATAGAATGACAGCAGACGGAACGGTGGAATGATGGAATGATGAGTTGATGTGCCTGACAACATAAGATGATGCAAGTCTTTAGGCTAATGAAGGTCTGAGACAAAGCCAAAAGTTGGCCATAATCAAATTGCAGTTTGAGGCTGTTTTTCCTGCAATCAACAAAGCACAAAGCAAAGAGCCGAAATTAAGAAAGAGGAGAGTGAAAATGGATGGGTTTCTGAGTTCGACTTTTTAATACTCTGTATATAGATTTAGAAGTTGCAAAATTGAAGGAGTTTTTGAAAACTAGCATAAAAAAATATTTGTTTGTGAAAGTGAAGGCAAGTGCTTAACAATCTGTATGTCGATATAATATGTTTAAATTATATGAAGGTGATTTACAATAAATATTTAGTTCTTAATATAAGTCATCTTTATCTTAGCCCTACTTTAGTACTCTTTAAAATAAACTAAGAAAATATTCCTAAGGCGGGAAGAAAAGGAAGAAAAAGTAAGGATCTCAAAACATAAATTAATAGAAAGACTCAGTTCTTTGATATTCTAGTTTTATTATATTTATTAATTCAAAATAATTATGACACGCATTATTTTTAAGCTTGTACCTATAGTTACATTTTGTGGCATTCTTATACTTTTTTTAGCATTTAAGAGTCAAAATTAATATTTCATTTTCTCTCATATTTGTTTTTGAATGAAAAATTTTAAAACTCGCTTCAATAAATCAAATCTTGAATCTTATGACACGATATTACGATATAATTTGACAAAAAAAAATACAAATATTTTATAATTTTGAATTATTTTTTTCAATTTTACAGGGTATAAAGAGCGTGTTTCACACACCATTTCTTGCCGTGCGACTGCTTGCTTGGGAATAACTAAAAAATGACAACAAAATTTTTGTTTGGTGCTGGAAGCAAATTTAAAATGAAATACAAACGTTCTGGCTGAATGGCTTGACATGGACTTAAACCGGAAACGGAAACGTAAACATTACTTTCAATATGGCAAAGTGGCAGTGACTGAGCGAGAGAGGAAGACGATATGACAGAGAAAGAGAGAGAGAGAGAAAGAGAGGGAGAATTGAGGCCTGTGCAATGGGTGTATGAAAGCCGCAGTCCATGTACAATTTCAGCTCCAGTTTCAATACTATTCAGACCAGGACAGAACTGGACAGGACAGAACATGTCCTGTCAGGCCTCAAACGCAAACTGCATACCAAATGCGTGTGTGTCGCAAAAAACCAAAAGCTGCGATAGGAGAAGGGGCGGCTGGGCTTTCGGGGTGCTGGGGTAACGGCAGGGGAGAAGGGCAATCTTTTTGCTGGACATTACAATAAATCTAAAATAAATATATAAATGGAACGAAGAGAAGGAGGCAAGTACAGGCTAACAGAACAATGATGGGAATTCCACAACACACACACACACACACACACTCGCACACTCACACACAAATAAAAACCTTTACATATATAGAGTAGTAAGGAAAAAACATTTTTACGATGTGGCAAAATGAAAATGACTTTTGCAAGTTGGTTCGCTTTTCATTTTTATTCCGTTTGCGAGTCATTTCCTTCAGCCTCAGAGCTCGGACTTTTCCTTCGCAAAATTAGGTGCAAAATGAGCACACAAAATAAATTTTCAATTGCAGCGCCCGAAAGAAAACAAAAGCAACAATCTAAAAATACAACAACCCAAACAACAAAAACAATTGACCGTCTGTCTGACGGACACACCATTATAATGGGCAGCCGAACAAGACGGTGCAAGTCACAGCAAGTAGGAGCAAGTCAAGTGACGACCGTTGAACACATCCTGCTAAATCAGAAGAACGATTTCAATGTGTTTGAAAGAGAACAACGGCACTTGAATGCTCTAACAAAAGAAAATGCAAGACTTGAAAGGTATATTAATAATATGGATAAATGAAAATTAAATCTAAGACCACTTTTTATAGATCATATGCAGTTAGAAGAAGATAAATGCATACGAAACAGAGAAAAGTTAAGGAAAGAAGAAAAATGTAAAGCGCTGATCTCTAAAAAATATATTCAGCAAATGACATTATAACTATTTCCTAAAAAAAAAACCAGAGATTCTGAAAAGAATCAATCCGAAATAATAAAAAAAAAAAAAAAAAAAGGTTAAAGTCATTACAATTTTGGAATCGAATAAAGAAACTGAAGTTTGTATAACAACAAAAAATCTATTAAATCTAAAAAGGAAGTTCTAGAAATAAACCAGAAAGTAAAGAACAAATCAGTAAGAAAACACAAAGGAACAAATTTTGCATTAAAGTCTTGTTAAGAATATATATTGTTAAAAAAAAATTTAATAGTTCTCAAAAAGCTCTTAGTGATTAACATTTAACTTATTTTGTCATAAAAGCTTGACATGTTTAGGCTCTTTCTAATAAGCTCAAAATCTTATTTAAAGTTTGGAAAATAAATTTCTTTATTAACAATAATACAATGTGTTTTATAACTGAATAGGTTTAATAAGCATAACTTAAAGAAGAAGTTTTTGTTAAAAAAACTCCGATTTGTGTCTTGCATATACGTATTTAATGTATTTTACTCTTTGCAAACTTTATAAGTTAGCACAAATGTCCATTCAGCTGAACAGTGTATACAAAATCAGCAGCACAAAAAAGGTTTGTTGGACATTTTGTTGCTTTTTTATACGCATTTTATGGCTTTTGTTTTACGATCGCCGAGCTTAAAGTGGCAGCTACTTTAATAAGCGAAGGTAGCAGATACAAAGGAAGATATGGAGAGTGGTAGATAGAAGAGTAAGAGTGAAGAGAGAGAGAGAGAGAGAGAGAAGAGAGAGAAAGAGGGATTCATAGATATATGGAAATAAACACAGAGAAAGAATCGCAGAGTTGCTGCTTTAACTTTTATTATAATAAGACATAAGTGAAACGTTTAATATGCATAATTGTCCTGAAAGCAGTCAAGCCTTGAAGCCAAATCTGAAATAAGCCTAAACATAAATATGCACGCACACACAGGACAACTCCTTGTTGGTCCACACAAAATGTACGCCTTGTCTGTGCTTGTCCGTGCTTGTGCGTGCATGTTGTGCCAGAGACTGTCAGGATTTGCAGTGTAAATGCGTTAATCTCTAGTCTTGGCATCAAATAACCTGCAACCTGGTAACAAAACAATTAAAACAATATGCAATTTTGATATGTTTATTTGTCTATCCACATTCTATATGCTGTCCCTCTCCGCCTGCCACTTCCACTGCCTTCTGCTGTCTCTTTTGCACCCTTTGGCAAGTGTAGTTTAAATTACATTAGATGGCATCCTTGGGGAGCAACAGAAACAGAAACATCAACTTCAGCTTCAGCTTCAGCATCAGTTTCAACTACAGCTGCAATAATTGCATTTGGTTGAGCTTTCCACTTGTTTTTAGAGCCAGAGATAAGGAGTATAAGTGTGTTTGTCTGTGTGCTTAAGTGCGTGTGTGTGCTCACATGTGTACTTGTTGTTTATGACACAATGTTTAGCTAGGCTTTGAAAATGCTTTTCAAAAGCAATGCGTTTATTATGACACAAAGTAGTGCTGCATATACACGCTTTTTTTGTTAAGCTTTTAGTCTTTTATGGCACGATTTAAGGTCGCACTTAAGCCTCAAAAATCATCTAACTGATAGCTTCACTTATTTTAGGTCAACATTAGCATATAAACTTTTTAACTTAACAAATGGGGGTAAGTCTTTAAACTAATAGTCTATAAAGCTTAGTAAATATTTGTAGTTTATCCTGGATATTAAGGATCTTAAACAATGAGTCAAGCTATCATGAAATTACAGTGCATCTTTTAATTTCTTAAGCTTGTCAAGAGTGTTTTTTATTGAATTACATTTTTTTACTCTTTCCTTTCAATTGAAATGGTCTACAAGGTGCTTTAAAGTAACAAACTTTAACTTATTTTATTTCATGTTAATAAACTATGATGTTTTTTAAATTGGCCACTAAGAAACTATCTTTATGTATACTACTCTCTACTTCCTGCCCCTTTGCCAGTCTTAACCTTCTCTAAATATTTTCAATCTTCAAACTACATTTTGTCTTCGACTTGTCTTCATGCCACATTTTGTACGAAACGGTTTTAATTGACTTTAAATTGCATTTTCGGCTAGTTTGCAGTTTACCAAAACCGCTAAACAATTGCAGCATAAGCTTTTCAAACGCCTGCCACTTCCGCGCCCACCGTTGGGTAATCAGTTTTCAGCCTACAATCAATTGTCAAGCAAATTGGGCGCCATAAGCTGCCACGCCTCTAAAGCTGAAACAACTGCAGCAATTGCAAATTTTGGTCAATTTAACACATCATTTTTGTGGTAAAATTATTGGTTAGGCCTGACAGCGTGCGTGTGTGTGTGCCACGCCTACTAGATGCCTTTTTATGTGATTAACTTTTGAATGACTGGAAGCTGCAAAGAGTAAATCCAACATACTGTCACTCGCTCGGTTAATTTGTGGTTGCAACTGCAACAGATTTTATTGTTCTTGTTGCAACAATTGCTGTTGTCGTTCTTAATATTTTGTTGGATTTGTAGCCAATGCTTCAAAAGTAGCATTTTTCTGTGTAATTTGCTTCCAGCAATGGCAAATATTTTGCCAGCATTGAATGCCGTCAGTGGCCTGAAGTTGTCGCAAGACTTGATTAAAATTGTTGTGAATATTTGGATGAACGAACTTGTTGTCCACTGCGCCTAAAACTTGGCTACACATCAGCAGAATATTCCTTGCATGGGGCATGCTGGACTTTGAAAGTTGGGTTTTAATAACTTCATTAGCTATAACTATTAAAAAATAATTTATTTTAAGTAAATGGAATAGTTATTATTATCTTATTATATGTTTAAAAAATGTATTCAAGTAGCTTCTCTTACAACTTCTAAACCATCTTGGAAATATATTTAAATTGGCTTGGAACTGAACTTCCTTAGAGGGTTACTTCTCATTGAACCCTACTTTCTGTATTCTAACTGTTAGTGTAGAGTTTTTCCAAAACTGATATTGAACTTAATATTTATTAGTTTTCATAAACATTTACATTTTTAGTGATTCACTCGCTCACACCTGTTTCGACTTGGACTTTTCGCATAATTTTTCTCCCAAATAAACTAAACTACTAAATCACCTCTAAGTCTCTGCAAAAGCTCCACTAAATCTCTATTCTGCTTCTCTCTTATTCTCTTCACTTTTCTCTAATAACTGAATGATAGCTATACTAATTTCTCCCTTGGGTTCCCTTAATTTAACAAAACTTCAAGTCTCAATTCCGTTTTGTTTGCCTTCACTGGGTATCTACAAGTCATTCATTGTTTTTTGCAGTTATTTTCACGCTCTTGGGCTGACCAGAAGCTGTTGGTTCTTTGGCGCTTCTCTTGTTGGTAATTTAACAAACATATCCGCATTAAGGTTAAAAACTTTTAATTGTTTGCTTGTTTCGAGAAACAAACACACACATACACGGAGAGTTGGGTCACAGCTGCCGCCTTCTTGGCTGTCTCCCTGCTCCCCGTCCCCAGCCCCCGCTTCATGTCCCTTTAAGCCAACGCTGTTTTTGAGGCCCAAAAAAGGGAGCACTAATTAAAATTCGCGCGCAATTCGCGTTGGTCAACCGACAATAACAACAAAAACAGTAACAAAACTTTAGCACAAATGTCATTTCTTTTTGGTTGTTTTCCGAGGTGTACTTGGGGTGGGGTAGGAGTGCCACAAGGGGGAGAGGGTAGAGAGTTAGGGCCAGAGCCTTGTAGCACTTGAATGCTCTACAAATGCCCAACAGCGTTTTTTGGCCATTTTACGTACTTGGCTTGTTATTAATTTTTCCACTTTTTCTCGCTGTCTTTCTCACCCTTTCTCTCTCTCTCTCTCTGTCTCTCTCTTTATGTGTCTCGCTTTCTTTGTTTTGTATTTTGTTTGTTTGTTTTTTTTTTTGTTGCTGCATTTGTTTGCTGTTGTACTGAAGCGAGTAGATGAAAACGCAACAAACTCAGACTCTTAGCCACATTTACTGGACTTGTATGTCACTTGTGCGAATCCTTTAACCTCTTCTCCTCTACACTTTCCCCCGTGTCAGCTCTTCTTCTCATTCTTTTAGTTGTTACTGTTGTTGCTGTTGTTGCTCAGCATTCTAATGAAGTTTACCCACAGCAATTGTTTAGCAAACGTGCCTTGGCCTGCGTTTAAGCGATTTTTTGTCAACGCGCGCACAAAAGTCGACAGCAGTTTTTAGAATGGGTATTGCATCGAGAGCGGCGAGCGAAAGGGTGCAAGGAAGAGCGGTTAAAAGAGTAAGCGACAGGGCAGGCAGCTACCTTGGCATATACCCTATACAAAGCAGAGCTCTTTCAATACCCGCCCTTTAATTTGTACAAAATTTTCTAATTTGTTGTATAATTCAAGGCCTAACAGTTTTAATATAAGTATTAGAACTTTATAAGTTTTTGATTCTAAAAAGTTTTTTAAGGCCCTAACTACCTTTCTATTTAAATAATCTATATTAATGTCATATATATAATTTCAGTAAGTAGAGAGCATACATTTTTATAAGTTTTTTTTCATTTATTTTAAAGGAAATCTCCTTAATTTAAACATTATGGTTTTGAAATAAAAAAATAAAACTTATATAATCAAAACTTTATTCAAAAATAAATAAATTGATAATGTAAATCAATGAATAAAAACTTTAATATTGAAACTATAGTTTATTGCTTATTTTGAATTTATTTATTTGTTATAAACATATATTAATTAATTACTAACTGTAAAAATTTTATTGTTTGGTTTATTATCTTTCCAATAAACCAACCAATAAAAATTTTTACAGTTAGTTATTAATTAATATGTTTATCATTAGTCAAGTTTTGAATGTTTAAAAATCTATTAAGTTTATTATTATTTTAATTAAATATTAATAAAACATAACAAATATTCGTAATATGCTTTTTACGTTAGTTAAAAAACTTAATCTATTTGTATTTATATTAATAAATTTTAAAGCCAAAAACAGCAAAAGATAAATGTTGTTGAAATGTACGTTAATTATTAATAACATAAATTATATGTTTTGACAATACATAATTAATTTTAGTTTATTTAATTCAAAAATTGAAATGTTTTTTAAATTTTACAAATTGTTTTATTTTACACCTTTTTGCACTTTTTACTTTTCAGGGCATCAGCGTTGTCTATCAAGCTTTATGATTGCAGTGTTTATTTGTTTACTATTGTTTTTATTGTTATTTTTCTGCATTTGTTGTTATTGCTGCTTGTTGTTTTTGTTGTTGTTGTTGTTGCTCTGCTGTTGTTGTTGTTGTTCATGTGGTGTGCACGTCGCTTGGTTTTCAGTTCGTTTCTTGTTGTCGTAAGCGTTTTTTGTCATGTCCTGTGCAGACAGAGAAGGCAATAGCTACACTAGCAGACTGTCAGAAGAGGGGAGGAAAGAGACAGACTAGAGACAGAGAATATAGTATCCTTTTGTCGGCAATGCATTGGCCGATTTTAATAGAATTTAAAGCTGACTGCGAGCGACACATTTGCCAACTGGCCGTAAAAATAGTGAAATTTAGTTGGCTGTTGCCTGTCGTTTTCTTGCTTTATGTGCGACAATAAACATGAAAACGGACATAAATGCGTTTTATTTAGTTTTTCTTTCTTTCTATTTATTTTGCTTCTTCTTATTTTGCTCTTCTTTCGCCTCGTTTGGTCATAAAAAAGGCTTGAAAATAAATAAAAACTTATATACAGCGAATTGAAGCATAGAAACATTACAAAACACAAAACCCAATAAAGTGTAAGTAACGACAATGGCAAGCTGAAGCACCAGCAGAGTTAGGAGAAGAATTCAACGGGAGAGAGGAGAGGTGTAAGAAAACTACGCGGAAATAGACACAAAATATTGGCAGCTTGTTTAAGCTTTTTGGCCAATTGTCGCATTTGTTTTGTGTGAAATGACAACAGACCAAAAAAATGTTTTGTGGTTAGCGCTGGTCACCATAGTCGGCGAAGAGCGTGTCGAGTGAGTGAGAAATAAAAGTAGCTTGTTGAGAGAGCGAGAAAAAGCGATAGAGATGGCAAGACGTGCGGGGAATCAAGCAAAAAGTTTCATTTATTAAAAAGTTTGTCACGCGGTCACTTTTCAAATGACTAGCAATTTTTCACATGCCAATTGCACTTGCTCTCTCTCTTTGTCTTTCTCTCTTACTCAAACAATTATCTCTATATTTGTCTCTGATGGTCGCGCTCATTTGGCGTTTGCAATTAGCAAGCAGTTTGCTGTTTAGTTTTCAGCACAATTTGTCATGTCGCGCCTCAAAGTAGGCAACGTGCGTGAAACAAGTCGGGAATAAACTTGGAGAAAGAGTGAGAAGAAATATTGTTTCCAGCGCAATTTAGAAGCTCTTTATTCCGACCCTTAGCAACCCCCTCCCCCCCTTTTGCCACACTTTTTGCAAACAAAAAGTATCTAAAATCTATAGCATACTTTGTGGCGTCACAGCACCACGCACGATTTATCATAATTCTTGTTGTACGCCACTCAAGCCAACACCATCAGTTGAGCCACAGCAGCCGCGTACAATGCGGCGTATGAACAATATTTGTTATTTATGCAAATAAAGTAGCCGGCTGTCCGCATACTTCATGCAAAAAACAATCTGAAATGGCCTTTAAAAAGTTGGAAGTCGCTATTTAAAACGTATAATGATACCCTATAAAAAGCAATAAATATAAATTGTTAAATATATATAAAAATAGTTGTTTATAACTTATATACAAAAAAGCTTAAAGGTTTTTAAGTTATTTAATATTTTGGCTATGAATATTTTTAGGAATTTTTAGCCAGCTACGTACCTTGAAACGTTTATTGTTTCATTTCTTCTTAAAGGAGCCAATCAAAAGAAAAATGTTATAAATTGGCTAAAGAAAAACAAGGAAGTATGAAGTGAAAATAAAAGAAAAGAAAAACAATGCAAGGAAGAGCAACGACAGTTGTGTAACGGCGCTGCTCGATCTATGACTCTTGGCCAGTTTATGGGCCAGTCTAACGATGGGCAGACAGACAGACCGACAGACATTAACTGTATGTGTGTTGTTTGCTTGTTGCTTTTGTTTCATTTTCTTTGTTGTTTTGTTGTCTCCACACTTCTTGTTCCTTTACTTGTTCTTGTTGTTCTTTCGTTGCGCCTTTTAGTTATGTGCTGCAGATGCACTAAAAACTGCCAAAGCACAACACGAATACGAACACGAACAAACTGAATGAAACGGCAAATCCTTTTGCCAGAACGCTTGTCTTGCCTTTCCGAGCCTTTGCCCCGTCCTTGCCGCTAAATTTTGCGCCTCGACGTGCGACATGCGCCACGCAAATGGCTGCAACAACAACAACAACAAAACTAAAACTTAAACAACAACAAACTGCAGCCTGCTGCATGCAAAACTGTTCAGGATATCTGCAACGCTAAGTGGGTCGCCAGCAGGGCACAATTTCATTCCCAGTCACTGATCCTCCTGCCACATGCCGCATGCCACACGCCATACGCCGAACGCCTTATGGCACACAGCGCATAGGCCCAAGCACGTTAACCGGGACCATTCAGTCGATAAGATGCGACTTTTGCAATGTCCATTAGCCAAAATAAAAAAAACGGGAAATATTAAAGTGGACCGAGTCGACTATGAAAGACCTCGGACTTTCACTGGGGCCGTCAATACAAAGCCACTTTAATATTTTTGAGAGCAACAAAGAATAGCTGAAAAAATAATTAACAGCTTTTAAAGAGATTAAATCCAAGTATATTCACATAGGAGTTAGGTAACGATTACTCAAATAAAAGCAAATAATCCAAACAACACTCAGCATTTATACTGTGGGGACGATAGCTTACTAGGAAGCATTTCCGACCCCATGAAATATATGTATTCTTGATCAGCATCATCAGTCGAGCAGATATAAAAACGTACGACTATCCTTCCGTATGCATACCTAGATCTCAGAGATTTTCAGAGCTGGCGCCATCAAATTAAATGGTAGAAAATGGTAGAAAACCATTTCCACAACACCATAGAAGCTACCAGAGATATCCAGACCAAACACTCCTATTATGTGTTTATTAACATTCCTAGTATCTTCACAAAGTTTGGTTGGAATCAGGCAACTAAATCGTTTACCACCCGTAGGTCAAATTGGTCGAAAAGAGGAAGACATGCAGTGTTATTTGAACGAACATGTTTGTTACTATCCTCAACAAGTTTGGTCTGAATCGTACAAATATAACCCATCAATTCGGTCGATAATTACTAATATGTATGGTAAAATGTGCATTAGAATGAGTACGGGACGATCTACTATAGCCATTCTAACTTGTTTTAAATTCAGTTGTGTAGGCTTTGAGAATGAAGTGTTTATAAAGACGGAAAGTCGACTTATCTTTTGAATCCGATCAGGAAATTATAAGTTTTGTTTGACCAGGCACGCCTTCCTCTGCAGGTTACGTACATTTCTTTCACACAAACCTAAGTTACCCCTGAATTCATTTTGAGAACAGGGTCTAAAACAGAAAAAAGAAAAGAAATAACCAAATCAAATCTCAAGTTGATTGCCAGCAGAAGCATCTTGTTTTACTTTTTCACGCCTCTTACTTCTGTCGCTTCTCTGTTTTCATTCTCCTTTATATCTATGTACCTATTTCTCTCTCTCTCTCTCGCTCTCACTCTTTCTATATCTTATCTCTCCTTTCTCTTTCTATTTTTTTCAGCTAAAGCAGTTTAGATGCTTTCTTGTGGCGCTTTCATAACTCCTTTGTCCGCTTAAAATTTCCTTTATCAACCTCTTAGCTTTCTGTCCGTGGACTTGCTCAACCTGTCAATGCTCTATATCGTGTTACTCACATCGGTTGATTCACCTCTGTTATTCCTTCATAAATTTTATCAATAGTCCTCTCCATTCATTTGACTTAAATAAAAGAGAAAACGTCTCACTTTGTTATAAGCGATTAAATTTAGTTTGCGCTACTCGTAAATTTGTTAAAATTACTTCAATTAAAGCGGTCATAAGCGGATGCAGTTTCAGGCAAGCTTGTTTGGGGAATCATTGATTATATTCGTTATACCCGGTCGGAGTCGTTATAACACTCCACTGTATTTATATTGGCCATTTATTCTTTTTACTTTCCATTGATTTAAGCTGTTTTCTATTTGGCTTTTTATCTCTCAAGAATTCTTTATCAATATTTCATTGTAACTCTTAAACTGTTGCTTCCATACTCCTGTTGCTTTTTTGGTTCCCTTTTTCTTAAGCATTCAATACAATTACTCACTCCTTCTTTAAGAGTTGCCCCATTTTGAAGCACTTGCCGCAACGATTTATCAAGCGAAACTAAGGCGCAGCGTAAATTGATTATGTTAATTCTGTTGTTGTTGTTGTTGTTAAGACCGCAACACTTTTGGGCAAATAACAACACACCCAATCTCGCCCACCTCTCTCCTATATCCCAATAGTCCCTTTATCGGCTACATTAATGACTGTCATTATGTAATGACAGCGACAAGCTACAAGCGGCAAGCGACGCGTCCTTGCATATCGTTCACTTGCCCGAAAATGTATGCTATGCAAACCATTAAATTTGCATAGTCGAACAAGTCTGGACAAGTCAGCGCAAGTCATGGAATTGTCAGTTTAATTTCTACAGTTCTTGTTGTTGTTATTGTTGTTGTTTCAAGACTTGTCACACAACTTGCTGACAGTTCCACAGTCACACAAATCGCAATAACTCGCGACAGTGCCGTCAATTGTTTACTTTGCCTAACCAGACAGACCGTCGGATAGGCAGACAGACTGGGGGACAGAGTGGCGGACAAAAAGACGGGCAAACAAATGGTCAGAGAGGGTAAGCACAGTGAGAAGCACTTAGTATTCTGACTAGGGGCACAGTCAAAGATGATGATAGGCAGCTTTTTATTTCCCCCTTTTTAACCAACATCCAACTCCACACACACATGCACTCCCTCACACACACACACACCACTGAAATTGTCAACAGCGAATAAAACAATTTACGAATAGCCCAAAAGATATCAAATTCGAATGCAGAAATGTAGTATGCTTTATGGAGTATCGCTCTGTAAATACCCTGTACACAATATTTTACATTGTATTCAATTTTATGCAGAATTTAAATATAAATATTTATTACTACCACATTCAGCTGTAACAATTTTAATTCCATATTATGTGACAACTTTTAAACTAATAGAAATTAAATGCAATAAAACTACCCGCTGTCAGTAACAGACGGGTATATAAAACTGGTCTGGGCAAATTAAAAATTGTTGTACAAATATAAAAATCGCAAAGAAATGTTTTTTGTTATTTATTATTTGTTGCCCAATTTTTGTATTTTGAATGTTGCATGCAACAAAAATGTTGTCAACTTTTATTACAATGGTTGTTGTTGTTGTTGTTGTTGCCGCGTTGACACTTAATTGATGGTGGCATGCCGTGATTGGTGCCATGGCGCGAGCTTAGCGCGTTTAGTGAGAAAGCAGAAAGGGGGACACAAGGGGCAGTGACATAAACTGCAACGCTATCAAATGAAATTGGCGCGAAAATCGCTTTACCAATTGCACTTTTAGTTTTTTGGTCATTAAATTCTGGCAAAAAAGTAGCGCAAACATTAATAAAAATTCATTTTTTGTTGATTTTAGCCATTTGTGTCAATTAAAAACTGCGGTTTATTTAGCCACGTTATAAAAACATGATGAAATTACATTGGGTAATAAGCAAATGCAGAGGACTTTACCAGTTTGTTCAGAAATTAAAATATGTTTTGTAACTAGTAATGGTTTACATGGCTATAATATTAACATAAGTATTACGTTCATTTAGCTTCAAGAAAACTAAACAAGACAGTCCAAAAACAGCTTTTCTCTCTTCGAAAAACAAATTACTTAATTCAAGTTAGTATTTTAAAGCAGCATTTGTTATTCAAGTTAAGTCTGGAGATAAGCATAAGTTGATTTCAGTAATATTTATATACCTTACTTGGTTTAAACTACCATCGTATACGCATTGAATTGTTCGCATGTTACGTATACGCACCTTAAGCCAATCAGTCTGAAGAACAATCGGTGCTTGCCTGCTCGCTCAGTCGAGAAAGGGACTTAAACGAGAACGTGAATGTAAAAGAAATCGTAAATCAATGTAGGGCTGAGCTGAACTGAGCAGATAGTTGACGTTGCCCTGTTACACACAGAGGGCAACTCGCTGCAATGCCTGGACTCGCATTTCCGGTTTTCCTTTTAAATTATGTTATCATTGAGCGAAATGCAATTAAGCACCGATAGCCTACGGTGTGTCAATCAACGGCAAATAAAGGCCTGCCCATACGTGGCCTGGTCAGGGTTGCCAGAAAGGCCCAAGCTCAATGTTTAAGCAGATAATAAAGCAGACAGACAGACAGACAGACAGACAGGAAGAAATAAAGAGAGAAAGAGGGGAAAACTGGGAGTACACTGACAAACAATGTTTTCATTTAAAAACATTATGTTTTTACATACATATGTAAGTTGGTTTATCCAATTAATCGTTTAATAACCCGTTTAAAATAGGTTTATCTGGCTATATAATTCTATATTCTCCAAGAAAGTATAAAGAGTTAATATCTAATACTTTTTTATCAGTGTAAATACTGCAGAAACTCAGTGTTGAGCATGCCAGGAGTCGACACGACCACGGCATGTGCAGAGTTATCATTTTGCGGTAACCAGCGACAAGCACACACACGCACACACACTTAACATATCTGAATCCTCAGCCGCCCCGGAGTGCGCAAATTGACTTTTGCCGTTGCCAATGCAGTTGCTGTTGTCGTTGTCATTTCCTGGATTGCACATTGCGAGGCGACACATGGCGACAACTTGCAAGACAGCAGCAGTAGCAGTATCATCGGTGGCAGCAGTTGCTCTTGGTGCACGGTTAGTTGCCACACGCCTCACGCACTCGACTGTAACGTGATAATTTGTCTGACGTCGCACTCGTCTCTCAATTTTCCCCACTTCCTTCTCCCTCTCTCTCTCTTCTTCCCATGCTCTGCTCGTCGCTCATTGTGGCTTTGGCCGAGATTGCCAAGCCATGAGTTGTTTGGGTTACGGTTTCTCCTCTTCTTCCCTCACCTTTGTAATCTCTGGGATCCGTCTCGATTTTCGTTTCGTCGTTGCCTTTTCCATTCAGCAAATCTGTCACCTGAGTAACAATTATTGCTGCTGGCATTTTAAGTGTGTGTATACGAGTGTATGTTTGTATGTGTGTGTTGGTTTGTATGCGTTTGAATGCCTGCAACTCTTCGTTAACTGCAGCACTTGATGTGGCAAGTGTGTACCATCATGTGTGTGTGTGTGTGTGTGTCTTGAATCAATCAGCTTGCAATGTTGTTGACTTGCAAAACTCGACTTCTTTGCCAACAGAAATATGTCACTACAAGAATATGTTTTTTATAGCTCTTAACACAATTTCGGCTTAATTAAACATTAAATTTGTAAACGGTATAATAAGCCAAATTCCCAACTAACTTTACATAAACATTTTGCTTTAAAAATAATAACAAAACTACACGTTATTGAAACTAAAACATAACTACAAATATTTGAAACAAATATAATAAATGAAATTTAAGAAAATTTAAGAAACTTTATAAATTGATTAAGGCATTAAATATATTTTTCACAGTTAATGAAAATGTTGGTTCTGAAAATTTGACGGCCTTTAATTAATTAAATTTGGAAATCAAATAGTACAAATAATACAATATTTTTCGGTCAATTTGAAAACGACTACTAAATTTTTATATAAGAGGTAAAAATAAAACTGAAACTATAATAAAAATAAAAATGGAAAACTCGGATTTCATAGAGAATTATGTTTCATATATTTTTTCAAATATTTAGCAACACAGTTTATTAATTGCAGCTTAAGAAAATGTTACAAGTAATCCATTCAAGTGAAAATCGGAACACTACTGTACTAGCTTGACCATTGCTATTTACAATTAGACTAAGAACTGTTAGAGACTGAGCCAAATTAAAATCCAAGACAATTACAGATACCTCTAAGGAATTGGGTACGGCTGCAGGAGATGGGCCAAGAACAGGAAGAATACCTGAGAGGAGGAGGCTTGGAAGGAGATGTAAGCCACGTCCAACACAGGATCGTCTTTAGCCATAAATCAATTGGTTTTAATGCCTCGTTGGGCACAACAAATCTGAAACCTTAGTGCAAAACCGCAAGCCGAAAACGCGTTTTCGATCATAAATAATGATGTGACGCTGGTCAAGGAGGCAACTTTGCTATAGTGTGGCAATGTGGCACAGTGTGGCACAGTGCGACATAGTGTGGCAGAGTGGCACAGTAGCTGAGTGGCAGAGCGGCAAGCAGCCAGTGGCGCCACTAGCTGCCTGTCGTCTGTCCAAAAACCTAATTAAGCCACGACGACAAACCGGAAGTGGAGGCAGTCAACTGTCGAGGCAACTTGGCCATTATGAGTGTGTGTGTTGTATAACTCTGTGTGTGTGTGTGTGTTTGTTTGTGTGTGTGTGTGTGGCGCCAGGAAGCGCTCAAGTGTGGCAACAATGGTTAATGCTTAAGTAATTACAATAGCTCGACGATTAACTATGCAGAATGGCCTGGCTAATGAAGCTGGCTCCACAGGCATCAAGGCACACAGTGTGCAGCTAATTATCACACATGAAACGCCCGATACCTTGTGCAGCTATCTCTTTCTTTCTTCCATTTCTAACCGGCTTTCTACTGTATCTTTTCCCGTTCCTATTGAGCTCCTTTTACTAAACTGGATTTCCCATCTGCTGCTGCTGCTCTTTCCATCTCATCTGATCTGTCATCTCCTCTTATTGACACTAGTGAGACTACACTGAATAAAAAGATGCAATGCAAGCAGTTTCTCGTTAAAACCAAGAAAGTTGCGTCTCTTAATGGACACGCCAGAATAAGCGGACGCCACTGTTGCAAGGTCCTTGTGATGCGGCAGATCAGTTGGCCTCTCTCATAAGTGAACACCCTTTTTTAACTGCACCTAATTTGCTAGACTTTAGGTGTCCGCTTATGAGAGATTTCACAATGTTTTAAATATATTACATTAATAAAAAAAGCATAAGTATTAAAATAAATATCAAAAAATTAATATTAAGCTTGTTAAATGCTGCGGATTTTGTCACTAGCGTGGACTGTCATGCAACCATTGAATTCAAACCTAAATTAAAAAAAAAAAAAAGATTTTCATTTATATTTTTGCTTGGACTTCTTTCAGGCCATTGAATTAGAAATATTAAAAATAAATTTATTATTTATTTGTGTATTAATTAATATAATGCGAACATCACTGAGTGTACTGGTAAAAAAGCACTAATGAGTTTGTCACAAGAGTGAACTGACTTCCAAGCTACCAGTCAAGGAAAAAAAGAGCCAAAAATAATGCAGTTCCATGGAAATTAAGCTGCAAGTATTTGCAGTAAAAATACATAAATATATGTTTATGATAAACATACATAAAAATATAATTGGTCAACAATTAACATTTAAATTGTCATTCAAATCCATAAACTTTTCAATCCTTTACAGCATTGAATTTTATTTTAAACTAAAACCTTCCTTTAAAAACTTTTATATTTTGAAAAGTGTAGGCTTTCTTGACTCATAGCCTTTCCCCTACTCGACCACATTTTATGAAAATTTATGTTATGAGCTCATCGATGAAGGAAAATGTCTGTTGATTGATTGGCGCGCTGCGTGTGCCACATGCCAAGGCGTTACAGTTAGAGTTTGTCCCACTCTCTCCCTCTCCATCTCCCTTTCGTTCACTCTGTCTTTCTATTTTTTCCATCACTCTCACACACTTTGGCATGCCGAAGGTCTCATGCCGCAGACTTTGCGACGCTTCTCAAGCGTTTGCCCCATTATTTTTCCATGCACAACGCACTTCAGACAACTTTATACTTTATGCCACATTCAGAGGCGCTACCAGTTACTGTCTTGCTGTTTTTGTTAGTGTTGTTTCTTTTGTTGCTCGGCCAACGCATAAGCCACTTAAGTTTTTGTGGCACACGCGCCTGGAGCCGCCATTTAGCGCCACCAAGTTTTGGGCGTCATCGATGCCGGCGACGCTTGCCAAAACGCATTTTCCGCCAAATGGAAGCGCCTGAGGCGAGATGGAGTGGGAAGCACAGTGGGAGGAGGAGCTGCCATTGCATAGTTTAAGTCAAAATCGTTTTTTTTTTTTATATATTTTCTTTTCTTAGCCATCGCACATAAATTGCCGGACTGTAAAGCGGCTTAAACGAATTGCCGCTTGCCGCTTTTGCCGCAGCAACAACTTGGCAACTTGCAGATGCAACACCATGCCCACAACTCTCCTCTTTCCCCTCCCTCACTCATGACCCACTGTTCTCTCTTGTCCCACTTTTTCCCCTCTTCGCGCTTTTTAAGTTTGTTGTTGGTTTTCGCAAGTTTTGCACAATTTATAAATAGTTTGCTTGGTTTTAAAGTTTCCTCATCTGCTCAGCTCCTTTGGCTTCTCCATTGCCTTTTGCATCTCTTCCCTTCCCATCCCCTCCCTTGACTCCTTCAGGCTGTTTAGACACTATCGTGCGTCTGCCGCAAAAGTATGCATTGCAACTAGCAACTTTTTGATAGTTTGCCCACTTCGTTCAGCAAAATTAACAAAAGAATTTTATTGCCAAATTAGATTTTGGCGCATTGCATTGAACTTAAACTTAAATCAGCTTCAAATTACAGGGTAACCAAAAGAATCTACAATTTGGCATTTTAAACATAACAAACTCTTACTATTTCCATGAAAACAGTGTTATGTTTAAGTTCAGGGTATTTTATGGAATTGGTTTGATTTCATTGCCGAATTTAAAATCAAAAACTTTTAAAAATTTAAGTTACCAAATGTTCTATTACAACACAGTATCTGGATATGTTGTCATGTCACAATATTATATAATTTAAAACATTATCACATATCAATGAGCACTATTCTATAGATGAATGAATCGAAGTTAATTCTTATCTTAATCAACACTACTAAGTAGGTATACCAATAAGTATTAAGCAAACGAACGAGCTATGCGAATAACAACAATGGCTGGTATTTGAAGTATAAGACAGTAAAGTTTAAGTTTTCTTATGTTGGTAATGAACATAGTTATTTATTATTCAACAGGAGATACTTTATTAATCCAAATATTGTAGACAATATTTGGGACATGTTTAACTAAAAGTTTGTAATTACAATATATAAAGGTTTTGTAATATGTAATCTCTCTCTCATGCCCCTCAATCAATTATATTTTTATTCTTTAAGTAAAAGAATTGGCCGTGTCAATAGCTCAGTGTACTAAGCTGCCGCCCTGCCATAGTTAGAACTATCGTGTTGTCGTGAGTTCGAATCTAGATGTGGACCCTGAACCATCATCTGTTACACGTATCACTTAAAACTTATAGTTATAACCCTAATTGTAAATAGTATAAATTGTTTAATTCAAGTTGTTAAGGAACAACAGTAAAATTATGAAAAATTTAAGAAATGAAATTAATAAAACAATTAAAAAATAATAAAAATTAAGTAAAAGAAGCCTGAGTATTTTTTAAGACTTTTTAGCTCTACACTCTGAAAATAATTAATAAATATAAAAAATAACATTTATAACATTTATATAAAAAATAACATTTATAACTCTAACCAAACGTCAAATTTATGTAGTACAAGTTGCTTGAAGAGTAAAATGGTTTACTACTGTTGGAACGTATTTTACAGGGATATGAAGGCGTGGCTGACACCATAAATAAGATCGAGAAACACTCGAGATTTCCTAAATTTTAGGTAAAACTCTCAAGCAGTACAAGTTCGATGTTGTTTTTTGATACGCCCACTAAAACGCACTAATTCTATGTTTATGCAAAGTTTAAATAGGTAAAAATATAACAGTTTTCTATAGAAAACTTTAACTTAAAAGCTATGCTAACTGAACCAGTTTTCTACTGGTAGTACATTAAATATAAATGTGTATGAACATTTTGTGTGTTTACCAAGCTGTCTTAAACAAACACACTGGTGTCTGTCACTGAAACTGTTGCATTGTTATTATGATTATATCCAGTTGTTAATAAAATGTTTAAACTGAGTAACCGGTATCTTTAAAACAAGAACCGACTGTTTCTATTCAACAACCAAAATGTTCAACTAATTATTCAACGAAACAAAACACACGACAAGAAATAAATCAAAATTGTCTTATACCAGACACCCAGAAGAATGCATCCTTCACTAAATTTGATATTTTCATTAATTTTAAACGGAAAGTCATTAAAAACTGTGACAACATGTTTCCACTCAATGCCACGCAAATGTGGCAAGCGATGCGTTTAAAGCATGCCCCAATGGCCCCGATTGCATTTTTGACAAATCTGACAGCGCGACAATGCGTCGCCTGGATGCTCTTTCCCTTTTCCTCTTTTCCCCTTTCCCCCTTTCCATTTCCATTTCTCAGAGCTTTTCCCGCACCCCATTTCCTCCCTTTTCCGTTGGATGATCAAATGGCATGCTTTTAGCATATTTTACATGCCAATCTTTTAGCTCTGCGGCGCTGTGGCATGCGGCAAAAAACGGGGTTGCAGGCGCGGAATTTAGGAGGCGCTGCAACAACTGCATTTATACACAAGTCGTAAGTAAAACTTTTCGCACGCAAAACGCAACTAGCAACTTGCAACTTGCAACTCGTAAAGTAAACATACTCGAGAACTAACTTTTGCCTGCCGCAAGGTGGAGGCCAAAGGGGCAAGCAAAGGGGGCCAGCAAAATAAAAGGGGTTGCTTGTTTTGGGTCTGTGTCTTGCGCTCAATTTGCGAATTTTTCGCGCACAATTACTCAACGCAGCTTTAAATGCAGTTACACAGAGAGAAATAAATGCCTTCAAAGCCACAAATTTCAAACAAAATTTTAATTATTTCGAATATTTCTGAAACGAGTGAACATTTCTTAATAACACAAAGTTTGGATTTTATATAGTTTTAAGTCTTTTATTTCTTAGAAATAAAGTTTGATATTTGTAAGCTTTTAATATATAGAGAAATCTTTCTTATTCAGCAAACATGCCCTTTTGCCAATCAATCATACATTAAATTTATTACAATGAGAACTAATGAAGTGTATTTGCAATGATTAGCGAGTATTGCCATCAGTTTTTATTGTTAGTAGTACGTCACAGTAAGTTTTGTTAAATTAAATTTAGACAAAGTCAAAATTTTGACAAGTGTACCAATTTTGCACAAGTTGACTGACTTTGTATGGCACTAACGGGGCTTCTTCTACTGGCCCCAAGCCTGACCCATAAGCTGCCTAAAAGGTGCAAAGTAACTGCCCTAAGCCGCTTACCAGCGACCGTTTCAAGTTTTGCACCTTACTCTGTTACTCTTCCTCTTCTGTTCCCCCTCGTTCCTATTCCACTTTTCAGAGTCCGCCATCTTCTTACGTCTGCTGCAATCATTTTTTATAAGCCGAAAAAAACTTGTTGACAGTTGTTGTCTCAGCTCTTTTTCATTCTGTGCAGTTCTTCTGCCCTCTCTTATTTCCTCGTTAACACTTTGTCCGTCTCACATTGCGTATGCGTAATTTTAAAGACCTTCGTCTTGGCTTTCATTGACTGGCTTTTAATTTGCTGCCAGCGCTTAACCCTTGCCACATAAATCTGCCAAAAACACACACACATACTTACACACTCATGTTTGCCACACAGAACACGCCACCCTCTTCCTCCCTTTCTTCAACTACTAGTCAAATTGACTTTTAATCTGCTGCACATACACATGCCATGCTGCAAAATCAACTGACCTCTCCCTAAATCAGCAACTGAAAACAAAAGGAAAACCCAAAATTCACCCGGACGATGCAACTTTTTTAAGCCAGTTTCCAGCCAAAGTTTCCACTTGAAGTTGCTGCATTAATAGATTCCAAACACAAGTGCTGCAGGTGTGTGTCCTGTATGCTCATTCCACAATTATGCTCCTTTATCTTATTCGTCTCTTTTCATACTTATTTGCTAGTCAAACTTGAAGTTTCAAAACAATTAAGATTTGTTTTTAATCTGCAAGCTATTAGAAATTTATGTCATATATTATTCTACTATCTTTGGGAGTCGGCATCAGAAGACTCTCAGTTTCTTTTAGATCTGCTTGAAATTTCATTCCCATAAAGGTAGTGGGCGTGGCAAAAACTAAAATTTAGCACTTAAAAGTAGCCCTTAACTATCTCTGAAAACTCAGCGTTCAGCAGGGAGTTCAGACAGACAGACTGTCAAGGCTTGTTTGTACAAACGCAATATACTCTCACAGGGTATTGAAATATTAATCATATGGAAAGAAATATTTATTATTTACAATTTCATCTTCTTTTCGGTATATTTCTTTGTATCAAACTGAATAGGCTTCATCTTAACATTACATTTCATTAAACAGACTTTATCTTGTTCTAAGAAATGTTTCATTTGAATTCAAACAATTTGTTTCCAGTTTTAGAATCTTTATTAAAAGTCTTAAAAAGAAACTTAAATAATCAAAACTAAAACAACATTTAGTCATTATTATACCCTTGCAGAGGGTATTGAAGGAGGTGTTTCCGACCACATAAAGTATATATATTCTTAATCAGCATCTACAGCCGTGTCAATAGGCTATTTAATCTCCGGCGAGCTGTCTCTGTCTCGTTTTTTCTTGTCTCTGTTTTATTAAATATAAAATACCAAGTACTTTATCAAATATAATAATGACATTTCAATAAATATTGTTAAAGTAGAACTATATGCTATTAATTAACTGTGCTTTACTTATTTTTCTTCCTGTGTCGAATTTTACCCAAAATCTATTAATATTGACAATTCTTTTATGAAACTATTTTGCCAACTATATACATTATCTAACACTTTGTAGGCTGATGGCATACCAATTCTATATTAACCACTAACAGGGCCAACACACGCATTAAAAGTGTCATTATGAGTTAACATAAACAACAACACTCTAAATAATAGGAGAAGGACCGATTGATCTAGCTCTATGGAAGAAAATAAGAAAAAATGAAATGAAGAAGAGACCCGAAGAAGAGAAGATGTGAAAATCCCATGTTGTAATAAATAAAGCTAAAATAAAGAATTAATTGACACTGAAGACCAAAGAGGACCCTAAGTCTGTTAGTCAACGATATTAAATTATTCTTGTTTTACATGTTTTCTGTATTAAATAAGCATAATTTTAAAATAATTGTAAATAAAAATTATAACAGCATTTACAATTTAAGTAATTGATTTACAAGTAAAATTGTTTATTTAAATATGCACTTTGGTTGTTAGTTTAAATTCATATTACTGCCAAACAAGCAGTTTGATGTCAAGAAAAATAACACTTTGAGTGCCTTTCTGACCGACTCGGTAATGGAAGTTCTACATGAACTACCAAAAGGAGCATCCACTAACGCACTTCATTTCAGTCAAAGACAAATGACAGATTGCCAAAAGGATAAAAGGAGAGCAAGAGAACAGAACTGTGGTAAAGGGGGGTATATCATAAAAGGGTATAACATTACAGCCGACATATTGCAGATAAGAGGGTGGAAAGAGGTGAAAGATTGACATTAGAGAAGGATTCTTAAATTTATGCTCTTGTTTGTTCAACATAGCGCACGGCAATTTCAAAGGGGTGCTTCCAGTACCAGTACCAGTACAAGTCCAGTCCTGAATCCGGTCCCAAGCTCAGACTCAAACTCATGCCCAGAAGAACTATTCATTTATCGTTTTATTTATGGACCGCATTTAAACAGCCGACAAAGCGGCCATTGGCCATAGCCAAAACCGACTCTGTCAGGGGATATATATTCTGAGACTTTTCAGTTCATGGCAATTGCGTTTTCCGTCCTGTCGTCCTCTTATTTCTCGCTAATGGATTGCGGCACACAAATCTTTAAAATTACCCGGTAAAACTTTGAAATTAGACGTGGACCAAGGGCTATGGATAACGGCAGACTGCGGACTGGGGACTTCAGACTACGAGCTACGAGCCACGGTGTAGGCCAACTGGCGTCAGTCTACCCAAGTCTTGGCTAATTTGTAGTTTGATATTTGATCAAAGGCCAACAAATAAATAGAGAAACGCTGAAGTGGAATGGACTCGAATAGAAGATACCCTGTAATGTGCAATTTAAATACAAAAGTATAGAAGGGCCTCAAATTAGAACTGACTTTAAAGTTTCGCGATAGAAACTTTGCAAATTGCTAAGGTGTATCACAATACTGAAATAAACTGCTAGAAAAAAACAATGTTTCAATCGAGTAAGTCGACTGTAAAAGACCCTCACTCAATATAGTGCGCGTTTCCTCATACAAACCACTAATTTTCGACCGATTTGTCTTGTGGAAGCATTAGGCTATAGTAGGTGAGGGTAGATTTATGTCATTATAACCATAATGCGTAAATTTGATCACGATAGCAAGCTATGGCTATTTGAAAATGGTTTTTTACAAATCCCCGGACCGTGGCACCAATTTGAAATAAACTTTACCTGCCTGACAGACTTTCATTTCAAATTTGTCTCTAGTCCCAGTAGTTTATAGGATGCAGGTGTTTATATGGACAGACAGGCATTGATGTATCGACTCGGCTGTTGATTCTGATCAAGAATATATATACACTTTATGCGTCTTCGCCTTCTGTCTGTTTCCTCTGTATTCATTTTTAGAGTACGGAGTCTATAAATTAAAATTATAAAAGAAGTTGTATTTATTATATGATACAATATCATATTTTTTTGATAGTTGACTTATTATTCTTTGCTAAATGGGAATTATAAATATATCATAGGTTTCAACAACTATAAAATTAATATTACAAATTTACAAGCACTTAAAATTTTTCAAAACGTGAACAATGAAAATGACTCATAACACAACTTTAGATCGTTCTACATTATGGGATTAAAGTCATCGATTTACTCTTTTTTTTTAGAATTTTTAAATGATTTTAAACATTTAAGTTTCTGCATTAAACGAAGGCATTTAAGACTTCTTTGTAAAGTGCCGAACAAATCGACTCTCAACTAGTCGCATAAACGTTCGCACAAACAAAACAGTATCTGCTGTGTCGTGTTAATCTTGTTGCTGATACTTTCTACCCGCTTCAAGCATATTCATATTTACAGGGTATAAAACAAAACGAGCTGTTTGTCCGTCTTCAGCTGATTGCACAAGTTGCAACATTTGCAGCACATGTCGTTGGCAATTTGCTGTCCTCTGGCCACAAAAGAAAATTGTTTGTGTCTCTGCATACTTAAAGTACAGAGCAAACACTAATTGAAGGACAGTTTCGAGCAAATCAAAAGGGGCGTGGCAGGCACGTGCACAACTTAAAACTGCACATAAGAAGCAAAGACCAAAATACAAAAGTAAAGACTAAAACGTTAAAAAACTTGAAATTTGTATAAAATTATTGAAATTTTATTGTGTGTCGCAGTAGCTAATAGTATGGTACAGTGAAGCCTGCAAGCTGACGATCCAGACAGATCGAGGCTTAATCTGTGGGAATGACAGGCGGCTAGAGAAACTTTAGTCGTGAGCAAAAATCGCAAAATCCCGTGTCTAAAACCGAGCAAAAAATTTGGTATATAAATCCACACACACACACACACGTGTATATGCATATACACACACACGCACACACACACACGTACTCACTCATTGAGCTCACATGGCAAATGTAACGTAAAACGTAAAATATTCCTGAATGCAATTCCCTTGCACACCAACACACACAGAGATAGTACACACACACACAAACACACACTCACACATTGTGGAAAAAGTCAAACTACAGCATTGCGGATGTTCAGGACATTCAACTGCACTTTGACCCATATTCCATTCCATTTTGTTGCAAATAGCTTCAGCTGCAGCTGCGGGCGCCAAGGGACAGGGGCAGGGATGGACGCAGAGGGGAAGCCAAAGGGCGAATGCGACGCACTGCACAAAAACGAAAGAACAACAAAAACAAGGAGGAGGAGCAGTTGAAGAAGAGCAAAGAACATGGCCAGCAACCACAGCTGTTGGCAGACTATCCCCCTCTTCCTGAACCCTTCTTATCCATCTGCTTCAGTCTCTTAGCCAGTAAATCGTTTAGCTGCATGGCATTTGCAAGAGCCTCTCACGATTTGGTTTGTTGCCCCCTTAACAAAAATCGTGGCAAAATGGAAACAAACTAAAAAGAAATTTTAGACGACAATATCAGCCAGGAAAGCATTCCATGCATTCAGCATCCATTCGCATGATCTGCTCACGCAATGGGCGTGGCATGTGAGCTTTGACAAAAAAAAGTTGTACAGGAAATAGCAATGGCAATACCTAACACACACACACACACACAGCCTGAAACGCATTCATCAGGCGTTCATTTATAAAACAAGAGATAACTTGAGTTGCAACGCTTGACTGAGAGATACCCCTTACTGTTAGCACAGTGTTTTCATCAACATAAGCACTAAAAATGCATCTTAATCTTGTGTCGTAAATCAAAATAGATTACTTACTTAAATTAACATTATTTTAAGTACTTAAATCACTTTTAAATGTTAAAGTTTTTGAATAACTCCCCGAAAATATTTATTAAGCTGTTTGTGTTCATTTAAATACTTTTAATGACCGTGTTAAGCGTCTCCAGATACAGTCTTAAACATGATTTTATTTTACTTTTTACATTGTAATAATATACGGAAATATATATATATCTTATTTCTGTAATAATATACCCCTGATTCACAAATATTCCTTGAGGAACAAACAATTTATGTTGGCTCCTTTCTGGAGCATTTCGTAATTTTTTAATGCATGTCCGAGTAAACCATAAAATTAAAATCCAATGATTTATGTGAGTTTGCCAAATGTCTGCTCAAATAAATTATTAAAAACTATTTCAAAATTTGCTCACAACATTTTTGGTCAGGTGAAGAGAGGAAAACGGCACAATACGAAACCAATTTAAATAGCTGATTTTTTAAAAAGATAAGCAAACAAATTAATAAAAGGTTTTATTGTATGAGTATCAGTGTAAACTAAAGTTGACAATTTGTAGTATAAAGTATTCAAAACAGAAAGAGACTAAATAAATTAAACTCAAAAATAAATCTTGACTAAAGAGTTAGAACTAGAAGACAAATTTTTTCAATACTAAAGAGAATAAAGAAATAATAATGAAGGTGCTACAAAATAATTAAGCCCTTTAATTAAATTTTCAATAAAACAATGTGAAACTGAGCTGCAGCCAATGTATAAAATTTGAGTAAGAAATAAAGTCAAAATCGAAAGCTATTGAAATGCCTCGTTTAGGCCACCTTCAAAAAACTTCAATAGCTGAAAGTCGCAAGTTCCGTAGAGGGGCGAATATTTTGGCAAACGTTCATAAGTTGTGGCATGTGCAAATATGTTGCCACACAGCTTCAATTTAAGCCAATTCAAACTCCTAAATGACTGGCAACATGCTGGCTAGCTGGCTACCTGTCTACCTGGGTGGCTGTCTGGCCAAGAGAAATTCGAACCAAACTCAATCATATTTCATCAAACAAAAGGGCCCCAAAAACGACAACAAACTGGATGGAAATAAAATAAAAACCAGCAGAAATAACAACAAAAACAACTGCTAGTATTAAAAAAAAAAGAATAAGAAAAATAGAAAGATTGAAGAGGATAGAATATGGGCCTCGACTGCGTGTTTTTGGCCACAATGAAAAGCCAGGGCCATTAGAGGGCGTTTGGGAGTTGGGCATTAGAATTTTGGCAGGTCCCCAAGGCGCAGGTGTGTGGGCCGCATCCGCAATGCAAGGCAATAAACCAAAAATACGTCAACAACAAAACCGCAAAGCCATGGCCAACAAACACTCACACACACACCCACACTCGCCCACACGCACACGGACGAAGAAATACCTGCGGACAGATGGACAGACGGAGATATACACGTGACAGGTAAACGAGGTAATTTTAATTATGGCCACAATGGAGGCAATGTGCACATCACTTGGTTCATCAGCATGCCAACGGCATCGTGCGGGAATTGCTAACGTTGTATTGACCAGGCCAAAAGTTCTTTACATGGCTCAATCGCTGCTCGTTATGGATGCGCGCCAATTGTTGGATTTTTGTTTTTCTTTTTTTTTTGTCCGAGAGTAAGAGAGTCAGACGCAATATTCGCCTCTTAGCCAAATTACATAAATTAGTCGCGAGTTGTTTTTTTTTTTTTGGTTGCCTCTTTGCCGCACGGAAATCAAAGCTAGCTAAATTTAATGGACTCCTGTGTGTAAAGTTGGCTCAAAAAAGAAACGCAACCGAGCAAAAAGTAGCAACAACAAATCAAACGAAACGTCGAATACGTGATATTTTTTTAACAAATGAAAAAAAAACACAGAAAAAAAACGAGAAGATTTCGCAACATTACTGATTTCATTAGAAGCCAACGCGGGACGAAATGAGGTGCATGCGATGGCATGGGCAAAAGGTTTAAGCTGGGGTTTGGGGTTTTGTCGGTTGTTTGGCTTTTTTGGCGGTGCACCACTGCGTATACGTAATGTTGCATTTTTAGTGCTCATCGAGGCACTGGTTGTCTGCGGCTCTTGTTGTACATTTCTGCTGCAGTTTGGGAATTGCTTTGCCCAAAACCCAAACCTGCTCCTCTCTCCTCTCTTCCTACGCCTCTTCCTCCTTTCTCCTGCCTCCACTCTTTCTCTACTTTCTGCACTCTTCTCTTCCCGCAGAGGCTTGTGCATTTTTGCGCATACCTTTGCCAGTTTTTGGCAAAGTCAAAGGTCTGTCCCCTCCTACCACTCCCCTCAGCCCATTGCGCCACGCCCCTTGCCCCTTGTCCCTTGCCCCTGCTGCTCTCTGACCGCTTTCTTGTTGCGTTTCTTTTGCGGTCATAAAATGTTGCCCGGGCCCCAAAAACAAAATATGGGCCCAGGTCTCGCACATTGCACATCGAAAGAGGTAATTTAATTTATGATGCAGTAAAATTGAAAATCCTCCCGGGCATTACACAGCACAAGAGATACCGAAACGATGAGAAAGAGGCGCAGATAAAGAGAGCAATAGAGAGAGAGAGAGCGAGAGAGGGAGAGGGGGAGAGTTGGAGTACTGTGTCTCTTGTCTTTTTTGGTGACATGCTGCCTGCACCAGGTAGGCCCAACTGACAGTTACAGATGCCCAACTTGTTGGCCAGGCTTAGGAGATGAGCCAAACTTTTGCCTGCCAACGCGTGCCAGAGACGCTTTGATGAGCTTCCTCAACAATGGCGTCTGCACTGTGAGAAGAATTATTATACGTTAGTAACTCAAGACAATAAGCTTATTGTTGCCAGTCATAGGCTGTAATTCATTTCAAGCAAATCAGTTGAGCGTTTTAGTTCGAGTATTCACAAGGCTCAAGTACTAGAGCTGCAGGTAAACTAGAAGCACGCCTTTTGAGTAGACAAAGACAGTCTTAGTTTTAGTATTAGAAACATATTTTACCTCCTGAGAAGGTAGAAGGATATATATTGGAGGAGTGCATTAAATTAAATGATTGAATTCAAATATTTAGCACAGTAAACATTTAAAAAAAAAATATGTTCTGTTATATAAATTTCTCAAAAAGATCTTAATCAGAGCAATGAAGCCTTGAATCGTAATAGCTGTTCTTAAGATATAATTAATTAAAAGTATGTAAAACTAGTTTGTTAAAGAAACCAACACGATTAACTTCTAAAACATTTAAATGCGGACATCTAAAAGAGCATCCTGAAATTGAATTAGTGTTCAGTTTGTACCATTTAAATAAGTGTTCCTAATTTAAGAACAGAGTTTAAATTACACGCCTTTAAGTTCATCCATATATAAGCAAAGTCCTCAGGTTTCTGAATTTGAGCTGAAATATTTTTTAAACACACACCTGCCTGGAGAACAAAGAGGATCCCTGAAACGTAGCAATGGTGAAAACGACTCTAAATACCGCATAAGAGCCAAGTGGGAACTCTCAACCCAATCGAATTGGAACGCTGAAATTCCGCCAAATTTAATCCTGTCACAAAATGAAATCCCAGAAAAATTTCCCACAGTGCAGCTTTGTCAACGCACGAACAGTTGTTGCCACTAACAACAAGAACAACAACAACAACAAGAGCAGAGCACTACCAAATACTGATAACACACTGTCGTGCCACATTGGACTGAGTATACGAGGCATGCAACTTTTCGGTTTTTGTTTTTTTTTTCGTTTTTGTTTCCGATTTTTTATTTCTTACCCTTGCTGGGGAGTATAAGAAGCTATTTGAGAGTATTTAGCAGTCAGCAGAAGAGAAGGTAGTAATTACGCGTATATTTTATACTATCCCTTTTAAAAATCATCTAGTATATTGTTCAAGCAATGAAACTAGAACACCGGAGAGATTATTTTAAGAGACTATGTAAACTCAAAAATGTATAATCTAAGAATATATTTGTATCTATGCTGGCGACCCGTTCCCATGCTTGGCAACGAAGCCTGAGATAAAAATAGTTCTAAATATAAAACCACGCTCTATCCTGTGCGTGGGGTACAACACCAAATTCTTAGAGGAGAGCTGTACTCCGCTGTAATTTGTAGCTATATAAGACCTAGTGTTTTAAGGAATAAAGTCAGTTCAATTTTTGTGCTCAACCAACCAAGTCTTGATGTCCATTTATTCATTGGTCCTTCGAGCATTCTGTTGTTTTCCCCACCAGTGGTAAGAGACACAGAATTTTAAACCAGCACCTTATAGTGAAATACTTAAGGTTGCAAAATAAATTGGTCTGTTGCTATCCTCCACCAGTGATAAGAAGCACAGAACTGATTGCTCTAGTTCTCCATGTGAGACAGAGATAATAAATATCCGAAGAGGATTAACAAAAACTCTAGCGCTCTAAAAGAAAAGAGGCAGGGAATAAAAAAAAAAAAAATTTTAGTGTTTCCGAGGCTTTACGTCGGAATTGTGTGCGGTAAAAAAAAAAAAAAAAAAAAAATATAAATCGACACGAAATTATTATAGCGTTTCCGAGGCTTACATCGGAAAGTGAAAAAAGAAAACTACGAGGTCGATTCTAAAGCAATAGAATCGGAAATCGGAGTGGCTAGAGGATTTACAACCCCAAGAGCCAAAAACAACGTCCGCAAAGACAGCAGCGACAGAGTCAACAGCAGCAGCATCAGCGACATAAGCGTCAGCGTCAGCATCGTCAGCGGCATCAGCAGCAGCGTGAGCAGAGGCATCAGCAGCAACGTGAGCAGAGTCAACAGCAGCAGCATCAGCAGCAGCGTCAGCATCAGCATCAGCAGCAGAGTCAGCTTCATCACAACATAAGATAAGTGCATGAAACTTAAGTTTTAAAAATATATTGTTAAAATGTTGTCAGAAGCAACAATTAATCTGCTGGAAAAGCAAGCAGTAATAGTTAAAAAGTTCAGGAGATTGAAGCTGGAATTATTTCCAGCCAATCTATTGAAATATTGACAGAGTTGAAAGACAAATTTGTAACAAACAACTCTATTCTTTTAAAAATTGGAGCAGTCGATCACGACTACTTCAATAAAAAAATATTTGACAAAACAATATTAACAATTAAATCAATTAGTGAACAATATATATGTTCGAAGAAAATTATTGATCCTGGAACAGAAAATGTTCCAGAAAAAGTTGAAAATAATAAGATTGCAGATAAGTTAGACGAAAACTTGTTGCAACTTAAAAATTATATTCAGGAAACTGAAAAAGAATTAAAAAATGCTACTCCGGAATGGAGTAGCATTAGAAAAAATAAAATTAATTTTCTCTGGAATAGAATCCAAGAAAAAATTAATTTCTTTGAAAAACAAAACATCCAATGCAACGAAGATGTTTCTGAATTAGAGTTTGATGCTAACAATATGATTGACATATTGGAGCATATAAGTCTCAACAGTAATAAGGTAACCGTGAAGACAGAAGATCTTCCAGCTCTACCTAAAATTAAGGTACCCACTTTTTATGGGGACCCAGAGAGTGGGATTCATTTTTGAATTATTTATGGAAATAATTCATGATAGAGAGGACCTAAGTCTTTCGGTCAAATTTAATTATTTAAAATCGGCTTTAAAAGGTGAAGCCAGGAGCATGGTATCACATTTGCTCACTGGCTCAGTAAATAATTATGATGTTGTGTGGGAACTGTTGACCAAACGGTTCGAAAATAAAAGGAAAATTTTTTCAGATCAATTAAATAGGTTAATTGATTTACCTTCACTAAATATTGAATCTGAAAAGCAGATAAAAAATTTTATTGATGCTAGCAATGAGGCTATGCATATTATAAAATTAAAAGCAAATATGTCTAATGAAATAGACAGTATCTTTGCGCACATTATATTGCGTAAATTTAATAAAGAGACACTACAACTATACGAATCTTACGTCAGAAAGACAAAAGAAATTCAAGAGTTGTCAGATGTCAAAGAATTTTTGGAACAGCGATATGGTTCCATTAGTTCATTAAAAACGATGAAAAGAAAAATTCTAATGTTCAGCAACATAGAATTGAAAACTGCCCGATATGTAAGAAACCTGGACATCATGCAGTACAGTGCTATACATTTAGAGCCATGAGTCCAGTAGAGAGAATCGACGCAGTAAGAAAAGTGCAATTATGTATGAAATGTTTAAAATTCACGAGGAATAAACGATGCTCGTGTGAAATATTATGTACTATTTGCAGAAAATCACACAACACAATGTTACACATTTCTAACGAGAAAGTGAACACTTGTGTTGCTGAAAAGCAAGCACTATTAGCTACAGCAATAGTGAAAGTGCAAACCAATAATGGTAATTTTGAGCAATTAAGAGCATTAATCGATAGTGGATCGCAGTGCACTATTATTTCAGAAGAAGCTGTTCAAACTCTAAACTTATTTAGAATTAAAAAATAACAAAAATAAGTGGAGTTTCAGCAAATAACTCAAGCTCATCAAAATACAAGGTCAACTTGTGTTTAAAACCATATAATAATGAGAAACAAAATTTTTACACAGAAGCAATCGTTTTGCCAAAATTAATGAAAGCGCTGCCAATCCAAACAATAAAGATAAATAAATATAAATGGCAGAATTACGTTTTGGCTGACCCACATTTTGACAAACCGAGCAGAGTAGATATGATAATTGGAGCCGATCTATATTCACAAATAATGAAAAATGGCATTATTAAAATAGACGGACTCCTGGGTCAAAATACGGAATTTGGTTGGGTAGTATCAGGCTGCACCAAATCAAAGGGAAATTCTGTAATAACAGCAACTACAATCGAGGTTAAAGACATGGATCGATTTTGGGAATTAGAAGATGAAGATAATGACGACTTAGAAGCAGAATATTGTGAAAAGAACTATATAGCAACAACTAGAAAAGATAGCAATGGTAGATTTATTGTAAAATCCCATTTAAAGAAAATACGAACTTAGGAGATTCTAAAACGCAAGCTTTAGCACGTTTTCACAATTTAGAAAAAGAAATTTAATAAAAATCTAAAACTGAAAGAAAATTATATTCAGTTTATGAGGGAGTACATGGAGTTAGGACATATGGTTGAATCAAACGAAGTAGGGAAAATATTATCTTCCTCATCAAGCAGTACTAAGGGATAGTAGCTTAACAACAAAATTAAGAGTTGTATTTGATGCGTCAGCAAAAAGTTCAAATGGGAAAAGCCTAAATGACATCATGTGGACAGGACCAAGAGTTCAAAGAGATATTTTTGATATTCTGTTAAAATGGCGTAAATGGCCAGTTGTAGTCTCCTCTGATATAGAAAAAATGTACAGACAAATAAATATTGATGAAGATGACCAAAAATATCTCAATGTATTCTGGAGAGACTGTCCGTTGGATAGATTAAAAACTTACAAACTTACAACAGTTACTTACGGAACCGCATCAGCCCCATATTTAGCGACCAGGACTTTGTTAGAAATTGCTTACAAATGTAGCAATGAAAACATTAGTGAAATAATAAAAAATGATTTTTATATGGACGATCTAATGACAGGCGCTAATACAGTACAGGAGGCTAAAGAAATTGTAAATTTAATTTCGCGAGAATTAGATAATGTGGGATTTAATTTAAGGAAATGGATCTCCAACAATCCAGACGTTGTGGCAAGCGTAGAATGTACTGATGATAAAAAATATTAAGTTTTGAAGAAAATGAGTCAGTCAAGACGCTAGGATTACAATGGGAACCTGTAAAAGACGAATTTAAATTTAATATTCATTGTGAACAAAAAAAAGAAAATTAATAAAAAGAACAGTATTGTCTACATTAGCGAAAATTTATGACCCTTTAGGTTGGCTATCTCCTGTAACAATAGTCGGTAAAATGTTTATGCAAAAACTATGGTTAGGTGAGCTAGAGTGGGATAAAGAATTACCAATAGACGATTCAGAATACTGGGAAATATTTATGAAAAAATTAATAACATTAGAAAATCTCAGAATTCCTAGATGGCTAAAAATGCACAACGATGTATTGGCCCAAGTACATGGATTTGCAGATGCCTCCGAAAAAAGCATATGCGGCAGTTGTGTATGCAAAAATCGGAAGTTCAGTAAGGATAATTACTAGTAAAAGTAAAGTTAATCCCAAAAAGAATAGAAAAACGATCCCTAAGTTAGAGTTATGTGCAGCTCATCTGTTAGCAAAACTAATGGAAAGAGTAAAAGAAGCGTTAGGAATAAGTACAAAATCTTATGCATGGAGCGACTCAACGATTACTCTTGCTTGGATCAAAAATGGAGCCAATAAAAATAAATTTATTAGGCGTAGAACAGATGATATTAAAAAATTAAAAGAAGTAGAATGGGGGCATGTCAAATCAGAAGACAACCCAGCAGATATTGCGTCAAGAGGAATAGATGCCGATAAGTTAAAAAACTGTGACATTTGGTGGACTGGACCTCATTGGCTTGCGAAGTCAATTGAATATTGGCCAAAGGAAGAAAATTCTGAAAATGAATTAGTTTGCACAACTATTTTGAATAATAATTCTGATATTATTCAGAAATTAACAGATAAGTTTTCCTGTATAGAAAAACTCGAAAAAAGTAGTTGCATATGTTTTAAGATTTATTGATATGAAAATTAACAAAAAGTATTTCCAGCGTATTTAACTGTAAATGAAATAAAGTCTGCACGCTGTTTAGTAATTAAACAACAGCAGATTATTTATTTCGATGCAGAAATTAAATGTATAATTCATAAAAGAGATATTGACATAAAAAGCAAGATACTAAGTTTAAACCCATTTTTAGATGAAAATGGGTTACTTAGAGTTGGTGGAAGATTAAGGAACTCTAATGCATGTTTTCAGGTAAAACATCCTTTAATTTTAAACAAAAGTCACTTTACGGACTTAATAATAAAAAGGCACATAGAGAAACATTGCATGGTGGACTTAACCTGATGAGAACTTATATTCAAAGACGATATTGGATTTTTGGACTTAGAAATAGTTTAAAGAAACAGTTGAAAGAATGTATAAAGTGTTCAAGATATCGGCAGACGACAGCAGGACAGATAATGGGAGACCTTCCAAAATATAGAATTACACCAGATTACCCATTTCTAAATACTGGAGTAGATTACGCAGGGCCATACCATATAAAATGTTCTAAAAACAGAGGAATTAAGTCATATAAAGGTTACATAGCTGTGTTTGTATGTATGGCAACCAAAGCTATACATCTGGAAGTTGTAAGTGATCTTACAACTGATGCATTTTTAGCAGCCTTTAAAAGATTCATTGCAAGAAGAGGAAAATGTGCTAATATTTACTCCGATAATGGAACAAACTTTGTGGGTGCGTCACGAAAATTAAATGAAGATTTTCAAAAGCTATTATGGATAACGAAAAAGTAGCTCCAATTTTAGAAAGCGAAGGGATCACTTGGCATTTTATCCCGCCGGCAGGACCGCATTTCGGTGGCATTTGGGAAGCGGGAGTTAAATCGGTGAAATATCACTTAAAAAAAAGAACAATTGGTGATACGATTTTAACTTATGAAGAGTTTGCAACTCTGTTATGCCAGATTGAAGGAGTGCTAAATTCTCGTCCCCTATACACTACTGGAGAAGATATTGAGGACATGGAGATATTAACGCCGGGACATTTTCTGATTGGTAGACCTAATTTGGAAGTAATAGAGTCTATAAATGAGGAGAAGATAAACAATTTAGACAGATGGAAATTAATTAAAAGGATTAAAAATGAATTTTGGTTAAAATGGAAAGAAGACTATTTACATACTTTACAGCAAAGAAATAAATGGAAACGTGAAAATAAAAATATCGAAAAAGGGCAAATAGTGTTAATTAAATCCGAAAATTGTCATCCAGCGAGATGGCCCCTAGGGAAAATTGAGGAAGTTCATAAAGGCGCAGATGAAAAAGTTAGAGTAGCGAAGATAAGAGTACAAGAAGGATTGGTAACGCGTCCTATTAGTAAAATATGTCCTTTAATTGGAGTCCAAGAGTCAGGAGAAGACTCTAAAAATGAGGAACGCTCAACTAGAGGAGGTAGGCTTTCAAAAAAATCGGATTGTATTTAGCCATGATGATGTTAATGCTGATTTGTCAAGTATCCAATGCGGTTCCAATTAAGACCGAAATAAAGAAATGGACAGTTGAACAAGTCAACAGTACAGCATCAATATACTTGGATCCGATGGGTGACGTAGAAGTAATAACGTCATCATGGGATTTAGTTGTGTTTTATGATATGGACACTTACTTCGTTATGATAGAGAAAGGGAAAGAAATTATACAAAAGATGCGAATGATTTGTAGAAAATTGCATGATTTTGAGGAGCAATGTAATTTGGTACTGAACAACATGCAAAGACAAATCGATGATGTAGAGGAAAACAATAGCCTTTTTATGACGCAGAGAACTCCAAGACAGAAAAGATCACCCTTAGATTTCGTAGGATCTTTATATCATATGGTATTCGGGCTCATGGATGCAGATGATAGAACTCAAATGGAAGAAAATATGATTGTGTTGTTAGAAAATCAACATAACATAGACAATCTAGCCAAAAAACAGGCTTCCGTAATTGATTCCACTGAAAACATTCTGAAACAAACAATAGACGAAGTAAATAAAAACTTTTACAGTATGAATCTACGAGTAGACAACATGACCGAACTTCTTAAGGAAAGCTATTTTGTATATAAGGAATCAATAAAGTTCTTTATGATAACAAAACAGTTGAACTCATTGATTGATGAATGTGAAAAGGTTCAAGCTGGAGTAATCAGCTTGCTTATTGACGTCAATCATGGAAAATTAAACACTAATATATTAAAACCAAATCAACTAAAAAAGGAAATTAGTTACATTAAAGACAAAATACCTGATACACTTGTTCTACCAGGAAAAAGAACTGGTGCGGAACTAAAAAAAGAAATTTATACTTTGCTAACTGCAAAAGGGTTGTATTTAGACAAAAAAATAATAATAAATGCAAAAATACCTTTATTCAATAGACATTCATCTCAGGTATTTAAAATTATTCCCTTACCAATTAAAAACCAACAGGGAATAATAATTGCCGATCTAAAGTTCCCATACATAGTGTATAACTTTGCAATTGATTCGTATAATTTAATGTCAGAAGCAGCGCTAAACAAATGCAAGCATTGGCAACAAAATAAACGAATTTGCGAAGGAAACTGGCCATGGAATAATGCAAATGATGACTCTTGCGAGGTCTCACCTTTTAAGCCGAATAGACCATCGAATTGTGTCTATAAAATGATATCAACTTACTCAAACTATTGGGTTGAATTAAATAGAAAGGGTAGTTGGCTTTTCAAAGTACCAACTAATACTAAAGCAAATATTCAGTGTAGCCATACTCACCAGGAAATTATTGACTTACCGGAACAAGGTATATTATCTATTAAGTCAGATTGTACTGCTAGAACAGTTGATAAAATTCTAGTTGCAAATTATGTAATTCACTCCGAAAGTTACGAAAAATTGTCACCTTATTATATAAGTAATGTAAGTGAGATACCGAAAATTATATGGGATCCATTGAGATATCCAATTATCAACCATACAGTAGAGATAGATCAATTAAAGAATGACCTATATGACATTAAAATCATCATTTTGAATTAAAAAACCTTAACTTTCATCATGTATCCGGTCACCTATCTTTAGGAATTTGTTTGATAATATTGTTAGTTATAATTGTATACATAATAAGAAAAATAAATGTAACAAGAAGACTACAAACGATCACGTTTCCTCACATATAAAAATAAAACAAAAAAATAAAAATGTTTACTCTAAGGTTAATATGTCAATGCCATTGTATTTAAACTACCACCTTTTTGTGGCCCTTGGCAGAATGTTCAAGCAATGAAACTAGAACACCGGAGAGATTATTTTAAGAGACTATGTAAACTCAAAAATGTATAATCTAAGAATATATTTGTATCTATGCTGGCGACCCGTTCCCATGCTTGGCAACGAAGCCTGAGATAAAAATAGTTCTAAATATAAAACCACGCTCTATCCTGTGCGTGGGGTACAACACCAAATTCTTAGAGGAGAGCTGTACTCCGCTGTAATTTGTAGCTATATAAGACCTAGGATTTTAAGGAATAAAGTCAGTTCAATTTTTGTGCTCAACCAACCAAGTCTTGATGTCCATTTATTCATATATATTAGACTTGAAAAACTGGAAAATTAGCCAGCGGATTTATTAAAAGAACTTCAGTTATTTAATTCAAATTAGTGTCCCACCTCCTACTAAAAGTATCGGAAACACATTCACACATAGCGTATGTGGTACCATTTTAACTTTACTCACCTATTCTATAGCTCCCATAGGACAAATCGTTCGAATATTGTTTGATTATATGGAAAATTGCGTATGGAAATGACACTATTTCTGGGTATTTTACAGTCGGGTGACTGCGGTCTACAGCCTTTCGGCCTTTTGAATATTCGTAGTTGTTTTAAAAAAATTATTGAAACTATAGTTGAGTGAAATAGAACATTATCGATTGTCATAATCGACACGATTTCAAACATTTTATGACCACTCGCTAAAAATTTTTAAAACAAAAACAAACAAATATGGATATAAATTATTTATAAATCTTTTAATTTGGTTTGATATGAACTTGCATAAATTTAATATAATAAGTAAATTAATATATACTTTAACAAAGAACATTTTGGTAAATATTTGTCCTGGTCTACAGGGCGCCTTGAAGTCGTGCGGACTCCTCTCATTTGTTGCTCTTGTTTTAGAGCTGCAGCGTCTGCAAGTTCTTCTTCTTGTTGCAGCGTGAAGCAGAGACCATGGCTTTGCATATTAAATATGCAACAGCCGCACGCGGCAAGGACCATAAAGCACCTGGAAATGCCTGCCACAGCAGCAACAACAATAACAACAACAAATGCGCCTATCGCAGGCCGTGCAAAAGAATTTACGAGCTGGCAACGTCAGGTGGCAGCACAGTGGTGGCAGGAGGGGGGTGGAGAAGGGAGTAAGGAGTGCAGAGGCACACTCGCAGATATGACGTGCATCCAATCATTTTAACGCAAATAAAGCACAACAGATGGCGCTGCGTGTGCCTTGTAAGTCGACGCACGAGTGCGCGTGGCAGCCACAAAACTGACAGCAGAACAGGCAGCAAATGAAACAGCTACTCTGCGGCAGTGGCACTGGCAGTGGCAGTGGCAGTGGCAGTGGCAGCGGCAGCGGCAAATGGATGCGTGCGGCATCGCGTGGCAGCTTATCACAAGTGCAGCAACAACAACAACTGGAGGGAAAAAGAAAAAACTTATACGAAAAACGTAAGACGCTCTGGTTTATGCATGCCACCGCTGTGCTGTGGTCACTTGTGGCATGCCCCAGCCCACCCACTACTCCAGCAGCCTACCCCCAACCGTTTGGAGCTACTGCATACTTTTGTTTGCGCTGCGGTTCGTCGACGCTGGCAATTGGAATTTTTGTCGCATTTACCAAAGTGCAACGGGGGCTGTGGCAGTGGCAGCTTGTGGCCAATGTGCTGCAGATAAATCTCATGAAATAATTACACGTGTTACAGTAAATGCTGTTAAATTGCCGACTCCTTCTCCGCTATACACCGACCCGCCCCCTTATCCTCAGCACCAGTTCCGCCCCCTTCTGGGCATGTCCATGTAAAATGCATTCATGAATGAGTGGACTGCATAAGTGCCACAGCCAGTGGCAGCCACGCAATGAGAACGACTTGGATGAGATCCGTGCAACAACTGCGAGTGTTTCAATTTGCAGCGTCCAATACGAGGGTGTGGGCAGGGGCATGGCCAGGTGCAGGGGCAGGGGACTGGGTGCTGCCTGAGTGGAACAACAAGCCGCAGGACTTATGCCCAATTGGGGAAAATTATTTTGTGCCATTGCGGCAGAACAAAAATAATGGCGAAGGCTACAGCCAAGCGAGGCGACTGTAGAAGACCCTGTACTACTTAGAGGGCTTAAAATGTATCTCAAATAAAATGAATGTGTTTTTGTATACTAACTGCCAAGTTTCAAGCGCATGCTTACAAGATTTGATAACAATAAATCGAATCCTATGGTTTATTCAAGATGCTTCAAATGGTTTTTGACTTAAAAAGTTGCTCAAACAAATCGTTGTGTCTTTAAAAATTACCACACAACAGTGTTTTAACTACAGGGTCTGAATATTTAATGTATTTATCGTATATACTTATAATACTCAGTATATTTACCATTATGTTGGCTTATCCAAGCCATATAATAAATGAGAGCGCATTTCGCGTGCTTTAAATGAAATTGAAAATCAACTGTGCGAGCGGCAGAAAGCGAGCAGAAAAAGTGGAAGAGCGAAAAGGAGGGGAAGCGGGAAAGCGAGACTCATTAGCAGTCGACATCGTTCGGAAAGTGTTGCCTGCTTTTTTGCGCCAGTCAATAAAGACCATTAAAATTGGCCAACAGCTGCATTTTTCGGGCCACATTTAATACAAACACAATGAAAATATCCGAATCATTCTTGTTACAATATATATGCATAAATATTTTTCATTTCATTTACATATTTAATTTATAATTATTTTTTTGCGCTATTTAATGTACATAATTAAATGTCTTGATAAAAAGTAGGAAAATAATTTAAAAAGAATTTTAATTTGTGTCTTAAATTAACAATTATACAACAATAGTAATAAATTTAATATTGATTGATGCATTTAAGATGATATAACAACAATTTTAAATTATAACAGCGTGAAATCAGTAAAAGATTCTAACATTCATTATTTATTTCAGTTACTGGGAATTTCAGTTACTTGTCAACGATAACGATAAGTAATCGTAGGGGTAATAAAGCACGCCTAATTCGCATATTAGAACTGACTGCATACACATTAAAAAATATAAAACAGGATATAGATAAAGATGATCGAGAGAGACAGGAGAAGCAGTGAAGCGACTACCAAGTGTTAATTGCAAATAAAACCACAAAATATTTATGCATATTTATTTACTGGCCAAAGATAGGCAGATGGTAGGACGAGTGGGAAGAGGGGGGAGTTGCAGGGTATGGAAACGACAATTTCAACCGCTTTGACCGCAAAATGTTTGCAGTCAATGGCCATTTTATGGAGTCGCCCAGTTTATTATTACATACTTATTTTATATTGGACGTTGGCTCAATGGCTCTTCTATGGCTGCTATACATGATTCTTTTATGTTTTTTATTTTTTTGTTCTCAAAAAGAAAGAGTGAAGAGTGAGTAGTGAGTAGAGGGAGATGGAGAGTTCTTTATATATATATTTTTTTTTGCGCAACGCCGCCGCATTGGAGTAATCACATAAATCACGCGCTGGCGTCCAGGAGCCGTCGACTGCTCAATGGCTGCTCCATTATGACGCGACTCGCAGATAAAACTCAATTCTCGGCCGATACATACTAGATAAAAAGATAAAAAAGCAGCACAGCAAACAACAAGAGGAGCAGTTGGTTTATTAAGCATAATATGGCTATAAAGCCAGTCGAGTCATTTGGGGCTCAAGTGAAAGCTTGTGCTGGAAGGGGGGCTGACTTCGAATAGCCGAAAAGGATTACCAAGCACAAGGTAGCACCCATTATGATTGATGAGCCATTGCGGCTAATTCTTGGCTCTCGCTTTGTTTCTCCCAATAAACTGTAAATCATGCTGCGCTGCGTGCCAAGTCATAAATACAAGTACTCTCCCTATATTTTCATCCATATCCCCTCCCCCTTCTCCACACTCCTCCATCCAACCCCGCCGCCCTTCTACCTACTGTTGCAATCTAGGCGCAACTGTACCAACTGCACTGAAAGCTCTCAAACGACGTGCAGCTTTTTAATTAAGGCGCCGCATTGCCAACTAAAACAACATTGCAAAAATCATATAAATATTCACAAGACGAATGCTAAATGCTCTTAAAATTTATAACTTCTTACACTTGCGAGGATTCGACTAAAACAATTGATTTGGAAACTCTCCACTTGAAAGTGGGCAAAATATTTATATATATTTTAAACAAATATAAATAAATAAGGTGATACAGAATTTGAAATTTGTATATAAAAAAAAAAATATGAATAAAATTAAAAATAATTTATTGAATATTTATTTATTTTATATTAAAAAACACATTGTTGACGCAATTGATTCTTAACTTTAACTATATTTATTATTCAAAAGGCTTTTAAGTCTCTTATTGTCATCTCTATACAGAAATGATCTCTCTTATGTTATCTCTCAAAGCTAAAACTATCGTAGCTTTCATTATACGGTACAGTGACAGTTGTTATCTCATCTTGTTCTCGTTAACTCACTGTGGCACTGTCAATCCTAGTGAAGCTAAATGGAAAGCACCGCAGTTATAATCATATAATTAAAATAGTCTACTTTTAGGTGCTGAAAGAAAACCAGGAGCATACACACGCAAACATTTTTATTAGTTACATTATAAAATTTAAAGTCTAAAAATCTTCACAAACTGTGTTTGGCAGTTAATGAACTTACGGCCAGGTTAGAGTAAGAGACACAAAACAACAACTAACAATAACACCAACAATAACACAGGGATAAAGACAAATGGCCAAGGCGCGAATTGTTTGACAACAACGCTGGCCGCTAGATAGGATAAGGAAGAGGAAAAGCATGGAGACGGAGAGAAGGGATAGAGGAGCCAAAAGGGACATGGAATGTGGCTGCCATCTATCAAAGCTGCCTGGCAGCAGGCAAATTGAAATGGCAGCCACTGCAATTATCGCAGCAGCAGGAACAGAATCAACTACATGTTTGCGAGAAGCAGCTGCAAAATTTGGCGTTTTGGGAGCGAACTCGCGCGGAAGAACTTCCCGCTAGATTAGGCCCATTTGCGATATATAACTGAATTAGCACCGCGGGACATGCATTTAAGATGACATATTTGTTGCTTCGATCCTTAGTCGAGCAGCATTTCTGGTGGCCATCATCAACATCACCAACATCATCATCATTATAAGCACCAACAGTTCACCATGTCGCCACAATCGCCACTTGGCAGTCATGCATCATTCCTAGACTGCAGCCTATAATTTTTGCCATTTTTTTTTGTTTTTGCTTTTAAATTTTTTTTTGCTTTTTTGGGTTTACTAGCTCTGCGACTGCAGTGCATCTTTTCGTCATGCCGTTAGATTTATGAACACCCTTCCTAGCTCTAACACTGACTATGCCTTTGCCTTTGCCTCAGTCTATGCCTGGCAATATTGTAAATCATTTCCAAATTATTTAGTCGCTCTCTATTCATATATGTATTCATATTTTTGGCGCCTTTGCCTTGGAAACGGGGCACAGGGGGAAGTGGCGAGAGTGCGGCACGTGATTGCGTTATAAATTATGAACCACTAGATTTAACACCCTCCATTCCCTCCCTATCCTTTGCTATACTAACCCAACTTCCCCTCCTTATTTAATGACCTCTTTTTGTCAGACCAACTTGTGCTACTTTAAAGAGCTCTCAAGTAGTTTTTACTATGGGCCATTATTAGAAAATGGGTTTTAAATATGTACAAATATTAACTAGTAAGAAAGTCATTCCTAAGGTGTGGATCGGGAGCGGGAGTGGTAGTGGGCGCTGCCTAGTGATGATCAAGAATTTATACACTTTTTTTGGATACACCTCCTTCTGCCTGCTACGCACATTTCGCTGCTGACAAACCTAATAGACTATGTACTTCATTTGAGTACGCGGTCTAAAAATAGTCTATACATTCTTAAGATATTCTTGAATAAATCATAAACTGAATGTGGCTGTTATTTTATCTACTTTGGTGTTTATTAAATGAAATATTTATAATTCAATAATAACCCAAATTGCATTTTGTTTGCTAGTTGACACTTTTGCCAATAGATGGCGTTGTAAGAAAGTGGAGCATTTCGTTTTGATTTGAAAAACGTATTAAATGCCAGTTTGTTGAATTTAATTTAATATTTATAATATGCACAATATGCTGCCATTATGTTTGCATGATCTGTCAATCTACCCAATTGCCAAACACGCCCCCGCCCTCTGAGCAGCAACAAGAACAACAAAAGTAATAGGAGTGGACGAAGAAATGGAGGCAGGAACCAGGCGAAAAGTGCCGCTATCTATTTATATCGCTTTTGGCTTTTTGCTGGCAGCAAAAAACGCTGAAAACTACTAACGAACGACACCTGCAGGCGGTAACTGTACCTCCATCTACAACTCCAGTTCCAGTTCCAACTCCAACTCCACCTCTCCACCTTCAGTTTCAGTTTGCGTTCTCGTTCTCGTTCTGGTTCCAGTTGCAGCTGCTACGAGTAGCGTGTGCTGCCATTTTTTGCTTCTTATTGTTTGTATTTGTTGTCCATTTTTTTAGTGTTGTTGCTGTTGTTGTTATTGCGATACATACACCGAAATTGTTGCTGTTGCTGTTGCACGAATGTTGTAAATCAAAAGTAGGCGAGTCACACGAAGGCTCAGGTTCAGGCTCCACAGCTCCTCCAGCTGCAGCTGCAGCCGAGAGGCTCAGGCCCAAGCAGAACAGAAACGGTAACAGAGACGGCGATGGCGATGGCAATGGCGACGGCGACAGTGGCAGCAACTGAGGCAGCGGCAGCGCCTATTTGACTGGCAGGCCGAGCGGATAACGCTGGCAATTATCGCGCTTGTGCTGCACGAACAGCGGAAGCGGCAGAGGCGCCATCATGTTACCTATTCCCCCCACTCCTGTCCTCTTTCTCTCTCTCTCTCTCTTTCTCTCCCTCTCTCTCTCGCTCTCTCTTTGGACTGCCCTTTGTTTGCTGGCATCTTTTTGTACATTGCAATTGTTAACAAAGAAAAAACTGCTGCTGCTTTTACTGTCGTTGTTGTTGTGTTTGTTGTTGGAGTGCCCCGAAAATATGACCCAAACACTCACCCCTCCCTACTTCTTGCCCCACCCCCCATCACACATACCCTGCCTAGTGCCAGGGCTAGGCAGTCAGTCAGTCATTGAAGTCATTTATTGCCACCAATGTTGAACGTTGTTTTTGCCGAACAACTGCACTAAGTTTCGTTTGCTGGTTGCCCGTTTTTTGTTGTGTGCGCGACTGTGTGTATGGGTGTGCACGTGTGTGTGTGTTGATAGCACTGTCCAAGTCCCGGCCGTTTCGTGCAGGATGTGTTTGCAATTTGTGGACACGCCGACCGTCATTTGATTGCTGTTGTTGTCGTTCTCGTTGCCGTTGTCGATTTTTCAGTACTTTATATTATATTGTTATAAAGTTGTTCATTTTTTTAATTATATGCGAATTGCAAATATATGAAAAACCTTTGAATAAAGAAACATTTTTTTCTCTTCTGCCAACCGAATAAAGTGATTGCCAATGTTGCCATATTATTTAAGATTTCCCTTTGTGTGCACACCTCATACGCCGCCCGATCCACATCACCACAACCTTTTCGCTTTGGGCCCCATATTCTATTAGACTCGGCCACACTTACCCCACCGTTGATAAGCCAATTGTTTGTTTTCTTAGCACCACGCTATAGTTAACGTGACGTCTGGTTCAATTTTTTTTACCATTTCTGTTGTAATATTATGACACCCATAAAAAGCTGTAAAAATAAACTATATGGTCACACATATATGTATACGTATGTGGGCCACTGTAGCTATTTCGAATTGACATTTGAGGCATTTGAATTCTCAAAAGAAAATCAAAATTAAACGACTTTTAGTGCTGACTTGCAAGACAGCAAGAAAACGGAAATCTAATCTTACTTCAGCTATCATCCAACTATTTTCTTTAACGGCCTTCGTTGACTTTAGTACAGACACGAACCCATATTCAGCATGGAGCTGCCAGACCTAAGAATCAAACATTAAAGTTGGCAACGTGCAAAGTTGCATTTGGCAGCTGGTATTTTCCACAATTCGGAAGTAAACAATTAATTCACGTATTTTTAATGTTAAATCATTTACTCTCGTGTAAACTTGTTTGACATTTGATATATTTTTGTTTTGAACATTCATTAAACACGTCTGATTTGTTCAATTACATTTTGATTTTACATTTATGCCAAAATGAAGGCGAACGAAATTATGCTTTTTATACTTCTCAGTGTCCTCCACATCGGCTTAAACTTCATGAGGCTTTACCGCCGTAAATTGAAAACTGACGCCGATAACAAAACAGACGGCTTGCCATATTGAACATCAGCTGTTCAATGATTCCACGGCGGACTTAATCGATATAAACGGCCTGAAACATTCAACAGCTGATCGAAAATAGCATGCGCTATTATTTTGTTTCAAAACAATGGAGTGCGTGAGTTGTGCGACAGAAACAAACAAATATAAATGCAGCAAGTGTTTATCACCTTAGTAAGTACAGAAATGTATCAGAACTGAGATGCAAATCTAATTTATTAATCATCCAAACAGCTGCTCAGTGAGTTGCTACACAAAACACAAAGGAACTCCACAATGTGAGCAATTGGCCGCAACTCAGCTGAAAACAATCGACCAAAAACATGGTAGGCACGGAACAGGAGAGGAGCCAACAGTTTACGCACCCTTTAGTACAGAAGACACCGTTCCACTTTCTCTGCTTCAAAAATTAGGTAAGTTTTTCATTTTCATCACATCAATTATAATTTAAACTCGTTCTCTTTTTTCAGACAACTTCGAGCCACTGCGGCAACTCCTGTACAATCCACACTTGCGCTCGCTGCTGCAGCAAATTGATGTCGCGCACAACGCAAATCTCACAATGACGGCCGCGATGCAAGAACCACTCTTTGTTGAATTCGCAAACGCGTGCCTACAGATTGTGGAGCCCATGACAGATGCAGAACGCTTGGAGCTGCAGTTGTCCAGTTAAAAAATATATATATATGAAATTACGCATTAGAAATATAATGAACTAGTTAATAAATAGTTATGTTGGGTAAAATGAAAGTCAGCTTTGTTTTAATTACGTTACATTTATTAATTGTAAAAAGTTCCTAATCGATCTGACCAAATTACTTTGTGGCGTTGCCGTTGGCCCCTCTGACTTTGGCCCAGTTATCATCGTCATCGAACAGATCGTCGAAATCGTTATAGAAATCTGCATGAACGTGTTTGTCGTTGGCTGGAGTGGGCAGGTGATCCATCATCATGCCAGTGGCACTGCCCGACTACAGAAAGTGCAATTGCAATTGTAAAATTATACATATCAAAGTGTTCGAAAGCATTCGCCTTACCTCCTCCATGTCCATGTATCCAGCCACTTCAGAAAACATTTCATCAACAGCTAGGGACGGTTTCATGTTTAAATCCATTGCACTGTTTTATTTTGTTTTTATTACAATTGATTTCAATTTTGTTTACGCTTTTCTGTCTCAGCAAAAATAAGCGCTGCCAGCAAGTTAAAATGCAGCTGCTGTTGGTAGAATGGCGCTGCCATATTTTTTTAGCTCATTTTGACAGTAACAATTTAATTACATCTGGCATCACTTTTAAAACAGCTGTGGTGCTTTCGGCATATTGCACCGTGTAAAAATGGTTCGCGTTGGACTTCAAATTTCGACAACGCTAGAAAATATAGACAAATTGGAAACGGATGCCGACTATGCCTTTTTCTTTAAGCTTACCTGCAGCAACTGCGGCGAAACATCCGACAAATGGCATGACGTCATCGAATCGGAACGCGTACAGCAAGACTCGCGAAATACAGATGGATTCAACTTTTACATGAAATGCAAAATGTGTGGTCGTGAGAATAGCATTGACGTTGTGGAAAAGACAAGAGGTAAGAATATTTTGCAGATTCCTTAAACTTATACTGCATTTTTACATTACATTGCAGTTGCCTATACGGCCAACGATGCCGGCAAATTTAAAACCGTGGTGGTATTTGACTGCCGCGGTGTAGAACCTGTGGAGTTTTCACCGCGATCAGGCTGGAAGGTGCAATCTGCTGAGAACGGTCAATCCTTTGAAGATGTGGACCTCTCCGAGGATGACTGGGTGGAATACGATCAAAAGAACAACAACTCAGTGGGCGTCTACGAATTTGCATCCAAATTTATAAAGCTCAAGAAATAAAATTCACCCAGTTGCATTTTCCCCTTACAAAACACATGTTGCCGAATTAATAAAAACACTATAAATTGATAAGCATTTTTCTTGAAGATTTACTTTTCACATAGAAAATTAAGCGTAAGATGAGTCTAATAAATACATATAAAATATAGATAATTTAACAATTAGTCATTCAATTTTTGTGCTGAGGCGCTTTAAGACACTATTCATGGTAATTATGCAAATATATGATTATGTATGTTAATTAAATAAATTTGTTGTCATTTTCATATTGACATACATTATATGTAAACTAGAATTATATAGTCTTCATATATATAATTAGGACTTAGGTGTAAAGGGATTTAGGTATAAACACAACGCCACTGGTTAAAACGATAGCCAAAGATTATAAATTAATGAATGCGTCAGTAAGATTAAAAGTTAAAATTATATCAAACAGACCCAGAATTGTACTGTTCATCAAATCTAACAATAAACTTATTAGTAAGTTCTACAAAATAAATTCATGTCATGTCATTTTAGTGGCACTTGTCGGCCACAATGGGAAACCGAACAACACGTATCTCATTGCCATAGTCGCAGACAACGGAGTCACATGCGAGCATCATGGTTTTGGGGCACAGTTGCCGATTGGCGAAATCCAGTTTAACCTCACGGGCTGGTTGTCCCGTCCGCACATCCCACACAATAAGCGAACCTATCCGAAAAGCAATGAAAATTAGTTTCCCCAAATGGAAATCAAATAGAATTTCTACTTACCCATCTTGCTGGTAACCAGAAGAGATGGTGTCAACATTAACAAACTTGAATAGGCATTTGAAATGTTAATTGTGGTTAGTAAATTACCCTGGAAGCGTTCCCAAACACAGATACGCTCATCAGTGCCCAGCGAAATGACATAACTGGGCGCACAGGCCAGACAACTAACGGCACCATCGTGTGCCTGTATATTGTACATGCAGGCGCCGGTAAACAGATCCCAGACACATAGTAGACCGTCCTGTGAGCCGGATCCACCAGTACCGGGCTGCCAGCGATCAACAAAGAGGCAGGTTATAGGACCACAATGCCCATGCAGCGTGTACTCCACATCCGATTTATTAAGACAATAAACCTGCGAGCAAATAAATTATTTAAACCATTTACAAATTATATAATCGAAGCGGAAACTCACCTTGAGTGTGTGATCCTGGCTGCCGGTGAAGACCATATCATTGACCACCTGCATGCAGGTGATTGGCTGTTGATGTGCCAATCTCACGCCCTCCAGCGTGATCTTCATCTCCTCCTTCGTTGTCTTCTGCGCTGCATCAGCGGATCGTTGATGCTGCAGCGTCAGTCCAAGACTGCCTGTGGAACCAGTGCGTACATGAGCTACAAGAGAGATTCATTTAAATAAATATTTAACGATCGTAGGGGTTTCATATACTTACTGCGTCTGTATGCGGATGTAAATCCCCAATCAATCTGTTTGCCTTTGTAATAGGTCTCCAGACGATAGAAATCAAGACGTCCATTTAAGCGGGCCACAATTACGCGATCCCCGTTCAGGTGTATGTGGGTGATGCCCTGATTACGTTTGGCATCTTCCTGATAGGCACATTTGAGCACACCGACGGGTGTCTCCCACAATTCCACCCGCCCATTCGCACATCCGACAGCAATGAGATTATCAAAGTAGTCCAGACACCAAACGGGCGAACTAGGTAGTTTGCGCAGCAGGGTATGGCCGTCTGGACGTGGATGAGATATCTGCATATCATTGCGCTCAATGCTGGCCAACTGTTCGCCACTGCGCCCATCCCAGACACGGATTTGGCCCTTCAGACAGCAGCTAATGATGTAGCTACCATCCGAGACAAGGCACTCAATACGATGCTTATGACCAGCAATCTGGGTAGGTACACCCTCCAGAATATGCTCGGTTTCCGTGTGTGGCGCCTCCGATTCGTGCCAACTGGAACGCCACTCGGCATAGTTTCTTGTGCAGATGCAACGATAGAAGACAACCATTGTGTAGCAGAGCACAAAGATGCTGATGCAGCACAGCAGTATGGCAAAGAAGATTTCCATGGGACTCTTGGGCACTAGGGGCATTCCACCCTGCATTACCATCGGCGATTCTCGTCGAGCATCATCATCGTTAAAGTCCAGGGGATCTAGCGCGGCAGCCAGTGCCTTCCATTGAAAGTTCTGCTGCAGTTGCTCCTGCGGATTACGAAGAAGAGTTGCTAACTCCGGCGATATGGCATGGGTCAACCGTATTGTTGGCAAAAGTGTCACATATTGTCCACTGAGCGACACATTGTACTGCTTCATGATAGTCGACCAATGGAAATTGGACAGAAAATAGTTGAGCTCAAAGTTGGGATATCTCAGACGAAGCAAATCAGCCGCCGTTTCATTAAACTCATGCAGAGTCTGCTCTCGATCCGAACTGGGTGTTACATAGTTGGGTGTATTTCCGACCGGTCGTTCGGCCGTAGGCTTGAATCCCTGCAAGAAACTGCTAACTGCACCGCTTGTAGCCTGAAGATGACGCTGCAGCTCATAGGCAGTGCTCATGGTGCCGTTGCTCTGCATGCTGAACAATTGTTCCAAGCAGCCGGAGTTGTACAGAATGGAACCGATCCACACACTCATCCAGATCATAAAGGCACGCTGAAAGAAACGTGTGCGTGCCCAGAAATTCACAATCTTAATCCGCTTGGGAATTCGATGCTCCTGCGATACATGTCCCGCATGTCCATTGACCAACCCTGCTCGTTCGGGACCAACGCCATCGGCAAAGCACAGCTTTGGATGCGACTGGGAGCGTTGAAATGTGCCCGGAACGAATGGTGGAAGTGTTGGCAATGCTGCGCCAAAGAAACGAAAATCTTGGCGACCCGAAGCACCAGATCCATGCTGGCCATTTCCCATTGTGCAACTAAGCATCATCTTGGGCAAGTGCTTGGCCTCTGTGGTATATTCCGCACGCTTTATATTCATGGCCAGAATTGTGGAGAAGAAAAGCATTTGTAGCATAAAGTCGGAAATGAGACCGACAATAGCAAATATGCAAAACTCCTGGATGACAGGCACAAAAGTAGCCAATCCGATGGTCAATATGGTGATCTCAGTCATCAGTGTCTTGGATATATGCCAGCCCTCCTTGCTGAGAGCCTGGGCCACACGAATCTTCACATCAAAGGTTGAATCCATGGAGACAACGCTCTTGGTAATCACTAAACTGTTTTCTAGTCCTACCAATATACACAGGTAGGGGAATATGTCCTTCGACTGCAACGATATAGTCAGTCCGAAGAAGAAGCACAGACCCAACGACATGGCCAGGCTACCCAAAGTGGTGATCACACTACAAATAGCCAGCAGGACTCGGGAACGAAATACATCGATCTTCCGTACGGAGAAATAGACGTAGACAAAGACCACAATAAAGGCCACAGATAAGGGCAGAAACTCCCAGATCTTGTACTCTCCCGGATAAAATATATACGTTATCGTCGATGGCTCCTCATCCTCGCCAGACGACACCACTGTTAACGGTGGATAATAACGCAGTAACTTCTCCTTTAGCGTCTCCAAATACTCGGCATCGTTCTGCTTGAGAATCAGCGTCATCGCGTACTGTATGATCCGGGAGCGAGCACGAAGCGGATAACGCTTAAAACCCGTATCCTGCATTGGCAATCCAAAGAGCATTTCCGCTGTCGATACTTTCGATTTTTGTAGATTCTAAAAGTGAAAAGAAACAAACGATTAGAATAGCATTATCGATAGATAGCTGATATACATAGATAACTGATCGATGGCTCGCTTATCTATGGAGTGTTTTGTGGGTACAGCAAATCCCACAAGCGATGGACTTGACGCGTGGCTTGATTGATTAACTGACATTGTGATTCACTTATTTTCAAACTAGGAAATCGCGTCACCAATTTCGTGTTCCCCATTCAAGAAGTAAAATTGTTTTAATTGTGTATGAGTTAGAAGAGAGTGTTATAATAAACCGATAAAAACTTGAATTCAATTAAGTTGTTTTATAGCATTTTATGGGAAAAAAAAAATTAGTTTAACTACAAATTTGTTTTGTTTTTTTGAAGTTATTCTTTATAATTTTTTGAGTTTAAACAATCTCGATAGAGATAGAAAAAATTCTTAAAAATTTCATTCATGTTCGCCAATCAATAAGGTTTATATACAAGTTTCAATACCACTCGATTTGATTATCGTTCTACTACTTAGAATTTTTAAGAAAATTGCTGTTTCGAGTAATCCAAATTTTTCTTTATAATTCTTATCAGAAAAAAATGTTTTTGATTACATTATCTATATTTGTTTGCTTTATTATGAATTTTAGTTGGGAAGTATTTTCTACAATTCTTTAGAGTTTGCTTATCAAAAATCTTCATTTTATCAAGTGTTTAGTTATTTAAAAAATTTCTGTCTTGTATAAATCGGCACAGGTTCAAGGCGCGTTTCCGTTTACCAAACACAATATGAGATTGTATACAATAACCTAATGACTCACGAGTCTCAAAGCTAAAGTACTTCATAGATAAGTATCTATATATAAACAAACGCACACCTAACTTTGGATGTGTGTGTGTATTGGCAGGTGTGCGAAGAGCTTTTGCTGAATTGTGTATGTCTTTTCGTTAGCACTATCAATAAGTTAGAAACAAACAAAGAATTTACAAAAGTCTAGCTCAGCAAATCTAAATGAATTGAATTAGGGAGAGTATAATATGACTTCTATTAATTCAAGCCATTTACTTTAGCTAATATTACACTGTTCCAGTGTTTTCATAATCAATTCTTCACTTTGAAATCCAAATCAAAAAGCAATTCCACATAGTGGAGCCAGCTTAGAAACCAAAGCTATTCTAAATTTAGCTATAAAGCTCGGTTACAAAGTGCACTCTAGTTATAATGTCTGGGCAAATATCAATTTGACGCTTAAGTGATGCAATTTCCCATTAGACCTAGACTTACACAAATAAACACACGCACACACACACATACGTTTACACTTAACACACATTTCGAGGCTGAGGGTTTTGACACTTACATGATACTGAAATATAGTGTTTAATATATTTGTATCCCTGGTAAAGTTTTGGGCATTCTGTGTCCATAGATTCGCTGGCGATAACAAAAGGCAGCCATACTCAGGAAAGATTTCATCCAGTTGCCCCTGAGCGCCACGTTTAACATTCTCCACGTGCAGACAGTTTTGCTCCAGTGTGCGCTGACTGCAGATTTAAGAATTTGATTCAATTAAAGGCAATGTCACGTCTCGTACATATAGTAAATACATATTTATTGAGAGTATTTATATATGTATTTATCTCGATGTCTACTTACTTCTCGCTGCTCTGATGATTGCGCACAATTTCGAGCAATTTAAAAACTTCATAAAGCGGCGCTCGAAACGCATCCATTAGCTGCATATCATCGGACCAAGGCAGCACGCTAACCCGCAGTGTAATCTGCTGCACGTACAATGCCGGATTGCTCTGTGCCCAGGGCAGACTTCCTCCTCGATCGGTGCCCCCACCGCCGCCACTGCTACCACTTCCATTAAACTGTGGAGGATTTGAACCTCCTCCTCCCGCTCCACCGGCTCCACTCTGATTAAATGTTGGTGAGGCCTCTCCGAAGAGCGGCGTGTATCGTCCCTCATAGGGCAGCACAATTTTGGTGGGTATTGTGCCAGGTAGCGGTATGTTAATCAATGGATAGCTAAAAGAGATACAGAGACAGTCAGTATGCGTGTGAGAATTAACTATTAGCATAATCAAATACTGTTAATCGCTCTTCAATAAGAGACGTGTTTTGAGACCCTGTGCTTACAAAATGCACGTGGTGTATTCAGATTTGTGACACCAACATAAAAAGTTTATTTGACACATAAGAGGGGGTATATGCGCTTTATAAATTATACATGTTTTTTATTTGCGACACTTACATATCTCAAAGAGTTTGAAACTTAAATTTGTCGCCTTAAGAAAATTGATTCTGTTGTTTAAAGTATTTTTTAGAATTAAAGCAAGTACTGTCTTTCTAAAAATCACTTGAATTAATATAATATTATCTTTATTTTACTGTAAACCTATTTGGTCTGGGGTTGAAAACTGGTAAGAAACGATTTAAAAAGTAGTTTTGATAACAAAACTTAATACAAATATTACGTGTTTGAGTTGAATACAGGGTCTCTTTAAGTCGACTCGCTCAACAATTGATTTTTATACTAATTGTTGCTATTCTCGTTGTTAATGATGTTGTTATTTCTGCCTTCTTCTTATTTCTGTCAACGCCACATTGAGTCTTGTCACCTAACGCGTGCCCCAAACATTTTCCATCATCCAAATTGGATTTGATTTATCAACAAATTCGTTTTTATATTATTCAAGGTTAGCGGGCCAAAGAAACAATAATAAGCAACAACAACAAATAATAAAACAAGGCACGACCGAGCCCAACAATTTTTAATAGCTTCTGACCGTTGATAAGAGAACTGAACTGAACTGATCAAACACAATTTTAGCTGCATTACAGAAACTGATAAGAGCCAAAACAGTTGGCTAGCTTGGCAACTAAAGTGATTTTTGTGGCTTAGTTTAGCAGCTGTTCATTAGGGAAATAGATCGAATTGAAAGAGGGACTGAGGAGAGAAAGAAAGAGAGAGGGAGAGGGATTAAAATATACAAGAGTTGTTTTATATTTGATATATGAAGATTATAAGTTAACGGAAATAGGAGAAGATCGTGTCTTAAGTGTATTAAAACCATAAACAATTTCGATTGGGTAATAAAAGATTGTGTAACCAGTAAGAAGAGTTAATTTAAAAAAATTATTCCTGTGGATGACATACGATCTTTCCGAACTTAACTTAAGTTTTAAAACGATGTGTACAATATTGGTTACATATTCTAACCAATAACTAAAAATCTATAAACACGAATCACGTATTTCAAAATTTAATTCGTTTTTCAAACCATTGTCATAAATTTGTCTTCAATTAGCATTTTTGAAAATTACAGAAATTCAATAAAAAGAGATATATTAATATATTCATGATAATAAAAAAAATAACCCCATTAGGCAATAATTAACGCCAATTAAAGAAGTTATGAAAATCGATTGTCTTTTTTAATTGTTTTACAATTATATTTTGTAAGGAAAGTCCAATCAGCTCCCCTGGCGGTGCATACTAAATGTGCTACTATTAAATAATAATTGCAGGTTCTTCATTTTCCAACTGACGCTTTCCAACACTTACTAGTACGCCCCTATAATTTTGGTTTGGTACTCTACTAAGCACATTTGTTGTGCCAGCGGGTGTGTGCGTGTACTTGTGTCTAGTATTAAATATGTACATAATTTTATAATTTCAATTATCTATCAGACATAACGCCGCAACATGAGTGTTTTTTCGTGGCCAGTCTGAGGTCTAGACATTGTTTATTTTTTAGTTTGCTATTGAAATTGATAAAAATCTTTGAACGCGTGTCAAAACAGCACTGCTTTATATGTATGCTTGTATTGTATGGAAATATTTGTACAGATTGAATAATCTATGCGTTGTGCAAAAGCTAAAAATAAATCAGATCAACAATATGCAAGATTATTGAATTTTCCAAAGTTTTGTCAAGAAAATCGGCTCAAATTGCATTAGCTCCTCTGCTTATGGATACAAATTTATGCATGCGTTTGTGTCTGTACAAACTTGACCTTTTCGAATCAATTGAGTTTAAAGCATTATTATATGCAACAGTAGCTTATCAAGAAGCAAAATAAAAAAATTTCATATTTTCCATGCTTTATTTTTGTTTTATATATTCTACATATTTTGTATATTGTGTACAGATCGATTGACGCATGCCGCGGTGCTCTACGAGTTCAACAATATTTCATTTTATTTTGTTTTTGTTTTGGTTTTTGTTTTTGCTGATAATCAATAATATTATCTAATTGCAAGTCAAGCAAATTTGCAATCAGTAATTTTTGTTGAGGTTATGTCATTTAATAAAAAATATATATATCAACGGAAATCAGTTTGGTTTAAAGTTCTTAATTGAAATATAAAGTTAAAATTAATGAAAGTGAGATATTAAAATAGGTACAACTTGTAGTAAAAGTATTACCATTTCATTGCAAAGTTTGAATTTCAAATTTTGCAAACATTTAAATTATAAATCTTTAAAAAATCTCAATAAAAACAAACTGTTGATTACAGGCATTATGACGATATTAATTTAAAAGCATTACGTCTAAACTTTTATTTAATGTTTTGTATTACCTTAAATACCATAACATTTTAGGGGTAATGGACATATTTACTCATATTCACTTTTAATGTCTTCTTAACACGCAATCCCACTTAGAGGTTGCTGAATTATATAAAAACAGTGACTATTGGCTTCTTTTAAAAAAATTAAATACAAAAAAAGGAATTTAGTGGGAAAAAACAGAGAGCAACATTTGCATACATATGTTTGTAGATGAATTTAATTCCTAGAACGATTAAATGCAAACAAGCATAATCATATATGTATGTATAAGTATATCTGTAGTGAACGCTATAGTCGTTCTTTCTTGACTACAAAATACCCTAAGTCGCACCAATACACTCAACCTTCTTCTGATTTTATTTAACTCCTGGCTATATATGTATGTGTGAACACTTTTAAATATGTGTACAGTTTACATATTTAAAAGTCCCTCGAATGTGTGTTAACACCTCACTGAAAATCGCATTGTCAAAAAATACTTGTTCACTATGCATTGACCGAGGTTCTAAATCTCAAAAGCTTTAGCATCAAAAATATACTTGCAAAATTTTTAAATTATTTATTTATTCGATTTATTTCAAGCTCTGGCTCAAAACCAATATGCCCCATTAAGAGATTTCAATATGTCTAGGGTATCAACAAAATTAACTTACCACGAAAGCAAAACCGCCATGAGGGCAATGCTAGAGGCGCAAGTTGGGTAGCTGGACAGAAAAAGACCATGCTTGTAGTAGAAATGCGAGACAGAAGCTGGCAGACCGGAAGAAGTTGACGTTGTGGGCACCGATTGGGAGTTGAATTTATTTTTCGAAGATTTGTTTGTGTTGCCGGTACCACTGCCGCCACCGCTGCCGCTAATGCTGCTACCATTTGCTGTCAATGGCAACGATGTGGACGCAGCAGCCGCTGCTGCCGTTTTGGCAGAGCCATCTGTTGCCGCAGCCATGCCACTCACACACAGGCACAAACTCACACACGCTGACAAAGAGCGCGACCGAAAATGACACTGAAGTAAACTTACACAAACTCTCTCTCTCTTTCTTTCTTACGCACTGGCTAGGTGAGAGAACTGCTGAACTTTAAGCTTAGTTCTACACTCAAGTTTATTTTAGTTTTTTTTTGGCCTTTTTTTATGGCAAATATTACGCAATTTGGCATATGCAACGCATCATTTGGCGAAGACAACACATTCATACACACACACACGTTTGTACTACCGACGCGTTTCTACTATTATTTATTAATAGCGAGTATTTTACCGCTTAAACTGTTACTTATAGTGTTATTTTTGTTTTTGGTAATGTTTGCTATTCTATAGCTTTGATTTTCGGCACTACAACAATATCGACACATTTTTTGCATTCTGATTTCTATTGATTTTTCTTTTTCTTGCGCTTCATTCGCACCTTTTGGCCCCACGTTTATTTGCGACGTCTAATTTTGCAGTCGCTGTCGCGGTTGACGCTACTATGCTTGCTGTTGTTGTTTTTGTTATTGTCGTTGTTGCTTATGTGGTCGCTGCGAGCAATTAATTGACATTTTCGCGCATCTTCGTCCGCGGCACGCACACACACACACGCAAACAAATTACACACTGACGAGTCACAATTGTGACGCGCTCATCGGCGTATTCAGTGCCTATTTATTATTGCCGCCGCTTATTGTTATCAAATTAACATAAATAAAAGCGCAAGAAATGATTTTCAGTGTGGGTATTTTTACATTTGTCAATTACGAGGCACTTTTCTTGCGATTGCTTTTCCTTTTTTTTTCCTATTTTTTTTTTGCACAGCTGCGACGCAAAACTTTTCTTCAGCGGTTTTTAATACTTTTCGATATGAATTATTGGCTTAAATTCACTTATTTCTCACATATGCACAATTTTGTATTAAAAAAATATGCACACTTTTGCTAATTTATTAAACACGTTTTTCCATAATGCCTAGCTTGAGCGAACTCCACGGTACGAAAAAGTTATCGTTCTAATAAGAACAACATTGAACAGCTGTGCCAGCGCTGGTCGAGTTTAGCCGCAAAATTGTAATCGATGAGTCGTTTAGGCAACTCTGATAATAGTGGGACCAAAAATATTAGTGCTTGTGATAACATTGGGAAATTAATCGATATTCCTTGACCACTATACCGATAAATATTTCATTCAAAAAATAGATTGAATCGCCCAATTTAAATATAGGATTTGTTTTTGATTATATATTTGGTTGTGGGTCTTATGATTAAAAATGTACACATTATTATCTGCCTTTATATGTTCATTTGATTTTACACCACTGTATGTGTATAATTAAAATAGTCATGATTTAAGTATTTCAAATAATTGAACAATTAAGAACCTTTTGAACTGTTTCATTAGTCAGAAGTATAACCTCAATGAGCATAAATGTTTAGCCTTAATTCTGTATGTATATTATGTACACTACAAACCTTTGCCTCAACACATAGTATTTGGATTTTGTAGAATCTAAAAGTCTAACTACAAAAACTTTACAGGCTCTAGAAGAAACCATACCTAAGTGTTCGAAAGTGTTCGTAAATTTAACCGAATTGAACTGTTAAAGTCCATAAATTGAATTACATAATAGACGTAGTAAAATATGGATACATTGTTTCGCGCTATACTAGTCAATTTTTGTCGTTGGCATCGTGTACTCCGCCGTAATTGACTCCGGCGATGCGTACTCCTGATAATGCACATGATCTGCTCCCAACTGCGGGTACTTCTCACTGTTGCCAACAATGTGAACTCCATTCTCATTGGAACTACTCTTCCGAGAGCCAAAGATCAGAGCAGTTCCTTTACTGAGAATGGGACACAGCAAGGCCTGATGACAGCAGGCAAATAGTCTATAGTTCTGACCCTGGAAGGGATCTGACATTGCCGCGCATAGCATATGATCCAAGTTAATGCCAGTTAACTGTAATAACATTAAGATATTTGTGTAGTCAAGTCAGGTCAGGTCAAGTCAGGTCACTCACTATGGACAGCGGGGAAAGCAGCGCGAAGTGGTAGAAGAGCATAAAGGCAGTTCCTATTTTGGACCACTTGAAGTCCTTCGTGTCCTCTACGGTATAGGCACCTACAGTCATAAACAAGATACTTAAGTTACAAGCAGGTTAACACATATGCCAGTTATTTACCAGTTCTCAGCATATAAATGGGTATAATGTAGAGCAGGGCGTGCTGTATCCAATACGTGGCCTGCTCAAAGGGATACGTCCTTCCCTCGACTTCCGGGAATATAAATGCGAGAAACGGACCGTTTAAATTGCTCATTTGTATGCGAAACAAGGCCGTTGTTGTCTTCGTCGGCTTGGCAGCTAGTAGATAAATCTGTGATAAATAAATACAGTTAATCGATTTTGGAACTTAAGCAAACAGACTAAAAGCCCATGTTAAAGCCTACAAGTAAGCACAGCTGCAAGTATTTAACTTACCTGAAGACACGTTTGCACATGACACGGATTCAGCGCAAAGATCATTGAGCGTCCCGCGAGTTTGAAGCCCATCTCGATGCCAAAGATGACGGACATGCTGATCAGGAGGAAGAGCCTCATAGGGGAATGTGGTTTCTGCATTTCCTGTGGCGAGCACAGTTTTATGGGTGCCAATCGTTTCCACGAGCTGTGCATTATATAGATGAATAACATCGATAAAAGCGCCGATTCTGTCCAACGACGACGATCTGTCATGTAGTTTATACACTCTGGTCCCGTTGTACGTGGTATCTCATCGGTAATACCGCCCACAGCCCACTCCCAGTCCATTTTGTAAGGATTTTCTTATTTATTTGCCTTCGTTGAGCTCTAAGTCCTGCAAGATAAATATCAAAGCGTGTACTTTAATTCAGTGGAAAGTTTAAGCAACCCTTAAGACAGGGCTCCATTAAAAATTAACCGCATTGCGTGTTGCTAACAACCCGAAAAAACAACGATTTGTATATTGTTTGTAAAGCGTTTCAGTGGAACACCCGAGCCTCCAAGCGCCTTGCTCCCTTGCCTCACTGACCCCACTCTTTGCCCGTTTCCCGTTGCTAGACAAACCCCTTAATGTGTTTGAAATGCATAAAAAAAGTAAGCAACCAAAGCAAAAAGGACTTCTGTGGAGTACTCTGACTCTAAATTTGTTAAGCTACTAATTGAAGTATTGATAAAATCTATGTAGTTAAAGTTATAGAAATTTATAGGCAAAGTACATGTTAAAATACTAAATTTATTAGTAAATTTAAAGACTTATCAGGTAACAGTTTTTTGTCCACTTCCCATTAAACCTTTTCTTCTAATCTCGAGCTTTTAAAGTGCATTCTAGCTTCGTTGTGACAAACATCTACCATTTTTAGTTTGGTTTTTATTGTTGTTGACTGTTCCGGAAATGCTAAAACACGAAACGAGACTACACCGCAAAGAAAACTAGCTTTAATACCGCACTTTTCCACCGGCTTTCCTCGACTTTTCTGTCCAGCTGTCTACTCAAAAATGTAGCAAGTTGTAGCTGGGTGGTGCATGGTCCTTGTGGGAGCCGCTTGTTGAATGAAAAACAGCTTAAAAATACACAGAGAAGCTAACCCGACTGTAGTATACTCTGTGGTACTAGAGTCTTCCATTATGTTGTCAATTCTTTTATTGGCGTTCAAATATGTAAAATCTCCTATAAATTCTAAATAAACACTAAGTTGGAGTCAAGAAACAAATGATCTCAATGATTTATGTAGAAGGACTTCAAACAAGCTGATTATACTCACAATGGGGCATAAAACAAAGTCTAGATGGGAATCATGGAGGGTGGTGGGCGGTGTGTTCTATACTATGTGGAAAACTACATTGAAAATGAAATATTGTCAACGTTGACAGCTGCCGCAGCTGCAGGCAAACTTGGCCGAGTGCCAAGATCGAAGGACGTGCCAGTTGGTCAGTTTCAGTTTGAAATCCATACCACAACCCAAACTGAAGCCCTGTTGTCAAGTTGGCATACTTTCTTGCCAGTCTAAATATAATTGTACTAATTCCAATGATAGTAAATTGTCTAAATGAACGCAATGAAAGCAATCGTCTATTTCTATATTAAGCAACATTGCTGTTATTTTGAACCTCTTTGTTATAAATGATGTATAAAAATGACTTCTATTCGTGTTTACTTTAACCAAACAAGTCCATAGAATCATGTTCAATTTTAAAGTCTACTTTTCTGCGCTTCTAGAATAATTTTGAATGTCACACACCCACACAAACACACTGTCTAAAATGCAATGCAAGCAAACACAGACACACATTTATTGTGCATTTTCATTGTCAAGTGCAATAGCAAGAGCAGAAGCAAGACAGAGACGGACAGAATAAGAAAAGGAGATAGAGAGCGGCAACCCAAAGCTATTTCAAAAAAAGAGCAAACGCAATGTTTGCCTTCGAACTGTAAATTGTGCAGAGCTTTCAGGACAAACAAAACAGCGCTTGAGTCAGCTGTTTGCAAAAAGCGCACAAGAGAGGGCGCCACCAGCAATGCACAGCGGCCATTTAATTCGATTTTTCCAAATGCAAATATTTTTAATTTAATTAAATCAAAATTAATGACATGCCACTTTACAATATTATGCGAAAATTCATTAAGTAATTCAATTAGTTGTTGTTCTCACTTTTAAATTCAAGAATTTTGGCTCTCCGCCACGTGGTTTCATTCAAAGCTCAATGCGACACTCGAAGACTTTCGCAAAATTCTGAATAAATTTTGTACGTTGGCTTATCCGCAGGCATTCCTTAATAATTTATATTTAAATTTATATTTATAATTTTGCCAGTTCTGTGCACTCGCCGCAGAGATTGCATTTGCAAATTACCAACCAAAGAAGACAAAAAGAACAATCGGATATTCGCGAGTCTAAAATAAAACGCGTCCGTCGCGATGCGTCGACGTCGATAGTGTCTGCGACGGCGATTCCGACTGAACGACGCTCGACGCAGCGACACCGGCAGTGACAGAGGCAGCGTCAGTGTCAGCGTCGCTGTGTCTGTTTTTATCCCCCACTCTTGGTTTGGGGTTGTTTTGTTCATTTGATTCCTTCGGAGTCAATTCAAATTATTACCGAATAAGAGTTGTTTGCTTTCAGTTAATAATCGACAGTTGTTGGCTTTTAAATAATTACAATTGAGTTAAGACAACTCAAATTACTTATGTAATATTGTTATTAAGAAGGTTGAATTCTTAAATTTTGTAAATGCTGCTTTAATTTAAAACTGACAATTCCGCTAATATCCCTCGTCTGTAAAAGTCCTTTAAATTTGCACAAACTAAAAACTCACCACAGCTTATGCCCTCCCTCTCTCGCTCTCTTTCTTAAACACTCTCGTTGTTGCTCGTGTCTTGCTCTCAGAGCGCAGCAAAAGCTTTTGCTCTTGTAGGAAAGCTTTTGCTGTCGAGGTCTATGTCAATTTGGCGCCAAAACAAGTGATTGGCGGCCTACAAGCGCTTCCGCACACAAACATACACACATGCAGTGAAAGCTCTTCACGGACACAATTTGTTGCACAGTTGTTACAGTTACAAATTGGATTATTGGGCACAATTATTGGACACACGCTCTGATTTAAGCAGCTTTAGCGATTTTATGTCTCCCAATTCTACTCAAGCTAAATTAATGTAGAATTTAAACTCATTTTTTACTTCTTGCGAACGTTGCGAATATACAAATTTTGAATTTGCGACGTTTGCTGTTTCCGTTAGCGTCTGCGACTAGCAAATGCATGCACATAACTGTAATTAAGTGCAAACTAAAAAAAAAAGAAATGAATATGAACATTGGAAATAGCTATAAATGGCCATGGATTAACGAGCGAAGAGTGCGGCAATAGAAACACACACACACATACGCGCATACTCACACACATGGGCGTCCGTCGAAGCGGATGCAAAAACAGTTAGGCACAGTGGCACGCACACACTCGTAACTGCTGATGATTATGGAGGCGTGTTCATACGTATTCACGCAGTGTAGATTACAATTGTACGAATCAAAATACTGTTAATTAGCTAATCGATAAATCGATACGGTTCTGTTATTTACCCAATGCTTTATATATTACAATAAATAGCTTGTTTTTTGAATTACAAATTTTGTATCAGTAAAAAATGTTGTAGTAAGGTGAAAATTACATAACTTCAAAAAAAGAATGACAAATTCGGATTTACTACAAAGAAAAATTTCGTTTGCCATAAGGTGCAGTGATATATTGGTATTATCGGCAAAGTGAGACAGATACCGTCAAATTTAGCCACCCAGTAACTCTTGAATTTCATTCAGAGTCTTGCCCTTCGTCTCTGGCACAAGCAGGAAAATGAAGATGCAGGCCAGCAATGAGATTACACTAAATATCCAAAATGTCGCAGGGGCCCCGAACGTGTCCAAGCAGAAGGGGAATCCCTTGGTCACGCAGAACGCAAAGAGCCAATTGCAGGTGCCACTGATGGCGCCACAAAATGGTTTCACATCCTCTGCGAACAGTTCAGCCATGATCAGCCACGGCACTGGTCCAAATCCCAATGAGAATCCAATGATAAATAAACAGGTGGCCAATACGGGCAACCAGCCAACATCAGAGTCCTTTAGACATTTAAAATAAATGCCCATTATTAAGGTCATAACGAGCATTATTGCCGCCGACAAAAATAATAAAACACGGCGGCCAACCATGTCAATCGTCGCTATGGCAACCATTGTGGCCACCACCTGGACGACGCCAATGATGACGGTACAACCGTCTGGCGACAACCCGGTACCGGCCTTCTCAAAAATACCGGTCGAGTAAAAGATGATGGCATTGATGCCCGTAAACTGTTGAAAGAACATCAAGGCAATCGATATGCACAGTCCAATAATAGTGCCTCGACGTCGCATTCCGTCCTTAACCGGTGGTTTCTCTTTCTTAGAATCGGCGATCATGGCATTCATGTCAGCGGAATAATCCGTGTTAGCGCCACGTAACCATTTCATGGATTTATCCGCCTGTTCGGGTTTGCCCGCCTGTAGCAGGTAGACTGGAGATTCTGGAACCCAGATGAACATCAGAAAGAATAGGATTGGCAGAAAGCCACACAGTATGTTGACAGTAAATGGTTTGCAGAGTGCACCCACACCAAAGCCATAGAGTATGCCAAATACAATCCACATCTGAAAGAAGCATCCCACGACACCGCGGATTGCTATCTCGGCTATCTCCGTTGTATACACTGGCCCAGTTACGCTAAATGCTCCACCACAGGCGCCAATCACGAAGCGTCCAATGTAGAGCAAAAAGGACTTCTCGGCCCAAATGATGCATGCCCAGCCCACTAAATAGGGCAGTACCAGGAGGAGCATTACAAGTTTGCGACCAAAGAGAGAGATCAATATGCCAATGGGAATGCATATAAAGGCCGCTCCGAGCGTTAATGCTGAAGTGACCCATCCCCATTCGTCACCACTCATCGAGTAGGAGTACGCTTTTCCTCCTTTGATCGGTTTCTCCATTGGCCCAGACCATCCCAACGAAGCACCCAAGCAGAAGGCTCCAAATGCGGCTATTAAGCCCGCTAGTAACTGCTTTATTTTACCCATCTACAAGTAAAACTTTAACTAAAATTTTGGAAGGTTTATCTTAAACTGAACAAGTTGGAAAATATGTATTGAATAATCATTTTTAATACATTCCAATTTACATTTAGATCAGTGTGACACTTAACGCAAATATAATATTTTTAATAAACCAATAATGAAAGAGTGTAATCTTTTTTTAGAGAGAACTAATTAATTATGCAGTTAGTGTTTTCACGACAGAATGCAAAATTTAAATATAATATATATTTTTTTTTTACTTATTTATTTTCATTTTATTTTTTGTTACCAGAGTATGAATTTTTTTTTATGTATAAGAAAAATTATTTAGCTTTAACATAAATTAAAATCATAAAATATTTTAAAAGTAAGATTCAAATTAGATTTAAAAAAAAGTTGAATATTATAATAATTAATAATTAAATTTACTTTATTATAAACATTAATAATAATATAACGGGACTCTATAAGAGCATCATATAAAAATCTGATCAAGTTTTGTCCAAGTTGGACGACTATATGGTATAGCTGTCATGCGGAGAATCGCCTGAAAATATGCTCTAAATTTTAATAACAAGCTATCTTTATCAAACCCACTAGTGTCCATCACCTAAAAGCTTGTACTTATATTATTGTTTATAAGATATGTTAAAACTAAATAGCGGATCTCCTATATTTGTGGACCCAACCATAACAACGAAGTTATCTGTTAGCTGTATTTATGAAGAATGTTTCTGTGGGCAAATAGGAAGTCGTGATTCTTTGTTTAGTATTCAAGATGTAAGCTTGTTTTTTAGGGTATTAGTTACAGAAGCTTTTTTTGTGCAGTTTCATTAATTTTGCGATAGAAATTACCGATATATGTAAACTCAGAATTAAGGCATAGACTAACTTAATATGAAGTTCAAACCTGTAGCTCTGATCATCTCTGAAATCTTTTTGTTCATACGGACGAGCAGACAGATAGACAGGCGGACATGGCTATATCGAATATATATACTTTATGGGGTCAGCCAAGCCTCCACCACCAAATGTACTATTGCTTATAGTATAAACAAGAAAGAATGCTATAGTCGCCTCGCGACTTTAGGATACCCGTTACTCAGTTTCAATTTGTTATTAACAATGGTTATGGATGTAATACCTTGGCAAACACAGGACATTTTCATAAAAATTCATGTTTAGAGCATATTTTCGACCGATCGGCCCTATGGGCGCTATACGATATAGTTGTCCGATTTGGATCAAACTTGGTCAGTATATATATATTATTGGCAGATGTATTCTGTGTGAGTTTGATTAATATAGTTTTGTTAACGCAAAAGTTTTCCATACTAACTCATATTTGGAGCGTATTTTTGACCGATCGGCCCTATTGAGCTATACGATATAGTTGTCCTATTTGGATCAAACTTGGTCAGTACATGTACTTCCTAGACATGTACTTTCCGTGTAAATTTGGTTTAGATAGCATAGCTAACAAAAAAGTTTTCTATACTAAAACATTCTAGTTTAACCTGTACATTTACCTTTATATGTAAAATAAAACGCCCTAAAGTGGGCGTGTCAAAAACAAAAACAAACTTGTACTGCTTGGGTATTGTACCTTTCATTTGCGACCACTATCATCTTTCTAGCTCTTATAGTCTCTGAGATCCTTTTGTTCATACAGACGGACGGACGGACGGACGGACGGACGGACGGACGGACGGACGGACGGACGGACGGACGGACGGACGGACGGACGGACAGACGGACAGACGGACAGACGGACATGGCTATATCGACTCGGCTATTGATGCTGATCAAGAATATATATACTTTATGGGGTCTGCCACGCCTCCTTCTGCCTGTTACATACATTCCAACGATTACAATATACCCTTTTACTCTACGAGTAACGGGTATAAAAAGAGTGATTAACGGCATCCAAAGATATATTTTAAAAATCGAGTTTAATTTTGGGGACTAGGTTGTACAAAAAATATACTTTTATGTTATAGCAAAATGTGGAAACAGTTCCAATATAATAATGTAGGACAGTGTGCCAATGCCGACACCATAGAAGAAAACGAAGCTACAAAAGCTTAAAAACGGTAACCAATCCAAATTTCGGAAATAGCTCTCCTGACGCTCTTTCAGAAGGAAGTAAATGGCCAGGAGAGCATTACTGAGGACATCCAAGAATATGGTGAAAATAAGGAGATGACGTCGCCTGCAGCAATTCACCGAGAGCATGGATGCCATTGAGGATCGAACAAGAAAGATGCCTACAATCACCGTGCACATATCCGGCTCAAAGCCAAAACCCCTGTCCGACTTGCGGTGAATGTCCGTGCAGTAGGCAATAATTGCAGTGCCGCCGGAAAAGTTCTAGAATAACATTAGACCGATGAAAATGACAAGAGCTCTGGTCGTCCTCACCAAGAATTTTGCTCAATCCTAAATTTCTGAACATCTAATTGGAGATTGACTAGCTCATCGCTCACGTCCTGATCACGCAGCCACTTAAGTGATCTTTCAGCCTTTTGCGGTTTGTTCCTGAGCAAATAGTAAACTGGTGATTCTGGCATCCAGATGAACGAGATCAGGAAAAAGAATGGCAAAATTGCACAGGCATAATTTAAATAGTCCCAGCGCTTAAAGCCACCAGCAATGTAGGCATAGAGTATGCCCACAACATAAAATGTGGCAAAGAAAGATCCCAGGGTATCTCTGACTTCCCGCTGTGCAATTTCGGCGCAATACAAAGGCACAGTGATGAAGTAGCTTCCACCGGAAAAGCCTAACAAGAAGCGTGCCAAAATCAGCATCGTCGGATTGATGGCAAAGATTATGAGGGCCCAAAGCTGTCAAATTTGGTGGAACTATGGCCGTTTTGCGGCCCAAACAATCGGCCAGCAAACCAATGGGAACTACCACAAAAAAACAGCCCAGCCATAAGATCGAGCATATCCATCCGTACTCTGCCAGATCGACGGCAAATCCGTATTCCATCTTCTCTATTATATGATATTGTGCTGGTGCTGACCAGCCAACTGAAGCGCCCAGGCTCAGTGCACCCAATGATGCAAAGACGCCTGCAAAGTGCTGGTTTTGGCCGCCTGGACGATCTCAAAAACTTGACATAAATTTAAAAATATAAAGAACAATAAAACAAATACTACGTTTTATTTTGTATTATGAAACCTTTATTCAGCAAGTTTTTTTTTAACGGCTTTTCAGCACAATCGATGTTGCCAGACTGTTGTGTTACTCATATTGGTCACAGCCAACTTCACGTTTGTGCTGATAACATTGTTTTGATATTGCATTGTTTCTTTGTGCGACATTATTATAAATGACTCACCGTCAGTTCGAGATAATTGATATAAAGTGAACGTTGATGCTGTGTTATTCAACTAGTACCCAAAAAATTATTATAGCATAAAAATGGCACTGGTAACTGACCAAGAATGGGCCGATTATAAGGTATTAAACTATTTACAACGCAAAACATATCAGCTGACAAACATTTCATTGCAGGCTAAATTTGAAAAGAGCTACGACGCAGAAGAAGATAAAATGCGTCGGGAAATTTATGTAAAAGCTAAGGAGAAAATTGAGTCCCATAACAAGAAATTTGAGACTGGAGAGGTGACATGGAAAATGGGCATTAACCATTTAGCCGATTTAACGGAGGCTGAGTTTGCTTCCCGTTGTGGTTCAAGAAAGCCGCAGTAAAAATTTGTGAAAATGAAACTCAGCCAATGTAAGACAGTAACATTTAAATAAGTGAATCTCTCCAAATGTATTTTTAAACATTATATACATGTATGTGCATTTTACCACTTTAATAAACATTTGCTAAATTTGGCATTTATCAGTCTGTAATAGATGGTCACACTGTACACTGACACTGTACACCACATAATTTTTTTAAAAATTGCCAAAAAAAATTTAAAAAAGGAGCCAGTTTTAATAAAATGGAGCCAAAAATACTGGTTTCTTAGCAATTCATATTTAAATAAAAAATAATAATTTTTTCATTTAGTAAAGACAGTTCATTTGATTCCTTTCTTATAAATTTGTGTGCATGGGCTTAATAACAAAATAAACGATTTCATTAAAGATTATTTAATCTGATTTTGTTTTCTTAAAATTCTTCATTTTCTCCCTTAACTTATAAATAAAATAAATAAATATTGAAATCAAATAATCGTCAACAAAAGGAGCCAATTAAAAAAAAAAAAAGAGCCAGGGAGCCAAACGATAAAAAAGAGCCAGTTTTGGTTCCAAATCGCCAAGTGTGGCAACCGTGCTGTTGATTAGTAAACTAACTTGATATCAATTCAGCGGAATTTATAATTTACTTATTAATATTTTTAAAGCAAATTCTTGGAATAACATTCCACAATTTACAAATATGCGGGCTCCATTAACTTAACGACCAATTACTAATGGGGCCAAACACTAAGAACCATTTAAATAATGGGAAATTCAACGATACTTCGTCTACAATACTATCGATTGATATATAAAGTTTATCGATAACAGCGATTACAATATGCAGCCCTCGTCACGAATGTATTTATCAGTTTTCCAAACTCGGGCCACACTGCAGAGTTGATATATAACTTTTTAAAAGTTTGTAAACTTTTTATTTTGATCACGTCAACACAAACACGTATAATATTTGTTTTCATTTCATATTTTAACATATCTGTGCATCGCGCTTACAAATTGAACTAAAGTGCATTTTTTTTACAGCTCCTGATAGCAGCAGCAACACCAAAATGTTCCGAATCATGCGTGTGCCATCGATTTTGGCCAAAAATGCAGTCTCCTCTATGGTAGGTAGCCAAAAACCGGCTCCAATGGCAAAACCCCATTACACAACTATTCAAAAGCCTGCAATAACGTTGTCAGCTTAAAAACTCGAAAATTATTCAATTGTAGTAAACGGAAAGAAGTCAAGAATATTCCCAAAAAAAATGAAAACGCATCCCTCGTCTGTCAGTCAGTGTGTTATGTAATTTTATTAAATTACGCGTTGGCGTTAACTGCCTCACAGTGTTCACTGTCATTGCATTAACCTAGGCATGCAACAATTGGATATCGTATGATTTTCCCTACTGCATCTGGAAATATTTATTTCTGTCAACGCAGTTCACATGCAGAGGTTATGTAGCACGTAGCACTCACCCCGCACCAACACCAGGCCTACGATCAGTTTGGTAACAAAAGCGGCTCATATACATTTTTCGGTGCTTTGACTAGGCGTTGTCCCCTCACTTATTTGTATTCTATTATAACTAAGCCATTTGCTGATAACTGATAAGCTAATTTGTTAATTCACTGCCCAACTGTTTGTGTTAACGAGCTACAAGAGACAACGAGAGGCGCGTCTTTCGACCAACAGCTGATTATACAATTAACAATATTGATAAGCACTACACTTTATATAATCAGACAAATGATTGAGCTGCGCTTCCGCTGATTAATCCGACACATTTGTCAACACACTCCTGTCAGACCTGGGAATCTTTTTAATCTCTTCATTTTAATACACACAAGCTTAAATAATTGCATCGGTGTATGTGTTTACCTGCGATCGTGTGTGTGTATATGTGTGAATTGGCAGCAATTTTGCAAACGCTGAAAGTTGTCTTATCGCTTGTGACAGTTGTTAATTTTGACACGGGTTCTTTTACTAAAATACAGTTAACATTTAAGTCGTGTTCGTTTCATTTTCAATTTCATAAATTGATCCTTTTAAACAGAACTTGGTAACATTGCGTTCCTAGGAAATGGTGCAACTGGTGCACCCATATTTAAAATCTGTAACCAGTTATCACTTTTAGCTTGCAAAACCTGTTTAAGTTCGTGGCATTAACTGTGGGTAATATTTGGACAATAATTAGTAATAATAAATGCTTAATAAGTCCGCTATACTATGATTTAAGAATTTAGAATGTAATTTTCAGTGTTGTTTTGGTCCGTGCATAGGTCATTTATCATCCATTACGATTAGTATAGCGTGAGACAAGCGATCTTGAGCGCTTCTACAAACAGTCGATTAAAATAATCGTCATTAAACTAATTGTCAATTACAGCAACGTGTGGCAACAGTTGCAGCAGCGTCGTCGCAGCGCAGCTTTCACATAACATCGGGACTACAGCGGGCTAAATCGGCAAATCCGGATGCCATCTCAAAACAATATCCAGTTGTGGATCATGAGTATGATGCGATTGTGGTTGGCGCCGGCGGCGCTGGTCTTCGTGCCGCCTTTGGATTGGTCGCTGAAGGTTTTCGCACGGCTGTGATCACCAAATTGTTCCCCACCAGATCGCACACGATTGCCGCCCAGGGTGGCATTAATGCGGCACTGGGCAACATGGAACAGGATGACTGGAAATGGCATATGTATGATACGGTCAAGGGCAGCGATTGGCTGGGAGATCAGGATGCCATACACTATATGACACGCGAAGCCCCAAAGGCTGTCATCGAACTGGAGAACTATGGCATGCCCTTCTCCCGCACCCAGGATGGCAAGATCTACCAGCGTGCGTTCGGTGGTCAGAGCTTGAAGTTCGGTAAGGGCGGACAGGCGCACAGATGTTGTGCAGTCGCCGATCGTACTGGTCACTCCCTGTTACACACACTGTACGGCCAATCCCTGAGCTACGACTGCAATTACTTTGTTGAGTACTTCGCCCTGGACTTGATCTTTGAGGACGGCGAGTGCCGCGGCGTGTTGGCTATTAATCTGGAGGATGGCAGCCTTCATCGTTTCCGTGCCCAGAACACTGTTATTGCCACCGGTGGCTATGGACGCGCATTCTTCTCCTGCACCTCGGCGCATACTTGCACCGGTGATGGCACCGCTTTGGTGGCACGTCAGGGATTACCATCACAGGATTTGGAGTTTGTGCAGTTCCATCCAACAGGCATCTATGGAGCTGGTTGCCTCATTACGGAAGGTTGTCGCGGCGAGGGCGGCTACCTCATCAATTCCAAGGGTGAACGTTTCATGGAACGTTATGCACCCGTCGCTAAGGATCTGGCATCCCGTGATGTTGTCTCGCGTTCCATAACCATTGAAATCATGGAGGGTCGTGGTGTTGGTCCCGAGAAGGATCATGTTTTCCTACAACTGCATCATTTGCCACCAAAACAGCTGGCTGAGCGTCTGCCTGGCATCTCCGAGACCGCCATGATCTTTGCCGGCGTTGATGTTACCCGTGAACCAATCCCTGTGCTGCCCACTGTTCACTACAACATGGGCGGTATTCCCACTAACTATCGTGGCCAGGTATTGACTATTGACCAGAGCGGCAACGACAAAATTGTGCCCGGTCTCTATGCAGCTGGAGAAGCAGCCTGCAGCTCCGTGCATGGCGCCAATCGCCTGGGTGCCAATTCACTATTGGATCTTGTAGTCTTTGGACGTGCCTGTGCCAAGACAATTTCCGAAGAATGCTCACCAGGTACCCCAGCTCCTTCAGTCAAGGATGTAAGTAGCCAAATCACGAACTAACCACTAGAATATACCCAAAATGAATTGTGTTCCATTCGTTACAGAACGCTGGCGAAGCTTCAGTGGCCAACTTGGATAAGCTGCGTTATGCCAATGGCAGTATAACCACCGCTGATCTGCGCCTCAAGATGCAGAAGACAATGCAAAACCATGCGGCTGTGTTCCGCGATGGCCCCATCCTGGAGAAGGGTGTGAAGGAAATGAAGGAGATCTACAAGCAATTCAAGGACATTAAGGTCATCGACAAGTGAGTAAATGGTTAACAGTCCAGTGTATAGGTGAATCAACACTTTGCTTTACAGATCTCTGATTTGGAATTCAGATCTTATTGAGACACTGGAGTTGCAGAATCTGTTAGCAAATGCACAGATGACCATTGTGGGTGCTGAGGCGCGAAAGGAATCCCGTGGAGCTCATGCACGTGAAGATTACAAGCAACGCCTTGATGAATACGTAAGATAAACAAATTAAATGTTTATTAGAAACAATTCTAAACAATTGCACTATGCTTTTGAACAGGACTACAGCAAACCAGTAGACAGCCAGACAAAGAAGCCAATGGAGGAGCATTGGCGCAAACATACGCTCGCTTGGGTGACTAGTGATGATGGCAATGTCGAACTTAAGTATCGCGGAGTTATTGATCACACGCTGGACGATGAGGTGCAAACAGTGCCACCAGCAATTCGCTCCTACTAGAAGAACACATACAGGCACACATATACACAAGTACACACACACACACACACACACGTACACAACACAAAACGGATGACTACTTAACGGTTCGCAGAACAAAATTCAAGTCGCTTTGTTTACAAATCCAATTGGTATTTTTGGATAATTGTTTTGCTGCTGCTTTTATGCCAAAATTGTACAGATATTTGATGTGTAGCGTATACAATTGTATGATTCCTTCTTCCGACTTCGTCCACTGACCAGTGCCCACCCCGATTAACGTACATATGCTTTTTATTTGTTTCTTGACACTTCTAATTGATTTCTTTTCTTTCTTTTTGTTTTTACCCCTCTGATTCAAAATTATGCGACATTTGTTCGACATATAAGTGAAAAGTAGCGAAAATTATAAAAACGACGGCGATGACGTCTTTACTGTAACAAAAACAAAGCAAACAATAAGAATAATAAGAAAATGTCAGGAATAACAATTTTCTAGTATTTGTTAAACTTATTAAATTATTGAAACAAAACAATATATTCAACACAACTTATTTTAAACAGTTTTGAAAAGGAAATGGAAATGAAGCTGCTCTATACAGAGGATGTCTAAAATATTGATTGAAGTACACGATATTTAGATAGGATTACAATCCACAAGAACTGACAGCAAAGTTAAAACACTTCATGTGACTACTATATAATTTTAAACACAAAATGTATGTTGAATTTGGTCAAATATGGCAAATCGCCGGCACTTAGGGCCAGGCTTTCTGCTGTAGATTTAAGCATGGAATACATATATTTGATCTGATGTCAGCTTCAATCCCGTCAAGCTATCGACGGCAGCTGTGTTGAAACCTGTGGGTCCACAAATGGCAACGTAGCTGAAGTTTTCTTTTGACTGATCCTTAAACAGAGGCTCCAGCAACTCCCGACAAATGCGACCGGGTTGAGTCTGCTGCTCCTCCGACTGGGACAAAATATGACTACAGCTGAATCGCTCATCGGAGTCCTGTAGAGTCTGCAGCTTACTCCTTAGCCATATATCCGCGGTCGTCTTGTTAAAGTACATCAGATGCAAACGTTCTCTGTGGGATTAGATGTATTGATTAGAACTCAACTAGTCTTTTGTAGCGATCTGAACTCACAGGCGATTCGTTTGGCGCTTTAGCAGTGGTCTCAGCAGACTCAAAATGGGTGTGATTCCGCTGCCCGCAGCCAGCAACAGAATATTGCGATGACCTTCAAGTTTGGACAGTTTGAAGGCGCCGCGTGGCAGACTTAGTTGCACCATTTCACCAGGATTGAGTTGATGCAATTGCTTAGATACGACTCCATTTTCGTAATACTTTATTAGAAACTCCTGCGATGTGGTCAGAACTGGTTCCGAGTCCACCCGATCGCTGTTGGATGGCAGATACGTATGCGGGACAGGGGTATAAGGACGCTCCTGTAACTCTCCGTTGTGACGCACCTGAATGTCGAGGTGATAGCCCACAGGTGGGTGTAGTAGCACCTGTTGCTTTACACTTTGTAGGCTCAGCTCAAATGAATCGTGATTAAAATGCTCGCAGCGTAACACCTCAAAGTTAAGCAGATTATCTTCCAGCTGGGGATGGGCATTTACTTCATGAGTTCCATATGTTGTCCATGGCTCTGGAACCAGTTTGCTCAGCACCACTTCGATTTTGCCAGTCTCTAAACCCACACGCACCGCCTTTGGGGGCCACACGATTTGGTGGCTCAATTGAAAGTGGAAGACATGCCACTTCTCCGCTAACTGAACACGAATCTCTAGTGCTTCGCTAGCTTCATCTGATTTTGAGCGATTCAGGAACACTCCGGGATTAGCTAATCTTCGTGTATAAAAGCAAAGAGTTAGTTCACTACATTGCTGAATCCAATCAAACCGTGGCACAGTGTCTACTCGAACTGGTCGTGGAGGTGGTGGTGGTAATCCAATAGTCTCTGCATCAGCCACGTTTTCTTTAAGTGGACCCACGTAACACTTGCCTAGTAATTGGGGATAGTTCACCCAGGCGTGCACCTCGTCAAATAGTTTAGTAGCATCGCGCCCAACTCCGCGCATCAGTTCATCGACGCCGCCTGGATGAAAGTCCATGTAGCGAGTGACATTGAAAACTTTGCCTCTAATGGCCATCCAGGCATCATTAACTTGATTGTGCTTGGCCAGCTCGCTCCGACTGACAGGTATTAAACGCCCTCCGGTGCCAGAAAGATCGGCACCTGAATTGCAAAGTCGTATCCAGCTCATCAAGGAGTAGCCTGGTTTCAGGGCGCATTTGTTGCGAGGGTTTCCCGTTGCAGATCCAGTGGCTAGCTTCTGTGGCGCTGAGCTGGGCAATTGCAGACTGTTTACGGATAATGAGGTAACCGCCGGCGGCTTGAGCGGTGCTTTTCGGTTCATTTGTGCAGGTGGTTTTAATGTAGAATCACTCATAGTGCTGTTTCACTGTTGTTATTGTTTATGGCTCAACAGCTGAACTTGAAACTACGATGGGCAACAGCTGTTCATCGATATATACTTTGTGGGTAAACGAACGATAATTTAACTATCGGCTGAAAGCCAATCGTATATCGGACTGCGTACCATCCTTCGTTTTGCTTTTAAAAATCAGTCTTCAACGAGTCGGTCAGCTGTTTGGATCTAAGTGTTGCGGGTAAAACTACACACATTATAAACGTAATTCGATCGCCTGACTTGTACATTTTTAATATCAATACCCAATAGCTATCATTTAATGGCTTTGCTCGTTTTGTGGCGGACAACAACACGAAAAAACTCAATTAAGTGTCATGTCCAACACGCATATATCCAGAGCTTATAAGTGTATAGAAAATACATGAAAAAACAAATTGGCGCATTATTCTCGAACCGGTTCAATCTAAAATGCAAAAAAGTGCAACAACTAATACGTGTCTATATGCAATTATGACATTACTAATGGTGCACACACATGTATAATATGCATGTAAATGAAAGTGAACATGTTTGGACAAATGCTGGAAAATTTGTTATTGCATTTGGCTTCCATAATCCTAAACATAAAATTGGATTTATGCATTCTCCTTTGAGAGAATGATGTCATTGACCAATAATCCATTATTGCTTGACTCTCGCCGGTCGTTGTTTGCCTTTCCACAGGTCACACCTCTCACTCCCACGCACACAGCCACAAACAGATGTTTTGTTCATTCCGCCATTGAATTCTTGCAGCTTTACCTTTGCCCTACTTGCTCCCCATGCTCCATGAGCCAATCACGCATCTGAAAGCTCTCTTTGTCAGCGTAATTCGTGCTTTAAGAGCAACAAGTGTCGGCGTTAAAAAGCTCTTCACTAAAATCAAAATAAGTGCAGATTACTTGCAATGGTCGAGTCGGTGTATTAGGACTTAAGCTAATCTTATCGCTAAAAGCGCTATAATTAGTTTGCTAATACAATATGTGTGTACATGTGTAGTTTGCTCTTTGGCTCTTCTGTGTGACTGCTTGATAAAGTGTCGAACTTTGCGCAATCCAATTGGGAAATACATTATTACCCATTTTCAGATTAGTTATTTATGAGCTTGTTTTGTTTGTTGCCATGTGGAAATTGTCGTGTTTACCCACAACTACCAATTCAATTAAAATTACTACAAATTCAAAGTGCTTCAAAATATGCCGATATGCTGGCAGCAGCAGCGACAACAACAACATTTACAGCTGATAACAAAAGTAACAACAACAATGAGAGAGCTTGTTCCAGTCATGACCATGACAGACCGACATATTTACAAAAGAGTGCCGCTAAAAGAGAGATAAGAATAGTAAACTGTAGAAGAATCGAGTGGGAGAGGGTCATCTGAATGAGCTCGACTGAAAGGGATAAACAGTACCGTACATATGCCTGAAATACCCAGCAAATGTTAGTACTGCAACAAACCAACTCGCTGTCTTAATACACAAAAATTTCTTCGTTTATTTCATGGCAAACAATTTTCAAACTGCTTTAAATTTGTTGAGATTTTTAGCAGTGAATTTAAGAAAATTTTTAAGTCAAATTAGTTGATTCTATTGAAAGGCTAGAGGTTTTTACTTAAATATATAAATGTGTGAGTTTGGTTAAACTAACTTAATATAAATGTTTCACTACTCGGGGCGATGTTGTCTGCCTGGCCCACAGACGGACTTTTATTCCAAGTTTTGAGCCTCTGCTCTACTCTTTTAATATAATGTAAAATACGGATTTAAGTTTTAATACTTGAGAAGCTTCAAATTTGGACATTTCATATTTGAAATCAAATTTATGTTGAGTACAATTCGATTGATTCAGAAAAATAAGTTTTAGCTGTTTTTCAATTGCAAAGTATCAACTTTCTAGATTAGTATTTCGATGGATGCCCTGAAACTCTAGTATTTTTATTAAAAAGATGAAATATTTAATTACATTTAATGTTAATTTTAGTTTTATTTCCAGTGAAAAGAAAAAGACTCCTAATATTAAATAATATTAACAAACAGAGTTAATCGTGTTTCAAATGATAACTTTTTAATGTTTCCCTTTTTCACGGGTTATATTTTTTTTGTTGCTTAAGATTTAACTTCAACTCTTAGAGCTCATTTTACAGACACTACAGGGAAAGGCTTTCGACCTCAACGTTATGCCCATTTCGTTGTGTTTTTCTTTATTTGTTATCATGTTTGTGTTGACTAGAGTATGACTAGAGGTTTGAATCGAAAAGTCAGTCCAACAATGAGTCATTCATATACTGACACATGTGAATGCTGTCCATATATATAAACTAACTGATTGAATTATATGTACATGTGTGACATAGTTCTCTTGGTCTCTCTGTTTCCATTTGACAATCATTTATACAGTACTACATATTTCTGAGACTAATTCGATTCGATGCGATAAGATAATACTTCCACATGGAGAATTATGATTTAAACAACGCATATGGGCACAATAATAAATCTGATCGAAGGAAATATTGTCGTTTGATGAACTTTGTCGGGGCTTATCAGCTCAGTTAGTCTACCCAGATATTAACCCGTCAATTTCAAATGATTATTTACTTAAATACATTTAAGGCACTTGGAAATTTTCCGTTTTGCAAATTAAAACGCAAACAAAAGAAATTTTGTTTACTTGGATTATTTACAGATGTACCGAATTGTTCAACTATTGAATTATAGAAAGAGTATTGTGAAAATCCAGTTATTATTTTGAACCCTACAATCAATTGCTTAGTCATAACTATGCCGATTTTAGTGAAGTGAATGACTCATAGTTTTTGACAATAATCATGGGTACGTGGTGCTCACTGTCGGGTCCGAACTATAAACCCCTAATCGACACACAACTAAATTTGTATATCAGTATGCTGTGAGCATTTTGTTGAATTTCTTATCGAATCCTATTAAAAATTCCATTTGAAAATTAAATCCAATTAGGCAATTGCTTATTTAATGGACTATTATAAGAAATTTATATGTATGTGGATACATAAAGTAAGGGTTAAGAATAGGTTTTCATTGATTGCTGCAGGTTTACTACTAACAGCTGTTAACTAACATTGCAGTCTATAACATGTCTGTTAACTTAAGAGCTGGAACTCATTTGCGTATGAAACTGTTTACAAAAGATTTATTTGTTTAGAGACAAAGAACGCTATCTAGAACTTTGTTTATCCGCTTTTCGACTAATTTTAGCTGAAATCTGTTTAATCTTTGCAGAGACAAAACCCATGGGCAGCAGAAGGAACAGCAGAAAGTGCAACTATATCATTTTGAACAATAAAATTTAAACCCATATCAGACAACATGGAGCCGGAAAGCGTACCTCTGAGCCGAAAACTTATGGCCATACTTTTTGGCCTGTTACAGACCTTCTTTCGGTTTGTCTTTCGCTTGATCTACGGAGCCAAGGGTCAGCATATGCCACCCATTACGGATCCCATTTTACTTGAATCGGCCACATCCTTGGCCACCAAAATTCGCAAACAGGAGGTAAGTAAAACAATACCTCGAAGCACATCAATTTGCACTACATTCTCTATGCTTTTCAGTTGAGCAGCGTTCAGGTGCTGGAATCGTTTATACGCCGCATCCGAGAGGTGAACCCTTTGCTGAATTGTGTAGTGGACCAGCGCTACGATGATGCCCTTAAGGAGGCCAAGGCTGCTGATGATCTAATCAAGTCGGGAAAATACACGGTGGAAGAGTTGGCCGAGCAGCAGCCCTTTCTGGGTGTGCCCATTTCCACCAAGGATTGCATTGCAGTCAAGGGTATGTCCACCAAAAGATTATGATAAACTCATGTTAACGGTTCACTTCCCCCAGGCATGCTCCACACAGCCGGTCTCTATGTGCGACGGGATGTGCGTGCTGATCAGGATGCTGATGCCATGGCTCTAATGCGCAAAGCGGGCGCGATTCCTTTTGCCCTGACCAATGTCTCAGAGGTGTGCATGTGGTGGGAAAGCAACAACACGGTGCACGGCAGAACAAGCAATGCATACGACACCAATCGCATCGTGGGCGGCTCCAGCGGCGGCGAGGGCTGTGTCCAGTCGGCAGCAGGCTCACCCTTTGGCTTGGGATCGGATATCGGAGGTTCCATTCGCATGCCCGCCTTCTTTAATGGAATTTTTGGACACAAGCCTAGCAAACTGATTGTATCGAATAAGGGACAGTTCCCAACGCCCTTCACGGATGAGCAGAATACATTCCTGGGTCTGGGTCCCATGTCACGCTTTGCAGAGGATCTGCGTCCCATGCTGCAGATCATGGCTGGCGAAAAAGCCAAGTTATTGCGTTTGAACACTCCTGTGGCACTGGAGAAGCTCAAGTTCTTTTACCAGGAAACTGACGGCGGTGGCCGCATGGTATCGTCTGTGGATCCCGACCTCAGGCAGGCTATGCGTCGCATTGTCCGACATCTGAGCGAGAAGTTTGGCAGCGACCAGGTGGAACAAGTGCAACTGCCTCAGATTAGACAATCGGCTGCCATTTGGTTTGCCAATATGCGCGATGATTCCGGACACGGATTTAGTTATCAGCTGGGAGATTTGCGCTATGATATCAACACTAATCTGGAGATGCTTAAGTGGTTCTTTGGTGCCTCCAAGCACACGTTCATTGGTCTAACCACTGCGGTGATGGATAATCTGCAGTGCCAGCATGGATCCTCCAAGTACAAGCATCTGGTGGCTAAGCGAGACCAGCTTCGGGCCAACATTCAGAAGATGTTGGGCGACAACGGTGTCCTCATCTATCCCACGCATCCAACTGTAGCTCCATATCACAACGAGCCGATTTTGCGTCCCATTAACTTCTCCTACACCGGTATTGTAAATGTCCTTGGCTTCCCCGCCACCGCCGTTCCGTTGGGACTCGGCATCGAGGGTCTGCCACTGGGCGTACAGGTGATAGCCAACTTCAATGAGGATCGCCTTTGCCTGGCCGTCGCCGAAGAGCTGCAGCGTGCCTTTGGCGGCTGGCAGCGACCAGAGGTTCGTCTCTGAGCACCCTTTTATATGTGTGTTACTTAGTTTAGTCCTTAAATTTTTTGTATCCTCTATTCTGTGTCCCAGTCAAACAAAACACCCACCAAATACTAATGAAATCTGTCAACTGATCTATCAATGTGTTATCTAATGTTCCCTACTTGTAATTGTATTTACATACACACCTAATGTGTATGTATTCGTATGTATAAGGATTCTAGTGCCTCGTAGTATCGGAATTTGATTGTGTGGTTATTGCAATTATTATATATGTCAAGAAAATGTTTTTAATCTTAAACGGATAAGTATTGTGTAAGCTAAAATCCTTCGATTTTGCATTTAAACTAAAAATAAAAATTACTTCAAGTCTAAAAATGGTCCTACTTTTTTGCTTAAACAGCGTATTGTCTGCAGACTTGTTCGGCATGCCACTGTTAGTTAACATAAACTTAACATAACAGAGCAGTGCATTAACATAACTACGTTGGCTTTGAAATACGAAGTTCAGAGTCGTTTGCTACTTGAATTTACGCTCAGTCATTTTCATTACAATTAAAATATATACATATGTCCAACTAATATATAGTTGCTGATCAGAAATTTCTTGTGAAATGTTGCCGAATGACAGAAAGCATTTAAGGTTCAAGCACTAAACTAAAATTACAAATTGCAACTCTCAAAATTTTTGGTAAATTTTTTAGACAACACGAACGTCACAATCAGAATTCGAATCAAATCACGAATCAATCGGTACGTCGAGCGATTCATAGACTCAAATCTGGAAGACTCTACAACAACAACAGCGGCAGTAATCACAACAAGATGAGCAAGGCAGATCCCATATCCCTCAGCTTCCATGACTCCTGTCTGCGCATGTCCGACGTCCAACTGCTGCATGGACCACGATGGCTAAATGATCAGGTAACTAATACCCAATGTGTTCCAAAATATCCCTTTTCTAATGTATTGATCCATCTTACAGATCTTGAGCTTCTATTATGAGTACCTGTCCCATGTGAAGTACAAGAACAACAATGATGTTTACTTCATAGCGCCCGAGGTGACCCAGTGCATGAAGTACATGGACGAATCCGAGCTGGGGATGATCTTCGGAGAGCATAAAGCCAACAGCAAGCCATTCATATTCTTTGCCCTGAATGACAATGGGACTACCGAGGCAGGGGGAACTCATTGGTCTCTCCTGGTCCTATCAAGACCAGAGAAAACATTCTTCCATTTTGATTCATACGGAAACAACAACACAGAGGCATCAGTGGATCTTATGAGCAGGGTCAAGGATTTGCTGGGTGTGCGACAGGTCAAGTTCCGGCCCATGAGGTGTCTCCAGCAGGCCAATGGCTACGACTGTGGTATCCATGTCATCTGTATGACCGACCACATAGCCGATTATGTGAATCGCTATGAGATGATCGAGGGATTGCCCAGTCTGCACCACGACACTGTCAAGGCTAAGAGGGCGGAGCTGCTCAAGTTGATCATATCCTTGGGTGGCAAGGACTAATGACTTGACTTGATTGACTCTTGACTCTTCACATGAATTGCAATTGAGATTGTAAAAGTTAGTTGATTTTCAATGTTTCTTATGTGATTTATTAAAGAATTGAGCTATATTTAAAGTTGACTCTCAACTATTTATTTATTCTTGTCTCTGGTGTGATCTTTAAGCGACCCTCAAACATGTCAACGCTTGCATAAAATTCCATTTTTAAATAATCTTGAAAATTCTTAGTTCTACCTGCTGTACCCAATCCACCAGCTTCGATCTGGTTGTATAAACATTATGTTGAAGCATCTACAATTCTTAAGCAAACAATCTGGATCTGTATACGCGACGCAGTCATAATAATAATAAACATTTTGATCAGCTTCAACTTTATGCATAAATAAATAAAGTACATTTATTTGAAACCAAACTTAAAGTACTTGTCGCTCTTCTTTCAAGCGTGCTCCGCTTACTTGTCTCCCTAATAATTGTGCCTAGCACAGAGCAAGTAATCAATAAATTAAACAATTAACTTAATTTATCAATATCATTATCGTTGAATCCTTGGATGCACTTAGAAACAACTCAACCTGTGATTCTAAGCACAGAGTCTATTCCTTTCCACCCAACGATAGGATAAGTTTCAGCAGCTCCGCCCTCTTAGCCTTGACAGTGTCGTGGTGCAGACTGGGCAATCCCTCGATCATCTCATAGCGATTCACATAATCGGCTATGTGGTCGGTCATACAGATGACATGGATGCCACAATCGTAGCCATTCGCCTGCTGGAGACACCTCATGGGCCGGAACTTGACCTGTCGCACACCCAGCAAATCCTTGACCCTGCTCATAAGATCCACTGATGCCTCTGTGTTGTTGTTTCCGTATGAATCAAAATGGAAGAATGTTTTCTCTGGTCTTGATAGGACCAGGAGAGACCAATGAGTTCCCCCTGCCTCGGTAGTCCCATTGTCATTCAGGGCAAAGAATATGAATGGCTTGCTGTTGGCTTTATGCTCTCCGAAGATCATCCCCAGCTCGGATTCGTCCATGTACTTCATGCACTGGGTCACCTCGGGCGCTATGAAGTAAACATCATTGTTGTTCTTGTACTTCACATGGGACAGGTACTCATAATAGAAGCTCAAGATCTGTAAGATGGATCAATACATTAGAAAAGGGATATTTTGGAACACATTGGGTATTAGTTACCTGATCATTTAGCCATCGTGGTCCATGCAGCAGTTGGACGTCGGACATGCGCAGACAGGAGTCATGGAAGCTGAGGGATATGGGATCTGCCTTGCTCATCTTGTTGTGATTACTGCCGCTGTTGTTGTTATGGTTGTTGTGGAGTCTTCCAGATTTTAGCCTATGAATAGCTCGACGCGCCGTTTGGTTTGTAATTTGATTTTGACGTTCGTTTTGTCTGAAAATTACCAATAATTTTGACAATAATTATCTACTTAATAGGCATAAAATAATTTGCTAAACCTTAAATTCTTTCTGTCATTCGGCAACATTTCACAAGAAATTTATTGTCTGTTTATTGATAATTATAAATATATTTATGTATATTATATTTTTTTTTACTGCGAGCACCGACACTTAAACTTTCGTCTTTCAAAGCCAACGTTGTTATGTTAAGACAACACTGTTAGTCGTATGTTAATATTTAACATGCTTACTTTTCGCTTTCGCCGTTGGGCGAAGTTACAATATGACATTGTTATGAACAGCGCAGCGGGTCTGATTCGGTTAAATCGTTGCTTAACAAAATATCATGTTTATTTACATAACATTTTATTAATTTCGTAATTATTTACGTTCCAACTAGATAAAAAACCATCCACACTTGGTTGAAATACACAGATCTTTACAAAAATGCATTTGTTTAAAAAAAAAAGCGTATTTTCCGGCAGAAGATGCGTAGCACAACAAAGGTGATAAGATACGGCGAATTAATGCAATGTCTTATAAGAATATGCGTGTGAAGCAGTGCTTACCTCTAAATGTCAGATTCATGTAAAATGTTGGTAGTTTGTTGAATTGACAAAATGTTGATGATCATATACTCTGCTGTGCGTAACAAAAGCATAGAAAACAAAGAATTATTATATACTAATTAATAATTTTTCACTAACATAATCTTTGTAGCCCACTTAGAGAAATGTTGAGCTGCCAACTTAACTTTTGTTGAGATTTGCTTGCAGCCAACTTCACGTGCGCCTAAAACTGCGTGCAGCCAACTTCATGGAATAGCCAATTTAAGTATGGTTAATATTGATTAGGCGGCAAAATTTAAAACTTAGAATACCCTTGATTTGTGTATTTTAACAGAAACACATACGATTTGTTTACTTGTCATTTAAGTATCATAGATATTTTAGGCAAGCTGAATGTCATAGTTTTAAATTTACAGCTAGTAACAACAAAATTTAAATACATATATATCATATAAGAATCATGTCCGAAAACTCAGCATCTAATATTACAAAAATTACAGTTGATCGACTAATAGACATCGATCTAACGAATTACTGTCGCATCTGCAAATGCAATGGAAATGCGGAAAATGGAAACCAGTTGCGTCCACTATTTAACGGACGCCGTTTGACCCGTATCATTGCCAATACAATACACATAGAGGTAAGTGCTAGTTTTTCCAAAAATAAATAATTCTTAGTTTTCCGGATATTTAGATAAAAGATTTACCTGGGTTGCCACGCTTTATTTGTGAAAAGTGTTTGAATTTACTAAAAAAGTTTTCAATATTTCAAGTAGACTTTCGCCGTTCCGAAGAAGATTTCAAAATGGCTCTCGAGGCTCGTGAGCATTTTCACATGGATTCATTAATTGAGTTCGCCAACTCCATTGAAATCGAAAGGCAAGGGCAAATCGATAAGAAAAATGCTGTACTTGTGAGCAACATTATCAAGAAGACCAAAAAGACCAAGAAATCTAAATCGAAAATGGAAAAAAAAGTGACCCATAATCCATAGTTGGAATTATTAACCTAAATTTGAACTTGAATTTGATAGTTTAATATATATATTTTATGTTTCTATGTGCACTGCTCAATTTAATCATTTTAAAAAGATAAACAATTTAGCAACTGGGCTTGAAATTATCGGGACCCATGAAAAACTTTAAATTACCCTCGTCGCAGAAGCTATCGTCCTTTTTATAAGGCTCCTCGCAATCCGCAGTCTTCTTGACAGAGTTAAGCGATGAGCTGCTTGTCTGCGGAAAGAGCATAACGCCGTCGGCCGGTGTCCAAGTTCCGCTTTTGGCCTGGTTATTGATCCATTTCATTTGCTTATTAATCTATGAAAAAATAATAATATTAATGACAATAATAATGTAAAAAAATAAATAAATAAAATATTGTTAATTTGTAGATAATTGCCCACCTTTTTGCACGTACTCTTCCGATTGCTGCACTGAAAGAGCTCCGAGGCAAATGTATACATGTTTTGCGGATTAGTTTTAATAGCTTCGGTTACGATAACGCGTATTATAGCGCGAACCTTAATAATAAACCATTTATTTACATTTACATTTTAATTTTATAAATAAATAAACTTTTACCTCTGGATGACGGCATAAGTAAGTCCAATCGCCTTTCCGCAAATTCTTCGACACATTTAGAATTGTTTCATCTATTTTGGCCAAGTCCTCCTCACTAGCCGCATGGTCTTGTGGCGTATCTTCGTCGTCGTCGGAATCATTAAAAAGGTCAGCTTCAATGCGAATATCCATATTTGTTTTAATAACGAGCAATATAACACAATATATGATTTGCTAGTGGGTTATTGATTGTTAGTTCAAAAGTGCCATAGCCTACTTATTCAAAAAAAAAAATTTTATCTCTTCTCGTGTATTATTAAAATAAAGCAAAATGAAATTTATCTAAAATAATTTTAAAAAAATCAACCCAACTCCGTGACAATGCATATTTGCAGCATTGCCGTGACCAGGATTCGAACCTGGGTTACCACGGCCACAACGTGGGGTCCTAACCACTAGACGATCACGGCTACGTTGGGTTGTTATACGCTGACGTCTAAAACGCACTTTTCAGAGGCATACCGCATGCGCAAAAATCACAGCTGCGCAAACTGACAGTCAATTTCAAATTGTTCAACGCAAATTAAATTTACACATTTGTATATTGTGTGTTAGATAAACTTTTATTGAATGTTAGCTGAATTTCAAATTAATATTAATAAAATAATGTTATTTTACTGCTGCGTTCAATTGTGGTGGTTTTGTGTTGTTGGCCCTCGCTCCTTGCGTTTGAGACGTTCGCGGAATTGGTGCCTCAGCTGTTCTGGGTTTGTGTTTAATGAGAAATTCATATCTGCTAACTGAAATGGCAAATGACATTCAAAATAGCACAGTAGTTGCTGTTGGATGTTCTTACCTGATAGGTTGCAAGTAGAAAGTTGCAACGGACTCGTTCATTAGCAATGCGTTGAATAACTTTTTGGACTTCCTCCGATTCCATCATATTATTAATGACGGACTTAATACTATCGTTGTCGTTTAATCCCTGCTCATTACCGTCTTCATCTAGCGGTACACCATCGAATTGTATTTCATTTTCAGCAGCGTTTCGAACTGTGTGCTGTGTTTTTCTGGATCTGTGTCGAACTTGCGCCGTTGTTTGGAGATTTGAGTTACTAGCTGCATAGGACGACGGGGACGATTTGTTTGTGAGTGTTTCTTTTGTCTCATTTTGGATATCCGGTGATGTCTCCTTGGCTTCGTTGCGACGAATTTCTGATTTTCTTATTTCTATTGTACGTTCCGGCATATCGTCGTCAGAGTCGGTTATTTCAATTGAATTCATTTCTGTTGCTATTGTATTTACTTCTATACATACTATAGAGCTGAAACTAAATTTTATATCGGTGTCGATGTATCGATGTTTTATAACATACGCGATGTATCGAGTCGGTTTTAAGAACCATTTTTCGGTACAAATGTACAAAATTTGGCCACGGCAACAATATATCGCACATATACATCGCAACCTATCACATCAAACTGGCCTCTGACTTCTCGCCTCGTATCATCGCTCATAACTATCGTGTATGATACGCCAGTCGATTAGCAGACGACTGTGTATTATATCGATATTTTTAATAAGCAAAAACAACAACACACACATACTGCTAACTTATTTTCTTAACGTGCGTAGGCGAATTTCTTAATTTTCGAATTAAGAACGGTGCAAAATTTATGTAAAAACTTAATTTGTGTCTGCAATCACTTTGCTTGAGGCAACCGTGCACGAGGCAGCTGGAAACAAGGCGATTTAACATATAAACAACCTTACAATATGGGAAACACTGATTCAAAGCTCAACTTTCGCAAGGCGATTGTACAGCTGACGCAGAAGAACCAGAAAATCGACAACAGTGACGAACAGTTCTGGGAGCAATTTTGGCAGGGCCATCAAACGACACTTGAGGATGTGTTTGCTTTAGTAACGGCCAATGAAATTCGTCAAATCCGAAATGATAATCCGGCCAACTTGGCCACTCTCTGTTATAAGGCCGTGGAGAAATTGGCTCAAGCCGTGGATAGCAGTTGTCGGACGCAAGCGGATCAACAATGTGTTCTGAACTGCGTTCGACTTTTGGTGCGTATATTGCCGTATATCTTCGAGGACGATAAATGGCGCGATTTCTTTTGGAGCAACCTGCCGGCACAGGAACAGGCCAATCATGGCCAGACTGTGCCACTTGCACAGTCCTTGCTTAATGCAATATGTGATTTATTGTTTTGTCCCGAGTTTACGGTAACGGCAACCCGTCGCGCCGGGCCCGACAAGGCTGAAGAGCTGGCAAACATCGATAGCTGTGAGTACATCTGGGAGGCAGGAGTTGGATTTGCTCAATCGCCGCCACGAAACGCTCACATGGAGCGTAGACGTACGGAGCTATTAAAACTGCTGCTCACCTGCTTCTCGGAGCCCATGTATCGCTCACCTCAGCAGTCCGAGGAGCCCAACAAGTGGATAGCATACTTTACATCAGCCGACAATAGACATGCACTTCCACTGTTCACCTCGTTTCTGAATACAGTGTGCTCCTATGATCCCGTTGGCTTCGGAGTTCCCTATAATCATCTACTGTTCGCGGATACTACTGAACCGCTTGTCGAGGCCTGTCTACAGTTGTTGATTGTTACCCTTGACCATGACATGGTCGTGCAGCAGCAGCAACAACATCAGCAACAACAACAGCAACTAACCCATGCAGCTGGTGGCGTGTTGATTACGCCCTATGACGAAGGCGGTTGTGGCGATAATCTTTTCATTAACTACTTGTCCCGGGTGCATCGCGATGAGGATTTCCATTTCATACTGAGGGGCATAACACGGTTACTCAACAATCCGCTGGTCCAAAACTATTTGCCTAATTCGACAAAGCGTTTGCATTGTCACCAGGAGCTGCTCATATTGTTTTGGAAGATCTGTGACTACAACAAGAAGTTCTTGTACTTTGTGCTCAAGAGCTCAGATGTCCTTGACATTCTCATACCCATACTATATCACCTAAACTACTCTCGTGCAGATCAGTCTCGTGTTGGCCTCATGCACATTGGCGTCTTCATATTGCTGTTGCTTTCAGGTGAGTACACCATTGTGGTAATCCTATTGATAAATGTTTAACGGAGTTTATTGCAGGTGAACGCAACTTTGGAGTGCGTCTTAATAAAGCCTATTCGGCTACGGTGCCCATGGATATACCCGTATTCACTGGTACTCATGCGGATCTACTCATAACAGTGTTTCACAAAATTATCGCAACGGGTCATCAGCGTTTGCAGCCACTTTTTGACTGCCTATTGACCATTCTGGTAAATGTATCTCCCTATCTTAAGACGTTATCAATGGTTGCAAGCGTAAAGCTGCTGCATCTGTTGGAGGCATTCAGCACTCCCTGGTTTCTTCTTTCGGCGCCTAGTAACCACCATTTGGTGTTCTTTCTGCTGGAGATCTTCAACAACATTATACAGTACCAATTCGATGGGAATTCGAATCTAGTCTATACCATTATACGCAAGCGTCATGTTTTTCACGCAATGGCCAATCTGCCGACGGATATGGCTGGCATTGCCAAGTGCCTAAGTGGCCGGAAGACAGGTGGTAAATTTAATTTGCCTCGCGTGCCGCAGCGTAAACAAACATCGGCATTGAGTAGCCAGGAGCTGCCATCGGCGCACGTTCCAGAAGATTATGCGGATGGCGATGAGGATGAGGAGGAAGACGACGATGTGGATGTGCGGATGGATAAAGAGCCTGTTGCCGAAGAGGATCTAGAATCTGAAACCGAGTCACATGAACGCTCGCAGCTAGGAGATGCTCAAATCGATGCCGGAGCCGTGCTCACGGCACAGCCTGCCGAGCCAGGCACGCTTAAGACCTCGCTTCTGGACACGCCAGGCATTGGCCAGATGACCGAACGCGAGCAAGCGCACCCCAATGAAAAGGCAGAAATTGGCCCATTCGATAAATCCCCAGTGTCTAGTCCGCGAGCTGGTGGAGCTAAATCAGGATCGCCCACGTCGTTGCCACGGGAGGATCAGAGCCGTCTATCTGTGGCACATCGGGGCAGCATACGCATGGTGCCCGGCGATGGAGATCGCTGGACTCCCACACCTGAATGGATTGTTTCTTGGCGCTCAAAGCTGCCGTTGCAGACGATAATGCGACTGTTGCAGGTGTTGGTGCCACAGGTGGAGAAGATATGTATTGACAAGGGTCTTACTGACGAATCGGAGATACTTAAGTTCTTGCAGCATGGCACACTCGTGGGTCTGCTGCCCGTGCCGCACCCCATACTCATACGCAAATACCAAGCTAACTCCGGCACCACAGCTTGGTTCCGCACCTACATTTGGGGCGTTATTTACTTGCGTAATGTGGAACCGGCTATTTGGTATGACACTGAAGTGAAACTCTTTGAGATTCAACGTGTTTAAATTATTTATGAGCGGGTAACCAATACAACAATAACAACAACTACAACAGCAACAACGTAGCTTATCTATATAAGGCTTTTGCATTTACCGTAGTTAATTTATTTAGCTTAAAATCCATTCCAAATTTCGTATTTGTATAAAAATGTCATTGATTTTAATGGTTTCTCCCGGTGTAGTCAAAGCGAACCAACCATAAACCAAAATGAGGCTTTATCAGTTCTCGCATTGCGTGTGTTCTCTATTTTTATCAGTTCTCAAATTTTATTCTTTAATGGCTTTTAATCATTTCTAATAATTTTATTTACAGATGTATTTATTGTAGTGTATTATGATTTGTCGTATAATAATGTTCCTTGTGCCGTAATTTGCTTAAGTAATTTATTTGTCAGCTTGTAGTAAACTATAACTTTGAAAATGTCCCCATTCTTGTGAACCTTTTTAAACATTGTGCTTTTCGTATGCATTTTTTAGTCGGCAAAAAAATTAAATATTCCAAAGTACAAGTAAAAAAAAAATGTAATTAATTTATTACGTATAGAATATTTAAAAAATACCAAAAGCTTTATTTATTTAATTATGTAATAAATTAATTTATTTCGTGCAATGAGTGTGTTCTTTAGCAACTTTTCAAACTTTAATTTGTACTTACTTTATATATTACTCCAAATTTAAATTAGAAACGAATATATTTTAAAAAATTGAATTGTATTTTAAAATATTTAATGCCTACATTTATAAACAAAGTAAAAATATAAATAAACTTTATCAGAATTAATTGTTGAGAATATTTAATTTAAGCAATTAAAAAATAATTAGATTTAAGCTGGAAATTATTGCAGGATCCAATAGAAACATCTGAAAACATTAAAATTTACCGACGTGCCTTTGGTGGATCCGTATCTGAAGTAAAGGTTCGTATCCATAATACGTATTTCAAAGAAAATAGAATAAATACAATTGATAAAGTTATTCCGACCTTGGGATCCGTGCGCGATCCCTCTCCCTGCCGCATGGTTGAATAGTTGTGCACATGCAATAGATGTAATGCTATTATCATGCTATGAATACGAGGTAACGTTGGTTGTCACGACTGATTTCCAGTTTGCGAAGCTTTAGTCGAAGTCGTAGTCTTCGCGGTCGTCGTCGTCGCAGTTCCCGTTGCTACCGGCATTATGCTGAATTTAATGAAAGCTCCTTTATGTCGTTTTTGTACAATTTTTCCAATAACTTCCGGTTCTTTAATGGTTGCCTCGATTGTCTTGACAATGCGCTCTGCGCTTCCCTCATCAGAGCCACTTGAGTGGCCCTGAATGAGGATGCGCACCTCGTGACGTTTATTTAACCATTTGGTTATGTTTTTCAGTCGAGACGCGAGGTCGTGATCTGTAATGCGTGCTCCAATGGACAATGACTTCTCTGCCTTCTTGTTGGTCTTCTCGGCGACAGCCTTTGCTGCTCCTTTTGTGTCCTGATCATCAGCCAGCATTTCCGCAGCAGTAACCAATCTAGAATTTTAAGTATTAAATGGAATGTTGTGTGTGAAGTGTTTTTGTTTAGTTATAATGACCTGAAGGCTACTCGTCCAGTTTTTGCGTCGGTCTCATTCAAGCGTAGTAAATGTAAATCCCTGCGTTTGGCCAGCTTCTGGGCTTCGTCCAGTGTAGTGATGGTCATGGCCTGGTTCTGTGCTATTAAAGTTATCTTTTGTTGTGACCTGTTCGTTTTTTGTCCATCCTGCTGCTGATTTGTTGTTGTTGCTTGTGTAAGGTAACGGTGAAAAATGCAACTACGTATTTCATGCTGCTGGACGGGATTTGTAAGTAATTTGGGGTATCTGGGTACTTGCAATGCAACCGAATGTAGCGATAGTAACTTTTGTATAATAATTAACCGCTGTTGTTGCATTTTAATGAATTTGTGCTTCTTTTGTTCAATGCGAATTTTTTGCAAATTTTTTGTTCAATGCGTCAGAGTTGTCACGCAATTTAAATTTTTAATTATATATATATATATTTTTCTAGACTTTTTTTCATATATTACTAAAAGCTTATATAAATATTTACATAATTTAGGAAAACATAAACTAAAAGTTATTCTAGTCACATTGAATTTGTATTATGAATATTACGAAGTTACTGACATCTCTAGCACAGCTGTTCTCCCCAATAAATTATCGAATAAATTCTATCGATATCGATATAATACTAAACTGAACACAATTTTGAATCGATTTGCAATACTCTATTTTGGTCGCTAAAGTCTTCGTTATTCGAAAGTAAATAAAATAAAAATCTAAATTAACCTACAAGGCTGGTCTAATTTAATTTACAAAAATACAAAAATGTTTTAATAGATATTAATAATAATAATAATAATGCGTGTAATCAACCAAGCTGTCCGTAACGTCTTCTGTGCTCTTCCTTCCAAAACTGTTGATCTGCTTGATGTGCGGTAATAATATTTCTACATTCCTGCGATGAAGCGAGTTGCTGTTGTAGTTGTCGGAATTCCGGACGACGACACTGTTCGCACGTCTCGAGTTTGGTGAACTTGTTCACATTTCGATCACAGGGAGCGGATGTATATATCATGCACTCATTGAGACAGAAATTATAGAACCAAAAGTTTCCGGTTATTGTTCCATTCATGCAGGGTGGATTTCTTTGGAGCATGCGAAAGCATCGCTTGGACCAATATTGATCGATATCGGGTGAATTCATATTTGCGTTATATCCTCCATTGAAGCTGTTCTGATTATTGTTACTTTCGCTTTGCCAGGGAACTCCATCAGATGCAGCTTCCAGATTTGAATCCCCATAATATCCTATGTCGGTGTTTTGCCGTTGGCTAGAAAAGCGCTCTGCATCCCTATGGTAGCTGTCACTAGGTCTACGTTGTGCAGACCCTAGGCGCGGCGATTGATCATAGTTGTATGCTTGATTTCTGTTCGATTGGAATGACAACTGGTTAGATGACGGTTGACGTGGCAGAGCGTACTGTCCAGCTGCATTTGGATTTCCATAGTATCCGTTGTCCGTATTCTGCTGTTGGCCATTGAAGCGCTGTGCATGAGAGTTGTAGATATTACTTGGTGTATCCTGATATGGAGTACGTTGTGCATTCTCCGGACGTGTCATTTGTCCATAATTACGTGGTTCATTGTTATTCGTCGCGTATGTGATCTGGTTAAAAGGTTGACGGGACATTGGAACTTGTGTTCTCTGATCCTGACCTCGTGTTAAGTCACCCACCGCCATAGGAAATGAGCCATAATTTTGATTGTTATCAATTTGTTGTTCTTCATTGTCTGGCTGTGGCTCATCGTAATGTTGCTCCTCGTACTGACCATTCGAACTGATGCCGTTCACACTTCCTATGCATGATGTACCCTCACAGCGTTGTGTTTCTTTCAGATCCACTTGATGAACTCCCTGACATTTGAGCTCTGCTCCAGGACTTAAATAATGACGACGACGTGTCTGAAAGCCACCAACGCCACAGGTGACACTACACATGTCCCATTCACCCCATGCAGAGACCTGACATTCTGCTTGTTGCTGATAAGGTGGCCTTTGTTGTATGCCCATATAGAAGTTGTTTATACGCATTGGCTCGCCCAGACCGCATAGTTGTCCCTCGCAGACCTGCTCCTCATACAGTGACACAGTGCAATTGTAAATCCCGGCCAGCTTTAGTTGTTTATACACACGTCGTCTGTACTGCATGCCTTCACCGCACTTGGAGGAGCAGTCACTCCAGCTGGACCACGGATGCGTATGACATTCACGTGGCACATCCGCCTCGTTGTTAGCTAAGATTACAAGCCAATTGTTTTACTCATTTATTGCCATCCATTTAAATCCTACTCACAATCTTCATCTGTACATCGTCGTTCGTAGACTCTTTGGCGTCGAACGGTCAGTGTGGCCATTGGCTTCATGGGTGCACCTGTCTCATCATAGAAAGGCGAACGTGGATCATTGGGAAAGTCGGAGCGAATACGCCTGATTACATCTGGTGGTTCCTGGGGCTGATTCGATGACTAAAAAATAACTTAAATAATTAAACACTAAACAATGGAGAGATTTAAGGACTTACATTGTAACTGGGACCTGCATCGGTACCTATATCCCAAGGATATAAATTAATGACCTTATTCTCCAGCCACGTGCAGTTGCGCAGACACAGCTCCAGCCCACTTACGCCTACAATCCAATCCGGCGAGGGCTCAATTTTGGATGCAAACGAAATCATGTGATGCACTGGATTTACACGCACCGATGCCGATGTTTTGCTATTAAGATTGGGAAACGATGGTCCACGTGCCTTGATAATTGTGCGTATCTTTTGCTCCTGGAGAGGTTCGTTAAATAATATTTATATATATATAAAATATACATTTTTTTGTTGATGTAAGACTCACTTGAAAATTGACGCTGAATTCCTGGTCCAACTGCCTGGAGGAACAGAGCTCGGCATACTCCTTGACGCCCGGACTGGCCAAGGCTCCGGCCTCCCAGAAGCGGTAGTCGGAGGTATGAGCAGCTCCAATCAGTTCGCAGAATCGCGCTTCCCAGCCATGTTGAGGAAAGTTTCGCGGATGCAAATTTCGAGACCAAATGCTTTCGAATATGAGCTGCAAATGATGTGAGTCAGTTGTTCAAAGATTAATATGCAATAATAAGCATATTTACCTCATAGCGTGCCTCGTCGCAAGCACAGCATGGATTGCTCGCGGATACACTAGTTGGTTGACTTTCCACATCGTCGACAACCTCCTCGCATATGCGTCTAGTTAATCCACCGTCGTCCATATGCCAGACTTGGCGATGCTCCAACACTGTGGCACGTATCAATATGCATCCGCTGCCCGGCTCACTTGGCGCTGTCCAGGTAAAATGTATATGTGTCTTGGGCATCGAATTTGTGCTCTCCACCATGTTGATGCAGTTGGGCATGAAACGTGTCTCACTAGCATCGTTTATATTAAATTCTCCCAGATTGTTTAAATAGTTAAAGTCTCCATTCTCGGCCTCCAATGCCAAAATAAAGCCAATGAAGCGACGACCATTGAATGCATTCAGCGAAACTGTCGAATGTTGTGAAACAATCAAATTTTATATAGTTGACAAAGCATGATCGTCTTCTCTCTTTTCTGTGCGTCTTATCGGTTAAGGCCGACCTTGAATCTTCAGAATTTGCAAAGTCCTGATAGGGTCAGCGTTATTTTCGATTTGTTTACAAAACAAAACAAAAAAATTAATTGCGAAATCTTTTTGAGTTCTTAAACCCTGCGTTTAACTACTACAAAGGGTCTTTAAGTTCGTTGACAACTTAGTCAACTGGTTTCTAAAGCTCAGAGACTATACAAGCTAGAGATAGCAAACAGTTTTCCATCCATGCGAACTGTATAAGATTTCTATCTTTTAGAATAACCCATAAAAACTGGCATTAATAATTATTTAAAACCCAATCAATTAGAGTTGAGACACACAAGTTCACGCAAAGTAATTTTTGTAAATATTTAACAATCGATAAAACGTTAATTTTTAGTAAGATTTAGTATGAAAATCTGTCGGATACTGGGGTGTATTAATTTTAATTATAAAACAAATTTTATGAGTATACTGTTCCGTTTGTATATGATCACATAGTAACTACAGGGCTTTTAACGTCGATTAGCTGGTCGAGAGTTTTTTGAACGATTATTTTTTTGGTTTTTAAGTTATGCTCATTGAGAGCAATCACACATTCAAGTTCAAGCCCAAGGCCAATGAACTCTGGCGCTCACCGTTATACTCCTGTCCGAGTATATATGTTTCCGGGTTTCTGGCAATGCTTATCACAAAGTTCTCATCTACTGGTATCTGGGAATTGTCTGTATTTGGTGGACGACGTGAGCAGATCACGGCTCCTTCAGTCGACACTATCGCGATTAGCATTAAAAAATGCCACATTGTGGGAATCTATTAAAAATTTGATTAATCTCCGATTTCTAGTAATATATAGAACTTCTCGCCTTCCGCTACGATTTTCAACTGAGCAAAGCTCTTAGACTGTATGTAGAATTTGCGAAAAACAAAAGTCAAACTCAGATGATAAGCTCTATAGTAAGCTCAGCTGAGCACCCAAAGAGAGGAAAAGAGAGAAAGAGAGAGCTCATTTTATTTTTCTGACCCAGTGGTACCAATATACTTGGCACGATGCCTTATCAGTAGCACGTCATATACAGACTCTTTCGGTAAGCCGGAAAAACGATGTCGAGTACAGCATAGATGTGGAAACAAAAAGCGATCAGTACGACAGAAATGAGCTTTCATGATGGTGCACAAAAGAAAGTAACAGTCAATATTAATGAAATATTTTTTCATGCTGGAAAAAAAAATATTGTTTTTTAATTATAGCATGATATCTAGAAAACAAGCAATCTAGAATACAAAGGATGGCCAGGAGTACAACTTAGAAATCGCCGCTCTATTGAAAAACAAGATAGTAAAGTATAGTCGAGCACGCCCGACCGATTACTATTTGCTTTTATTCCCAACTATATTATTAAAATCGGAAGCCTAGGATAACATAGTACTTCAAAAAAAACACGTTGAAACCAAAAAATATATATATATAAATATATATAATATATATATAAATATAATTGAACACACATTTGTTACATTAAAAAAAATTCTTAAAGTTTTTTTTTATTTTCCATTTTAGTAAACTTTAATTATTCGAACATCGCCATAAACATAAAGTTGAAGATTGTTGAATTTGCTGCTTATCTGCGACATTAGCTGATCCAGTACTCCTCCATTGGACTAGTAGTTGTTAGGTCCATCCTTACGTACCTGGTTTATCATTGGCAGGATGCAGGTACCTTCGCAAGCCTCCAAAGTGACAAAGCGATTCTGGTTTCGATCGCAATTGTCTGTGGTAAAAATCTTGCACTTTCCACCCTCGTCTTCCTGGTCACCATAATGGTCATAGGCCCAGTAGTTTCTTAAGACCACTGGATTGGCCAAGCATGGTTCAGTAGAAGCAAATGGTTTCTCATAACAGTAATCCTGCACGACTTTAAAGTTATCTCTGCTATCCGACAGACGCTGCGTATAAACTGCATATGGAGCACGTGTGCTGACTCCAGAAGTCCACGGTGGATTGTTAATTAGATCATAATTTTTGCGTTTTATACCAGGTTGATTCTCATTCCAGTTGTTGTTTGGATCGTAACTTGGATTCATACTATAATCTGGCTTTCGTCGATTGTCATTTAAGTTGAGTTGGTTGTAATTGGTGTTATGGCCATAATTTGGAGTCCTACCTAGATCTGCTTGTCCTCGATTTTCATTTAAGTTGGGTTGGTTGTAAACATTGTTAAAGCCGTAATTTGGAGTTCTACTTAGATCTGCTTGCCCTCGATTGTCATTTACGATGGGTTGGTTGTAAATATTGTTAAGACCGTAATTTGGAGTCCTACTTAAATCTGTTTGTCCTCGGTTGTCATTAAATCCTCGCTGATTTTCAGCCGGATAAGGCGGTGGCATATTGTTGTTCCAGTTTTGATTATTGATTTGGCTGTTGTCCGAATCCCACGAATTTTGTTCATTATTGTTAGATATTTCGCCCATTGTATCGGATTCGGAAGGAGTGTTGTATTCACCATTATTGCGTATTATTCCTCCACACATGGTGCCAATACAAGGTTGTGTCTGCTCCAGAGGCAACTGGACGACAGTCAGACAATGCATCTTCGCCTGCTGATTGTAAAAGTCACGAGTTCTGTTCTGTGTGCCAGTTCCACAGTTTGTTGAACAGGTTGACCAAGGGCTCCAATTGGTTAGCTGACATTTGGCCATTGAGTCGGGACTATTGGCATTTCTATTTGCATTTACGTTTAAATTGTTATAATCAAATCCTTCATTGTTGACGTCCTCCTCGTTTCCGCATTCAGTGCCCACACATTGACGTGTTTCCTCCAGTTGTCGATCGCAATTGTAGTTGGATGCCAAAATTGGATTCTTAAAGCTGCGAAAACGCTGCGAAAAGCCAGGTCCACAACGAGTACTGCAGTTGTTCCAATCGATCCAGGGGTGAGTGGCACATTCCAATGGTCCTTCTTGAGGGTCTGAAAGGCGCAGAATCATACGAGTGATGAATTTCATTACACATACATCTATTTGCATATTTTACCCTCTGCACAATCCCGTACATATAGTTTTTTCCGAGTAACATAAAGTGTTGCCAATGGTTTCATGGCAGCTCCAGTTTCATCAAAAAACGGTGCTCGATGGTCACTGGGATAACTGGATGAAATGTGCCGTATTACATCTGGTGGTATCTGCTGCTTATCTGAAGACTGAGCAAAAGAATAATGAAAGTGATCAGAATTGGAACTGAAACTTTACCATATACGAGGGTCCAGCATCGGTGCCAATGTCCCAGGGATATAAGTTCAAGACCTTCCGCTCCAGCCAGGTGCAATTGCTCAAACATAATTCCATGCCGGCCACGCCTATAACCCAATCGGGCGAAGGTTCAATTTTGGCAGCCAACGATATCTGATGATGCTTTGGATCAACGCGAGCATTCGCCAATGTGGTCCCAAAGGCATTGAGACGGTATTCAATTCCCGGTGCCTTGATCATAGTACGGACCTCGCCATTCTACAGATTTACAGTGAGAGGTATATATTAAAAATGCCCTGTATATTCCTACCAGAACTATACAAAACTAACTCTCCTATATTATATGGTATATTTCGACCGAACTAGGCAAGAACCTGGTTTAATCTAGCCAAGTCCACTTTAAGAATATTCAAACCTTCCTTAACGGTCACCTCTAAAAAATCTTTCCCCCTCTTACATAAATAATTTTTTACTTTGATCTTGATGCCTCAGAACAATTTGGTCTGTCTTTTCCTAGTGATCTAAAAATAAACTTAAAATACCTGCGTGTTCTCAATAATCTCCTTTTCCAAGACGGCCGTGGCCCCGTGCTCCGCCATGTTCCTCATGCCCTCACTGGCAAGTTCCCCATAGGCCCAATACCGGTAGCTGTGGGTATGGGAGGCTCCAATTAGTTCCCCAATGCGCGTATTCCTCGAGTCTTCAGGAAAGTGCTTGGGGTGTGTATTTTTATTCCACTTACGCTCCAAAACAATCTGAAACGAGTTTGGATAAATTAAAAATGATGCTAGCGATGTTTGTCAGTGGATCACACCTCGTACTTTGCCTCATCGCAGGCACAACAGTTTTGAAGAGCCGGTGTTACGGTATTTAGTTCGTCGATTTCCTCAGCACAGATGCGTTTGGTTAGGAACCCATCATCGATGAACCAGGCATTGCGATGTTGAACAACACCGGCCTTGATCAGAATGCAGCCACTTTCTGGCTGTTTTGGTGCCACCCAGACGACCTCTACGTGAATCTTGGCATTTGTATTTGTGCTCTCGACTATGTTCTCACATCCAGCAATGAACTTTGTATCGACATCATTAACCAGCTCAAAGTGTCCCATCGTATCCTGACCGTTGAAGTTCATTGATTGATCCTCGTTTTCTACAGCCAAAGTGAAGTCACTAAACTTTAAATTGCTGGGACACGACAGCGTTACATTGTAGCGGTAATTGGGCACATAGGTTTCAGGATTTCCATCGATCAGTATTTTAAAGTTATCGTCGACCGCCGATCGCTGACCAATGGCACTCTTTGGAATCCTACTACATCCACCTCGCACATCCTGAACGAACACAACACAAATAATAAATAATGCCAGAAATTGGCACATATTTTCTTGTAGCACAATTCCGTGTTCTACTCGGATTCACAGCTCGAAGTAGACTGATGAAATTGGATGCATCACTTCAAGTAATAGACAAAACGTCTTAATTATTGCTCAGGCCCATTTTAATTGAGTTTAATCGTCACTTTAAATATTTTGAGTCCCGCCTTTCAATACACATTCATATATAGAAATATGTATATGTCTACAGGGCTGGCATCAATTAATTTATTTGCCTTACGGTTCTTTGAACTTGACCAACTGGTGATGTTGAGGGGTCAGTGGAAATCGGGCAGAATGTGCTATAAATTTGAAAGTAATAAAACTATGCGAATGTTCTGCAGACATTTATGTAGGTCAACGGAAAACTATAGACCAATATAGTGAAATAAAGCGATATTTACACCCGTTACTCGTAGATCAAAGGGGTATTCTAGAATCAGTGGAATGTATGTAACTGGTGGGGTCATCTTGATCTTGATTAGCATCAATAGTCGAGTCAATATAGCCATGTTCACCTGCCCGTCTGTATGATCTAACGAATCTCAGGGACAAGAGGAGCTAGAAAGGCCTGTAAGATCGTAAATTAATATTAAAATACGTTTTTTTCACACACCCTTTAAGGGTGTTCTGTGTTAATGCAAAGGTAAAACAAGTAACATTTTGTAAGCTATGCTATTTGAAACAAACTTACACTGGTAGTCAAGGGAGTTCATTTACTCACCAAGTTTTATCCAAATCCGATTTCTATATCGTATGGCTGTTATGACGATTGGTTGAAAAACCGCTCTAAATATGAGTTAGTATGAAAATCTAGCTCTGTAGTGTCCATAACCCTAACAATTGCACTGATATAATTATCATACCCCATTGTTAATAATTTATTAAAACTTGTAACGGGTATAAAATAGTCGTGGGGTAACTTAAGCATTCACTTTTGTTTTAAATTGTGTCCCTCAAACGCGTCAAATTTACTGAAGATTTTTGTCTTTAGGACTCTTGAATATATTCACTTCCCTGCCTCTAATTGAAGAAATCAATTTAGGTTTTATTCTTCTCCTTCAATTTTAATTTAACTTGTTATAACTTGATTTAATTCTATTTAGATAAACCTGGTTTACATAATTTTGTATATTTTAGGTCTTTCCGACACTGTTTAAGTAGTCCTTTGTTGGTGTCCTGATAAATTAGCCATTTTCCGTATAGATCTGGTCAGAAAATGTGTATATATAGTTATTTTTAAACCCCGATCTCAAACAAAATTCAAGGGGTCTATTAGTTTTGTTTCCTACCCCATAAAGTAACTATATTGATCAGCATTAACTATCGAGTCGATATAGTAATGTCTGTTGGTCCGTATAAATACTTGAATCAAGAGACTAGGGCCACCAAATTTTGAATGAAACAACATCTATTTCGGAGCAGTTCAGGTTTTTTTCAAATTGTTTTCACGCCCAAACCGCCTCTGCAAATTTTATAGTAAACACATATCACCATAACTGCGAAACAACTAAAGCTATCGGTACCAAATTCACACATTGTGTGTATGGTACCATTGTGACTATCCTTGGCTGGATTGGACAACAATGGCCTAGAGCTTCCAAAGGATAAATAGTCGCCCGAAAATTGAAAATTTGTGTATGTTGAGCGATCTTATTAAACACATAATGTGCGAGTTTGGTTGAGATAGAACTAAAAACCTACATTTGTTATAGAAATCCCAAGCTTTTGTCAAATTTTATCCAAGTAGAGGTAAATTGGTAATCTGTAAATTCAGTTCGATAGCAGTTACCAAGCAATGTGGTATATATAGGTTTTTAATGTGTTCCTGATGAAAATTTAAAATTAACTTGATCTGCGTCCATAAGGACAGACTCGGCTGTTGATGCTCACAAAGAATATGTATCACAAGCAGTAGGGAATGGTTGTAGCACAGACAAAATTGAGGTAGTTGATTGTTGTGTAATTGCTTGTTATAATCGATGTTTAAAAAACAAAATTCGTTTAGATGTTTACAACTGATTAGACACTTGTTTTACAGATATGAAATACAAGCTGATCTCTAGGTTAGTTCTTCCCATTGAAAATGTAAACAGTAGAAATTTAATTTTATTATTTATTCACTTGAAAAATATATCTGGTTAGGTTCGCTCTGCACTTGAAAATAAGAATTAGTTAATACTTGAAGATTATAGTGCTGTTTTGTAGATTGGATCACCACTTGTCCGCGTCATCGTTACTATTCAACAGACAGGGCATCATCACGCACTTTTCGATTCGCACCCGATCCTTGCACTTATAGCTGAGATCTGTGTTGAGCAACGTGCGAGTCCTTTGGCGCACGGAGTTGTCACCACAGCTGGCGGTACAGGGCGTCCAGGCGGACCACTCGGAGTACCGACATTCGTCTCGGGGATCCTGGGTCTGCAGCTTGGCTACTACATGACGTCGCTCTCCATACGAACCGCTCACCGAGTACATGTCATCGCAGCGCTGGTAGCAGCGATCGAATCGAACAAAGTGCTTAGGACATGGCTTTCCGCCGTACTTGGGAGTGCGCAGTACCCGACGTGTTTTCAGCTGGACACCATCACCGCAGGTAGCATTGCAGCTGTGCAGGATCCAGTCCGAGACGAGACAGTCCACACTTTGAGGTGGATCGGAGCTGAGCAGTTGTTGTAGCTCCTGCTTGTGCAGCGGTACACGGCAAGTGTCCTCGCATTCCTCTTTCGACTTGAACTTGTTCTGGTTGGTGTCACAGCGATTGGACCAGTAGATGCCACATTGATCACTCATATGATCGTAGTACCAATAGTTAACCACATCGCTGTCGCGACAATGGCTATCACGTAGCGTTTCATAGCAAAAATGAGGGACTATTGTGTCGCAGCTGGGATTCGTGCAGTTGACCTCCTCGAATAGCTTGATATGAGCACACGGATCACTGCCGTCGTCATTGAAGTCTTGAACGCCGTACACCTCATTGTTGTTCCATACCTTTCGCAAGCGCTTGCGTTTTCCCGTACCGCCACATGGTCCTAGGCAGGGCGAGAAGTCCGACCACGGCGAGACTCCACAGACGGGTGGAATATAATCCTCGCTGCGTTGGCTGTAGCTTTGTAAGCTGCGGAAGAGCGAACGTTTCTCCGCAGATCCCGACTTCTCATCTCCGCCCTCTGGTTGTGCCTCTTCGGGTGCATTCTCGTTGGCGATGTCGCCACCGCATTGAATGTCATCACAGGTTTTGGTCTCTTGGAGACGCACTTTGCTCGCCTTCTGGCACTTTTTCCTTGCCTGACGATTCTGGTAATGCCGGCTACGTATCATTTCACCTGTGCCACACGTCTTTGTACACGCAGACCACTCGCTCCATTTAGACAGCGCGCACTCGGGATTGGCACCTGTATGCTCTGTCTCCACTTGACCTCCTTCGGGCATCTCCTCATTGAATGTGGCACATTTCTTACCCACACAATTCTTCTCCTCACGTAATCCATTATTGCATCTCTGGCGCTATGGAATTCGCTTTGAATTAAAACTAGACATGAAGAAAAATATGTTTTCTTACCATTGCCAAAGTTGGATTCCTGAACTCCCGTGTTCTGTATTGCTTGCCCGGTCCACACTTTGCGCTGCACTCATCCCAGCGAGACCAGGCGAGCGTTGCACACTCCGGAGGCAGTTGCTCCGCTAAGGAATTAGCATTGGTATGTTCATAAAATTAAATTAATCGAGATCTCAAACTCACTATCGGCTTTTTCGCAGTTTTTCTCATACAGACGACGCCTGTTGATATGCAGTGTGGCCAGTGGCTTCATTTCTGCCCCACTTGGATCGTAGAAAGGCGAACGAGGATCATTCGGATAATTTGACTTAATACGGCGCACTACGTCAGGTGGCACTTGGGGCTGATCCGCGGACTGTAAGCAAGGAGGGATATTGAGGAAATCGAAAAAATGTGCATTTTGTATATATCGATCATCAACCACTTATCAATCTAGTTTCTATAATACATTATGTAAGGAAAATATTTAATTGTGATAACGTAATTTATGTGAGTCGTAAGTAGTTAAGAACCTGCTGACAGGAGGAGAAGACTGATCTTGATTCCGACTTTTCTTCCTGGGACGCTTCGATAGCCAAAATAATAAACTTAATAAATAAGTACATTTCGCATTAATCAAGTCTTTTCATTAGAACTTTACACTATACTTTATACGGGGAAACACAGGCACTAATCAGTATTAGTTTATAGATTGTAAGGTGTTTTAAATATGTGAATATCGTTAATGCATGTTGTGTTAAGCGAATGCCGAAAGATCGTAAAACAAGTAATGTTAAATATCGATTAAGTAGTGTCTACAATATTTACTATTATCGAGTGTAAAGATCCTGCTGTCAGGATGGCATTAGGATAAGCCTGATCATGATTTGCTCTCTTCTTCCGGTAACCGGGATGAGATGCAGACGTGTTTTGACCCTGCTCTCATCTTGTGAAATAAAATTTGACGATAACCAAACAATCAAATAACAATAAAAAATACAATTTTCTTCCGTTTACAACTTTTACTTCTATTATTACTATAACTGTTTGCATAACTCAATTTTTTTGTGCTTCGTACTTTTTCCATTATTTTACTTACTACTGTTACTACAATTTCTTTTATTAATTAAATACTACTTCTTTTCTTTCTACTACGTTTCTCACAATTGCTATACCATTACTAAAATGGGTAATATTTCACTATTTTCTCTACATCAAATAGTTAGGAGTACCTATTTAATTAAGTATAAATTACACTCACCATATAGGACGGACCACTATCTGTTCCAGCGTCCCAGGGATACAAATTATGAACTTTGTTTTCTACCCATGAGCAGTTGGGCAAACAAAGTTCCAGTCCAGAAACACCAACAATCCAGTCTGGTGACGGATCAACCATCGACACCAACGAAATGAGGTGGTGATTGGAGTCAACGCGAAATACGGCGAATGTCTTGCCCGTCACATTGGGAAAAGCGATACCGCGAGCCTTGATAATGGTTCTTATGTGTTCGCTCTGATCCTTGAGCTCGCTCTCCAGGGTTCGTGTGGATCCATGTTCGGCCACTTCTCGCAATCCCTCACTGGCCTTTTCTCCGTACTGCCAGAAGCGATAGTCGATGGTGTGAGAGGCGCCAATGATGTCACTGAACCTTGTGCGCCAACTGTTTGCAGGAAAGTCCTTGGGGTGTGTGTGTCGTGACCATTTACCCTCGAAAGTTAGCTGCAAAAGAATCAGAATTACTCTTCTTAGTTACATAGAGAATAACAAAGGCTTTTTAAAACACTTTTATCCGATTACAACAATCCTATTCGTTTAATCCTACTGTTTGTTGCTAGTTTAAAATTTGTAATTAACTCGATTTTTTTGATTACTATTTATAATACCTCATATTTGGCCTCGTCGCAGGCACAGCAAGGATCTACAATGCTGGGCTGAGTGTTGATATCATCTACTTCCTCCTCGCAGAGGCGTTTGGTAAGCAATCCGTCATCCATGAACCAGACATCGCGATGCTGCATCACAGTGGCGCGTATCAGTATGCAACCCTGGCCAGGTGTCGACGGTGCTGTCCAAACAACCTCCACATGGGTCTTGACATTCGTGTTTGTATTCTCCACGACATTGGGACAACGCGCACTGAAGCGAGTCTCCGACAAATCGCTGATTTCAAAGACACCCATGGAGGTAGGGTCATCTTCCGAGTCCTCGTTCTCCATTTCCAATGCCAGCATGAAGCTCACAAAAGATAATCCCGCGTATGCGTTCAGAGTGACTAAATAAGGATAACGAGTTCAGATTTGGAATTTTAACAGTTCAGACTTGAACTCACCATTGTATTTCTGGCCAGGCACATAGCTTTGTGCATTGTTTGCCACATTTAGGGCAAAGTTTTCATCAACTGGCGACTTGGCAGCTGTGGCGCCCTGGGGTACGCGATTGCAGCACCGGATTCTTGGCAAATTGCATGCGACTGCCAACAAAATTATAAGCCATTTATATGCGCTCATTGTGGTGCGATTTATCGTCTCTTTTTCTAGCTTTCAGTTATTTGCTGGAATGTGAAATTTAATCAGATATTTAAGCATAATATAAGCATAATAATAAGCATAATATATAATGTTAATGGCATACATTAAAAGAATATATTTTAAAACAATCGAGCGAGCTAGTCTCTGAGATCCAGGTTTTCATACGGATGGATGGACAGACAGACAGACGGAAAACACTACATCAACTCGGCTCTTGATGCTGATCAAGAATATATATACTTTATGGGGTCGAAAGCATCCTTCTGCCTGCTACGCACATTTCGCTTCTGACAAACTTAATGGACCACTCGACTCTATTTTAGAGTACGGGGTCTGAAACAAAGTAAGGTATCTATTGAATTCACTATTCATACTAAACAGTATAATTTTCCGCAGCTTAGCATAATTGCGGAAGTCATTTTGTTTGTCATTTAATACCGCGCGTTTTTCAATTGATTACAGTATAATCACTTGTATCGAATGTCAATGACAATACCAACTGAATAAAGCTAGGAATGCCATTTGAATGCCATTTAAATTGGTCTTGACATTGCCATCGCATAAGAAACGGATAAAATTGTAATAACTCTGAGTATTGAAAATATTTCATCAGTTATAGATTCGAAATTCAACATTTATTTCATTCTCATACTTTCAATTTCGCTCGGGAATCTATTGTCAGGCGGAACCTAAAAAAATGATGTGAGAGACCCTCTCGGCGACCGATGTTATAGTATAGCCCCGATTAAGCTACGTCACTGATTAAATTCAATTGAAAATGCGGCGAGTTTCAGTTGAAAATATGCAAAACTAGCGAGTACAAGAGACTGTTTTGTCAGCTAGATACCCTTTTATTTAAAATGCGCTAAATGTTATTTAACATACAATAGCAAAACAAAAAGGGTGCGTATTGGGACTTAACGAAGATTAAGACTTATGTAGGCTATTAATACCCAATACCTTAAACCTAAGAGGAATTTAATGAATTTCAATATACTGTTTAAAGCCGCTAGACATTTATAGGGTATAAAACAAAGCAATTCTAATGAAAAACATCATTGAAGCCACTTTAAGGGCTTCACTTCACGCCGTGTCCCATTCCGAATCACAATTTACATGAAAACTTACGTTTAATCTGCAAAATCAGCCACTAATTTTCAATCCTATTAAAGCTGCACACAACATTAACACGTTTTATTTAAATTATTTAATATATTGTTGTTTTAGATTTCTTGATTAAATATGTTGTACTTATACGAGTGCATTTGTTTCAACGTACTAAATTAATAAATACAACCGTCTCTTCCGGAGCTCGAATCGCAACTGAAATGCAAAATGCACAATTGCTGCGTTAATCGGCAATGGCAAATGTTGTGTCTGTTCGTGGGGTGGGAAAGAGAGCGAAGGGGTGGAAAGAGGAATGAGAGAGGGTTAGGGCAAAGAGAGCAATAACTGAGCTTTTCTTGACACTGCTGATGAACTGTTTTTTTTGTATCTCTTTCCATACATGCGCTTTCGCATTTGTTTACAATTTGCGTTCCTTTATTTTCTGTTTTCATACGTATTTTCTAAACAAATTGAAAAGGCACTGAGTGTCGGTGCAAGCACAGTGGTACGACAACGAAGAAATCTAAGGTGAAATGTATAGTACCATATGTCTGAAGTGGATTGTCTTCTTAATTTCTACTCTTCAATGAAAACTTCTTTGGTTTAGTTTGCTATTAAAAAAGTGTGCCTAATTAGCAGAAGGAGGAGCAGAAGGAGCAGAAGGAGGAGCAGAAGGAGCAGAAGGAGGAGAAGAAGGAGGCTATGCCGGACCACATAAAGAAGTATAACTTAATAATTTATATGTTTTTATTTATTGGGTTTTATTTTTCTTTTCGATTAAACTGCTTTATTTAGAGCATTATATGCTAAGGAATATAAAATACTATTATGATATCCAAGGACACGAGTGAAAAAGCTAGTCTAAGCTAACGATGGGTGTTCACTAGAGGGTAAATATCTTTAGTTTTCAGACATATTTTGTTGCCCAAATCCTTGCCCTTCTGAGCAGGCTTTATAGTTTCTTGTCATTAAATTATTTTTCTGTATCACATTTCGTACATTCAACATCAAACAGTTCACCGCTGCGTCTCGTATTTCGAAATTATACTTTTTTTTATTTCTAGTACTAGATCTTTGAAGATTTCTGAAGACAATCGGCTTTCTTTTAGAACAAAAATACACGAATAATAGATACAGCAATAGACTACATATAACCACTGTCAATATGCAAAATTCCAAGACGGACTCGAATAGTCAGGCTGCCGTAAGTAATCAAATTCCATTTTAACTTTTGTCTACAAAAAAAATTACATGTACAGCCAAAAGCAAATTCTCGATCGACGTCGAAAGATCCGATGCCATCAAAGCCTTTGAAATGCCCTAATGTAACTGGTCTCGGACCTAGACGCAACTCGAATACGAGTCTACTTTCCCGTCGAACAGATCTCGAGTCTGAGGAAGGGCCCGGAAAACTGAAGAATAAGTTTACCAAACCACGAATGAATCGCCTGACGGAGCTGAGAATTGCAAAACAAAAGAAAGCAAACGCAGCTAATGGTAGGCTAAATTAGTTCACTTATAGGTACATTGCTATAGTGCTTAATGTTTAGATGACAAGCCAGCCGCTAGCTTTAAAAAGACTCAAAGATGTGCATCATCAGTTGCTCCATCTTCTGAAGTCGGTGATGCCGAAATAGTCCCCTGTCTACCAACACCGGCCCCAGCAGCAACACTACCACCAATAACACCAGAGTTAACTCTGACAACTCCGGCATCTCTACCACCTGAAGTAGAGTCCATGCGTACAAAACTGGCTGATCTGCAAACCGAGTTTTTGGAGAAACTGATCAGCCTTCGTGATGAGGGTCTTCATATAACCGGGAAGCTCGTTACCATTGTTCAGGACGAAAAATGTCAATTGGTTTTGCAAAAAGATGACTTAATCAGTTTTCCAAAAACAATTCGTGAGTTTCAAGCTAACGTCGGTAACAGTCCGTTTATTTTAGGTCTTAATTCTTATAGCTGCTCAATCCGTGGGCGACATAAAGTCCGTTTGCCGGGAGGCTTTATATAACGGCTATAACTTAATGTTTGAGAAAGTAATGCCAAACATAGATACCTCTAACATACCAGCCGAGCGCTCCTTGCTGCAAAAGAGTATGGTAAGTGAACAAAAGTTTATCTAAATATGGTTCGCTTCCATCAGTGTTCCCAATTTGGTCATTGTAGTAGAATTCGGTTATAACGACAGTCAGGGGAACGAAATTTAATGTTGTTATATCCACGCGTCGCATTAACCGACAGTCGGGATATTAAAACATAATTCGAAAAATTTTACTGAGCTTTAAGTGCTTACGAAACGGTAAATACTGACGGTTTTCCATTTGGTTTTAAAAAAGCAGAAACCTGTTACTTTGCTGTAAGCTTTTATCTGCGCTATTCATTATAAGTAATGTCGTACTAAGCGAATGCACTTTCATGCAATTTTTATGGGGACCAACCAAGTCATTGGCTTTATAAATTATAAATTACTGTATAAATAATTTTTTTTCGCGTTTTAAAATTGTCACAAGACATTCTTTCATATTACTTAACTTTAATTGCAGGATAAAGAACTAGACAATATTTATAAAGAACTCGATAAATTGGCTTGTAGCACCAAAAGCTCGGCGAATACATCATTTCTCTCGCAACAGAACAAAGAGTTGCAAATAAGAATTGATAATTTGGTGGTAGCCAATTCTAAGATGGAAGCTGATCTAATTGAATCACGAAAGAAACGCGCTGATTTGGAAAACGCCTTGGAAGATGTTGATAGAAAGAATAAGGATTTAGCTATTGAATTGGCCGACAAGAACATTGAGGTAGTTGAGCAATCTGTTGTCGTGGATGATCTTCGCTCAGAACTGCAGCAGCTAAAGAAAAAGTGCGTTTAACTCTCCTTTAAATAATTAATAAATTATAATTGATTATGTTTTCGTTAATGCCGCAGATATTCGGTGCTTAGTCTGCGACTCAAGGAGGCCGAAAGTCAGGAGCGATCTTTTTCAGCGAAGGCCGAAGATCTTGAGAAGCTGGAGACTAAGCTTAGAGTTGCACTGGCAGATAAAGAGTTGCTTACTAAGAAATCTGAAGAGTTGACCGAGATAATTGCTGCACGAGATCACATGCTGTCTGATATGCAAAAGCAGGTAAAGGAACTTGTGCAGTACAAGGACAAACAGGAACTTCTAATGAAACAGTCGACCAACCACGAAGTGGATCAAAATCAAATCAAGTGAGTACTGCTGACTTGAAAGTCTACTTTATTAATAGATTAAGTTATTAAAATAGAAACTAAGTGAATTGCAAAATGGTCAATGGATTAATCGCAATTTGTTTTCTTAGTCTAAAAATATTTAACATACATATATTTTTAAACAGCACAAAAAATAAAAATCAATAGAACTGAATTGAGTAGCTTTAATCAAAACAAACAACGCCATAACATCCAGATGCGATATTCGAATTCTTTCTAAAACTCGTTTAGCACAAGTTAAAATTAATAGGCAATGCATATTAATAGTTAATTGGTCGGGTATTAACCAAAATGACTGCATCTTAATTTAGGTGAGCTTCAAAATCTGTATCAAGTTGGTTTCAAGTCTTGCCAGGCCCCCAAAGCCCGACAAAAATATAAACAAAGACTTTCTTAACGCCATGAGTTATCTTGGCTAAATTTAGATATTATTTGTAGCAGAGTTGGTTTCATTCTTAAAATTGGTTGAGAATTTATGAAATTATTTTTTTTTTATCTTTATCAAACACACACATTATGTGCTCTTGATTCTAATTATTTTAACAAATTTGCCTCTTGTGAATAGTAAAGTGCTCTAAGAGTCCAAATCGTTTACAATTGGTCATTTTATAAAAACAAAATTAACTATTGACTGTAGTTTTAATTCTTATACGCATATTTTGAAACAGGGATCTTCAGGCAAAGTTGGCTGTTAATCAGAGTCGATTGGAGTCAATGGTGCAGCAAGAGCAACAGCTACGTGAGGAAATGGAGCAGAAGAAGGAGCTCATGTCGAAGATGAAATTGAAGGTGAGCCGTCTAGAAGAGACTGTTGAATACCATCGACAGGTGCTGGCGGTGCGTGGCGAGAGGATTAATTATTTGGATCGGGAGATGAAACAGCGCGAACAAGAAAACACTCGAAAGCTTAATGAGGTGATGTCTCAGTGTAGCGACAAGAGTACAATAATTACGCAGGTGCAAATTACTTGAGTTTTGATCAAAATTTAATAGCATTATTTCACTCTATTGTTTTCAACAGATGACAAATGAATTGGCTTCTACGAGTGAACAGTTTCAGAACATCTGTGCCACTCTGAGCATCAAGCAGACCAAACTACATAGCCAGGAACATGTCATCAAGTTGCTGGAGGAAAGCAATGATCGCAGTGTGAAGCTCCATACCAAACTAGGTGAGAAGAATGCTCTTCTCAAGGACGAACTTGACCATCTTCGACGTACCGTGTAAGTTGAATATTTTTGAAATTATAACTTAAATCGTATTAAGTTCGCTAGCTTGCCACAACAATTCACTAAAAATGAAAATCCGAGAATAATTCTTGTCTTCATTTCTGTCTTCTCTCAGCAAAACGCTTATGTTAGGTAGCGGAGTCAACGATACGGAGGTTTCAGACATTCTGACGGAATAAAAACAAAAAATACTAATAAAAACACTATATTATCAAAATTGTAAATGTTTTATGGTAAGTTGTCGGCAAACTAGCGAACTTGTTACCAAATTTTTTATTACCTTTGCGTTATAAATGTTTAACAAAAGTGAAAATATAATAAAAAAAAATGTTATGTAAAATATCTAAATTATATTTAATTATTAATTAATATCTTCTTAAATTTCTTTTTTTTTCAGTCGACTTTATTTCAAAATTCTGATTGGCAATAATGGGTTAAATGTTTTTGAGCCAGTGTCAGCTAACGAATTGTGATAAAAAAAAAACAGCAAATCCTGTTAACTATAAATTAACAATAAAATCCACCATATGCTGCATAAGAAACTAATTTCACATGCATAATTATGTGTACTGCTGCATTTGAATCAATCTTTTTTCACTAATTAATTTTCAGTTGATACAAATTTAAAATTTATTGGGCGGCAATTTCAAAAACTAAAATCAATCGAAGTGCTTTTGAATTGCAGTGAATTTGCAGTCTTTTAATTAACGTGATTTAGATTTTGAGCGCAGGGCCGTCCATAGAAATCCAGCTGGAACTGGTTAGGCATCGTAGCATAATACACATTCGCAAACATTGACAACCCTGTTCAAAATGAGTGACTATTCGTCACTCGTCTTCCCGCAGCATCACAAAGATTTCTTCATGGATTATCAGTTATGTTTCGTGTTAGTCGCAACCAAAAGCTCGAGAAAAGCGGTTCCAGTGCACTCGTTGATAAAAAATTGTTCTAAAGATTGCTGTCAAGACTTAATTAATTGTAAGCAAAATCATATTTGTTCCTAACTATCGGGATTGTCAAAAAACAGTTATTAAGTGTTCACTTTTTAAATAAGCTATGCACCTGGTAAATAATTAAACAATATTTTGATGTGCTAAAACCGAATTTTAAAAATATCAGCAACTTTTTGCTTATTTTTAAAAAATTAATTATTATTTCAAAATAAAATTAAATCTATTTTTGTGTGTATTATAAATTATTAAAAATTATTTCAGTGCCTAAAACTATTAATTAATTTTTTGACTACAAATATTCTACTTGTTAACGCCGCGGCTGCTTTAAGTAAACTTACTTTTCTTTAGACCTTTAAAGTAATTCAAAAATAAATAAATAGCTTAGCGTAATTGATTAGTTTCACTTAAAAATCGTAATCAAATGAATTCGTAATGCTAGAAACAGTTCTCTGTGATCATAATTTGAATCCCTAAGAACGACAGTATTGATATCAGTCACAATAATATTAAAACGTTGAATTAAACTAGTTTAACTCTGTTTTACTGTTTAACTGAAGTAATTGTCATTTCAGTTATGCTCCTTATCTCAAGAAATCTGTGTTGTTCGTGTAATAAAAATAGTTCAGTTCTGTGGATTTACATATGTGTAGATAAGATTAAGGCTGCTTAAGTCCAACTATAAAACGATAAGAGATTTTTGACTTTTTTTATGTATTGACTTTCGGTTAATGCCTTGGATTAGAAACTTTAAAGATATATGCTGCACAGAGAAAAATTCATGCAACATTAACTGAAGTAAGTGCTTTAAGTTTTTACAGTGTGCGAAGTGGATTTTAATTGGTTTGCTTTCAGGAATTTCTAGATAAAACCAGTACCTACACAATACAAATTTTATATGGTTTGTGATAAGATCAGGAATCCCATTCAGCATTTTGACAATATCGATGAATCTTTTTTGAGTTGTTTTGACGATCAAACAAGTAAGAAAGTCTACACTCGAGCGTGCCGACTGTAAAAGACCCCGTACTCATTCTAGTTCCTTACAAATAAGTAATTTGTTACCACTTTGTCCTATGGGATCTATAGGATATACTTGTCCGATCTGAACCATACTTATTGAGGATAGCTAGAACCATGATATACACATAATGCTTGAGTTTGGTTGCAATGTCTTCATACAAATATTCTAGTTTGGCCAACTTGTCTTATTGTGGTTATAGGCTATAGTTATCCGATCTAGTTCCAGTTTGGTGAGTATAGTTATTATAGTACCATACTCTTACTGTGTTTTGTTACGATAGCTCTGATAGTTTCAAAGTTGAAACAAACTTGGTCAGACTTTCATTATTAATTTGGTCACTTTAGCTCGAGTACTGTAGAAGATCCAGGTGTTCATAAGGACAGAGAGACTCGCATACTCGGCTTGTGATGCTGTTCAAGAATATATATACCTTTTCTGCCACGCCTCCTTCTATTTGTTACGTACTTGGCACATACCCAATATACTCTAGCAGAAAGTATACAAAGAAGCCTTTCTCTTCCAGTTTGTCAGTGAGGTGAAATATTAAATTACTGCATTAAATATGAGTACATTTTAAATAACATGAAAATAGGCAATTTAAACTGGTTTCTCGGAATTTGTTTTAAATTCTTTAAAAATCGTTAAATTTCGGTAACTTGATAATAATAATAACATTATGGACAAATCTTGTTTCTAAGAAATATGAAAAATAACAAAAAAGTGCATGATCTAAATATTGATACATAAGCAGTTGAGATTATCTCCACTTTCAAATTGATAAGTTACAATTTAGCGCTTATTGCAGTTTTATAAACCTTTTATCTGATTATAACAAAGGGAAATATGAAGACTTATACAATGTTGTTATAGTTGATAAATTGTAAATCCTACTTTGCAATGTGATGATTGGCAAGCGTGTGAAACCCATAAAAAATAAGACTCATCCGATTATAGGTGATGCACCTTAGCGCAGTGCATTTTCGACTGTTGAAACGTTACAATGAATGCGACAGAGTACGGAAAGTTGAATAGATTGATTAATGGGGATGTTACCCTAAAGTTAACGAATGAGAAGGAGGGTGTGGTCTATGCGACGACTACGGAATTGGTAAGCAAGTGTTAACCCAATCCATTTGGATTTCAATTTAAATTTATTGATCAAAGCTAAAGATGGACACGAGCATCGAAGAGGCTGGAGAAGAGTCTACAACGGAGCCGACCACTGCGCGTGATCAGTGGGGCAAAGGCATCGAGTTTCTGTTCTCCTGTATTGCTCTGAGCGTTGGCCTGGGAAATGTCTGGCGTTTTCCTTTTATAGCGCTGGAAAATGGCGGTGGCGCCTTTCTGATACCTTATCTGGTGGTGCTGCTGTTAGTGGGTAGACCCATCTACTATATGGAGGTGGTCATTGGACAGTTCTCAAGTCGGGGCTGCATTCGTGCATTCGATATGGCTCCTATTATGAAGGGTGAGTTTATGGTGACCACTACTATTATAACTAGAGTCTCTCTTCAGTCGTATTATAGATAGATCAGAGAACTTATCCACGTGGGGACCCCATTATCCTATCATCATCTTTAGAAACACATTTTTAAAATAAACTCACACCACTAACCATCAATAATCACACATAAGAAATGGGTAACTTGTAGTCTGCCAGTTCATTACCTTGTTCTTTTTCTTTTTTTGAAGGAGTCGGCTATGGACAGGTGTACTCGACGGCTCTTGCTACCACCTATTATGCCTGTATTATGGCCCTGACCATACGATATCTGGTGGTGTCTTTCTCGGAGGTGCTACCCTGGACTTACTGCCTTGTGGAGTGGGGTAGTCAGTGTGTGGCCACAGCAGGTGGTGCCAGCCACGCTAATCTGACAATACAAGGTATCTCCTCAGCCGAGTTGTATTTCACGTAAGCTACAAATTAAATTCGAATCATTTTTAGACTCTGTAGACGATGAATAAAAAAAAAAAATATTTTTAATTTTAGACGCACTGTTCTGCGTGAGCCGGATAGTCTACAGGAAAGTGGTTTGGGAGCACCTAGCTGGGAAATGGTTATGTGCTTGATGGCCACTTGGATCATCATTGCGATTACGTTATTCAAGGGTATACGCAGTTCGGGAAAGGCATCCTACTTTCTGGCACTTTTTCCATACGTCATTATGCTGATCCTTTTAGTCCGAGCACTGACTTTACCAGGTGCCTGGCAAGGCATTCTGTACTTTGTGAAGCCGCAGTGGGATCAGTTGTTGAATCCTCATGTATGGTATGCGGCAATTACCCAAATGTTTTTCTCCCTGGCCATTTGCTTTGGCACTCTGATCATGTACGCCTCCTTCAATGATTTCCACAAAAAGGTTTACAAGTAAGTTCTTAAGCTGAGACTAAATTGAACTTGGCTAATTGCTGAATCTAATCAAACTAGGGATGTCATCATCATTACATCGATTGACTCGTTTACCTCCATTCTGGCTGGCTGCATTATATTTGGCATTCTGGGGAATCTGGCCTACGAGACGAACGCCACCGATATTGCGAGTGTGGTGAAGGGTGGAACGGGATTGGCCTTCATCTCGTATCCAGAGGCTATAGCCAAGTTTAAATACTTGCCACAATTGTTTGCGGCACTTTTCTTTTTCATGCTGCTGGTGCTGGGCATTGGCAGCAACATTGGCATGGCCTCAAGTGTGATCAACGTGATCAAGGATCGCTTTCCACAGCTGCCACACTGGAAATTGGCTGTAGGCACCTCCACGGTTGGATTCCTTTGTGGTCTGGTCTATATGACACCGGGTGGACAGTTTGTGCTCAATCTGGTTGACTTCTATGGCTGTACGTTTATAGCTCTGGTTCTGGCCATTGCCGAACTCCTGGCCATTGGATGGATTTATGGCGTGAAGCGTCTTTGCAGCGACATTGAGTTCATGTTGAATGTGAAGACAAGTTTTTATTGGCGCATCTGTTGGGCTATTTTGGCACCCGGTCTCATGTTTCTTGTGCTGGCTTACATGCTCTTTAGTTACGAACCTTTGACCTATAAGAATGTGCCTTATCCTCAGGCGGCATATCTGGCTGGTTGGCTCATCTGGGCTCTCGGTGTGGTCCAATTGCCCTTCTGGGCCATTTACACAATCTATCAGCAGCCGGGCAACAGTTTTCGCTCCGTAAGCTAAACTCATTTTCTCATGGAATATACGCCTTTAAAGTCATTCTTGCAGAAACTTAAGCTGGCCATGCAACCCACCGCAGACTGGGGACCTAGACAGCCACAGCATTTGCACGCATACCTGTTGCACAGGAAGAAAGAATCGGACTCTGAGAAACAACGCAGCGTATACTTTATTGACAACATATTTGGTTAATTAAGCAACACTGTCAGTATTGTTCGAGCATTCAATTGTTAGATATTTTATTAAAAATAATTCTTTTACGCTTTATTTATAAAATAATTCAATAAACAGCAATAATTGTAATTGTTGTTGTTTCGCATAAAGCTTTAGGAAAAGATTAAAAAGTTGTGTTCAATGCAGATTTTATATGTTATATATATTTTGTAATGTTTGGCTATTATGCTAAGCGATTTTATTGCGATTAAGTTCAAATAGAATGTCTTAAAAGCTAACTAACGCTTAAATAAGTAAATTATTAGTTAAGTAACATTATAGTTATGATGTCAAACCAGTTGGTGAAATAAAATAAAATAAATTCTGAAATTAATTAATCAGCCTGTTTAAAAACTGTAAGCAGTTAAAATAAAAATAAAAAACTCAATTTTTTATTGATTCAATCATAAATTAAATGGAACCACATGCGTTGTTTAAATAAATCAATCAGAAATCAACTAAATATAGTCAAAATAGAATTTAATTTATTTTCTTATGTTAAAAACCAAAACAAATCAAAATATGAATTCAACATACGTTTTATGTTTTAATTTTGCTGCAATTTAATGCACTCACATCTCTCACATATTACATTAAATCGTTTTGTTAATTATCACAGCACTTATTGATTTTCTTTTTATTGTGCAAAATTGAATATCCTGAACAGAATTTAAAAATAGGACAAACTAATGTATTTACAGGGATTTTGACTTACGATTAAAACTAAGCTACTTATTGCATTTTAAATCAATTACTAGAGAGCCAAAACTAAATCCGTTCTCGGTACAAAATACCCAACATAACTGAACTTGGGGATGAGTTTTCTACATAAGTATAATTCTTTAAGCAATTTATTAAGGTTGATAAATAAATTCAAAGAATTATTAAAAATATTTGGCTAGATTTTAAATAATTTAATTGTCTAAGACTTTAGTTAGAGCTGGTTTTAATTTAACCTTCAAACATAATTTGTTGTTGGCAGATCTATGTTAGATTTGGGCAATGTTTTCACATTTAAATATGCAGCACTCGATTTTGATTAGTTTTGAAACCCACTAAAATGTGATTTCACTTTTACTATATATTGTATTGTAGTATTTTGCATGTGTATGTGTGTGTGTGGGTGTTTTTGACGAATTGACTTGTAATTACTTTTTCATAGCCTACTTCTCAGCGCAGATTTAATAATTAGTTTTAAAAATTCAGCGTAACTTGGATATAATAAAGTTTGAATCGAAAATCTATACGCGCTGGCTTAAAATGGAAGTTACTCTAATATTTCACACTAGATATGGTCCTATTAATTGGTTTCGACTATATAGAAAATTTTAACATTTACGATATGAGTTATTACCTTGAGTATATTGTCTACTTGCTAATGATATTGCTCCTGTCTTTCATTCAGTGTATGTGTCTGTGTTTGTGTGTGTCTGTGTGCCTATTAGATTCAAAGCCCTCTATATAATCTTAGCTAGTTAAAAATTGATTCACTTAACTGGTGCAATCGTTTGCATTTGCTGTGTTCTTATTCTCAACTATTTACAGCATAGAAAAATATATAGTTTGATTTATTGTAATTATTATCTGTTTAGCTATAGACATTGGCTCTAGAAAGTCTGTATTGGTCGATAGAGTCCTGTATAGCCGCAGAGACGTGCTCGCAGTGCTGGTATCAAAAAGGCTGCCAAGGATATATCCTTTAATAGATCCGCACACTCACAAACCAGCAGATACATTTTATCCCCCTTCTGCGAGGTACTTTTATGAAGTGCGATTCGTCGCAAACCCGCAGCACGTGGTAAATATCTGTGGAATGTACAAACATACATAGTAAGTAAATATATTAATATATTTCATATATATATAATGTGTATCGCTTGCCTGTACAGCATACGGGCTCCTGTCCAATAGAGCCAGTTCTTTTCGAATCGTTCCCCGTCGTCGCCCTCAAAGACCTGAAATTAAATTTTGCATTTTTCATGCAATGGTTCGGCTGGGTCAAGCGTCAAGTCAATTTAACATTGCCTCCACTCACCTTGAACACACTGATAATATAGCCCGTGGCTGCTGTCTGCGATTTCTTAAAACTGCCGGCTTCGTTTGAGGGCAATACCAAGGGAGGTCGGCAAATAGAAGCCACCTCACTGTACAAGTCCAGCGTGTGAGCGGCAGTGTATCTGGGGGGGAGGTAGGGGAGGGATGGAAGGTACATTGTATAAAAGCGTATTTAAACTCTGAATTAATTTTCTATAACACATTTATAAACCATTTTATTTCATTTCATTATACTGTAATTAATATTGCACGAAATCAATCAGCGCCATGTGTTCACAAATCCACCTTGAACTACTTGATAAGTTTTAAATTTGTTCAAAGAAATATTTTAAACTTTAAGCATTTATAAATCTAGTCTTGCAGGTAATGTTTTCTTACCAAAGCTAACAAAAATTCCTACTCAGAAAAAATTCAAGAAAAAATCAAGAATATTATAATTAAGTTTAGTGAGAATTGGTTCTTTAACTGAGAAAACTTTTGTAACTCTAGTGTACTACTACAGGGTATCTATTTTTTCGTCGCATGACTTTAGTATTTTTAAAAAATTTTTAAAGACATTCGCAGATCATCTCAGAGAATTTGGAGATGTACTTAAATGTCTTTGCTTATATAAATTTCTATTACTTAGGTAATCTTTCATGGAACAATTGTCTTACTTGAGTGCTTTGGGCTCGAATTTGGAGAGCGATGATACACGCAGGTTGGAATAGAAATTCGATGGATCCGTTTGCATAGTATTTATCAGATAATACGATATAAATGGAAATTCGGCTGTAAGAAATCCATTAAAAGTTTCAGCCAAAAAAAGGCTTAAATAGACTAGACTTACAGCTTTTCTCCATATTGGCTAGAATCATGCCTCCGACGGCAGTGTTGGCTTGCTGCACCTCTGTCAAAAGCTCAGCAGCTATGGCACGTTGCTTGAGCAGCGGATGTGCGAGCGGTGATTCCATAACGGGATCTATGGCTTCTAGGGGACTCATTAGATGCACAAGTATACACAGTTTTGGATCTGAAACCTCCAAAACGCTCAGTGGACTAGTAGCTTTACCCTCGGCATTAAGAGCCGGTAACTGCAAAGTAAAAGAAACTTAGTCAGCTTTAAGCTTTTTAGTTTAAAAAGAAGATATAATTTACCGGTATGCCAGCGGGTAGAAAGCGGTCAACGCTATGCACTGGAATGATGAAGCAGTCCCGATCCAAGGTAGCCAATGAAATGGGCTCAGCACGTGTTGATCCCGCGATGCCACCGCCACCAAAGTTACCTGTAAATTAAAAAGATTTCAACATTAGTAACTTAGTTGATCAGTTTTAACTTATACTGGTTAATAGTGTAAAGCACATCCGCTTTACAGGTTAAGTCTGAAAGCAAAAAGTTAATTGCCTTTGAGAGTTTTGATCAATTGAAGAGCTTTTCAAAGCGTTCGAGTGAGCGCAATTAGTTGAAACACATAAAGCTTTGTCTGAGAAGCCTCTCATACAAGTGCCTATAGCGTCTAAAGCTTTGATCAATACGTAGTTGAGCTCAACGGTAGTGTGAGCTTTTGTAAGCTTCGTGTGAGCATTTGTTAAATGTGCGGTTCCTTTAGCTTGCTAGAAATACTGAAAGCTTTCACATGAAAAGCTTTCGCGTAATAACCATGACAAAAAATGCGTTGCAAGAAAGCGCAAAAGCTTTTAAGCAAGTCCAAACATGTCTAGCTTTCAGTATTCGTTTTAAAACAATATCGAACTGGCACCAACAACAACAAAGTGAGGAAGAACAAGAACAACAAGAAGAGAGATCACTATTTGAGGTTAGGAAAGTATTATACATATATGTATGTGTGTGTGTGTGTGGGTGGTTGTGAGAGTGTGGGTGTGCTTGCTTGTGTGCTTGGGAGTTTACAGGATCTGTGTGGTATTTTTGTGGCAACATTCGAGGCACAACAAATGCTGGTTGTGAGCTTTAGCTTGGATGACATTAGTTTTGAGTTTTGTTGCTTGATGTTTTCTTGCAGTGTATTCGATTTTATATTTTTTTGGCAGCAACAACAACAAGTTCACACACAACTAAGTTGAAGATCAAACCTTGCCGAGTTGCCGCAGCGGCAGCTGTAAGCAAAGTGCTCGTCGGACTGGACAATTGTTGTTGCTGTTGTTGTTGTTGGTAGAAGTAGGCGTATTGTTGCTGCTGATGCTGCTGCTGTTGTAGCTGCTGCTGAGGCGACTGCAACTGCTGCTGCAGTCGGATTAGACTGTTATTTGTGCTGTTGCTGTTGCTGTTGCTATTACCGCTGGTGCTGTTCCAACGCATAAGAGAGACGGATCGATCGACGAGCGGTTGCGGTACGTCCACTTCGTATGGATTGGATGGCAGTGTAAAGGACGTGCCTGTGGTCGGGGTACTGGGTATGCCCGATAGTGCGCTACATCGTTCTGCAAAGGATTCTGTCGATATTTTATATGGACACAAAACACAACACAAAAACGAAAACAAAAACAAAACAAAAGATGTTCAATTCTTTAATGATTTCACGGGTTGTGTGCTTTGGGACTTTTGGGTATCGTAAGGAAAAGAGTGCGTAAATGAATCTAATCAGTTCATTTTTATTGTTTTTTTTTTTGTTGTTGCAGTTAGGCACATTGGAGATAGAAATATGGAAAGATATTTACACAAAACTAGACATATTCATCACCTATTTTGGATTAGTAGGCGTCGCATAATTATAAGTATTTCCAACTGTTAGCGGTTATATACATACGAGTGAGTACTTTTGGTAGAGTTTTCCTTTTAAATAAGTTTGCTTGGTTTGGTTATTCAATTGCACATTCAAGGCCATTACCATTGTGATTGCCAACAAATAAACCGCAAACTTACATACGTCTGTTGCCCTAAAAGCCAAGCCAACTGGAAGTTTAAAGATTAGCTTACATGTGAACTTTCAATAAGGTTGTGACTTTCGTCTTGCCAAACTAAAATAATCCGATTTTCAAACACTTACAGCGATTCCCTCATGCGTGCCTAATAAGCCTGCTAAATTTCAGGGCCAAACATGAGCATGAAATGTTGTTGGGGAAATTCAATTGAATCGATTGAGATGGTAACAGATGTTTGTGTTTCAATTCAGTTATAAAACGGTAAGTTTACTTAATTATTATAAATAATAGATTCGAACTAAAGACGTTAACTATATATTCTTTATTGTTCTTTAAAGAAAATCATTATCTTGGTCCACACTGTGTATACTCCATAGGTTAAGCTATAACCCATCATTACTCATTTTAATCATAAATATTTAATTCTATTCGGTTGCATAGTTATAATTCTATTTATTAAGTGAATAAAAATGAACTTGAACACTTAATGCTTATTGCTCGTGTATAAATATTTTTAGTTATCTTCGATATGTAGTTTAATGAATACTTCCCAATGATCATTAACCATTTATGTCACATTTTACACATAAAGCTACACTCCTATATCTAATGTTGTATCTATTAAGTATACGCCTACACCGCGTATAATTAATCTGCATAGTCTTTAAGTATACGCCCCAATTTACACTTAAATATGTATTTCATTACTTTATTTATATTTATACACAGCCCGATTTAAGTTCAAAACGACTCAATTTGCAACTCAATGGTCCTTCTGCCGTTGCTATTGAGAAGTTTTTTGTAAAATTGTGCAAAACATTTGAATTGAATGCGATGCAAATGAATGGACTGTGAAACGTAAATGGAGGATGGGAGTATGGGGGTTAGAGGGTTAATGGGTTAATGGAGCGCATTTAACTGAGGCGAAGGCTGAAGCAAACACAAAAGAGCAACAGAGACAGACACAGGGAATGAGAAAGAGAGACAGAGAGCGAGAGCGAGAAAGTGAGGAGGAGCAAGAGATAGAGTATGTGATTGCATGTCGACAATTTACCTTCGCCCACATCATAGCCGGGCCGATTGGGCGAGAAAAATAGATGGGTGCGATAATGTATCTCCTCCGGCTGCTGGACGAGGCCCATGTCTCTGGAACGCTTTGTGCGATTCGCCTTCGATTGGAGTTTTCCGCCCCCGCCGCCCGATTTGCTGGCGCCCTCGCGGAAATTCTTGCGAAACATTAAATTCATTTTGTTGTTGTTGTTGTTGGTGTTGTTGTTCTTGTAGTTGTAGTTGTTGCAATTATGGTTATGAATGCCCTGTGTGGCTGAATGGTGCTGAACTGTATGTGATGTTCGTGGATATTGTGTTGGTGGTGATGGTGGTAGTTCTAGTGGCGGTGGGTTTGCTTGTTGTGGTGGCAATTTTGCTCTTGCCGTTCTCCGCACACTTGATTAATTTGTATTTGTTGTTGTGGACGCCTAGACGATGTAGGGGAGTGAATACAATGTCCAAAAGTGGAAGGGTATATATGAGAGGTCGTTGTGTACTTGTGTTTGCTGTAATTGCCACTAGCCACACTTTTCTTATATGTAAACTAAGCTATAAATGTGTGTATATGTGTGTGTGTGTGTTTGTTTGTTTGTTTGTGTGTCTTTCATTTGAAACACTTACAGTTTTACCTTTGAATACACTTTGCTATTGAGCTTAATTACTTTGAGTTACTGTTTTCAAGAGTCCAGACAATTTATTTGCATTTATCCTGGCCAAACAATGAGATAGCTGAGACAATGAAGTGGTTCATTTTCATTTCAATTCGAAATTTTAGGCATTTTCAAGCATCGTTTCCCTAGCAAAGCAGGTTTAAACAAGTTTTCACCGGTTTCAAGCGAAATTTGTGCGAGATCATTTGCATTTGTCGCAGTGATTACCCAAATTTATATTTTCTAAATTTTATTTTTAGATATTGGGGTGAATCTGTTCAACATTTTGTTGTCTTTGTTGTCTCATGAAGCAGCATTTTAATTAGTCAGCAATGGAATGTGACAAATGCCTAATAATATTATTTAAGCAATTATTTACAGCAACTTGAATTAAACATTATATTCTTTTGACTAAATTTTTTTTTTCGTTTCAAGAGTTTGCTTCTAATTGGCCTAAAAGACTTGCTTGATTTCAAAGCCACTTTTAGTTTTTTTTGGCAGCAACTGAATAAAAAGTCAATCAAAAACTCAGCAGTGATTAACCCATATTAAACACACGTGTGTATGTGTGTGTGTTGTTTTCTTTTTGTGGCAGCAGATGCGGAAATTACCCATTTCCGCTACTAAGCAGCTCAAAATTACTCAAAGCACTCGAGTCGGAAGCGCAAACACGAGTCTTAAGTTACTCGTATAGAAATCTTGGATGCCCTTTAAATCTGTTTAAAGGGTATATAGAATACCCTTCGAATTAGGGCTGCATATTCAACACGCAAAAGTTATGCCATAATTTATTTACTGATTTTTTAACTTTTTGCGTATTTGTTACTTAAGTAAACCTACTAGAGGGTATTACAAAGTCGATTATTACATGTCGCTGCCATTTTTGATTGGACACGCAAGTGGCCAACACAATAAAATAAAATTGTAAAGAACCAGCAATTATTTGCAGTCGAAAGGATTCTTTGCTTTAAGTGTTAAAGTGTTTGTTGTGCGTGTGAATGTGTGTGTGTGTGTGTGTTTAATTAGTTCAAGACATGGCTCAATTAGTTTTACTGCCGCTTATTGATTGCCATTATGCGATAAATTCCAACAGCAGCATCGAAATTGTGGCCTACAAAGGCGGCTCGGCTAGCGAAATGAAAAGTTCTGATGTAATTTATAACAACACGAGCAATCGGAAAAGCGAAAGGAAACGACAAAAAGGATTTAGAAAATGCTGTGCTGATTTGCCAGAAAGCACTTAAGATCCTAAGTAAAGTTGCAAAGCAAAGGAGCGTTAAAAGCGAATTCCAAACAAAAATTAAATTCATTACATAAAATAAACAAAAATCATTATAATCAATTTATAAAGCGTAAAAAGGGTGTATAAAACCATTACCATCATTAAGACTTTTTGTAATGTAGCCATTAATAATTATATTATTAAATAAGTTCATCGATTAAAGCTTTACTGCAACTGCTGCTAGAATTCATTAAAAATTATAGCTAGTTATAAGCAGCTTAAATTAAGTACGAGTCCTAGGCGCAGATTCTTAAGTTATGGCCGAACGACATACGCTGCGTATGATCAATATGCAGGGAGTATAAGTAATATTTTCGAATGAACAGCTAAACGTTGCCTGTCAGCACACACTTAATCTTAATACAGGCAGCCTAAGAACAAAGGAAATGAATAAGAAGAGCTGGGGGCATAAACCCAACCCCAACGATCCAATTAAAAATGGCTCATAAACTTTTTACAGCATACCATTCTCAAGTGGCTGTCAAAATGGACATTGCATTGGCCAGCAATGATTATAATTAATTGTTTTTAACGACACAAGTTATTGCAATAACGTTTATCGTTTTTACACACAAACACACACGCACAACAATCAAAACAATCAAGCGGCCAAATAGAAGAGCAATAAGAGTGAGAGATAATAAACATTAAAGTTGAAATTCTCACGTTTCCCAAATTCGTTTTGTGCCAGTGCTAAAAATAAATGCCAACGTGATGTAGGTATAGCAAATATACTTATAAATATATTGCAGATATATCTTCTATATCTAGATGGCTAAGTTTTTAGGCACTCGCTGTGTAAATGAGCAGCGAGAGTCTACTTTTAGGTACCCTCTATTTGGTGTACAAAATTGTTTAATGCTCGCAAGGCGGCCCTTGTTACGCTGTATTTACATGCCAGATTCTGACTTACCCTGCTTGGTAGCATTACAGGGTAGTGAAAGGAAACAAATTTAAAACAAAAGCATTAAAAGTAAATTTGAATATTCGTTGAGGGCTGCATTCAAGTTGTGCTCACACATGACCTAGGCAGAGTCTGAAGCATGGGCAGAGGCAGAGGCAGAGGCAGCGGCAGAGGCAGACGGCCCTTGACCTTGTGGGCGTGTACTGCCAACAAATAACTAATGGTTGCGTGCATGTGTTTGCCTTTGTGTGCCTGTGTGTGTGTGGGAGTGTGTGCCTGTAGTGTGTGGTGGTTAGTTGTTGAATGATTCGGCATGTTGGCATTAAATTGGTTGAATTTACAAAATGTTTCAGATGTGCTGTCGTTAAACGTTTCATGACAATCTTTATGCATTTGGTTTTGCAATTATTTATTAATTATAGCTGATACTCGTACATACATATAGATACATGTGCTTCTATTGCTCTTAGGCTAACACGATTTATAGCTGAAATGTATAATTCTTTGCGATTAAGTGAAGGCAATTTCGAAATTTTAGCTTTTCATTTTAATTTATATATTTTATGTTAAAAAACACTTTAACAATTTGATTGATTACAAGCCTTGTTAATGCTGTAATATATTTTTATAATTTGTTTGCGTTTTCATATTTAAATTTTATCATTAGTTGTATTTTATTTTACAATAATAAATGTTATATTTAGACGCAGTTAAACACAATTATTTAAGCCAACAAATATTTTATTTAATTTTTTTTGTCATATCCTTTTAAGCCGGTGTATACTTATTTTTATAACACTTTATACATAGCATGCTTTGTCTATATAAAAAAGGTTTATGTATTGGACAAATTGTAATTCGATGTTTTTGTTGTTTTTTTGTGGTGTTTTGTGCTTGTACTGCTGCAGGGCAAAGCGAGAGCACTTTTTGCGCGACCTTAATGCGAAATTCAGTGTCAGCCGAGTCGGCTACGTAATATTTATGTGTTTTTTCTTTGTTTGCCGAGCAATTAGCGACAGTTACGCATAGTTTTTTGGCACAGAAATCAATACAATTGTATAGCTAATTACAAGTACACATAGTACGTTGGTAGGACTAAGTGAATTATTCAAAGTCGCTTTATAAATGATTTGGAATAAGCACACGGGCACCTTATGAATTATTTACACACGTCAAGTTGCCTAACACAGCACGCAATTTCACACGACTTCGATGAGAACACACTCACACATACACACACACACACATGTACACATGTCTATACTTTTTTGTCACATAGAGCAATTTGTTCATATTTTTCTTTTATTTTTTTTTGAATTTAGCTTACAACTCGAGAAATGAATGAGTACGAATGCGAATAACGGATGCGAATGCGAATACGAATACGTTTTGACAACGTTGCGTTAGGAATTCAACTGGCACTTGGTAAGCTTTCGGCAATGTTTTCGCTGCCGAATCTCTCAGTTGTGAATGCTTTTCATTAACTTAAATATGACGGCATCCGAATTTAAAACTTGCACTCAGCAATAATGAAAAATGTTTAGGAACAAAATGAAACAACAGAAAATGAAATGAAATAAAAAAGCTCCCGTCACTTGTTGCGCATACGCCGTGTGTGCTGTCCGCGTACACATTTCGCGGCACTTTCAACGCTTTCAGTTCAACATTTCTCGTCATTGATATTGTGAGTTATTAAATATTTATTATACAATTTTATAGATTTTTCATTCGCCGGCTCAAAGTACCGCACATCGCAGCAAATTAACGTCAAATGAAATAAAATGAAACGAAATGTTTTACTGCCACTAACGCTATCAAATCGTGTGTATTCAACCTAGAGCGTAGGACAGCCACAAAAAACACAGAAGCAGAAATCGTAACAAAAACACAAACAATTTAATATGTATATCGGAGCATTTAAAAAGCTTGACTGTGAGATACCCTTTAATAACTTTTATAGCTACTAAAAGTTAATTTCTTTATCAGCTAATTGGAAAATATACACATTATACTTTGTAGAGTTGCAGTAGCATGTAGTGGAATGTTGTTTAAAATTTAGAAAATATTGAAAATCTGCAATTAAAACAGTAAACTATATAGTGACTAACTAGTGCTGCCAAGGCTTCTTTCCTGTTTTAGTAACGTAGAACTAATGAAAATTCACAAAGTTATAGACAGATGTGATTTTAAACTAGACAAGCTTTAAATATATTTATACAAAAGTTACAATCAATCCTGTTTAATTTTCAACAGAGCAGAAAATACCCCTGCTGAAAACTGTAGAGATATTGGTATGCCAGCAGCAATACTTTGTTTTCGTGTCTTGTGTAAGTGTGTGTGTGTGTGTTTATTTGTTGTTTTTTTTCTGTATTTTTTTATTTTTACTCTCTGCCTTTATCCTGTGTATTACTGCGTGCTTTTTCTAGCGTTTTATTGATTATGTTGCCACCAGCCAACTGACAATTCCCGTAGCTCCCGACCTCGGACTCAGCAGAGTGACTGGCCACAGTTCGGGAAGCGTGGAACTCGGAACTCAGAACTCAGAACTCGGAGTAAAGTCATTCGCCTTTTGCTGCTTTTAATCTGTTTTTTCTCTACTTCGTTATTATTTTTTGTTTTCACTTGTTTTGTTTGCGGTTTCTGACTAATTTGCAGCCATAAAACCGCTAAACTTAGTTTGTCGTTTTTCCTAGCTAACTGGGCCACGTGCCGCAATCAAATATACGCATAACTCACAAATTACAATGACAATTACAAATGTTAAATGTCTGCCGAAAATGAGAACTAATTAATTTCACTCAGTAACTATCTGATCCATTTTTATTTATTAAATAGCTATGAAAAAAGTGGGTGCTTAGAATAACTTTAATTAGTTACCAACTGTTCCACATTCGCTACATTTAATTTTACTAAAGATGAAAATAATTTGTTTATTTAAATATTTCCTATTCCTATTTTACAGAGAAGATCTCTGCATTTCAGAGAGCTGCAAGTTATAATCCCACCGCAACACCGAGTTCCTGTGGCACTACACCACTGGATTGGCCATCTTTGCAGTGGTGGCATGCATCAAATTCAGCTCAAGTCAGGCTTTAAGCGGATTCTATATATCTTTACAAAAGCCAACTGCAACAACTGTATTTTATTATTATTGTATTTACCAAGGAAGTTTTTGCAGCAAGTTGCATAGAGCACATACAACATGCAACACGCCACTTGCCACATGCTACATGCTTTATTCCGACGTGGCAGCAAGTGAATCATTGTGACAACTGCTTGTTACCTATTTATGAATCTTTGTGGTTTTGTTGACACAGTTTAAATACTTTATAAAGTAATATGCTTTATTTCAGCAAAATATTATATGTTATGCATTTAAAATTGACTTTTTTAAAGAGTTATATGTTTAAGAAAGTCTATTATCAGAAAAATAAACCAGTAAGAAAGACTACAGTCGAGCGAATCGACTGTAAAAGACCCCGTACTCATACTAGTGGCTTTTTGCAGACGAATCACCAAAATTTGGTGCAAATACAAGGAGTCAATACGCAAATTATGCGAGTTTGGTTGAGCTCAAATCACCAAATTGTGACCGATTTTTCCTGTGGGAGCTATAGGTTATACATAGTTGCCCGATTCGGATAAAACTTGGTGATACACATACGCACATACATATGTGTGCGTTAGGTCACCATAGCTCTGATGGTTTAAAAGTTGTAGTGTTATAAAAATAGTTTTTTACAATTTGAGAGGCGTTAGAGGCGTGGCAAAATTTTTTAACTGGACGTACACCATATATATTGACTTTCATTCCAACTTTGGTGGCTATTGTAGTCTGGAAGATCCAGGTGTTTATACGGACAGGCAGACGTGCGAATGGAGAGACGGACATTTTTATATCGACTGGTGTGTGGATTCTGATCATGAATAAGAAAAAGCCTTCTTTTACCTGCTCGCTTCTGACCAACCTAACAGACCACTATACTCCTGTATGAGTTCTTTTATCAAATCAAATAAATAAAATAATTTTGTTCTAGTTCACACCACTTTTTAAGTTAGCTATACTTGTTTTATAAATACAATTAAAAATACTAAAATTCCAAATTTAATAACACGACTTTCATTTTCCATTGTTCTTAATAAACTATGTTGGTCTCCTTAATTCTCTTAATTTGTTTAAATATTTTCTCTTCAATAATCTGTCATAACATTTTTGTATTGAACGCTTGGAAGACTACAAGATACCAAGTGTAAACATGCCCCACTCGAATAGTTTTCTATTCATCTGAAATAACAAACATTAATTCATAACTAGTGTTTTATTGATTGAGTAAATAAGAAACTGGGAATTCTCGCTGGTGGCAGAATAATAAATGCAGGTGCTTGATGGCAACCAGGTAACTAGGCAACCAGGCTAAATGAGTTCTGGCCATAAACAACTTAGGAGTAGATAAGTGCCAGCTACTGGCTTTGTGCTCGATGTCTATGGGTTGAATCTACATAGAGTCAACTATATGGATAATACAAAAAATGATTTAAATGGAATTCGTTGGTTCATAAATTTTAAATGAATTAGTTTTCATGGCTTTTCGCATTTGTAGACATTAAATGTGGGTGAGAGGGAACTCTTATGCTGTTATACTGTTAAACTGTTATACTGCTATACTGTTTAGCATTATGAGCTGCTTAACGTGTGCATAAATTGCTCTGCTACGGGGGGTAATAACTTTTAGATGGTGCTTAGCACAAAATGTCTTAAAGAGACTTGAGTTTATTTTCATTGGTTAAGTTATTGTTAGTTATGCTCTACAGTTAAGCGTTTGTTATGGCTAATTAAGTCTGTAAGCACAGTTGGCCCTTACGCCCCTTACGCCCCTTTCCGCCTCTACGCCTCTGACAAACTGTCAGTTCGGTGGGGAAACTCGTCAAAAAGTTTTATAAACTCTGACGATAAGCGATAAGCGTCAATGATTGATATACAATTGGTGGGGTCAAACCCAGATGTAACCATCAATATATCCATGTGCTTAGTTTTAAAGCTTCTGGCATCAAATAGCGGTACTCCCCACGTCACCCAAGCACCCAAGGCTTATCGTTATCACTCAAACACATACTTTGTCTGATATTGCTTCAAACTATTCAATTGGAGCACAAAATTTGCTGATAAAAATTTTACTTTAATTGTGAAACTCATCGACCGCAAACTGAAGCAAAAATAAAATGCGGAAGTTGAGGAAATAAATACTGTAAAAAAAGGGAATTTGTAAAAACTGCAAGTAAATCTTTTGTGTCAGCTTTGGGCTTTAACTTGGCAGCTGCTCTTGGCCAGTATTTTATGCACATAATATCGTTTTCCCTTACTCCCCCTCCCTCCCCCACCCCTTTCTTCACACATATAAACACACAACATAAATTACAACGTCATCCATTTCCGTCATAAAATTGAAAAATGTTGTGTAAATTACGCGTAAATACCAAAAAAAATGGGTAAAAGCAAAAGGAAAGTGCGGAATGAAAATGTGGAAACGGAAAACTACACATACCCGTAACTGGTACAGTTAACGGGTATACTATAGTTGTTGAAATGTATATGTCAGAAAGTACTATTCTTTATCGGCATCATTAGCCCCTTCAATATGGTCATGTCCGTCTTTCCCTCTGTATAAACAACAATATCTCGAAAAGTAATGGGCTAGAAAAGCGCTTTTTGTAGACGCTTTGTAGTCGGAGAGTCTAAGTACTGGACAGGTTTCCTTTAGCTAGAATTGGTTAAAATTTAGGTCCAAATATGGACACACAGAATACATTTACTGACCGCAAATCAGGACACTTATAACAGAGGACAAAGTCCTACTGCCTACTAGGCACAGTCATTCACAAATAAATTGAAATGAAAAACTATTCAGATTACTCCTTCCCTCTGCATTATTGCATCCCCAGCATCAATCCCCAACACCATCATCTATCCTGATATACCGAGGGAGGACCAAAGCACTAGTTCCGCTTCCCCATTCTGTTCGAATTAAATATCTTTATGGGCAACTTCACATTGTAAAAAGATTCAGAACACTTATTTTCCTGTTTGTAATTAGATACACTCGTTTATGCCATTCACCATCGACATAAAAGACTTTCAGTATACTCCAAAAGCTGTACATTATATAAAGCCTAATCAAAAATATAAATAAAGCACATAAACTCATTTAACATAAATATTTTAAAATTAATAAACGCATTTAAAATATAAGATATTGTAAGGTGTTTTAAATATGTGAATATCTATAATGTATGTAATGTAAGTGAATACCGATATATCGTTAAGAAAGTAGTGTTAAGTATCGATTAAGTAGTGTCGTCTATGATAATTATCGATTATCGAGTGTTAAAAACCTGCTACTGATCTTGATTCCCTCTATTCTTCCGGTAACCGTGATGAGCAGTCATGTTCTGACTCTGCTCTCAATGTATTAAATAAAATCTGACGGTAAACCAACCAACCAAACCAAAATAATACAATTTTCTTTACTTTCCAATATATAAAGAATTAAGAAATTCTATCTTTTTCTAAAAACAAAATCCGAGAATTTTTAAATCTAAAAAAAAAATAATAATAATTAATACTTCAATTATTTTTTAGACTTGTGTGTAAAAAATTCAAGGACTCTCAAAAAAAGTACGGCTTGAAGTTAAAAAATACTTCTGTTTACAGCTGTGTAAACTTGGTAAATGTTGTAAGCAATTTAATCTTTTTTCTTAACTATTTACCATTAAGCTTAAACTAAAACCAAATTAACAGAAAGGCCATAACCGGAGATCTCCCTCAACTTTAAAGAAGTTCAATAAAAACTGCTTAGTGTTCAAATAATCTACTTAGTTCTATAAAGATAGAGAAACAATATTTTTTGCAATCTGGGGCTGGCTTTTCGCTCATAATTGCTATTTGTAGTGTCAGAATTTTGAATTTGCCTGTATGAAAACTGCAGAATTCCCAAAGATTATGGTTGCTTTCTTTAAATCTAGAGGCAGTCATTTGCTGACAGTTTGTGATTGCATATTTGCATAACTTTGTCATACATATGCAATTACCACACACACGCACATAAAAGCAAATGTGCTGATATCTAAATAATTTGTAGCCTGCTGACACAGTGACCATAAGCTTTCATAAATGCCCGAATGTCGAAAAATCCCCAGCTCTATAGTCCGAAGGTCAAGCACAGCAAATGTACAAACAATAGCCTCCCTTCCCCAACCTTCCCCACCCCTCGCCCTCACTAGCTTTATTGCCAAAACAAACACTGAAAGAAAACACAAAGCATGGAATTTCAATTCTTACAACCCAAAGAGCTACAAATTGGTATTGGAATTCGACAAGTTGTGTCGTATTGGAAACAATTCACTTCTCAACTAGTTCTAGCTGATATTTAGGAATAATCAAAGTAATTGAAGATGGAATCATTTTGAAATCGAAGAAAAGGTTAATCCAAATTTAGCAAACTTCTAACTATCAAAATAATATTATCAGCTTAATGACCTAAAAGTGAATACCAAATTTATATATTATCAGCTCTGTTTTGTTCAGTGTATAAACCAATTTATGGCTTATGGTAACAGCACCCAACATAGGTCTACTCCCTAAATCGAAAATGTGGTCAGAACCAGTGTTGCCGAAACTTTTTCAGCAAAAATAGCTAAATCGAGGGCTAAAAGTAGCTAACTTTCTTGAAAAATAGCTGACAAAAGTATCTAAAAATTTTGTTTTAATGAAAATTCTAATTTTTTAATCCACGTTTATTATTATTTCATCGATGACCACCAACTTATCATTTTCAACGCTATTGCTTTTATAACTCCTTTATATATCATTTCTAAGGTACTTTGCTGGTACTTTTTTAAGGTAAATGCGTCTCGGCATTTTTTATGCTTCTCTCGGCATTTTTAACTTTAAGAGTGACGCTTGCAAAAAGATATTGACTTTTTTTAGTGGTTATTATTGAAAAAGATGCAATACACTTTGCCAAATGGTGTTGAAATTTTCTCTCAAAAAAAAGTATCGAAACTAACAAATATACTACCAATTCCCATATTTGTTCACTTTGATTTCAGCTAAATCTAACTTTTGAAAATAGCTAGATTTGTAGCTAATAGCTGTATTAAACTTATTGCCTTAAAAAGTGGCCAGATCTAGCTACAAAGTAGCTGATTCGGCAACAGTGGTCAGAACTCACCCATATAGTCGCACTGAAGCGGCTCCGGTGGTTTCTCGTGCAGTTTGCGGAGCCAGTGCATTAATGTGGCCAATTTGCTGCGAGTTGGGTTTGTTTTCTCGCAGTTGAGTATACTTGGCTCAAACTCAAAGCTGACATCCAATTTGGTTATATCCAATGCGCGATTCATGATGTTGCGATACATTCAATAAGTTACTAATTTGTTATTATTCAGCTGTTAAATGTTATTAATATTTTGAATTGTTCAATTTTTGTGAATAGTGAAGTTATTAACCGTTAGACATTTGGATCAAAACTGAGTGTCCAGTCCGTTTGCTTTGTGCTGGACACTGGCTAAATTTGCGATAAGTTCCACCTCGTGTCTATCGTAAATTTTGACTTTAAATCAACAAATTGTTAGATAGCAGCTGGAGCAGAGACACCAGACGATGCCACACGACGCCTCCTCCTCCATGTCAATCAAAACTGACATTTGGGTATTTTTTCCGACAGCTTTTCAATTACTCACGACCAAAAAAAAGAATGTATGGCAAATAAAAAGAACCATCGAGCCAAAAAAATGGAATCACAAATTTCTTATAAACATAAAAAATCCCCAGCTAATTTTTGCTGTCATTATTCATTCGCTTGGCTCTGCGAAAAGGCGTCCATTGTAAAATTTAATGGTGATAAATCAGCCAAATAATTTATCCCTATCCCCCACCCAATACCCGATTCGCACCTCCATCGAATGCGTTGATATAAAACTCCGTGTGTGCCTTTCATCACTGAAAATGCAAATGCCATAAATTAATGCACATTTTTAGGAGCTGCCAACGACAGATTCTTATATATACAGCCGTATATTTAAATATATGTTATACCCTGTACGCATATAACTCGCAAGTAAAGGGAACGTACTGGCTTAAAAGTGTTTAAAATCTACCGAAACTTACTTTATTTTATAACCAAATGAAAACTATTTAAATTTACATATTTTAAGTCACTGCCAGTTTATAAAGTTAATACAGAAATTTATTTGTAAAGTCCTTTTCATGTTTTGTAATCTACCAAGTGTAAATATATAATTGCTTCAGACTAATGGATAACCTAAATCATCATTCTTCCTTCTACAGGGTATCTTAAAGCTTCTTACACCCCTAGCTTATTATTATTTAGTTTTGCTGATGATAATAATGCCAATTTGGTTTGTTATTTACGAGCATGTGTTTCTGCCAAAATAGTTTGCAGTCAACCATATAATTCTGGCCATTGGGAAATTGTCGGCAATTATGTCCAGGGGTTTACAGCTAGTGCAAAACGGCAAAAGTTTTTACGCTCGATTTACCGATTCGAACCATTCAGTTTGAGTTCCCGTTCACCTTTAATATCGTATTCTCCTGAAGTGACTCAAATCTTAGATCTTTTGTGAATTCAACTGAATTGAATCGCGAAATAAAATCGAAATTGAAACGTGTAGAAAACGCGACCTTTATTGTTATTGATTTATACCCATAGCTGATTTTGATTGATCGCAAAGATAATGTCATTATATCATACCAGAATGTATGTGCTTGAATCTAGATGACCCTTAACATACATTCGCATACAGATATAAGTTGCACATACACACAAACGGACATCACCAAACTCCAAATAGTGAACAATTGTACAGTTTTAAAACTTTAAGGACACATCGACACCCCAAAACTCATTAAATACTTGTGCAACATCTGAAGCTTTACAAATTAGATTTATGAACAAAATTACCTTTTATTAATTTTAATTAACTAGATGTATTTAGATTGATAAAGAAATTACAGCTAATCGTTCTTCTTCTCTATTTTCTGTCTTTTTTGCATACTCTGCATTTCTTGGATACTCTACCTTTATTGCTTACTCTACCATTCTTTTTTACTCTCTTTTCTTCCTTACCCTTCCTTTCTTGCTTACTCTACCTTCTTTCCCTACTCTAACATTCTTCCATACTCAACCTTTCTTCCATACTCTACCTTTACTCCTTACGTTCTGCATTACTCAACTTTCTCTACCTTACTCTACAATTCTTCTTTACTCCTCATTCTTCCATACTCTGCCTTTCTTCCATACTCTTCCTTTCGTCCTTAATCTACCTTTATTCTTTACTTTATCTTCTTCTTTACTCTCTTTTATTCCATACTCTACCTTTCTTCCATACTCTATCTTATTCCCCTACTATACCTTTCTTCAATATTCTTTCTTTTTTTCTTACTGTACTTTTATTTCCTACTCTACTTTTATTCCTGACTCTACCTTCCTTCCTTTCTCTACTTTCTTCTTTACTCTCTTTTCTTCAATACTCTACCTTCCTTCCTTACTTTACCTTTTTTCCATACTCTTTCTATCTTTCTTACTATACTTTTATTCCCTACTCTACCTTTATTCCTTACTCTACTTTCTTCATTGCTCTACTCTACCGACTCTACTTTCTTCTTTACTCTCTTTTCTTCAATACTCTACCTATCTTCCATACTCTACCATATTCCCCTACTCTACCTTTCTACAATACTCTTTATTTTTTCTTACTCTACTTTTATTCCTTACTCCACCTTTATTCCTTACTATACCTTTCTTCGATACTCTTTCTTTCTTTCTTACTCTACTTTCATTCCATACGCTACTATCATTCCTTACTATACCTTTCTTCGATACTCTAACTCTCATGCTATAATTAGTCATGGTCTAATTGAGCTTATCAGTCACATGCAGGAGACCTCCAACAAAGTGTCACTGGCAAATACAGTGACTTCGCACGTTTAGGCCAAAACTGATTAAACTTATTTCAATTTGACAGTAGGTATTACAAGCAGTTCTATGATTGTTTCAATAGCGAGTCTTTCACTGCATTCAACTGGGCAACAATTTATTGTTTAGAATAGTTAAAAAAGAAGAGGAATATAATTAAGTATTAATTATTGAACAAGACCTTCGAATGACGGACTTGAAGTCCGGCATTTTACATTACGTGACTTTCAAGAAGGGTATTGAAGGGGCGGAGGGAGTGGCGCTTTCGTCTTTGCAATTCATTTTATTTGCGCTTTTCTTCGTGCCTCCGACATTTCTAACCCACTGCGAGGGGTTGTAAAAAATAATGCGCGGACTGCGGATAAGCAGCGTTGCCAGCATAAAAAGGCTGCCAGGCAACGGCGGTAGGCGTGGCGTGACGGGCGGGCGGTCGGAAAGTGCAGGCCCATAAATTTGACGTGTGTGGACGAGCCGCATATATCTCTACTCGGCACATAAATGGGGATCTGCCCGAAAGGGTTTTACGACCAGTATATGGTATTGTTAATAGGGCGGAGGGCGGTAAGAAGGGGGTGTAGGCGGGTGCGGCATGACTGGAATCCGCAGCACTGAAAACAATGACATTAGTGGGACGATTCGCGTATGCATTAAATATTTTTATTGTTAGACTTTTGGGATGCAATAAAAATTGCAGCATATTTTCAGCACCTTAATGGCATTTGCGTTTTTAGCATTAATAAATCACAGCCGCACAAAATGTGGCCTATTACAACTGGCTATGTGCAACACATTACCAACTGTGCTTTAAATTGCTTCGTGCATTATTCAGTAACAGCAGAAATGTTAAAAGAATTCTTGGTGGCGGTAATACTTTTAAACTGTAACACGTGTCGCAATTTCTATCAACTCTTAAATTGTCCACTTAATTATTGTCTTCTTTAAGCATGCAACTAGTTTTGTCACTAGAGTGGTCTTACTATGATTCAAAACTTATATTTCTGAATACTGATAAAGTACAATATATAAATGTTATTAACAGTGCAATGTTAATGGCAGCCACAGCTAACCGGTTATATATCGGTTATTTTAACATTTGACTATAGAGCTGACTACGGATTGATTTATAAGTAATTTTTAGCTTTATTTCCGAATTTTTAAAGCATGAAAATAATATTAAAAATAAACAAGAAATTCTGTCTTACTTGTAAATTGTAATCAAAATAAATATAACTTATATAACTATTTTTGAGCGCAATTAAACAATAAAATTAAATAATATATATTAATATAACTAATAAACTATTTTTAAGCGGAATAAAACAATTAAATTTGATTCTTTTATTTTTTTTTTTTTTTTTAACAGAGAAGCTTATTTATTTTTTTACACATAAATTTAAAATATTCATATCGGCAAATACTTAAAAAGAATTAACCCCATGAACCACCCATTTGATAAGAAGTCTATTTGTAGGGTAACGTATGACTTAAACAAATCCTTTTAATAAACTGCGCTCAAGGGGATTTATCTATTCAGTTGACAGATCAAAGGCTCAAACTGATTTACCATACTCACTCAAGGAGCACATAAAAGCCAGAAGTAAGACAGAATGAAGCCAGTAGAGAGACAGCAGTAGGAGGCCACAAACATGACATAACGATCTAAGATGCAAAGATTAGTTTAAACCAAATAATGTCAGAGACAACTGACTCAGCAGCCAATTGAATCGAGCTGGGCTTTTGGCTTTGGCTTTGCCCTTGGCATTATAAACACAGCTCCATTTTAAGTCTTGACGCTTGATGCTGACAATCTTTGGCAGCGCATCAACACAATTGCAGAGTCCAAGGGCAAGAATACATGTCCAGTCCCATTATCAATTGATGCAGCAAGTTGTAAAAGTGGTAAATAAAAAGCAAAAGTAAAATAAAACAAAAAACACCTGCAGATTCAATTGGCATGTCGACGCGGCCATAAATTGTGATAAATGAAGTCCACGCTGACATGTTGCCAGGCTACTTATCAATATTGTCCGACAACACGGGCAGTCCGCCGAGAAGGAACCCGCACAATAATTTACCCATTTGGCACTCGGCCAGCAATGGTTAGAGATATCCAAAACAAAATTGAAAAAAAAAAACACGGCAAACAGCAGAAAGCACGTTTTTCTGATTGTTGCTATTTTGCCAGCTGTTGTGCAGCAATTAGGTTAACATTCAGCTGTTAAACTTTAACAGCCCTTTGGTAATGTCTAACCGCTAACTGTTAATGTAAAACGGATCACAGAATTTTGAAATTGAACTGCTGACTGTTAATGCTTAACAGCTGCTAAAATTTAACAGAGTCCGAGCGGTTTGCGGTTCTCTGCTTCAAAACTTATTTATCTGTTTGGATTGTAGAACTTTTAAGCAATTTTTTTTTTTTTATTGTGTTTTTCACTAATTTAGCTTTTTTTGCTTCTAAAAAAACAACACTGCTTTTAAGTTTTTAAAACGACAAACTTTTTTTATTGCCAGATTTAAAGGTCTGTGCTTTCTTATCTAATCCAAATTAGGTTAACAGTCAGCTGTTAAATTTAACAGCCCTTAGGTAATGTCTAACCGCTAAATGTTAATGTAAAACAGATCACCGAATTTGAAAATGAACTGCTAACTGTTAAAATTTAACAGCTGCTAAGGGTTAACAGAGCGCGAGCAGTTTGTGATTCTGTGCTTTAAAACTTATTTATCTGTTTGGTTTGTAGAACTTTTAAGTCTTTAAAGTGGCAAACTTTTTTTATTGCCAGGTTTGAAAGTCAGTGCTTTCCTATCTTATCTAAAGATTACTCACTGCAGCATTTCAGAGCACGGCACATTCTTAGTAATAAAATCTAATGCACTCAAGATTTCTAGATCATAAACAGGTAATAAACGCTGCGGCTTCAGCGTTGCAGTGCGTCTTGAACTTATTACTCAATCAGTGTTTTAAAAATTGTAAAAAGTAAGTAAAAGTGAAACCAAACTAAGCGTTCCCATTTCATAACTGTATAGCCTGCATTTCTGCTGAGCAATAATCGAAACAATGCTTCTTAAACTTGTAGGCACAGGAGAAGCCTTGAGGATTATATAGATCATACCCAGCACATTCCAAACGTGTTTCGAGTATCGATCAAAATAGTGTTTCCCAGTTTGATTCGTTCTATTTATTTTATGTTTTCCACTAGTTGTAACTATTAGTGTTTCTTAAAATATTTTTTAAAAACTATATAACAAAGAGGAATTCAAATAAAATATTTAAAGGGCCTCTTCTGGAAATCAAATTAGAATCTTTGGAGCTACCAGAGAAGTTCAGAACAGCATACTAATAAGCTTCTTAGTGTTTGTTGGCTATGCGGCGTATACGCAATTCTGCTGTTTTTCTTTCATACATATGCAACAGCATCAAACGCTGCATAAATTATACACCGCGTGAAGCATTGTAGCTGCAGCTGCACGTTGCAAATGGATGTGGAGACCGCCTCCTTTATTGACTTTGCTTCAAGACTGCCTGCGGTGCATAAATATTAATTAAGCTACCGACTAAATTTACCAGCACACATTTTGTAGGTCGTCTGCGATTTACATCATCATCATCGATCAGCAGTGGGTCAAAATACTAGATGCCATAGGGATACTTGGCCCAGTCTTAAGTAGCTCTTAAGCTAGTGGGTCACTAGCTGCATAATTATGAATGTATCTGGTTGGGAAAAGAGAAGCAGTCAACAAAATACTTGCAACTTGTGTCGTGTCGCTTTCTTCAGCAAATCGTTGTTGTTGTCGTTGTCCTTGCTGTTTTTTGTTGTTGCCTTTTCTGCATGGGACCATAAATTTTAAATAATGTTGCATTGCTGTCAGCGGCTGTTTGACGGCAATAAAACTTGGCTAATTAAAAGTGATGAGCATTTTCCCAGCAACAGCATAAGCTAAAGGCATTTGGGTACATCATTTTAAGTAAAAAACTTTAATTTACCCAACAAAAAATTTACACTACAGAGGAATGTAAAGCGAAACAGGCAAGATTGACCCGGACATAGATGAGAACTGCAATCCTTTTGTATTAAATATTAAAAATGATAACTAGACGTCAACGTCTTTCAATGTGGTCATGTATAAGTTTAGCCGGATCGGATAACTATATCTCAGCCCATAACGATTTAAAAGAAGTTATTTTTATGAAAAATGTAGCATATTACAAATTTGTACTCATTAACAGGTCAGTTCCTTGTAACTAGTTATTGGTAAGCCACTCAATGAAAACAAAGTGAGTTCTTTTTAAATTATTACTAGATTTCTATACATATTTTACCAATATTTCCGCAACTTTGCTTGTGTTTCAGTTTAATAAAAATTGTAATTTTAGACAATTTTTGTATTCATTTTTATCAGTGAATGAGTGAACTAATAGTAATGAAATAAAACAAAGTAAAAGTAATGAATAATCAAGATGAAACTTCCACCGGATGCAATGTATAGAACAAAGCTCACGTCCCTTCTCCTAAACCTTTGCAATCTTCTATAGCTATTTCACCGACTTCTTATTCACCTACATGTAGTTTAGTTAGAAATGAGGACAAATGAGGAGTTATACCATATATAAAATAGATATAGTTAGTAATGTTAGTATTCAGATATATTTAATAAATGCATTGACGTTTTAAAGTTAGTTTTTATCGGGTATTGTGTAATATTCTTTAAAACGCGGCTGTTATAATTTAGCTGAAGGGCCAACCATGTTTGTAGGCCATTTTATGTTTTATTGGCACTGTTTGTTTCCTAATGTTTACTCGTTGATTGGATCATATTAAGACTGTGGCTCTACCTCTAATTAAAGCTCCCTCTCCTCTAGCCCCACTACGTTATTGCCGTTTTTTAGCTTGTACTAGAGACGTTCTAGAAATTGATTTGCAATTTGTATCTCGCATTGACAATGAAATGGCAATCAAAGTCACGTGATGGCAGCGTCAGCTGCGAATCTTGCCATGTAAATTGCCACTTTGAGGGGGTAGAAGAAGAGTACAACAAACGGAAGACAGATACAAAAGGAAAGGCAGGCAAAAATAAACATCAAACAAAACACAGACGAAACATGTCAAGGCAAGTGTAAAATACAAAAAAAAGACGAATACAAAATAAACAAAAATTGCGACAGAAATAGAAATAAAAACAATATCTGCTGGCATGTCTGAATCTCAATTGATTGCACCTTGTGGCAGCCCTTTGGCGCTTGAACAGAGCCCACGATGGCATGCCAAAATTATGTCTGTTGACTCCTAGCCCCTTACCCGTTAGTTGTCTTTGTTTAGCGCTAATTAGCTGCAGTGCTCACCTTTGTTGCTGGGTCCATTGGCGGTCTGCAGTGAGGACATGGGTATGGCTAGGCAGTTGCGAGCAGTTGTAACACTCAAATCAAGATCCTGCGGTGGCTCGGAACGCGGACATGGCGTATACGCAATTTTGCTGCCACGTCCCGGCGTCGGGCTAACACGCGCATGGCGCCCGCCGGTTGCACGTTCGGTAGCCATGCGTCCCCGCGTTCAACTCTGTACTGCAAATCGCTTACAATGCCATCTTCGCTGTTGCCCCAAGCCAATGGCACGTAGTCAATCCTGCGCCAAGTCTGTGCTGCATGTGGCAATTCGGTTTGCTGAAGCTGCCTCCTTTTGCTGGCCCTGAACGGGGCTAAACAAATGCGCGACAAGGACACGCGACCAGCCTTGTGTGTTACTCTAACTGCACTTCAATTCACTTCACTACACTTTACTTCACTTCACCTCATGTTCAGTTTCAGTTTTAGCTCCGCTTACCCACAATAACAACAAGAACTACAACAACAAGAACGAAGGCAACTAAAAATGTCAACAATAAAACGCGCAGCAAAACTTTCTCTGTCAATATCCTGGCAGCAACTGAGCAAAGACGCCAGCAGCAGTGGCAGCAGCGGCTACAGCAGTGACAGCAGCGGCGACAGCAGAAGACGAAGGCAGCTTCTCGTCTTGTCGTGTGAGTGCACGACCAATGCCGAACGAATCAAAGCAAAACAAAAAAGAAAAGCAATAATAAATAGATGAGGCGTCCCCTTTCCCCTCATTACCATCATTGTAGCATCCGTTGGCTACGCTGCATGGCTGCATCGCAAGAGCTTTCGATTTGTTTAGCTGCGTTGCGAGCTTAATTCATTCACAAAGTACACAGCGTTGCCAGACCGTCAGTGGAATGGAACAGGAGCTCGTGTACGCGTCGTTCTGTTCCGCTAGCTTTGAAAGCTCTTTGTCCAACTGCTTGCTTCTCACATTTGTTGAGCTTTCATATAACTCTGAAAAGAAACCCCAAACTGCTCTCAGCCATAGATGGCGCTTTGAAACAACCAAACATTAAAATTGAAACAACTAATATTTTTATTGGTTTATTCTGTCTTGCCTTTATTGGTTTTCATTGCTGTTAATTAGAATAGAATTATTATTAAAATTGTATTTTTTTTTTGTTAATCATTTCTTGTTTTTCTGTTTTTTATTTAAAGGTAGTGTTTAGCAGTTCTAGTTAGTGAATTTGCTATCGCAATTCATTTTGCAATCAGTTAACTGATTTTTAGGTATCGTTATAAATACCCAATGTATTGTAAATGATAACAGTTTTTGCGTTAGTTAAATTTAAATATTTTTTACACTTTGGTAAAAAAGAGTTTTACCTATTTTTGCAAATGTATTATTAATTACAATAGAAATCTAATAGGTGACAAATTGAAATAACACTTTCGACTGGATTAGACAGAAATGAAGCATTTTAAGCCAATGGGAAATGCAGTTTCTGAATGTTTTCTTTTACAACTTGTGTCATACATTTCTGTTAAATTAAGGCGAAATTGAAATTCGGAACAGTTCTATTTGATTTTTTGTTCGTTAGACTTGTCGTTTACAGCGCTTAGAAGTTATAGTGTACATAAGTTCAGTTTTTTTTTCATCTGGATCATATTTTAAATCCAAAATTTTGATTACTGTGTGTCAATGTGTGTAAAAGTGTTGTGCTGTCGGAATAGACGTGTTAGATGAACTATTTTTTGCATATACTCGTTATAATTTTCAACATTTAGATAAATATATTATGCGTATATGCTTAAGATTAATTTTTCACTTTTTTTCGGTTTATTCTTCATACAATTCGATGCGCTTCCTTCTGTAGCTATTTGAAGAAAATTTAAACAATTTTGTATACAAAAATATGTTGCAAAACCCAGAAAATTAAGACGAATGCTGTTTGTTGTGTGTGTGTTTGTGGGTGTGTATGTTTGTGTGTGAGTGATCTTACCTAAACAAACTGTATCTCTGACACGACAAACACTTTCAAAAAAGTGTTGCATACTTTCAGGCAAATTTGTAGTAAACATTTGAAACGTCTTGAACTATTAAAATATTGGTTGTGTAAATTGGAAGGCTTTAAAATATAGTATCTAAATTAGAATTGAATAAAAAACAACAAATAGTGCCAAAACATATTAACATATTTACAAAGTGTTAATAAAAATACAAATGTTTAAATTAAAAAAGAAAGAAAAAAAAAAGTTTATTTTGGTATTTAATATTGTATATTACATATAGGAAAGTGCATGTTTTAGCAAATACTTTCGACTTTTGACCGATTTTCTCTTTAGTTGCACGATGTCTTAGAGAAATCGGAGGAAAGTTGTTGAAAGTAAGTGAGAACAGTACATTTTATATTATATATTTATATATTTTATTAAAGAAGAAATTGAGTTTTCAGAAAATAAGCAAACATCTCATCGATTATCTAATGCTAATTAATCGATGACTTCGATAAATATAAGCAAATTCAATGACAAGGAAACTTGAATTTATATGGGAGTTAAGGATAGTTTAAACTATAATAAAAGTTTCTGGTATTCTATTCAAATAGGTACGTTTAGTTAAATAATTCATATACTTTTGTTAACCATGTAATATATTGACATTAAAATATTCTTTCGTTTAAAGATTTGTTTTAATTCATCTTGAAATCATTTAATATTCATTTGATTACAGGTGGTTGATTTAGGTTAATACATTTTATGTACTTGTGTTCAGCTTGATAAATTCATAATGTTGTTCAAGTCCATTTTGTCCCGATACATACGCGATTCCAGCAAAACTTCCTTATATGACGTTCGAGCTAAGAAGAAAAAATGTGAGTGCCAATTCTGTTGTTGATTGTGTCTGTAAAATGCGGAATTTATAGCCAATTGCACAGCTAAAAAATAATAGAAGAATTAATCTGTTGTGGCAATAAGGCTGGAAACTCTTGCAGATCTTGTAATACATTTGGTTAGAAACTAGAAGAATTAATTCTACTTCCTTCCTTCTTTTTAATCCTTTTGTAGCCAAAACTTGTGTTAACTGAGTTCACAGACCTCAAGAGTTTCCTTAAAAGCCAAAGTAAATCATAGAATTCAAAGAAAACGACAGTTTGAGTTTGTTTTGTTTCGAGGTTTTTAAAATGTTTGTGTATTTTTTTTAAAGAAATTTTTTTTAATTGTTGTTGTTTTTGTAATTTTCCTGTTTGTTTAGCTGTCTGTGTTTATCAGTTTTTTACAATATATACGAGTATATATAAGATTATATATATAAATATATTTATATATACGTGTATATATAGTGTTTATGTAATTATATGCCGGCAAATATTGTAATATCTTTAGTTTAGTTAAGTGTGTTGCTCATACTATAACATTTTGCAAATGAGTTTATAAATATTTAACACAATTTGTTGTTTGTTGCATTTGTTGATTACGCTATTATTTAAATATATATTTTCTAGTTCATTTTTTTCATTTTTGTTATGCAAATTAGCTAAATTATTCAATTGTTTATTCAAATCGGGACAACTTCCTTCTCCATAAACTGTTCCTTTTGTTAACTAAGTTTTTGTTTATTTTTTGTTTTATCAATTTTGGATTTGCAATGGAAATGCGAGCAGAGTTGCCAGGGTTGTCCAAACGATTTACAAACCTCATTTCTGGTTGATCAATTTTCCAAAGGAATATTTGCTTTGCTTTTGTCTTTAAATTTTAGTTTTGTTTTGTTTTTGATTCATTTTGTTTGTTAGAAAAATTCGTGTGTTTGTTTATTAATTAATTAAAGTTAAATTTAAGTTTAGAGTTTTTGCTTGCCATACAATAAGTTTTGCATTAGTTTTTCAATTTGGTTTAAAACTTGCACAAATTTCGCTACAAAATGTTCTCATTTCCCATATTTGTTTTTTTCTTCTTCTTCAATTCTTTCAATTTTTTTGTTTTTTGGTTTTTGTTTAAAAAAAGTTATAGAAAAGTTGATTTCACATGGTGTTTTTTTTTTGGTTATTGTTGTTTGCCCGCGGAACGAAACAGGATCGTTCCCAAAAGATCAAGCGAACAAAAATGATATATGTATGTACTATATAATAACCGTTGCTTTCTTCTGTTATATATGTATATACATATATATATATATAAGGTATTCCACCCCGAACATGTAAAATACTAAAATATATATATAGTAATATTAAGCATTTTATACTCACAGTTGATCTATGCAGTGGAGAAGAGTGAAACGAAAGATGTGACAAGTGGAAGAAATGGAGTGTGCTCTGGGTGTGTGTGTGAGAGTGGCTTAGAGTGTGTGTGTGTGTGTGGATAGAGAAGACTTTCAACAAAAGCAACAAGAGCTGGAGGGAAACAAGCAGTGTTATTTAAAAAGGAAACAAGGAAACTTTTTCGATATGAAATTAAATTAAAACCAAGTAAACCCAAACCAAGCTGGTTACAGTATAGTTTTCTTAACATTCTTTACTTTTTCTTAGGTTATGTCGAGCTCTGGCTTATGCGCTTATGCCGAGATATCGGCCCTCTGCCCTCGGCCAACGGCCCCTAGATAAAGCTGGCTTGCAAAAGGCGGTGCAGTTGCGTTTAAAGGTTTTCAAGGGATTCGCTTTGATTCAGTTTAATCAATAAAAAGCTCACTTAATTTAAACCACAAACATACTCGCACATATATTGTTATATACATTATGATAAACATACTTTATATATAATAATATACATGGATATTGTATTGAGTTCTTCTTGCCATTTTTTGCCTTATAAGTACGATTTTGCGACTAATTTGTCATTGCATTGCTTTACTTTAATTTTATCGTTTTGTTTTCTTTTTTTCTTCTAGTTTTGTTCATAATTATATAATTTACTTATAAACATATACATATATATATTCCTATATATATATAAATTGTTAATTCATGCTGCTGTTGTTGCTTCTTCTTTCTCTGCTACTTTCTTCTTCCTCTTCTAGTTGTTTGCTGTCTTTCTTCGTTTTCTTCTTAGTTTTTTATGTGTGTGTTTGATGAAATCGTCTCCTTCTTCTCCTCTTCGCTTGTCCCGCATATAAATATTTAATTTGTTATTCTTTATAATAAAATTATGTTAATTTTTTCATATATTTATATATTTATAGGGTAGTTAATAGTTTTTAACTTGCTTTGTTGCTGCTTCTTAAACGCTAGAGAACTGTGTAGTTGTTGCTTTTATCGCATAAGTATCTTTATATATATGGTATATGCTTATACACATATATATACCTAACCGATTCGCTACAAATTCTGGTAAAGCTGCCACAATAAGCTGGGGTCCTTCCACTAAACTCAACACTTTACTTCCTACTCTTTCTGGATTAATCCTGTCCAGAGCGCGCCAAGCTTGACTCTCCGTCCAGCCATAGAATACCATATATATATATACTATATAGATAGCACATACATATATTTAGCTATACATACATATTCATATATATGTATATCGCTTTGTTTTAATTTAATTTTATATCGAAAATGTGTTTGGTTTTTTTTTTTTTATTTTTTGTTCTTTTTTTTTCATAATTTTTATTTATTTTTTGTTGTTTGTTTCTTTATATTTATTAATTTTAAATTTAAATATAATTTAATAAGAAGAATTTGTTGTTGTTTGATTTTACATTATTTATAATATATATATGTTGTATTTATAATATATTTTATTTCTGGTTGTTGTTTTTGACATGTGTGTGTGTGTATTTGTGTTGTGTTATGTGTGTGTGAAGTGTGTTGTAGTTGTTGTCCATATAAACTTTGTCAGTTTCCCCTTTTTATTGCAAAAATTACAAATATTTGTTAGTTGTTTATTTTTGCATTCGAATTTGACAAATATTTTGTTTATATTTTGAAACAACAACTCAACAGAACTCAATGATAACAGATCACATCAGAATGATAAACCCATTTAATTATATTCTGTCATCGATCAGATGTATTTCTTTGCCTGATTTCAGATCAGACAAATTCAACCCAGCAATAACACAAAAGATTACCTGTCCTTCATTTTATTCCAATAGTGTCAGTCGGTTTGATGCAAAGAATACGGTACTCATCCCTAAGATTGATTTTGACAAACCTGTCGATGGTCAAGACATCTGCAGAGAGCTGGTTCTTTGTACGGGACGAGGTCATGAATTTCAGAGAAGCTCGCTGAAAATCAACCACCATGCGCACATATGGAAGAGATGAATGGGGAACTAACAGTAGTGGACAATTCGAGAAACCATAATGATCCAATGATTACCGCTTGGGCTCCAGGTGTATCAGGGAAAGATGTGGGAGCAGCCTGCAAGAAGCAGATCTGTGGAGTTGACGGGTTCATGTTTAAAGACAAGGAGTGGTTTGAGACAATCGTCGGACCAAATGTGACTTTTATTGATAAGCCCATTCAGGCGGCCCCCAGTGTGTTCCGACTCTGCATCCATCACCGTTATGGATCCAACTTCTGAACCTCAGTATGCATTTGAGACAAAACTCCACTTGACGATACTTTGTCTCTGATACAGACTAACTCTCATGTAACACCATTTCAATTGTCATTTCTAACACCTTTTGCATATGGAATCGGAAATGTGTTTAAGATAACAAATAATACCCTGATGCATACTCAAGACAATTACCGGAATGTGCGTCTCAATGATCTTACCAGTCAAACAATCATAGGAAAGTATGATGACGGAAGTGACTATGAGGTACGCAAAGAAGATACCACTGTCAAAGAAGATGGTACCATCATCTGGATAAATGGAATTGTTTACCAAGATGGAAGATGGAAGTTTCCCTTCATCGAACTTCTCCGTAACACTCTGTACAGTCTTTTTTCAGAACCAACTCAGTTGATTACCGTAAATCACTCAATTCTATCCTTTATTTCGAATTTTATTTCAGTAAAGATGAAATTGATTATATACGAGTGACAAGTGCATCATCTGGAGCCACAGGGGTAATGAATAAAGTATCCGAATTTCTTGATATACAATCAACATGGCTTAATTGGGCATTGTACGGTCTAATATGCTTGATTGTAATTGTGCTTCTCATGAAGTGTGGACTGCTCGAAATGGTTTGCTGCTTTGCGTGTAATCAGATTAAGAATACATTTTATCAAAGTATTATCACTCCGATCATGACATTAAAGTATAGCATCTAAGACGTGAAACAATTTAGTTTTACAGTTCGCCGCTGCCGCCGTCGCCAGATGGCGCCAATAGCCCCGCTGCCGTTGGCCCAAAGATGGCTCTTTTTATTTCTCTTCTGCCTGTTTTTCCCCGATTGGCAACTTATTCGCGGCTACTCAACAAATTTGTTATTACTGTTTGTTGTGTGTAGTGTGTTATTAAGTGTAATAGTTTAATTTGTTGTATTACTTATAACATGCTTTTTATTGTTGTTTGTTTTCAATTCTGTTTAAACGGTGACTTCATTAAGTTTTGCTGTTTGTTGTTGTTGGGTTTTCCATTCTTTCGTTTTGCTTGCTCTCTGCTTCGTTATTTTTGCATTAAAAATTAAGTGTGTGTTGTGTGTGTCTCTGTGTGTGTGTGTGTATGTTGTGTGTTTTTGTTTTTCACAATTTTCATGTAATCTTTAGCTTTTCTGGGTTTTTTCTCATTTTTTGCTTGTTTAAATTTTCTTGCATTTGCTTCTCTCTTCTTAAACATCATCATCTTCTACTACTCACTTCTTCTGCTTCATTCATTTCATTCGTTTAAGTGTAAGTTTTTCATTTTTTAAGTTTCTTAAATGTTGGTTTTGTTTTTTATTCTTCTTATTTTGTTTTATTCATTTTGTTTATTTTGTTTTTCGCTTAACTCTTTGTTGTTTTTTTAAGATCTTTTACTGGGGTCCATAGCAACAGCGTGGCGCGATGTTATTGCGCACAGCTACAGTCTTCGTCAACATCTTAAAAAAATAGAAAGGCTTAAAAAGAAATAATTTAACGCTTCACTTCGATGTCATCATAGTCACGAATTCTGAAAAGACAAAAAAACAAAGAATTATGATTAGAAAAGTGTATTTAATTGTTTGTAGTTTATAATTATCTATTCTTTATCTTCTTGTCAATGTGGAGCACTTTTGGAATAAGGAGCGAAGTATCTTTTGTAAAGAAAGAGCTTAGTAGGATAATTTTCATAAAAACGTAGACAGTCTTTATCCGGTATAAAACACAGCAGTCAGTAATCAGCAAATTACTCTAAAGACTCCTCCTATATAGCGATAAAAAGCTCTCTCGATTAACCAACAAGTTATAAGAACGGCACCGCCTGTTCGCGAGACATGCCAGATAATAAAACCTTATAAAATTAGTGGTGCAAATATAAAAGGGTTATGAATTATAGGAAGCACCATAGCAATGTTAAATTAAATTGATTTCTTGCTAGATAACAGCTGGCCATGTTAGAGGACGGGGTAGTGGAGAGGGAAGGAGAGATGCCGGCAAATTGGCATCGTTTCTCTGCTGCAAGCGTTGGCCGCTGAAACACTTGCTCCAAGTGTTGGGACGGTCGAGTCCCCGATTTATCAGGTGTTTGCATGCAGCTCCTATAAATAGATAAGTGACAGTTGCCTGCCACGCCCATACCCCGTTGCCAAGCCTATTGTCAATGTTCCCAGTGCTTGGGATTAGATTTGGGTGTTGTCATTTTCTTCTCTACTTTTTATTTCTTCAATTATTTGCTATTTTCATTTACATTTATATTTTTATTTTTATTTTCTATTATTCTGTACTTGTTATTCTGTGTTATTTGCAGTTGCCACGCATTTTTCAAATATTTGTAGCATGTGAATGACGCTGGCCTCTTGGCCAACAATCGAATAAGACGCAATGAGCCCAGTCTCATCACATGCCAACTGATTATTTCAGGTGTTAAGTGGGTGGGCAGACAATTAGGGTTACCAAGTGTTTTGTAAATTACTTCATTTTTCAAAGGCCTTTAAATATGTTTTATTTAATATCATGTCAAGGGCCCTAATCTGCCTTCCTGCTAGTAGCGATGGCAAACCCTAAACACACATCTCCAAGCGCACAAATTTTAATTATTTTCATTCCGAGCCATTTTCCTTAGAAAAATCCTTCCACACCCAGGTCGTAAAATAGAAGAAACTAAAGTTTTTACCCCATAAAATGCTTAAAAATAAAACGTTATTATAAGCAGAAACGCAACTTCCAATACAAACACAATAGTTTGTGTAAAAAGTTCAGGGTTCATGCCATAAGACCTTTATGTTATCACCATAACCTTACTGCAAATATGCAAATACCTTCACGAACCCAACCTTAAATCGAATTCGCTATGAAAATGAGTTTTCTTTTAGTTTTGGCCAAGTTTTGGAGGTGTGGGTAGATTGAGTTTGTCAGAGTTTGGGGTGGGTGGGCTGGGTTGGGTTTGGATTGGGTCACATTTGGAATACAATTAATGTAGAGAAAGCTGCTTACTATTTGGTAACACATTCTAATACAGTTTTAGGCCAATTTTCATGTATTTTTATTCGCATTTCAGTTTTCGTAGTTGTTTTTTTTTTCTTTTCCCCACATAGGTCGGTATTCTGTACTTGGGGTTGTATCGGTTATTTTGCGGTTCTGCTGTTTATCTTTCGTCGTTTTGTTTACATTCGCTAGCTCAATGTGTAGCTGTGTGTGTGTATGTGTGTGTGTGTTTCACACTCTTTTTCTTTATATGTAATTTTATGCATAGTATATATAAGTTTTGGTATAATATGAACATTATTTCGCGCTTCTGTGCTAATGTTGAATTTGTTTTACTTTTGTATTTTGCTTAACTTTTTATTTGAATTTTCGACTTTTTCTTTTAATTTCGTCTCTTTCTTTCTTATTCTTTTCGCCTCTTTTTTTTTTTTGTTCCTTCTGACAACAACATTTTTATATTTGGCGATTGGCCAAAGTAAGTCTCATACATATATATCTATATAGTCGTTGTCGGGTCCGGCCCATTGTTTGCGCTATATAATTTTCACATTCCGAGCCCACAGCACCACAGTCCCACCGCCCTCAGACCCTCCTCCCCGGGAACCCAATCCCGGACCCCGCTAAACCCGGCCAAATAATGCCGGTCCCGTTACCAAACAAGAGACAAGACAACAATAAAGACTTTGGTTAATTGGCAATAAGCAAATGGCAACAATTCGTATTTATTTATGTTATGCTCATTTCACTACACACACAACAAGCCCACACACACACATGTGTGTGTGTGTTGTGCCTTTTTGCTGTGGGATTGTCGGTCAATGTTCAAAAAGATCGCCAAATTGCCAGTTGTTAGTTATTGTTCTCGCTTTTGCACTTTTTGCTCTTCCCATTATTATTGTTGTCGTTTTCTTTTGTTATTCAGATTATTGCACAATATTTATATTTGATTTTAATTGTTTTTGCCTCTCTCTCACTATGTTTTGTCTCAGCCTGATCTGCACATTTTCAACATTTATGTTTCCTCTCTCTCATAAAACCTTTTAACAAAGCAACTGACAGCGCGTTGAATGCAACCATGCGTTCCGAGTGTTATAGCCAGCAGCATTTTACAGCATTTCCTCTCTTAATTAGCTTACATAATGAGCGAGTATAACATGAGTTCAGCAGCGGAAGAAGAAAGTTTAAAAAAAAACGTGTTAAATACCGGGAAAGACTTTCCTTTCCTTTCCTCTTCTGCGAATTATCAAAATTTAGCTATATATTTCTTTCGTGTAGAAAAATCAACAGCTGTTTCTGTCGTTTTCATCGGAATTAATCTATCAATAGCTTGTTATTGAGAATTATTAAGAATTATGGCTACAAATTGTGTAAAATTGTTTGAATTTGATAAGAAACTAGATTAACAACCATTATAATCATTATAATGACATTTATAAGATAAGATTAAGTGCTGGCTATTGAAATACCAGACAGGTTTATATCATTATCTCAAACCAAACAAATTATTTGGCAATCGAATCAGTTTTGACATATTAACTTCCTTTATAGATTGTTTCTTAAAAGCTTTAAAAGAGATATTATAATTAGTTGTTGCTGTTGCTTTCAAACGAAAAATGAACCTATTTTTATATTGTTTCATTTAGTTATTTTTATGTGCTCTGGCTGTGTTCATAAATTGCTTGTGATTAATCTATCTGATCCGCTAAGATTTGCGCCAAACGATTTTTATTTGAACTTGAGGCACATTGTTTAACTCGGATACGATACGAGATCGGTAGATGTAGTCATTATACATATATGCGCATGTGTATATGTATAAATATATATATACCAAATGATTATATATACTTGTAGTTCTAGATTTGTATCTGTCCGACTTTGATTGCCATCGACTACTGAGCGAATGACTAAGTGAGTGAGTGAGTGAATGAATGAATGAATGGGGGGGCCATTATATCAGTTTGTTGCTTCTAAGTACAATCAAAGCAATGGGATATATTTCTCCGATTTTCGTTTGGAGGCAAGGTATGGCAGGTATAGAGCGGCACGAAATAGATCTTAGCACCTTGAATCAACATATGTGCTATGCCTTTGTAGTTGTTTTTGGTATTAGGTTTTTCACTCGATTTTCCTCAATTAAATATTCAATTTTCAAGCAATTAAAAATTTCGAAGAACACAAAACAGAAAAGCGCCAGAAAATTGTCGAAAAATGAATGCAATGACTAACCGAGCAATACCCTGCTAACATTTTAAAGAAAATTAATTCTTATTTAAAGCTTTTCTTTATGCTGGTGAGAAAAGCGGAATCCCTGAAAAGTAGGCTTTGAAAAATTTACTGTTTTGTTTAAAGAAAAAAGTCTTTCTCTAATCTGGCCTTATTACAGGGTATCTTTTTGCTAATAAGCGGCTGTGAAACGAAGAATGGAAACTTTGTTAGTTCACGAATTGAATGCTCCTAATGAATCAGTTTACACAGAATATCATTAGCTAAGCAACAGAAAGTAATGAGCTACAATTGTGACTCAAAGGGCCGCACACTTTATATATGTATACAAATATATAGGCTGCATGTGTGACTCAATCGGGGGTTATGCGAAGGTTTTTTGCACTACATGGCAATTACCAAAGAAAACAACTGTTGTGTGAATATATCCAATTAGTGGGATGACACGACGACGACGACGTCGGCATAGACACGCGACGAACTGAACTGGTAAGCCGCTTACCAAGCGATTGGGGTAGGGTATTGAGACAGAGATTATAGTGCTTACCTTCGTAATTGACCTGACCATCACCATCGATATCAGCCTCACGGATCATCTCATCGACCTCCTCGTCTGTTAATTTTTCGCCCAAATTTGTCATCACATGACGCAATTCGGCCGCTGAAATGAAGCCGTTGCCATCCTTATCGAACACTCTGAAGGCTTCCCGAATCTCCTCTTCACTATCGGTGTCCTTCATTTTGCGTGCCATCATGGTAAGGAATTCTGGGAAATCAATTGTACCGTTGCCTGGAAAAACGCGCAAACAAAGGGACCAAATTAATAAACATTTTCTGCTTAAAATTGTAGAAATTTCATTCTTCAGCCTCCACTAATATTCTGAACAATAAGCACAACTGATTCTAATCCCTAGAAACCGAAATGTCAAAAGTAATTCTAATAAATCACGTAAAATATTTTTTTGTCACTAGTGTAGTATTTTGCTGAATTCACATCTTATTAAATTTAGTATTAATCACGCTATAATAAATTATGGACATAAATATATTGTTTAAACATTCGTTTACTGCACATGCCATAAAAAAGTTCTTATTTGTCTGTTTGTTGGTTCGGAATTGTAATAAATGTTTCGTTCCATCAAGCCATGAAGAACATTTAGCCCCGAAGGTGAAATTTACGAGGCAAACATTTTTCTTTATTATGAGCTTGACACGCCTCTTCCGCTCCTCCCATCCCCCCCAACACCCGCTACCTACATGGCCCACTTTTCATTCTAGTGTAACTGTCCGAATGGCTGAGTAGATTGGTTCACAAATCCTTTTTGGGATAGAGTAATCCCAGGGACAGCAAAGGATAGCAGCAGTTTTTCATATTTGTTCAAGTCGGGGCTTAGTTATCTCAACACCTTGACTCATCTCGACCTGTCTAGACCCGCCTGGGTTCACGGGGCGTATGCGCAACATTGATAACTTTTCAGCTGGCCCAAAAGATAAGCCAGTGAGCGTCTCGCTGAGCTTTTAAGGGACTCTCGACCCACGAGATGAAGTAACCTCCGCCTCGAACAAAATTCCTGTTAGGCTAATTGAAAAAGTTTCACTTTACATTTCTGTTTAAAGTTTGTAAATAGTTTTTCGGTCTCACATTTTTATGGCCACCCTACAAGCCAAAAATAAAATAATAAAATGAACTAAAAGGCAAAAGCAAAACTTTATCAGAAAACTTGTATCCCAGGCCGAGGCCTTAATTGTTATTGACTCCCCCATTCTCTGGGCCAACAAGTCGTGTAAAAGTTCAAGTCAATTCTAAAAACTTCAAGTATATGTGAATATATGTCTCACTAATGGTCGTTGTTCCCTCTAGTGCCAAATAAATTGAGCGTGGACTGTATTTTGGAGTGTAATAGCATGATTGTGGCATCATGCAGACAGATAAGATACTTTTTATTGGCATCAGAACTGTGACTATGCGTATACTTAATATTTATGATTTTTGTTTAATGCCTATTGCCATGTTAATTGTTATTTATTTTCTAGTCGCTCAGTCAGAGTAGCGATAACACATTTTTCTACAATGAACTAATTTATTGCTATTAAAGTGGAATACAACTAAATGTTTATTATTCTAAATATTTATTAGTATATTACAGTGCAAGACGTTGCCATACTTAACACACGAATGTGTTTATCAGAGTGTACAGAGTGTCAATTGTAACACTGTGTGTTATCTCAAACTGGGCCCTTTATTTTTCAACCAGTTAAGTGTAAAGCAATGTTACCACACCTACATGTACTAAATGTTAAATTAATGTTTAACAAACACCTTGAGTAGTAGCCCAGTTGCCGCCCACTATGAGCACACCCCAAACGCCCACTCAGGTTCAAATACAAATACAAATCAATTCACACAGTTTGCCAGTTTTCAGTTTCAGCTAGTTCATAGTTCACAGGTAGAATAACCCCCAGAAGCATCCAAAACAAGACGATTAACAACCACATTAAATTCTTCCCAAACAGCAAAATAAATAATGAAATCTTCAAAAACAAAAACGAACAAAAAAAAACAAAAACAGACAGAAAAAAATCAAAATAAATAGAAAATATTCTTTAAGCAGAAACGCTTTCGTTGGCAGTGTGTAAAATATTTCTATGTTGGAAACTAGAAGAAGAACCAATAAAAAATGAATCAAAATACAATAATCGATTTGAGAAAATGTTCTCTAATTGAAGTACATATTAATAATATTGAACAAATTAAATTGTTTAACAAATAATGAGCAATGAAATACCACAAGAGAAAACACACAGATACCCTATAATTCTTGTACTTCTATCAAGAAATTAAATAAAGTTAAATTTCTCTATAAATTTTTTTAACCATTTGCTTATACAGGGCATCTTTTAGTCATTTACTGCCACTATCATTTTTGGGGAATACGGGTTTGGTTCGGTTGAGTATTATTTGGTTCAGTTTTCAGTTGTTCTCGTTTTTGCTGTTGTTTCGTGTGGCACACTCTTGTTTATAAAATTCTATATTTAAACCATTTGACGCGAACTTTGTCGCTGCTTTTGGCTTTTCCGGCATTGGCCAACATTAGGATTTCCCCAGACGTAAAATTTCTAGCCATTTTTGTTGGCCAAAATACTTAAACGAGACGTTAGACATGCCTTAGACAGAGACTGCCGTTAACAAAACGATTGACAAGGCTCATGACGATGGGCCACAAGACGCTGCCAATGTCTGCTGCCAATATCATTTTTGAGTTTTTTGGTTTTGGTTTTTGGTTTCCATTTCGCCAGACACCCCCTTTTCCTCCCATCCCCTGAATCCCCTAATGGCCCCTACGACGATGCGCCCCGCTTGACGATTCGCAACGCTGCTCAGATTTTTGCAGACAATTTAAAATTTTAATAAGATTTGTTCTTGTTTTATTTTTCGCTCATTCGCAACGCTAAATTTAGTTGTGCGTTTGTCGAACGGGGGCGTGTGAGGGGCGGAGTAAAGGGGGGTCTCAGTGGTGCCAACTCTTTATAAATAACACATTGGGGTTCTCCCTCTCATCTCTCACCTCTCCACATTCCCCGCATTCCTCCTCCTTTCGTGGCGATTCGTTCGGTTGGTCATTTGGTCAAACTGCAGTTTCGCTCGTTTTCATTTCAATTCTCTTTATTTGATTTTTATTTTTATTTTCCTTCTCCTATTTGTATTTCTGGACAATTGTTATGCTATGCCATTTGCATTTCAGTCAACTCCCCAGACGTCATTTTGCCAGGGGATGTGGGAGGGGTGGAGTGTAGAGAAAGCCGTCTAATGGCGTCGTTTGTATGCGGCTGCAGTTTTTGGACATCGTCAACTGGCGACGCCAACAAAATTTTAAGTAATGAATGTTTAATGTTTCCGTCTGTTGTTCAGAGACTACAAAATTACCATCGGGCCATGTGAGTTTATGTGGGCGTGTGTCTATGTGAGGGCGTGTGTCTATGTGTGTGTCTGTGTGTGTGTGCATTTCAAACAGTACGTGTATATATTTTATATAATTTTATGCACGAAATGCCATTTGCCTGCTAAGATCGTAAAATAAGCTAGATAATCGCATATAACCGGTTACGTAGAACCTAATGAATAACCATTTTAATAAATAAAAATAACAATATATATTCTGACTAATATTCAGACCTTTTTAGTAAACTAAAACAAAAATATATATTTTTTTAAATAAATTTCTAAATGGGTTTTGTTGTGCACTTGTTTAAAATGTTCATATGCATATTGAACTATTTCTAGCATTAAATAGTTGTCTAATATTATTATAAATTTAATTTTTTCTTCATAACTATTACAATTAAACTAACAAAAAATATTTTTCAAACCTAAAATGTAATTGTTTTTCTGGTATATATTCTTAATCTGATTAATTTTTAGTTTTTTAAAGCTGACTACACCTATTAACTTTATTAAATTATTTCTCCATATTTCCGCAATTTACATATCGAAGCCTCTATAGTTTCTTGTAGTACTATGTACTCATAAATGGCATACAAATCCCAAACTGCGCTTTCATCACATCATGCATTTGTAAATTCACACACACACACAGATGTGTGTACTTCAAGAGCCGCACTACAAAAAGCCCCAAAAACCTCTCAAGTGCTTCTTGAGCCAAAGCAACTATTTTCAGCTCTGTGCTGATAAGCATCAGTCAGTCACATATCAGTCAGCATCCGAATGGTCGTAGTTTACACGCCCACCTGCCAGCGCCATCGGCAGAGACAGCTTAAGACAGCTAAACTAAGCTACTACACACAAATACATATATATTCCTTTTAGCTTTATTCGCCTGCTATCCACGTGCTTTATGTGCTTGTTGTCCTTTGACTATTTAAACGCATGCGCTGCGACTACTTTCTGCAGACTTTTGCAGACTTTGCCCTGGATTTTTCATCACATGCGCATTCTACACGTGCTAAAGAACAACAACAGCAACAATCACAATAACTGTGACTATGACAGCGACTGCGACTGCAAAGAGTAAACAATAAAGTAACAAAGCCAGCAGCGCTGTCGATAACAGCTATAGAGAGAGAGTAGCTGCCTTTGACAATGCGCTGCTTCTGCTGTTTGGTCAGCAGCAACAGCATTAACAGCTTTGCCTCTGCAGCTAACTTAGGCAGCGAAGCAGCGAATTCAATGTAGAAACTTGGATCTTAAGAGCGAGAGTGAGAGAGTGAGAGGAGTGATGCTGCTACAGCTGCTGTCGCTGCTTTTGTTGTTCTTACTCTCGGATGTGGGTGACTTGATTTCGGTTTTTGGAATTTGCCGTCTCCTTGCACTTTTTACTTGTTACGCTTTGCACTTGTCCCGTTTTGTGTGCGTGTCTGCATGTGTATGTATTGTTGTAATGGTGTTATTCGTGCTGCTGCTTCTGTTGTTGTTCTGCTTGGGTGGGGCCTGTTTTATTTTTAAGCTAATTGTCGAGCTTTAGGGCATTATGCAAACAGAAACTGCACGAAAACGAAACGCACACACACATACACACAAAAATATATGTATAGATCGGTGTGTGCGTGTGTGTGAACATAAATAAAAAAGTGATTTATAATTTGTGAAAATTTAACGAAAACGAAAGCAAAAACAACAACAATAATAATAACGAATGTGCGATATATTTCTCGACACATTTCACAATTCCTAAAAATACATATAAAAAGCCACACGAGCATTTCTTGCTCTCTATCTCTTTCTCCCTCTTTACCTGTTCTGTCCTCTTCTTTTGCTCTATGTCGCCCGCTTGCGTCTCTAATAAGTTGCAAATTCGTTGAGTAGTTTGTGGCGAAAGGTGAAAAACCTCAAATGGGCGAACAGACGAAGTGAGTGAGAAAGGGAGGGAAGGAAAGGAAGGGAGAGGTGTGTTCTCATGTGAGACTCTTTAGTTTCGGAAATGGCGTGCGGCGCCTATCGCTCAATTTCTCTTCATACTTGTTTAAAAATAATAACTTGTGTTTTCTATTTAGTATTTTGGTTTCCATATTTTTTTATGCTGAAATACTTTTCATTCCCTGTTCATTATTCCCACCAACCACCTTTTGCCAGAAATCCTGTGCATTTTTGACAGCAGCAAGCAAAACAATAAAAACAAGAACAAGAGTATTAGCCTGAACTAGAGCCAAATATTTTTGGTCTTCTATTTTTAATGGCTATGACGTGTTTTTGTTGCATATTTTTAGCCAATCGAAAAGAGAAAACCCAAGAAAAGAAAACAAAAAGAATTCTTTCGACCGTCCATGTGTCTGTCTGTCTGATTAGTTCATTTCTTAGTTGGCTGTCGGAGGGATTACAGAGTACTCTCTGTGTCCAATAATAGATCAATAGACCAGTTTATAATTAAAGCCAAAGAGTTCAAAGAAACTAGCACAAACTCTCAATGGAGAAACGTTTACGAATTGGAAAACAAAGAGTATTTGGAAAACTTACCATCGGCATCGACCTCGTTTATCATGTCCTGGAGCTCAGCCTCTGTAGGATTCTGTCCCAGGGATCGCATGACTGTTCCCAATTCCTTTGTTGTGATGGTGCCATCACCGTCTTTGTCGAATAGCGAGAATGCCTCTTTGAACTCGGCAATTTGTTCCTCTGTCAGCTGATCGGCCTGTAAAACAAAATATCGAAAGAGAGGATGGTTTTAATATTAGTGGCTAATAGGAAACGACAGATGTATATCTAAATTTATATTTTGTATATACCATAATTAAGCTTATGATTGAACAGACTTTGCTTCTATTTGTATAACTGATAATTAATAGCTGTCAGCTTTTATGATGTGTTTTTGAATGATGACATAGGCGACGACTACTTGATCTGCTATTCTCAATGCCAAAAGGCCCATAGAAAGAGACAGAGAAACAGAGAAAGGGGGAAAGAGTGAGAAACTATAGATTTGCATCTGTGTTTGTTTTTTCCCTTTTTTGTTTTCATTTCCTTTTGTGTGAAATTACAATACAAAGATATTGGATCTATGAAGAGGACGTAGAACGTCGAAATAAAGTGGAACTTTTGGTATTCATTTGAATAACTTCGCATATTGTTTCTTTGCTCTCAACAAAAGGCGCCAGACAGACCCAAACACACACAGACACACACAAACACCCATAGATAGATACAGCTGTACTCATATCTCATATCTCCACAGCAATATCTGAAAGGTGTTAAGTTTCGCTGACGTCAGTTGTTATTTGATGTTTTTGCATTTTTTTTTATTTTTTGGATACACAAAACCAGAATACAAGGTACGGGAAATGGCTCAACTCCAAGTGTTTCTCAGACAAAGCTTTTGGTTTGGCGATTATGAACTCCAGAACTTCCTTTCTGTAGTTTCTACACATTCGTTTCTTCCAATTCAAAGGTTTTAAATCATTTCAAATTCAAAAAGAAATAAATTCCCTTATAAAAACAGATTTAAATTAATAAATTATAACTATGTGATTCCAGTTGCTCTACTGACAAATGACTCGACTCAAAAATCAGAATTCAGCTGATGATTAATCCATTAAAAAATGGCAACAAGTAATTATCGGAAAACTGAGGTCATATTTGACTCAGATACATTTATCGTTCAATTAAAAACGACATATTAACTAAATTAAACATTGCTCTAGTTAATAAATTATCTTGGAACTTTTTGTTAGAGTGCTTAGTGGTATGATTAGTCTTTTCGATAAGTCAAATATTTACTATCTAATCAATACAGGCGAATTATGGCATAACTCGAAGAGCACTCCAAGGCGAGTATGACATTCCCCTAACCCCTATAAGCCCTACCAATTCAAAAAGGCTTATATAACACAAATATATGTGAGAAAGCTGGCACACACTCACACCCCGACACACACACACACACACAGACTAGAAAGCACACAAAACTTCAGTTGGATTTTCTGCTTAGCCAAAAAGGGAATTTTATCTAATCGTCAATTGAAATTCAAGAATGTGTATGTGGGTTTTCGAGGTTGTACTTGTGTGTGTGTGTGTGTGTGTGAATTGAATTTTGGTTGTTACTTATCTCTTTGGCCTGATAAAAATTTGGCACAGTAGTAAGCTGGTTATGTCATGACTTTTATTATGACTAACTGCTTAATCCGAAATCCAAAAGCTGATTAAAGCTCAGCGTAAATGGCAACAACAGAAATAGTAAAAACAACAACAGTTACCCCACCTCCACCTTTAATGGCTTTGGGTGTGGGGAACCCACTAGCTAATTGTCAAACCATATTTGACGCCCACCTCCCACGCCCAACACCATATTGCTACCACTCTAAGTATGTGTGTGTGTGTGTGTGTTTGTGATTTAGATTTTTCGAGCATTGCACATGTGATACAAATGATGCATAAACATTACTGTTAATCGCTTTCTCTCTCTGTCGCACTCTTTCCTATCAGCTTTAAACTAACTGGTTTAATCGTCTTTTTTGCCGGTATTGAAAAAAAAAAAAATGAACTGCAAGTTTTTTTTTTGCAGTAAATACAAATATGTATAAATATTTATCAAAAGTTTGCAAAGTTTAACATTGATTCGATTTCAAACCCGCTTGCAACTGAACGAAAAACTCGACACATTAAATTTGTTGTTTTATGATGAACTCAGCGAATGACTCACGAAAGCAGAAAACACACAAATTATCAAGAGGGTGCTACGGACGGGAAAGGGAATGAGCTTCTAGAGATACTCTGCAACTGAGTTTCATGAGTCAATTCTTCATGTTTGTGCCACAAAAACTCCTTTACAGGGTGTGAGAAGAATCATCACTCGACGATTGACTAGTTCTCATTACAAAAAAAAGCAAATTAAAAAGGTACAAGAAAAACGGAAATGAGTAAATAATACAGTTATGTGCTTTTGATGAGATAATTCTACCGCGCTGTCAACAAACTTTGAAGATCAAGCTGTTTATCTACACAGACACGAACACGTCCATATGTGCACCCACTCTGGCAAAGACAGAGAAGATGTAGACAAAAGTGAATCACGATTAATGCAACCAACACTAGATATTGAGCATAAATATTAAAACAATTTGTTTTAATTAAAATCTGTTTGCATTTTGCGTGAGCTGTAAAAACGCTAATTAAATTAAACGAAAGGCGCTGCTGATAAATACAAGGGTGTGAGTGTGGGTGTGTGTGAATGTTTGTGCCCAGGGCATTAGTGTAAGGGGGCAGTATTTGCTGGTATTTTCTTATCATAAAGCCAACGCAGCAAGCGCAAAAACCAAATAAAAAGTAGAAGAGGCAACAGAATAAAAAAGAAAAACATACAAAAGAATAAAAATTGGATTATGTGCGGTTAATGCGGCGACGTCGCCACGTTTGGCGTCTGGGCAGAAATTTTTCTTCATTATGCTTGCTGCACGCTGCACACGTTTGCCCCGTTACAACGAAATTCTTGTGCGAATGGCAAAGTGGAACAAGCAGCAGAATCAACAGCAACAACATTACCAAGCCAACAACGACAACAGCAGTCAGTAGTAGCAACAGCTTTAGCGACAGCGCAGCAGCAGAACCAAAAGCCAAACAGAAAGCGAAACAGCAAAATAACCGCAATGCGGCAAATGAAACGGTTATGGAAGAAAACAACAAAACGAAGGCACCGCAACCAGTAGAAATAGAGAGAGAGGGTGAGAAAACCCCCTACCGACAACAACAACGAACTCGCACAAGAAAGCGCACGCAGATAAAAGTGCGCCACCAGGAGAGAATGAGCGAGAGACAGAGAGTAATGTGCGCGACGCAGAGCAAAAGGCAAAAAGTGATAACAAGTTGTGCAGAGATGGCGAATCAGACAAAAACTGTGTGAAACGGTTATGCAAGTCAATGAGACACAGAGAGCGAGAGAAACGGTAATAAGAGCGCAACTGCTGTTGTTCGTGCATACGAAACGGTTAAATTGAGCATACGAAACAAAACGAAAAGCGACAAAGCAACGGCGAGAACAGAAATTCCAAAAGCTTAAGAATTTTTCGCCGTTTCGTTTTTTCTTATGCTTTTTCATGCGAATATAACCTCAATTCTTTGCGGTAAATAAAGCGAAACGAAATACAAAAAGAAAGAGCAAAAAAGAGACCAATAATGCCGGCGTTGCTGGAACAGCCGTTTTTGCTGCCTGCTGCTCTCGAAGCGGGTACTCTTGTTGTTTTTTTTCTGCTCACACTTTTTTAGTCGAACCGCTGATAAGCAAATCAAATTTTGTGCAATAAACAACAGAACAAAAACTATTTATTAGCAGTCTAAATATGGTTGATAAAGTGGCAATAGAATCGGTTTTTTCCCTTGGCTTTTTATGGGCTATAATAAACAAATTTTTGAGACACACACACACACACACACCTTTGCACCCATGTCTGTTCCTATTTGCTGTAATACAGCTGCCAACAGAGGGGCGACGCCGTTTTGGCAAAAGGAGTTTCAAGGGGTTGAGATTGTGTTCAAGAATTTTTGATAACGGGTTTTTGTTACTTGTTTAAGCTTGCCGTTTTGTGCTTGCATACCGATAGCAATCAATTACAAAGGGGCGTGGCGGGATGAGAGCGGGTTGAATTGAGATTTTCTCACAGCTTTAACCCTTCAACAAATGCCGTTATGGGAACTTACCTGAGAGACTACCAAGTGTTCAGAGGAGATAATATTAAACAAAGGAGTACCCCGTATTTAAATAAAAATCACTTAATTTGTTTGTCAAACAAATTTTTTATGGAAATAATAATCAAGTAAAAATATCCCTGTCCTGTTAAAACAAAAGAACCCACAGAAGTATTTTTAAAAATTATATACAATGACGAGTTAAGAGCTATCTTTAGAAATGATATAGAAATTGTTTTATCTAGAATTTATCAGACGTGACTTCTTACTCATGACTCATAGTCGTATGTTTTTTTATACATTCTTCGCTCAAATCATTTTTAAAAATACCATTAAACCCTGTTTAATCAGTTTTTTAGTCAACCATTTTTAGGGTGACATCAACTCAGCTGCTTCCCTAAGGGATGTGTCAAAAGCACAAACATGTCCAATTAGAATTAAAGTGCACCAATTGGGTATAGACGCACGTGTAATTTTAACCATTGTGTCTTAAAAGCATTCGCCAATTTGTTTAAGTTTTCATGGAAATACTAAGGTAAACAAACCAAATTGTAGCCACTAAACTAAACATGACTATGCATATAAATTAATACTTATTGTACTTACCATTTTTGTAGTTGTTGGGTTTTTGTTGAGTTTGGAAAGAAATGTAGCTAAAGGTTAATCCGCTGCTGCTGCTGCTGGCGGCGCTGCGTTTGCTGTGGTATGTGTAAGTGGAATTAACGTTGAGACGGACAAGACGCGTGTTCGTACGTTTAACTTGAATTTAATTTGCGTTTTTCGCAAAATTTATAACACACTGTAAAGATCAAGAAGAAGGAGAGCAAAATACACGTTGATTTTAAAAAAACGTAACTCAAAATCTGCAATAAGTAACCGCAAAACGGAATGGAACAAGCAACTGCAACAACAACTTTACCACTGAGCTTAAATGAAGTAGCGTCGTTTGCCGGCGGCGAACAAATGAAATGAAGGAATTCACATAAAACTGCAAAGCAAAGGCGACAAAACGTTGACGCCGTCACCGTCGCTGTCGACGCCGCAGCGACGCTACTTTTTTCTCGCCGTGGCAATTTCTTGTTGCTATTTGTTGCTTTGCCGAAATTTGTATAATTTTTTCGTCTTGCTTTATATATTTTTTTCTTTTTCTTCGGGGTTTTCTATTGTGCGATATAATATGCGAAACACACGCGCGCACACTCGATAATGCATATAAAAACTGCTCGATTTCGGTTTTTCAAAATATTTATTCATATATTTATTAAATTTTGATGTTTTCTTTATTTTTTAGAATCACGAAATTTTTCTTTTTGAGTCCTCTGCTAATTTATAATTTGTATATATTTATTGAAGGTAACTCACGATCCTAATCAGAAATTGCGTCCGTAACGGTCGACAACTCAATTGTAACTGTACCGTTTAAAACCCGTAAGCGTACTACAATATTTTCGCACTGTTCTGCTGCTAATTCTCTGCACAGAAAATGTTAAAATATTTCTGCAAACCCGCTGTTAATTGCTCAAATGAACTGCTGTCATTTTTGCAGCTACTCAAATGAGCTGCCGAGCAATCTGCACTGCTCAACGACGCTGTAAATAACATAAGCTCTGTTATTTGCCGCTCACTGCTGCACATGAGCGAACCGGTGATCAAATGAAACGGTTATTTCGCTCTCAGTTCCGATTGTTTGCTCTTTTAGTCCGTTTACAGCTGTTTTTCTGCATTTAAGCGAGCGAAAAGTTTGAAAATGGAACTTGAACGATTTAGTAACGGTCACGCCGGCGCTTTAGATAAAATATGTACAACTGCTGCAAGAAGGCCGAATTTTTATGTTATTTCCCAGACATTATATTAATGTACATTTTTTAAAAGGACATTTGAATACAAAAACTTAGAATGTAAGTAAAATTGATAAATATCTTAATTAGTGCATGAAGTAGTACACAATTTAATTTAGTTATTAAAAGATTTTACAACACACAGTTATGCAAACCTACTATCGCATGGAATCATTTGTCACATGTATTTGTATAAATGTCGTTTGCCGATTTTTGGTCATTCCCATTGCGTCTGTTTCTTTTTTTGCCGCAGCGAATTGTCGCAATGTGTTTCCTTCTTTGTTGCAATGTCGCTCAATTCAACGCATGCCAACAAGTTAAGTATGTTAACCTCTGCAAATTAGACAAGCGACTGGGGCTATGGCTGTGGTGGGTTGGGTTTGGTTGGGGTGTTTTGGTTCACTTTGCTTTGCTGTGGTATAGTGTGGTGTGGGGAAAGTCGCAATGGAAATGAAGTAACAATGCAGCAACATTGGCTATTGGCCGAACTGCGGCTCTGACGTCGTCACTGGTGACGGTAACGGCGACGGCGACGGCGATGGCGATGGCGACTGCGACGGCAACAGCACGACAGCAATGCGCCATTTTTCGCCATGAAATTCGGTTGGGGACTTCTTTCTGCCATCCGCGTCTCCCGTCCATATCTCTCCCTCTCACTCCGTCTGTCTGTCGGTCTGAGCTCAGTGTGTATGTGTATAGAAGTGTGAGTGTGTTGGGTAAACATTTTGCTAGACCCAACAGAAGCCCCACAAGCAAAACTAAACCCATCGTGTTGTGACTTGTCAATGCTTTCGTCGCAATGCGTTCAAAATTCTTCGTTCAGTTCTTAATTTAAAGTCCTTCTATTCTTTGATTTCACTTCTGAAATAAACTTGCAAAATTACAGTGGTGGCACGCAATTTAAGCACTTTGTGCTTAGATTAAAACTAGGAAAGATGCTGTCTTTAAATAACTGCATAAATTAATTATATTATTAATGCAGTTTTATTTATTATAGAATTCAATTAAATAGGCTCACTATTAATAAATAACGTATGGTATATGTTTTTGACATATTTTATTTAAATACAAAAACCGATTATGTTTAAATTTAAAAAGCATCTTTGAAAATACCTCAGATAATAATTAATTTGAAGGTTGAAGGTCCACAAGTGCCAACTTATGAAAATGCATTTCAAAGCATTCAAACCTTTAACTGTTCCTTTTGTCCGACGAGAGGGCCAATTACCTCCGGTACATTTGGCCATAAAACAGTTGGAGCTTTCCCAGTGTGAGTTGGCTAATTGTCAGCGAAATAAACTGTAGTAATTAAGACACAGAATGCTTTTTTAATGGACCCACTAAAAGGTGGTCTAACTACTATGTTGGTCTGTAAAATGTGAGCATATGCAGAAGTCGTTAACTTAATTTAACGAGAGTCAAGTCGTTTTGTCCGAATTCCGCTGGTTGTCAACAGACAAAAGAAATTATTATCATAATTATAAAAGTGAAATGAAACTTTGTGTGGAATTAACAATAAAAGCGATTGACGTTTGCATTTTAATTCTCAGTTCTCTTTTTATTGCATTATAACGTGTAAAAGGTACCAAATTTAACCTTTTAATAATCTATATAAATTTAGCTTTACTTCTTCTTCTTCTTGTTTTGACGTCGTGCCTTGGCACGCTGATCCTTGCGCCATTTAAGCCAATACTTTTGTATCTGACGCGCTGCTCGATTCATCATGAAGAGCAGAATTCGTTGCTGTTGTTTGCGCTGTTCCTCTTGTTCGTATCTAACCACAATCTTGTTATAGACCGCCTCCTCTTTGCGGTACGTTACCATGAAAATATCCAATTCCTTCTGGGCCACTTTATACTGATCCTCCAGTTCGAGATTCTCACGTATCTTCTCACCAATGTTTGTGTCAAACTTTTGCAAAATTCCCTCCAGCTGTATAAGAAGCTTGTTTCTATAAAGATCAAAAGAATAACTTAAAATCTATGGTAAATTTTAAATTTGTTTACTTACTTTTCAGCTCTTGCATCTTTTTCATTCAAGGCAATACTTGTGATCAGACGTTCATATTCGGTACGAGCTGTTTCCAGCTCTTCTTCCAGATCTTTTTGCTTCTGAATTGTGTTTTTATGGACGTCGCGTAGAATTCGAGTTCGTTTCTCTCTACAGAAAAAACGGTTGTTCTCAGTTGTCCCATCCCATCGGGAGTATTCGATATTACTTACATTTCGTTCTGAATGCGCACACTGTTCTTCCACTTTCTGTTGGCCAAATCCATTTCCAACTTCTCCAATACCAAAAATTTCACGGCCTGCTTCCAACGCAGTACGGCGTATCTGGATCTGAGTTTCTTATGATAGTATGCCGTGCGTGATCGCAGTTCCTCCCGTTCGTGGTACATCACGTGAAGCTGTCGTTCCATGCTGATCTCGCTCTTTGCAGTACGCATCAGATGACGCTTTGCAACGGCGAGAATCGTGTCACAGGCCACTACCAGTTTTTTATCATCGTTCGAGAGCAGATTTACCAGACGTGGAAACATTTGGTAGATGTGAAAGTTGCGATGAAAATAATCGATGATTTGTAGCACTTCATGATTCAATATCTGAACCTTAACGGTGTCCAAGGTGTGTAACTTTTCTATCAATGCTATAGCCGGCTCATAAATGGTCCCTTTCAAAATGGATCTCATGTGGTTCATATCCTCGCTCATCTTGGGCAATATCAGAGACATCTTGATACGTCCAATTGCAGTCGTTATGATCCGTAGCACATTATCAATCTGTGTTTCCCGTATGCGTGCGAAATCTTTAAGGGGTGTAAGGTAGTGGTCTTAAAAAGAGCCTATCCCATCTATCTATCTTAAGCTTACCTTCGGCATATCTGGCCTCTTCGTTTGCTATAGCGCTCTGCATTTCCGTTGAGTTATTTTGTGTCTTCGGGTAATACCCTTGTGTACCTCTGTTCGTTGTAAATGTTTTGCAATACTGAATATTATTTATGTGAAGAAAAAACGTTGTTGATTTACCTAACGTTGTTGCTAAGAAACGACTAGTATTGAGTTTGTGTTACTGACTGTAATAAGAATATTTTGTAAATTACTACCTTTCGCAAAGCTTACTTTTCGACATTTCAACATTTAGTTTTTTGACCAATAGAACAAACCTGTAAAAAAGTTCTCTATGATAGAGTTTATTCCAGATCGTTCTCTACTTCATAGACGTGTATACAACAAGGCCATTTATATCACGACGCGACTGTAGTAAATCCTGTGCACAGTTGTGTCACTCACAGAGATCACACTAAGAGATCATAATTCTAATAAGTCGCAACTGTTAAATTATCTACTACTACTACTACTACTATTAGAGATAACTACTACTAAGACTACTCTATAATTCTACTAATAAGTCTACTAACTGTTAAATAACTACTACTACTACTACTACTACTATTACTGCTACTACTTCAACTACTAATACTTCTACTACTACTTTAACTACTACTACTTCTACTACTGCTAATATCACTACTACTTCTTATTCTACTTCTACTACTACTACACACTACTACTACTAGATATCCTAATATCACTACGAGTGTATTATTTTGCTAGAATAAGTAGAATAAGTAAATAAACATACTTGTCACAAAGTCCCGCTCAACACCAACATACCCTGTCAAACTGATAGACGTAGGGTACGTCATCGCAGTTTCAGCTAAAAATAGCGTGCGTGTTTCGTTGGAGGAGTGGTGTGGGAGGGGCTGTGAAGTGGGCGTCAACTGCAGCATGTTAAGTTGTGGGGTGGTGGGAGTGGTGGATGTCGCTGTTTCTTGCATTTTGCTTTACTTTACCGTTGCATTTGGTCCTTGACGCTCTCGGCTGCCTGCTGAAAGAGTGGGCTGCATAAGAGGATGGGGGGTCTGTGCGGCTGTGTCGCATTATGTCAACTAGCGTGGCATGAATGAATGCTGCGACAGCGAGAAACAACGGCAACTACAACAGCAACAGAAACAACTATAACAACCAAAACAACAACTATAAGAGGAAGAATGCTCAAGGCATTTCCGTTGACTGAATGTGTTTGCCAGGAACGGCTGAATTGGGCGCTTTCCCGGCCAAAAACAAGCATAACTGTTAGCCAACTATATAACTTGTATTCAAAGCGTTAACGAAACCAAAAAGTTGCTAAAAACTTTTGGAAACTTATGAAAATGAAATGAAATAAAACTTTAATTTGCCAAAACTAAACTAAGCTTTTAAAAACTAAATGGAAGAAAGTCAACTTATCATACAAGTTCAATAAATAAATATAAATTTTTAAGTACAAGACGCATTTGGAATAAAACTAATTACAATATACTACTGTACAGAATCGACTTGAGCTTGTTGCTTTAGAAGATGAATACTTTGAGCTTCAAGAAAACTGAGTAATTTTTACAATGACTGACAACAAAACTTATTTCAGATTTTTTAAAATGTACCTTTTTTTTTAGAAGTACTACGATTTAATTAGACCAAAATAAACGCAAAAAACCACTGTGCTGTACTGATATCAGAACAGTTCTATAGAATAAATACGATGCAATATTGGTATAACCTTGTGTGATTAATGTCTATGAATAAAACGTTGTTAAAATAGGTGCGATTCTCGGAATTGGTCCAACTCCCCCCACCATATGACGCACAATTTACAGGTGAATGTGAAAGAAATCCAAAAAGCGCACACAGATATACATATATAAACGAATTCACATGTACAAACCCACACACATACAGCTCTCGTCTGTTAATATAAGCTGCAGAGCAAAACGAATGTGAGAGCGAGAGAGAAATAACCGCAGTGACAGCTGCGTCAGCGTCAGCGACAGCGACAGCGTCTGCTTCAGCGCAACAAGTAAGAAGAAGCAGTGAGGCGAAGAGGTTGAAGAAAACGTCAAATAATTGGGCAAGCACAAGGAGCAAAAGTCGACACAACACAACTAAAATGCTGCAATGCTGACGGACAACAACAACACACACATTGTTGTGGGGCTGCCAGCGAAGCGAAGCTTATAATGGGAATGCGTGATAAAGATGGTAAGAAAGGCAGCAGCAACAGTCGAAGCATGGAAAAATGACGCATAAGCAGCAAGGCAGCTCCCAGAGATACAAGGTGGGTGAAAGAGAGCGAGTACAAGTGAGAGAATGAGTCAAAGAGCGTGCGCTGAAAAGTATGCAGCAGTTCGCACTGGCCTCGGAGTACATAACAAACGGCCATGCAAGGCGGCACCGCAGAAAAATGTTAACGGTACTGCAAAGAACGTGCAGCGCAAAGCGAATGTAGAAAGAGAATAAAATAAATTGAGAAGAGAGAAGAGAGAGAGACCGTTCTCTCAATCTCTTGGTCTGCATGTCCCACATTTGCAAGGCTCAGCTGTGTTTGATTTTTACCGTTTAGGCTTAGGTTGCTCATTATGTCGTCGTCGTCGCTGCCGCAGAGCTACGCTGGCATCGACGCCGACGCCGACGCTGGCATTGGTAGCATTGCTGTTTAATGTTATATATTTTTATTGTCCTTACTTTATTTTCATGACTATCTATGACTGCGTCGTTTTACTGAAAAATTTTGCTGCTACGCTTCGCCTGGCCGCATTGCAGCTATAAATTTGTGGTTTGCATTCGCCTTGAAGTTGACTTTTTGGGTACAAAGCAGTAACAGCAGCAGAGGCAGAGGCAGAGGCTGCAGCAAAACCGCCTTGAGTTTTGATGTTTTGATGAAGTGAGGGAATCGTAGGTTTTATGTGCTATGGATAGCAGTTGGAATCCATTTCGTTTATCGAGATGATAGTATATTATATAAAATACTGAGTAACATTAAATTGCGTAAAAGATTAAAATTTTGATAACTTTTTTTTTAAATATATGTATAACATAACATAGCGTAACATATAACATATCGACAAATAAAGTAACAAAATATTCTGAAAAATAAAATCTTGGAATTTTTTAAGCAATCATTTTTCGTATTGGTTTTCCGTTGTTTGTCACAAAAATGAGAATGAGGAAAATTTGTCAATTTGTATGGGGTTTTAAAGCAACTTTTTAGAAATGAAAATTAAATAAAATTTAATCAAATTGAAATGAAAAAAATTATTAAAGATTTTTATTTTTTTTTAGACACCCAGATAACAACTTAGACACAAAGTTAAAAACAGTAGCGTATCAAAAGTTGAAGAGAATATTTCTTATAATTTTCCACATTGTTTTTATATGTGAAAAAAAAGGCAAACTTTCCGCTAGAACAACCTCAAGTGTCAGTTGAACAATTTGCAATTTCATTGTGCTATATAGCATAATAACTAAGAGATCCACATACTTGATAACGCTCCACAGCCTAACCCACCCCCTTCTGGGCCATTTCCCGTAGACGGTAGTAAAACTTAAGGACAAGTTTTGAGTTGAACTTGCCACTAAATTTTTCATCATTCTTATTTCCACTTTAGTTCAGTTTGGTTTATACTTTTGTAACTGCCGCTTTGTACTGCATAAAGTTTTTCTTTCAAAGCGTTTCCCTTTTCCCCGTCGGCTGTGTTTTCAGTTTATACTTTTCATTTTTCACTTGTACGTCGAGTTTTCTTTTTGGGACTCTGTTCTCGAACTTGTGTCCTTTGGCATCTGCGACGGAGCCTTTCAACCTTTTGGCTTGTCTGTAATTTGAATTTTTTCAACTGTGACGACCGAATAGGTTCTCTTGGGTCTCTGTCTAGATTATGGCCTACAGCTATGCTAAAACAAGAAAGAGTTCAGTTATCTAATAAACTCTAGCCTCTGTGCTCACGTGTGCGCTTATGTGTGTGTGTCTGTGTGTATCTGTGTGAATGGTATTAAAAAAGTTTTGGCTACTGTGATTTTTGCGGATAATTTAATAAACCGGCAAAAGTTGCCCTACATTTCATTTATAAGCGAAAACTTTCACGTTTCTCCTTCAGCAATTAAATTGAATTTTTTGTTTTCTAATTTTTTGCACAAACAAACGACACAATTTATCTTTGATTGACGTTTACCAACCAACTTTGATGTCAAAGCGAGCTAACGCTATGCACACACACTTTCTGTCTCGTTTAGTTTTTGGGCAGCTCGTTAATTTATTTTCGTCTGTTACACATGTTTTTCAGAGGGTATGACGAATGAAAGTGGGCGGGGCAGGGCTTTTGAAGAGGAGCATAAAGAAAAACACAGTCGTAAACTTTATATATATGTATGTATATATATAGATAGATTTCTGCGTTGTTCTCGTCTCGTGGGCTTCGATTTTTGGGTGCTTTAGCACGCGCCGAAAAGTATGCAATAAAATTGAAATGGTCTTGGAGTTTTATCAATAAACGCATTTCGCTCTGAGGCGGTTTTATAGTCGTCCTTTATAAGCTAGTGGAAACTAGTTATGGTAATAGTTCATACTAACATTAGAACTTGGCAAATATTTAGTTATTTTGCTAAAGTCTATCTAGATTTCGTTCAAACTTGAAGGTATTATTAAAATTGTATTTATAACAATATTTAAATTTAAATTTATTTCCTTAATAGGACTTCTTAAGTGTAAACCAAACAATAGCTAGGCTTAGTCTTTCTGGAACTTACATTAAACTGACTTAAAGCTGGAAACCTGCTAAAATTTGGATGTTGTTCAAAAGTTCAATTGATTTAAAATCTTGTTCTTTCGAATAAGCATCGGAAAATCATGAAAAATTTTTATTTATCCTTAACTATTTTACTATAAGTTTTGTGGATTTAAATAGTAAAATGAATAATAATTAAGACTTATTACCTAATTTTCTTCAATTAACAAAACTTAAAGAAGTATTTTCTTTTAAAATCAAGATAAAAGTGTTTAAAATTAAACAATGATTTGCTTAGAAATTCTGAGAATTGTAACAATACCCATGTCTATCAAATAAAACAAGTAAGAATGGCTACACTGTACTCATGCTATTGCGCATTTTTCTTAATTTTAAATCGATTTGTCCTATGGGAGCTACAGAATATAGTTTTTCCATCTGACCAAAACTTATTGAGTATAGTTACAATTATGATGTTCGTATAATATTTGAGTTTTGTTGCGATAGCTCAACTAACAGTACATCTTTCAAACAAATGTACTATTTTCGACCGAATTGTCCTATGAAAGCTATAGGTTAATGTAGTTCAAACCGGATTAAATCTTGTGAAGATAGTTATTATGGTACCATACACATAATGTGTAAACTTGGTTGGGATAGCTCAAATGGTTTCTACGCGGGGTCCATAGGTGTCGTGTCACCAATTTTATATAAACTTGATCTGCTCGCTAAAAGTCTCTAAGATCCAGTTGATTATACGGATAAACTAACCTACTCCGCTATGTGGTGGGCCACACCTTCTTTAATGCATGACAAAAACATAATACCCTCTGAAAGGCTATAAAAAGTGGACCTTTCTTCTTAAAGTGATTTATGGAGGCTTCAAGTTTTGTTTTTACTTCACTTAAAATTAACTTTAAATATGCTTAAATTTCGAGTGGTAACTTTACGAGTCTAGCAAATAAAAGTATGAATAGAGTTGAAACATTATCCATAATATGTATTATAACTAAATACAGTTCAATCTATCTATTTTATTAAGTTTTGTTATTTCGTTTAGTTTTTGACAAATGTCTGTATCAATTTTGGGCAAACATTGTTGATTGTATGATAATATTTGTGGGCCAGCATGGATATGTTTGAGAAAAGCCAACAATAAAATGGTAAAATGCCAAAATAACCGCACGTGCAATGTCAGAGGACAGAGACGAGAGCTGTTTAATTTAGGCCAACGAGGAATATTCTGGCAAGTGATGGATGGACTTTGCCATGTACAGAAATTCAGTTGTCAACAGAACAGTAAACATGTTGAGAGTGCCCACGCCACGCCCACCATCTACAGTGGAGTCCATTAAAATAGCGCGTCTGATTCCGAGTCGAGTCGAGTCTAGTTTTGAGGCCCTTGAGACGGTACCTACTTTGTTAAAAAATATAAATGGAAAAACCGAAAGAAAACCAAATACAAATCCAGTTGAAAATTTGCGTTGTAATGAAGTCGCTGAAGTCGCGTTTGAATGGAAAACCTTCGTTGTGCATGCGCGGCACGCAAATTTGTTGCCAATAAGCAACCGAAAACAATTTTTATATGGCCAGCAGGACAAGGGGGCACAGAGGGGTTGACTGGTGGGTGGGGAGTGCCAAGTAGGGCATAAGGAGGGCTGCCAGGGGTAGGGGTAGGGGTAGGTGGAGGGACTGACTTAGTTGCCTATGCGTGCCGCGTGCGCTTCTGGTTCCTTATACATTTCATTTATATATACTAATATTTTTTTTTATTTTGTTGTTTTTCGGGGTAACTCCCGACACCCCACTCTCTACCCAGGGCTGAGGGTTGCTTAGCTACGGAGCTACAGTCGGAATGTAGGTCATGCTGGGCTGAGAGAAATCGAGCAACTGCGTTCCATTTGAACTCTGCACTCGCAACATTTCATATACACACTCCTACTCTTCTCTCTCCAACGAGGACGGGAGCAAGAAAACAGAGAGAGGAAAAGAGATAGAAAGTGCACGGACTTTTGGTGTCATGAATACTTTAGTATGGGGTGTGGCAGTAACTCAGCACCAGTCCCACTCACGCTACTCCCTCTCCCTTCACCTGCCAGTGCCAGACTCCAATCCTCTGTCATATCAGGTTATGGGGGGCGTGTTCATCAACCGCCTCCTGCTTATTATAATGAAAATTTCATTACAAAATTGAATGTTGACGTGTCGCATGTGTGCTGTGTATGTGTGTGTGTGAGTGAGTGTGAGTAAAGTGTTGTGAGCTGAGCTCTTGAGTGGCTTTTCTTGCAACTCCACAACCTCATTTCACAGCAACAGTTTCGAGTCTATGGAAATTTACTTACTTTCTACCCCACATAGTTAAGTCTCAAATAACTCATAACAATGTCACAAATAAGCCAATGTGTCGTTCTTTTTAAAATGTTAACCAGGAGAAGTCAGAGATGTATAATAAAAAGTATTTATAAAATGGCAGTTGGATAATTGAATTATTACTAAAGCGTTTATAGTTCGTTTCATTTTAAGGTTTGCTCTCAACTTAACAAGTTCCAAAAACTTGAAGACAACATAGCTTGGAAAATAGAAAGCAATTCTTTCTCGTGTTGTTTTCAAAAATTCTAAGTCTATATATTGAAGCAAATTATTGAATAAAATTATAAATATTTTATATATTGTATATAACCACATAAACAAGTTTTATAGCTCATGAGACTCATATATTCAAAAAGAATATTTACTTGTAACTCCTAGTTTAAATAAATTTTTTTATTAGAACTTATTTGCTTCAAGTCGACTGGCAAACTGGGCTTAGAACTTTAATGCAGCAATAGTTTAGATAGTTCTTTGAATCCTTTTTTGACCTATTTCATTATAATCCCTTAATTTTACTCCAATAAAGTACGACTAAAATAAAATTATTACCAAAAAGAACATTTTATAAAATTTTTTCTTTTAATTATATTAAATATTGATTAATGATTTATAATTTTACATATATTATAAACGTTTGATAAGATTGTTATTTTATTTCCGCTGAGTAACAGTGAGAGAATCCGTAAACATAATAGCTGACTTAACAGCTGTTAAGCCAACACTGTTAACATTTGCTATTATTTTATTTTCTTAAACTTCTTATAAGCTTTTTGAGTGGACTTTCTTACGCTTTTGCAGAACGTGACTTAAGACTGGCAAAAAATAGGATTTGGATTTTAAGTGCACTTCGATTGAAGCATTTTGTTGACCCAGTTAGACTGCCAAAATGGAATGGTGCTACTGCATTTGGTTTGACCATTAGTTGTTATTTATTTGGCATGCCTTAAATATTTCAAAGTACATGTTCCAATGGTTTTCCATAGCCAGTTTTAAGCCGTTTCTTCTCTTGGCCAATGACAATAATTTGCAATCAGGCTAAGTGACATTGCACATTCTTGTTGCTCTTATTTTCTGGGTGGGGAGGTGATTTTTAGAGTCGAGAAAAGTTTTTGGGTCCAGCTGGGTTACGAGCCAGAACTTAAGTGACTCGGCCCCTTTCGCTCCCCCACTCTTTCTCTGTCTCCCTCTGATCTCTATTGCCAAGATAGTTAACTTTATTGGAATTGTGTTTGCCAAATAGTTTTTTGGTAAATATGTTTCTGAAAACTTTGCTTATCCGATAAAAAGTTTGGTTTCAATTAAGAAGCACAACAAGAAATTGGAATACTAAAAAGTAACTTAAATTTTAAAGAAAACTAAACGTAGAGTCGTCAAATTATGTTTGCTATGAAACAAATCGTTTGAAAATTGAGTTTTTGTTGTAATAAGCATGTATGTGCATGTTCATCAACCATTCGACTTGATTGTTAGTAATACAGTGCGTATGCGCAATGTGGAAAACACTATCTTATCGCCTGCGGGGTCTTGAACCAAGACAAATGCGAGGGGTGGCCATTGGGCGGGTTCAACTCGCAGAGCACATGTCAAAATGACTAATAGCCCATCAAAGTTTCATTTTAACCTTTATTTTTTAGTGTTTGCGAACCATTTTTCTGCATGGCTGCAGGAACTTTCGACGGGCGTTTATGAAGAAAAGTTTCCTGCGAAAGTAGCAAAGGCAATGGCCAATTTACTAGCGATCTATAAAAACAACACACTCAAACTCCCACTCCCACGCACACACACACACACCAGTACATACATGTATATAAAAGGATATTTCGATTTGTTTTGCTTTTTAGCACCCGTTCAAATTGGAATTGGTGGCACATGCAATAATTTGATTTCGCAAACAAAGAGAAGACAGAAACCCAACAAAAAAAGAAAAATTTTATCGAAAAAAAGAAAACATATTTGCGAGTGTAAACAAAATGTTGACGTTTTCGTTTTTGGGCTTTTCAATTTTCCCTGGCCTCATACACGCTTGTCGTGGGCGTAATGAGACGCTCTACTCTCCTCCAGCTCCACCTCCTGTCCCTGCTCTACCTACAGTTTCAGGTCTACACATGTTTTATCGATATACCGTAAGTGCGACGCTGAGTTTGGAGGTGCGCCCATGGACAGTGGAGGGCTTTCCCCTACCTTCCACTTACCGTACCTACTCAAGAACAATTTTGTAACTGGCAGGCGCCGCATTTTCCGTTTCGTTCCATTCCATTTCCTTTTATACCCTTTAAGTTGGAGCAGTGCATAAAGTTGTATAGAATATTGGAAGAATATTGAATAGACATGTATTAGATTTTGTGTATTTTATATTAATTTCATAGTTTAATATACAAAACTCTCAAGACTAACAACAACTATTTTAAGATAGTAAACAAAAATTCATAGAACGCTTTACAGTAGAGCTAAGCTATAATCATTGGCGAGAAAAAGAATCTGATGTTCATTTTAATGAAAATAATTTAGTAAACTCCATTTATCGATTCACTCAGTTTACAGGGTGTTCATAAGCCCAACACACTTCAGACACGTTTCGACTTGTTGTCGATTTTCTTTTGTTTGCCATCCGAAAATCGGTTTTTGCGGAAGCCCAAGTGACACGAAACCCTGTACAGGACACGAATATTGTAAGAGTGAGAAAGAGAGACAAAGGACAGCCTTCAGCTAGATACTCATGTATTTTTATTCGGAGTAGAAACGGGGTACAAACGGGTAGCTACGTTTATGAGTATTGACAGGAAATTGGGACCGGCAGACAGGCTGATATTAGGACTAGGACTACGGTGCTTTCGCAAACCACAAAACTTTTGATTGCCATTGACGCGCCGCGTGTTGAGTTGCAAAAGGCGAAAAGGGAATGAAAAAAAAAGAAACAAAAAATAGGCATCAATAAAACTGAAGCTAGAATGAAAATGGGCTCGTGTTATTAGTAAAATATAGTATGTATAAGTCAGTTTATATAGTACACATGCTATTTATGTGTGTGTTTGTATTGTTTGATTTCCCTTTCGTTTGACTTGCGTGTGTCTTGTCTGTGTGTCTTGTCTTTTGGGTCTGTTTTTCTGTGGCTCTTAGCCATTTAATCGCCCGAATAAAGCTAAAAATAATTTGAATTTTATTGCTGCAAATGACAAAAACTTTATATATGGCTTTGATTTATTTGTTTAACAGCAATTGGCTTGCCTTCTAAAAGCGGCTAACAAACAGTTCTCAAACTGCGCTCTCTGACGTAGCCCAGAAGGTAGATAGACTTCTAGTTGGACACACCCACGCACCTACACACCCACACAACCAAACACCCTTTGATTTGGTCAGATTACTGTTTCCAATCAATAAACGCCGGAAGTGACAGCTATACACATACGAATAATATATCAATTTATTTTTATACCAAATTAACTAAGGTTGGATTTCGCCGAAACACTGAAATGAAACACGTTGTTTAAGGGGAAGAAAATTGAAGGAAGATTCTAGAAAAATATTAAAGTTATTAGGAAACAAGTGGACTTATGAATATCAACCATTATTGGAATTATTTAAACACCCATACTTAATAGAAGATTTTGTTTGATTTTAGATAAGTGTTTGTAGGGAGCCGAAAAGCTCTTGATGTCCCCATTGGAGGGTGCCAATATCTGCTGCTGCTAGCGGGGATGTGAAGAGATAACTCTGTAATAATGCAAAAAGGTTAAGAATAACAAACGTCATTCAACAATTTAGATAAACTTATATAAAATATTAAAAATAGTACTTACATTAATAGATGATTAAATAAACCTTTTGATTAAGCTTATGCTCAGATGAGGAGCAAATTAACAGGACTGAGGGAATATGTAATACTTACATAAATTAGCAGAGTGTTCTTTATAGAGTATTGATATGGAAAATTAAAGAAGAATGAAATAAATATATATTTAATCGGTGCAGAATAAGGAAGTTTAATTAAGAGAGAAATATTTTGATGACCATAAAAAATTTAGAACAATTTTAATCAATTGCCAAAAAATTTAGTTATGAACATTAAAGTTTATGACGTATAAATCATATGTATTAAATTTTATTTGTAAATGTAGAAATGAACATTAAAATTTATGAAATAAGTTTTATTTGTGTTATATGTATTTATTTTTATTTTTCTTTAAAAAAAAAATCTAAACAATTTCAGAACATTATAAAAATGAATTAAATTAATTGCATGAATAAGCAAACTTCCTGGATTATAAAAAAAGCTTCTAATAAACAAAATGGACTGAAAACTTTGTTTGCATATCAAATTATCAAAAGAGGCTGAATTTGATTTGAATGTGAGTACAGTTGTACAGTTCTGCTTGTCAGTATGTGTACGTATAAATCGAAGAGCTATTATTCAATTAGCGTGACAATCACGTCTCATGAATAATCAACGAGTCATAAAGAGTGGAAAAGGCAAACAATTCTTGGCTTATTGTAGACAGTAAGTAAGAGTAGTATAGTCTATTGCCTGACTCACGAATACCCTTTCAAAAACACCACTGCAGTTTTAATAGTTTAAAAAAAAACCTGTAAATGACTGTAACTAAGGCTGTATTTGCATATTCTATACTAAGAAATAGTAATTCGCAAATGTTACTTCTTTCTACGTGGTGTTGTACAGGGTGTGTCTATTTTTAGACACAACTAAATGTCAAGCAAAGGTGCAAGTGGTGCGAAGAAACAGTGAAGGTGAAAATCTTACGTAGATTAGACACATGACATTCCAGCTTTACCTTCACCACTTTTTGGACGTCCTTAATAAAACACTGTACTCTGAATAAGAGCAGAGGGGTCTGTTCAGTTTGTCAGAAGCGAAGTGTGCGTAACAGGCAGAAGCAGGCGTGGCCGATCCCATAAACTATATATATTCTTGATCAGCATCAACAGCCGAGTCGATGTAGCGATGTCCGTCTGTCTGTTCGTCTGTTGTCCGTATGAACAACTGCACCTTTTAAACTATAAAAGCTAGCACCATCAAAATTGAAATGAAAGACCGTCTATTTGTCAGGCAGGTTAAGTTTATTTCAAATTTTGACACGCCCCCTACAGCCCCCGATAATTGTAAAAAACTATTTTCAGACGGACGACTATAGCCTATAGCTCTCATAGGACAAATTGATGGAAAGTTGCTCAAATGTATGGAACATAGTGCACTAGAAGGAGTACGGGGTCTTTTACAGTCGTCTCTGTCGACTGTAGCCTTTCTTACTTGTTTTGTTTTAAAAATTATGGTTATATAACACTATTAACAAGAAACTTCAACAAAATAAACGAAAGAACGTAAAAAATAACAAAAGAAAAACATGTGTAATTTGTTTGACATGCAAGGGAGCGACTAATTAAAACGACTTTCTTTGCTTTCTTTTAATTTAAAATGGGATTTATGGTTTTTATACTTCTTGTTGTTGTAGTAGTTATTAAAACCTATTATTATTCGGTACAAATGAAAATACTTGAGCTTCAAGCTTCCATTGTTAATTATTCTTGCATTGCATGCAACTTTAATCTGGCAAGGGAAATGGCGCTGGGCGAGAGAAAACCTCAAGTTTATCGCCCTTCCGCTTAGCCATGGCCTAAAGGTGCGATAAAATAAAGAAAGCAACCCGAGCAGCACGTAAACAAGAACAACGAGGGAAAGCTACAACAACAACAGCCACAACAGGATTAACTGCAGTGCAAATAACAACAGTAAAAGAAAATGGAAATTGGAAAAACGAAAATAAAAAGAAAAGAAAACTAAATTGGATCACGCTGACGGCTTAAGTGCACTAGCTTATGAAGAAAGCAGAAGTATAAGAAATATTAGATAACAATTTTTTATCTTTAGCTTTATATCTGAGTTTTTATGATTTCTAGAAATATTTAGACATTTATATTTTAAGCCGCTTGAAGGAATTTACGGCTTCCATTATTAAATATTTACTAAATACGGAAATTCAAATTAATATTTTGCGTTGTTAGAGTAAAGACCGAGTCTCATTTAGCCAAAGAAAAAACACTCACAAACAAGCACACACCGTTAGGTCTAGGGTTGTCAGGTGTACGGAGTACTTAAACAGAAAAACATGTAACAAAATGAACGCCTAACATGACATGCCAACGCTACTGACATGAAATGTGCACAGTTCTCAGGGGAATGAGTGTGAGTGCTCACATAAGTACGAGCTTGAGTGTGAGTGTGAATATGAACATGAGTGTGTAGACTTTGCATGAGAAGCCAACTGATGGCGCTGAGTGAAGGATTCAAGTGGCAGCGACACGAACAGCAACTGGTCTAAGAAGTTCACCTGCTTAAAGCGTATACCCTGTAATCAGCTAGTGCCCTACACATTTACAGAAACGCATATTCTGCTGCTTAACCAGAGTACAGGGTATTGTTAGTTTTCTTTAGTTAGCACTGCATAATATCCTATTATTTTCTCGCCTAACGTGAGGCATTTTCAAATAAAATTACTTTGAAAAGAATGAACAGATAAATATGTGATTATTACATGGAGAATAAATCCAAGCATAGAAGTCGAAATAAACGAATTTTATCTGCAAAGACTTATCTATTATTGTACAATGTTACTGTATTCTTTAAAATACTTATTTACTTATTTGAATACTTATTTTTAACTTTATCGAATTGTGAGAATTTTCTAATAATGTTCTGGATTCTTAAAATTATTTCAGGTATATTTGAATCTCTTTTTAAGTATTCATGAAAGCTTTCTAACATAAATTTAAAACATAGAAGAATGCTATAGTCACCCCTGTTACTCAGATTCAATATATTACTAATATTGGGCTGTGTTAATAATATTAGTGCGTTTGCTTAGTTTATAAATAAGATAGTTTGGCAAACACAGAACATTTTAATACAAATTCATGCTTAGAGCATATATTCGACCGATTGTTGCTATGATAGTTATTCGATATAGTAGTTCGATTTGGAGCAAACTGCGTCTGTACATGTACTACCTGTGTAAGTTTGGCTCAAATAGCATAGATAACTAAAATGCTTTCTATACTATATCATTCTAGTTTTACCTCTATATATAAATAAAATGCACAATGTGGGCGTGTCAAAAATAAAAACAAACTTGTACTGCTGCGAGTGTTTCTAGCTCTTATAGTCTCTATGATCCTTTTGATCACACGGACCGACATGGCTTTATCGACTTGGCTATTGATGCTGACGCCTCCTACTTCCAATTACAATACGATACCCATGTACTCTACGACTACGTCTAACTAAAATAATGTTTATATGTTATGATTTAAGGGCTTATTAATATTATTTGGGTCGTATGAGCATGTGAAATATGTTAGACAACATTAGTTGGCAAAACTTAATATAATATACAGTCAGAGAGTTCAAATTGGCATCGAAAAAAATACTTTAAAAAACTCTTCGACAAGTGAACTATTTAAAAAATTCCCCATTTTATGTTAAGGCAGTTATTATTTAAATAGAAATACTTATGAGCTTGCATACTGATTTATTTGTCGAGTCCAAACCAACCTTTATCTAAGTCAACTTTATTTGTCCATCCATAATATTGATTTTGACTTTTACTCGCTCATCGTTTGCCAAACAAAATCTTTTTGGTTCACTTTCGTTGGCAAATATTTAATAGGCATATGAAGTGACGATTTGGAAAGAGTATAAATAAGAAGTAATTTTGGGCCAATTGGATCAGTCACAATTTTTCCAACTCAAAATGAAGACAACTACTCAAATGATTATTGCTGGTATTTTGCTGCTCAATCTGGTTGTGGGTCTTAATGCTGGATTGTTAATATCGAGAAATGGTGTGATCTACTGCAAACTCTCCACCCGACGATCATGTGACAAGACTTCGCCTGTCTGTGTACAAATCACGACGCCAATGAGTTGCAAACACTATAAAAACGAATGTCAATATTTGATTGACAAATGTCTGATGACTTCTCGTAAGTATTTAGTAAATACTTTGTAACAATTCAGGCATTAATCCTCAGCTTCTACTTTAAATGTTTAAATTTATATCTGCAGAGTATGGTACCAGCGGAACACTACAAGCTATAGCAACCTGTGCTGCCATACCTCTGGGATCAATTGGCACTTGTTAAGTCAATGACTTTTTTTTATTTCTATAATTCATTTATTTATGGCTATTCGATTATTACAAACACTGTTTAACTTTCTATTCTGATTAAAGTTCATAAATATTTTAAATATATCTAACAAATGTTTTTATTTAATATTCAAGAAAATTAGACATGAGGCGACTAGTAACAATATTCATGTCTGAAATGGTTAAAGGGTTCTATCAGAAGCCAAATGTACGTAACAGGCAGAAGGAGGCTTTCCGACTCTATAAAGTGTATATATTCTTGGCCAGCATCAAGAGCTGAACCGATATAGCGATGTGCATATGAAATCCTGGATATTATAAACTGAAAGAGCTAGACACAACAAATTTGGAAGGAATACTCGTCCTTAAGTCAAGCAGATCAAATAAACTTTGAAACGACTAGAGCTACTGTGACCATTTTTACACAAAATGTGTACGGTACCATTGTTCTTATCCTCAGCAATTCCAATCCACATCGGACAACTATAGCCTGTAGCTTAGAGAACAAATTGGTCATTTGTGTGAAGACATATAGTGTTTGTTGAGCAATCGCATCCAAAATCACAGGTTATGTGTATAGCATCCTTATAACAAACCTTATCAAGTTTGGTCCAGATCGGGCAACTATAGCCTATAAGCTATAAGCTTTAGCTACCATTGGTCAAATCGGTAAAAATGAAAAATTTGTATGGTAAAATGCGCACTGTAGTGAGTAAGGGTCTTTTATAGTCGGCTTGCTCCACTGTAGCATTTCTTACTTTTTATTGTCTAAGAACATCAATATTCATTGCACATTATCCTGTAAGGAAAATGCCGATGATTTACATGTGTGATAATTTTGAGATATCCTGTTATACTTGGAGCATTAAAAAATGTGGTAAAGTGTAACTGAAATAGCTTACAAATATATGAAAGTATATAAAGATACACAAGAAAACTTATTAGCTTTACAGTTTTCCTTTAACTGCTGCTCGAAAAGTCCTTGCTCTGTAGGATATCCCTTAGCGGATCACTACGTAAAAAATCGATTTGACCTTTTATCTGTGTTATTTGTTTAGTGCTGTAGAAAAGTGCCGCATGTGAGTAACATAAATCGTTCACCTAAGCATTCGATGCACGTTTGTCAAACCGGAAACAGCATAGCGTCCATTTTGACGATTGTGTTTCCGTTATCGTGCGCACAACACAAAACGGAACAATTATTCATTTTTTCATTTGACGTTTCCCATGCATCCATTTTCTATGCGACATTGAAACCAAAACATACACCACAATTTACTAACGTGTGTGTCGAGAGAGTGGAAAATTGCCAAAGTTCGTCAATGTGGATATTCGTGCAGACTCTGCTTGGAAATAAATAAGATAATTATTTATTTATTTGGGACTGTCTTTAGTCGGCTTGATTTCGACTATATCAAAAGCTTGAAATTAAATTTGTATTAAATACTCTTTTATAAAATAAAGTTGATAATCTACCAGATTATTTTAGAAATATTAACAACCCCATTACATATTTATACACCGGCAGTATGTTGCGGAGACACACATACACAAACAATGACAAATATGCATTGCCATCTCTATAACACATAATGATACTATTTTTTGTGTGCTGCTTTTTAATTGCAATCGCAAAACATGATAGCGAGTTTGCCATAAATTTCACATTTTCAAGGCAAAACACAGTGAAACGAGCGAAAACTGTGGTGTTCGTTGACACAAGCACATACGCACTGCAAGTTTTGGGGTGAATAGAGGGGATAGGATGGGGTACATTTATGAAAGTACGTTTTTAGTTTAGCAGTTTTCATTTTCCACTTCCCATTTTGCCTTGAACAACGAAATTCGCCTCCGGATGCAATTAGAAATCAACAGCAATACGCTGTAAAGAACATAAAGATAAGAGCGGAGATTAAACAGAGTCAAAGGGAAGAGAGAGAGAGAGAAAGACAGGGAGAGCAAGAAAGAGAGTAAGAGAAATAGAGAATTGGCAGTCTCAAACTTATGTGCTTTGTATTAATCATCATTAATCAGCGCTGTTAAAATTAACATACATAACTGTTAATAACATTTGTGGTATGTTATGTTAAGATATTAACAGTGAATGCTAATAACACTGCAATGTAATCAACACTGGACTGTTGTTCAACTGGACTGTTGTTCATCTGGACTGTCTTTCATCTGGACTGTTGTTCATCTGTACTGTTGTTCATCTGGACTGTTGTTCATCTGGACTGTTGTTATCTAAAGTTATGTTTGCACGCGCTCTTAAAAGTTTCTTACTAAATACGCGCTGTTAAAATAAACATACACAACTGCTTGTGCTACGATAGCTACAGATTTTAACAGCGAATGTTGATAACACGGCAGTGTAATTAACACACTGTTATTTGTCTGCAGTGTTGTTATATAAAATTATGTTAACATGTGATCTTGAAAGTTTCTTACAAAATTTTAATGTTAAATTAAGAGTGGAAATTCTACATTCGACTTTCCATCTTGTTTTCAGTATTCCGTTTGTTTTAAATTTATTTTTCCTTTACATGTTTGCAAATATAGTAATATTTTAAAATTTAAATTGTTCTTAACATATACTTAGCTCTAAATGGTCAAATCCTGTAGCCACAGGGTCCCCGTTCATTCATTGGCATGCCCTGACAATATTTTATGTCAACCTTTTCAAAAACTATAATTTAAATTTGGATTATTCTTTCCGTCCATCAATGCAGCATACTTTGGTTTACTTACATTTTTGTGTAATGCCTTGTTTATTGCAATTTGCCCATTCTTGTTGGCAGTTATTATTGTAGAATTCACAGAAATTAATGCGACTGTTTCGAAGACATATCTTCCCATTTTTGCTGCAGTTTTTCTGTGACTCCAGTTGACAACGTCTTAATTTGGTAGCGTTTGCCGTTGTAGCCAAGTTCAGAGACATGACTATCGTCAGCATCAGTACAGTTAACAGAGCAGCTTTCATTGAACTTTAAATAAAACGAGTTCATCAAATGATCATATATTAAGGGATTCTCTGATATTTATAAGAAATTTTTCATATAATTTATTGTTTGTTACATCTGTATTTATTTTGATCAGCAAATAGAATATAGATTTTCAAGACCCCGTACTCAAAAAGAACACAGTGGGTTATTAAGAAGTCAGAAGCGAATGATAAGAGAAGATATGGCGATGCCTGTCTGTCTGAATAAACCCATGGATCTTAGGAACTATAAGACGTAGAGCCACCAAATTTCGAACGAAAGTCCGTCTAAATATGTCAGGTAGATCAAGATGTTAAAGATTATTTTCATAACACCATAACAACTAAAAATGATCGTCAACAATTTTTCACATTATGTGTGTGGCAATACTATAAGCTTATAAATTTAATCCGGATCGGACAAGTAAAGTGGAAGCTCCCGTCGAAGGACAGCCAAGGTTCCAATATTTTAGTCCAGCTTAGAGAGATTTCCGCTAGTGAACTCCTCTTGGGACAGTTAAATTCGCCCGGCTTCGAAAGATGTCCTGCGGCAGCTGTCTGCGACTAGAGCTTTCACAGTGTATCCTTCAGCTCATCTAGGATAAATTGGTCAGTACTTGCTTATATTTATAATAAATGTACGCTAGTATAAATACGGGATCTTTTACAGTCGTGTTTCTTACCAGTTTAATTTAAATTTGAATTCAATTGTTCAGTTGTGCAAATATTTAGCATAATTTGCGAATTTTTTTGTAATTTAAATACGAAAACTTAAAAAAATTAATACAAATTGACAAAATACTCTACTGCTGACTTCGATTAAGAACATAAACTCTCTTTTTATTAGTTCGTTATGTTTATTTATTAATAGTATACAAGTATCGATAGAGTATACTGATGTTTACTAGAAGCAATCAATCCTCAACAGGTGTTTAATATACTAAAATTTTAATAAAATTCTGTTCTACGAAAGCTAGTTTGAAGACAAAACCTCACAGAGTCGATTGTTTGCAATACAACTAAAAAGATCACATAATCATATAATGAAACTAGCTATTTAAAATAAAATTATATTCTTATGCTGTTCTGCAGAGCTTAACAGTCAGAAGTCTTTATGGTAACAGAAGTAGTTTGTGAACAACGGATTTACCGAAGTTAAATTAACTTGATTTGTTTAAAACATTTTATTCAATTACCTTCTTTACATACTTAAGATCATAAAAACAGTGAAAATCAATCAAATTGGCAATAAAAATTTAACTTGGAATTGACAACTTAACCGCGAGTTCTGCTTATATAAATGGGTGATATATTTGATGATGACGATGAAGAGGATCCCACACATTGTCTGCGTGACCCAACAGGAATTCCAGAGCACATGGATGTGGATACGGTTGTGTAAGTCACCGAATTAACGCATGCCTCATAGCGGAGCATGCAACTGTTGTTAAAGCGCTTGCAGAGATTAGAGCGCCCAAAGCGACCGCAGACATTGTTCACCGAGTTATAGTTGCAATTTGCCAGGACACAGATCCTCGGTCCGTTGTTGTAAAGGCTGCTTGTTAAGTTCTGGCCGTTGGTTGATGCGGCCACGGCGAGCATCACCAGTGCTGATAGAGCAAATGCGAGCTTCATTTTTTGTAGTTGAGTTCCGTTTGCAGTTTACTTCCTCCGACTAGGCGCTATTTATAGTTGAGTTCTGTATGTTTTTTAACGTTTGACCTTTAATTGGCATTGAACGCTTAGTTTGGCACGACTTTTGGCTAACACTTGAGTAAATAAATGTGACAATATTTAGATACTCATGATTGTATAACTAATAAAGAAGTTTTAAATTATAGACCACTGCCTAAAAAGCCACAACAAAGCAAAAACAGTAATCGGTTATATTGGTATCTGATAAAATGCAGCGCGTAAAAGTATGCAACAGTATTCGTAAATGTAGACCGATTGTGCTTTTTAAATAGTTAATCAAATATGGAAAAATACAATTTATCATTGCAAAAATTCATGAATTTCTAATAACATATTCGTTCTTCGTTACATATGCAAATGCAGTAACGAATCTAATTATAAATGCATGTTTTAATTAATAAAAAATGATTATTTAATTTAAACATGCAATCTTAATAATGGCTGATTAAAATAAAGTACATTTATTTATTTGAAAATGTTTAAATGCGATTTGCAATGAACTCACGTAGGTCAAGGTCATCGCTGTGGCCTCTAAAATTGATTTCGCTACTATAACAAATTTTGTTGCATACTTTTAAGCGGTAATCGGTAATCGTTCGCTGTGTTTGTGCTGCAAACAATTGTGTGTTGCAAGCAAATAATATTAATAATTGAAAACTGGCTTGTTTGCTTCTACCACTTTGTTGACCCTTAAGACAAAATCAAAGCAGTTCAGTTTCTGTAGTTGCTGATCAGATAAGAAGGTTAACTTAAAGGGCCACTTAAAGTCGATCCACTCTTAAGTATTTAGTGCACTTAGTTAAGTATTTACATCAACACACAACTCGAAGTCGAACAACAACAGTTATACAGACACGCTCACATGCATGGCTTAAATAACTGACAACGTCATTTGGACATCTCGACCCTGTCAGTGTGTGTTTTGGGCAAATCAAATTAAATTTCATAGCCACGCGCAGTTTTCAAGCTGCTTCTTGAGGCATTGCGTTGAAACCATAAAAAAATAAGCCCAAAAAATAAATAATAAATAAACATTTTAACTTAAGTTGAGTTGCTTCTGTCTTGCACTTTACATTTATACACTTTTATTGTTTTTGCTTGAACTAAGTAAAATATGGTTAAACACGGAGAAAACCTTTCCCAAAGTAATTTTAAAAGAGTATATTATTATCGGCTTGTTGTTAACTGGGTTTGCTTATGCTTTTTGTTTTGAAATTCCATAAACGCACTTTTATAAAATTCCGTTGGGTTTTGGTCAAGGCAAACTTAGTGTGTTGTGTTAATTGGTCTTAAATTGGTTAGTAATTTATCTGAAATATTGATGTCTGTTAGAACTTAACTAAATACCAAAAATATGTAGCACTCATTTTTTTTTAACAGCATAAATTTGAATTTGATGTTGAGAAACTGGGTCGCATTGGTAGTGACAAGTGACGACATTACGTTGATCAATTTGAAGATTTAAGCTGCTAAGACTTGTTATCTGGAGATCAAATAATTATTAACAATTTCGTGACAAAGAAGTTAAATTTATTTTTAATGAAACTAGTAAAAACTTCATTTTTGTCCAGAATTTTAATGAAGACATTTCGGTCTTTCAATAAAAAATAGCTAAATTATCTCATGTTGATTTAGTTCGACATTTTAATAAACAAAGGCGACGTCCATCAGTTTTAATGACTGGCGCTGTTTCCTAATTAATTGCCATCATTTATTTTAACTTGATTTTCACAATTTGTTATACATTTATGCCCGAATGGAAGTGATAAATTAGTGGCCGATATATTTATATGAATATTAAATCTGAACGATTACCCAATAGATTTGTTATAAAACTATTAAAACTTTGGAAATCATGTAGTTTTGATTTTTAATGTAAATTAGTTAAACCCATTCAATTCGAGTGGGTCAATTGAAAAGCAGGCAAACAATGCAACAAAGACAAAAGGCCACAAATCCAATGAAACCCAACAAAAACCCAACTGGCCACAGGTGAGAAGTGAGTGTAGAAATTGACGATAAAAACAAGAAACAAAAAAAAAAAACAGAAAACAATTCGGAATGCGAATGCCAATGGGAATCGCAATAGGAATGGGAATCTCAATGAATGGAAATGAAATGTGGTTAAACTTGAAAACAAACCGTGAACTGTTGTTGGCCATGATGATCACGTTGAAGACGCGCCAGCTACAAACCGTTAACGGGTTTCGAGTGCAGGAAGCTCGTCAAAGCAATACAATGATCCCCTAACACTGGTTTTGGCTCTTGGCTGTTTTGGTCAAGCAATGCAATTGATTGCAACGCTCCATTTTTAAGCCAACTGCAATAAAATTGTTTAATTTAGTTGTGGATGCGGCTAATTCATTGGTCCGGCTGCATTTGCAATTCGCGTGATGCTGCCAATGCGGCAGCTCCCCCATTGAACAACAAAATGAAGTGCAACAAACTTTCACTTTCGGCCGATTCGCTTGTTTTTTTGGGCAGGTCAGTTATGTGCGGAGTTGGCTTAAAGCACAAGTCGCAGGCTAAGTCGGTTGAAATGCTTGACTGCATTTTCGATTTGGGCCGCGAACCGAGCTCATATAATTATTGTGTTTAAATACCCTGTAAATGCGCAAGAAAATAGAGCATGCCAAACTAAACACTTCAGTTGATTACTCACAACTAAGTATTTGATATAGCAACTTTTTACAGGATAACTTGTAGCTATTTACCTCATAACTGTTACATTATTCACTTGTTTGTTTTTGTTAATAGACCGAAATGAGGCCCAAAGCCAGACCGTCTAAGCCTGAGCTCTGGCTGCAATTGTGCTTGGACTCAGACTCTGGCCAACGTAAATGTTGTAATATAATTTTAATTTGTACCAGAAATGATTGCCAATTGCTGCCGCTTTATTGTGATTATACAATTTTTGTAGCAAGTTTTTGGCTTCTGTTTCTATGCGGGATTTTTTTCGATTTTTTTTCGATTTTTTTTTGTTTGTGTTCGGGGCGTTTTGGCATTTAACTGAAAGTGTTTGAGGCACTTAAAGTTTTGAGCGCCAGTTAAGCTGAAATTGAAAACCAATTTGGGTAATTATTTAGCCCCAGCTGAGACCTGGGGCGTTAACGTGTTAAAGACCATATTCATAGTGGGCAGAAACGTCAAGAAAGTAGAAGTTAAAAGAAATTTACACACATAAATTTATTGTATAATGTGTTTCTTAACCTACACTAAGCTAAACTCAAACTAATTAATGTATAATTTATATAACATTGTAAAGTTTATTTAACTATTGTAAATTCTTAATAAAATACTAATTTAACATTGTATTGTATAACAACATGAAACTGTCTCAATGTGTAGGTTTAAATTATTTTTTAATTTATTTTGAAATATCCTATTTTGCAAGTTTTATTCATAATAAAGTTATTTGGTTTAAGAGTATTCTTTATTGTAGCAGCTTAACTTTTAAATTTATTGTTTGACCCATTTTTGGCTAATATTTACTGTAACCACTAGCGTTTATCGATTGTGCAAGTGCTTTAGGGCTAAAACAAACCCATAGTTGGCTTGTATGGTCAACTGTTGAAGGTCTCTCTCTCTCTCCCTCTATTTACATGTTACTATTCAATATCAAACTCGTGGGCAAATCCAAATGCGTGTTCATTGAGCCCAAAGCTAGGCCCCCTGGCTCTGTTGACCATAACCAGCCCATGCGTGAGGTCATCGCACTTTAATGTCAAATGGTTCAGTGCCCTAATGAGACCTACTACACCGTATACCCCACCCTCCGTGCTGTCTAACAAGCAGCTACTTTAGATTGGGAAATTGCAATCTTTAATTGCTCATACGCGATGGTGAACGGTTGTTTGTCCATATTTGTGCATTTGTCGCAATCACAACTCGTTGCAACTGCAGTTTCGGTCTTTGAGGCTGTGGCATGTGTGTATTTGTGTGTTGCAAGAATGACCATAAAACAATTTTGAGCCTGTCTAATTTATACAACCGTCATCGTCATCGTCATCGCCATCGTCACCGTCATCACCATCTGAATCTGTGTCTTTGTCTTTGCCTAGGTAATTAATGTTATTTTTCGGCGTGGCGCTAATTAGAGTTACAGCCAAGTTAGTCAAGCTTGGAGGAATGACTATCCAGGCGCAGGCGTGGCAACACACAGCTGTTGACCCACAGCATGCCACTTTTACAACATGCTGGACTGCAAAACTCGGCGCTGCTGTTGACCTAAAGCAAGCAGACATGTTCGAAGCTGGGCCTAAAACCAGTCAACTATTCGCCATAGCCAAATTTAAGCAAGTACGCTTGTGTGTGTAGTTAACGGTTCCCATTTGACCGACAAATATATAGCCATACATAGCCTCCAAATGCCTTTGCGGTTGTCCAGCCCAAGAACCCCAAAAAGACACTACGTGCCGTGTTAACTAATTACCATACAAGATACCAACACCACCAACCTTCCATCTTCCTCTTTCATTGCCTTCTGCCGCTTTTATTCACTGTTTGCCTTTGTGTAGGCCAGATTGCAAAATACTTTATTTCTTTTTATTTATTCGCAGTGACAATACGCAGAATATTAATATACCGCCGTCGATAAATAACGTTTGTCATTGTGCGGTCTTAGCCAAGTTAATGAATGCCAAGAGTGTCGCTTAAAAGATAGCCTACAGTCTCTGAGATCTGCTACTGATGTAATTACTTCAATGGGATTGCACATGTGCTGGGAATTCTAAAGATACATTTCTATCTAATGATTAACCATGTGGAACAATGAATAGTCTAAAGATGCGAATATCTGACAACTCGTTTGCAGTAATACAAATATGTGTATTACTGTTATTAAATTGACTGTTCATATTTATAAAATTTGCATAAAGATTGTTAAAGATTCTCAAAACATCTTTAAATTTTTATACCTAAAGAAATCTGTTTATTTCCCATATCTTAAGCTAAAGCTTTTTAGTGACTTAAGCACAAATTTAAACTCTAATTTCAGTAACTGGTATTTAAAAATCGAAAGTCGCCTTTGGAGCTGATTTTAGAGTGTATTATTGATACGCTAATGTTCATGATTTTAGTTTCTTTATTTTATAAATTATGCAATAAGAAATTCCACACTTCATTATCTCGTCTACTTCCAACGATCATTGATACACCTTAAAAACCAAAACTAATCAAACATAAAAGTGCTGGCCATAAATTTGCACAGCTACTGAAGAGCAGATAAGCATAAAAAGGAAATAAAAGTTGAAATAAATTGAATCGAGTGATTTCCTTATAGCCAGTGATTACCACAGCTCAAAACTTGTCTAAAAATCAGCCAAAAGGTTTTCGAAATGTCGCGATTTTAGTGACATGCCGTCAAGATCAACATTGCTTTGATGATGATCAATTTGGCAGCTCATTATGACGATGAGAATGTGAAAAAGTCTTATTTTTTAACAAACTTTAAATTGTTGATATTTATCTATGAGATTTTTATGGTTTCGAGGCAAAGCAAAGCAAATAAAATCGCATTAAATGTGCTCATTACAGTGGGCTGTGGCTACACTGAACGACTGGAGAGCAGCAAAATAATCAATAAATCAACTCGACTTGTAATGATAGCTGCTCTCATATAAGATATTATAATCATTGTGATTAAGTATTATTATCGCTTGGTCCGTAAACTCTACTCTTGTTTTGGTATATTTTAGGTTTATTACCAAATCTGCTGACCTTGTGCGTATTTTAAGCACCACACAATTGACACTGAGCGTGTTAATTATGCCAGCAAATGCGAATAGGGAAACTGAAACTGTTGAAAGCACTCAAGCCTAATTAAGTTGTAAAGCTCTCTAAAAATAGCTTGGGAAGATGTAAAAAACAATTGAAGTGACTAAATGGAGAAAATGTAATGAAAGAAATCTTATATAAGCCGAAGAATAAACACAATGATCAGCAGCAAGGCGGAAAACACTTGAAATACTTTGCGACATTTCACAAGCGGAAAGAGCTGAAGATTTTTGCTAGGCCAAAAACAGAAGGCTTAAATTAGAATAGTCTTGTTAATACAAAAGTCAAAGTGAATTATTTATTTATTATACAACGATAAGTTTTGGTTTTGTTTTATTAGTTAAACAAAATTATTTTAAGCAAATCTTGCAACTGACGGCAATTTAACTTTAAACTCAATTCAACACTTAAAACAGTTTGTAATTAAATTGAAAGCCCCAAACGCACAGTTTAAGCCTGATACTTGTTTTAATGAGTACGTATTGAATCGATTTTGTGCGAGCACCAGTATTTATTGGACTGGCCTAGGTGTCCATTTTAATTGGACAATAATCGTATCTGATACTTTCCATGTGGCTTTATTTTTTTAAACTGTCCGCAGTTACTGCTGGCAATTAAAAAGCATAATTAAATTGAGTTTAATTATGCATAGGCATCAGTGTACAACGCGTCGTATGCGTAATTATGGTCGGCTAATTAAAATGAAGAGCTTTAATGTTTAATGCACAATGCAAATTGCCAATTGCAAATTGCGCATACCGCGCGTGTGCCAGATCAGCCATTGAACTTGTCGCTAACGTCTTTAACACGCCAACAACTTCCATGGCTTAAATAATTAAAGGAATGAATGAAAATTGCAAGGAGTTCAGCAACCCGCAACCCGCTTGAAACGACTTCATTGATTGCACTTTTTATTTTACCGTAATTTATTCATATTCAGTTTCAGTTTCAATTTCAGTTTCAGTTTCCGTGTAAAAATTTCAGAAATGCGATTTACATCATGTTATAGCAACAAGTTGATTAGCTTTAAATGCTCAGCAGTGAGTGAATAATGAATGGGAGTTATAGACCCTGTATGTATTTTATATATACATAGCTATGTATAGGTGTAATTAATTATAAATAGCTGGCTTAGTTGTAAAGTTAAGAAGATCATAAACAGAAACCAGCGAGAATAACTAAATATTTTAAAAGAGACCGAATCTATTTGAAAATATTTTTGACTAATTTTTAGATCTACAGATTTTATTTTAAATTAACAAACTTTTACTAAACATCGAATGAAATATGTAACTCAAATAACTTTTCACATTTTGAGTAGGATTTAGGTAGGCAAATAAAATATTTAAGCAGTTTCTAAATTTATTAGAAAAACACTGTTTTTTCAGCTAAAAGTCACCCAGATTGAAACATAAATTAGTTTTCAAATTTTTTTATTCTACAAGAATTTTGGTTTAACAAAATTAAATCAGTTGTTAATAAACTTACAAATTAACATGTTCTAGTTCATGTATTTATATGATAGATTCGCATAGTAAATAAATTTTCTATGTCCGTTAAATGATGTTTTTGAGGTGTTGTAATTTAGAAATCTACGTGCTTCGTGGAACATTAAATATTTTAATGATTTCTTAAAATAACAAAAAAAACAAAGGTTATTTTTTAATCGTTTTGATTATTTTGCTAACGAAGCGTTAAAAACCTATGAATTGTGGCAACTTAGTGGCAACAAACTGTAGCATTTAGTTGTTTTGAGGCTTAACAAATATGAGTATCTCATAGATAAAAAACTCAGCCAAGTTGGCTTGAGTTGAACTGAACTGAAGCACAAAGCTCTTCACGCGTGGCAATTTCGATTTCAGTTGTTGCACTCATTTTCAAGTGCAGCATGCAATGTTGCAATAGAGAAGACGAGCTGAGAAAAAACATAAAGAAGAAGAAGGAGAAGAAGAAGGCCGTGTATATGAAATTAAAAGTGAAACTTGATGTGTATCTTAGAGATACACGGGCATAACTGTACCCATAATTACGAGTGCGGCATGCAAAATGAAAAGCGAAACGAAATTAATGAAGTGTGTGATAAGCGCTGTGAAAAACGCAACCCACACACACACACACAAACAACATTAGATGTCGAGTATCTTTGACTTTGCATCTTTCGCCACAAATGTAAAAAATGTTTCTTTGTGGCACGCGGAAACGCAAAAACATTTTGCAGCTTCCCAAAAATACACGAAAAAAACGAGCAGGTGAAAAACAAAAGCAAAAAACAAGAAACAATGCACAATGTACAAGTACCGAACACGAAATTGTTTATAAAATTTGTAACTTGAACTTGAGTTATAGTCGTGTGTGCATGTGTGTTGTGTGGGTGTGTTGTGGTGTTGTGTTGTGTGGCATTTACCAGAGGGTGTTCCCAGCCAGAGCAGAATATCTGTAGACATCACTTTGGGCGTGACTGTCACATGCTCAGAGTTTCTTTTCCTTTTAGCAAACAATTCATTTAGAGATAGAGATAATATATCTACTAGTTGCTATTGTAGTTTTATAGTTTATTTTCTTAATTCAATTTAAGTGGCCATAGTAAAGATTTCTCTTGATTTCATTCAGGTGTTACCAATTATGCTAATAACAATTAAATTGATAACATCTAACAAGGAATTTAAATAAGTCTAAGCAGCAACTAACTTGTGTCTTGAATAAACATAGTAAAAATAATCATGGACTGATTAAATTAATTGTTGACTGTCAGTTTCGGGTTCACTATTATTTAGAGATAACGTCTTTCTGTCAATTTATTTAGAATATTTTGGCTATTACGTGGAGCATTCAGAAAGTTCGAAAACTACTTAGAATTTATTATACCATAAGTTTTTCTTAAGTATTAAACACTTTAATAAAAAAAATTAAATATTATTTTTTTAAATTAAATTTGCAATACGTTAATCTCTTAACACTTTTCTTTGCATTTAACTAAGAGTTAATCTGAACGAATTTTAAATAGTAATAAATCAATAACTTTATTTTACGCAGTTGTCATTTACAGCACTGAATAAAATAAAATAAAATATAAAATATCTATTATAGTGTTGTATTTTAGATATTTATTTAGCTCTTATTAATTCAGAGTTATAGTTCAGTTATTAATCGTTTCTTTCATTCACTTTTCACAAACTTTATATCTCATTTTACTACTTTATTTTCAAGACTTATTTTTAATGCTTCTGCTCTTCTTCAACTGCTCTCAACTGTCTCGATTCCATTTCCTTCTTCTTTCTCATTATTCCTATACTCTTATACTAATACTTATATTCTAACAGCTGATTGTGATGTGCGGCCTACTACACTATTTTCATCTCATAATAATTAAACTAGTTAATTTTATATAAATGCATTTGATTGTTTATTGGTTTCTAATAATAAAAACAATTTATTTCAACATTTATTTAATAAACTTTCAAAATGACTTAAGAGCTTATTACGTGCAGTGCTTATTTCATCCTTTTAACTGTTTGTTGAGCCTGTTAAACAATTTGATTAATTAATAAAATATTCATTTCCGCCCAAGACCCAGCCCCTAAAAACAAACAAAGTGAAAAGCTTGGAGATGAAGCAACTTACCACTAAAAGCTGCAGTAACAACAACAACAAACAAACTACACAATACAACGGACTAACACAAACAGCAATCAACAAAAACAAATTAAATCTCGTCAAAGACAAACAAAAGCAACAGACAAAACAGCTGAACAAAAATACCAAAAAACAACTCAAAGATTTGACCAAATTATGCCAAAGTTGGAACTGATGGTTTTTATCATGCAGTTACACTTTTGTTGTTGTCATCATTGTTGTTGTTGTTTCTTTTGCCATTAAGGCTGAAGCTAGCAGTTTTTTTTTTTGTTGTTTTTGTTGCTGATGGTGTATTTCCAAAGAAGATTTGTGCCAGTGCCACTTGAACCTCAGCAGCAGCATCTTCTTCATCTCTTTGGCAATTGTGGTTAAAGATTTTTAAGATCTGTGATTTGTTGGCCCTCAATAGATGATAGATTGTTGTCTTTTTATACTGAAATAAAACTTATTTACCCATAAATTTATAATTTTATTGTATTTCATTTGTTGCATCCCAACATTCCAACCATTATGCAATGAGTTTTCTTTGAAACGATTTAAATGACCGAGAACAGCGCAGAGTGTTTGCTTATTTGGTATCAACTAGTCTATAGGTTAATGGGAAATCTCAAAAAAGATTTAAAATCAATATTAAAATTTAAACAACAAACGAAAAGCATAAAAACTAATAAATTGTATATATTTTAAATATTATTCATAATTAAAACATTGAATTTCAGTATATTTCATCATTATATTATATTATATAAAATATTTATTAAGCAATAATAACAAATAAAACAACAAATCTCTAAACTAAGAAAATAATAATTCCACATGTTTTTTGGTCATTTTAATATTAAAACTCGGAAATCCATAAAGTTTTTATGGAGAAAGTTACAGTTTTCGAAACCTATATGATACTTAGTATCTTAAAACCCAAACTAGGAATCTTTAGGTAGATTTGATTTAAGTCCCGTGTATTACTTACAATTATTATCATATTTCTTTTATCAGCCTGATATATCAATGTATAGAAAATATACTGTTTCTAATGTATCCTAGCAACTTTTTCATTTTTCTAGTTATTTAAAAAGTGCCAGAAAACCCCATTTGTACAGTACGAAAAGTTTACCTCATTTCATTACTAAATATAGTATACATTGTTGTATATGCTTCAGTCCAAAAGACACATTGAGTTAATGTATTGTTTCCTTGTTCCTCGTTCCACTTTCCCGTTCCTCGTTTCAAGTCTCTCATTCCTATCGCCGTTCACTGTTTGCCAACCCACTGACTGTCCATTGGGTACTTGGAAAACTTTTTGCTGACTTGGCAGAAGAAATGGGGAAACACAGACAATAACAAGACAAATTTCTTGTGGTTTTGTCTGCCGAACACGTGCGAATCGCACAACAATGACAATGGGAAATAAGAGCATGTGTAGCCGTGTAGTCGTGTATCTTTATATGTAGATATATATTTACCATACAGCCATGTAGCATGGGGAAAAAAGGCCATAAAGGTGCAGGTCCAAATCCACTTACATTCATCTCTCAAATGCCGAAGCAATCTTCAAACTACACAAAAAATGCAAAGGAAGCAACTACAATAATAGTAGATAGTGTTTGAAAGAGAGCCGGACTATGAAAGACTCTGTATCTTAAATATTTTTCTAGACAAGTGCTGTAGGAATGTTTTTAGTAGGGTGTACATATTAAAAGAAACTGATCGTGGCAGTAACTTAAATGTTTCATCTTAAATGTTTTTATAAACAAACGGGATTGTGGCACACCTTGTACCTTAAATAAGTTTCTTATATTCTTTATAACAATTTAATACAAATTATTTAATAGAGACACGATAAATAATAAAGTGTGATCAAGAACGAGTTCTAGGTGTGTTCAGGCAGTTAGGTCGACTCTACCTTTTTAGACCCCGTACTGTAAGGATAAGTAGATGTATCTGGCAGAAAAAAGCTTTTAAGACTATACAGTTTTTAAATTCTTGATCAACAGCCGAGTCGATATGATATCCGTCTGGCTGTCTTTCCCTCTGTCTATATGAACACCTGAATCTTTGAGACTATAAGAGCTAGAGCCACCAAATTTGGAATGAAAGTTTTACCGCCTACTCATATTGTAAAAAACTATGTTCATCTCACTAAAAACAATTTTCCCGTCACCTTGAAAAAAAAATTTAAAAGCTATAGCTGTAACTATCCTCACCAAGTTTGATCAGTGTCTATAACTATCTAACTATGGCTCCCATAGGACAAAATATAGGACATTTATATGAAAACATGTAGTATTAGTTGAGCTATCGCAACCAAACTCACACAAAATTGAGTAGATTGAGTACGCGGTCTTTTACAGTTACGGCTAGCTCGACTGTAGCTTTTCTTGCTTGTTCTATTAGATATCAGTGTACTTACCCTGTTAGTTAATAATCATTATATACTTTTTGTATTTCTGTCTACAGGGACTTGAAAAAAAAACAAGCGTGTTGCAATGAAACGCGTAAAGCGATAAATGCGACCATAAAACGACATATGAAAAATCGAAAGTATGTGCAATTGACAAAAGGGGTGAGGCATGGGGCATGGAGCATGGAGCATGGGGCATATGAGCCGCAGGGAGGGAACGGAAGGTACATGCGGTAAGAGGTAAAGCTCGCAAAAATACTGAAATCAGAGGGGAAACAGTCATAGCTTCAGTATTGTCTAACCCCCTCTGTTTGGGTGCAGCTGTCTCTAACGCCTGACGACCAATATCGCAGCATGCCACACAATGTTGCACAATGCCAAAGTTGGTGCGAAAAATTGGAGCAGAGATCAACGAGCTGCCGCCGTGCATAAACGAGGCATAAACGCGGCAAAAAAAAAACGCAGTAAAAACGTGGCTAAAACGAGGCAGCTGCTTGGGTTTCTTGTGCTGGGCCGCCTTCGGGCCTATTGGGTGCACCAGCTGCAACCGGTTACCTGTGCCACAAAACACACTCACTCATAACTGTCTTTGTGCACCATTTACCATAAATGTACACTCGTAACTGAGTACTCGAATGCTCAAAGTTATTTGGGACACGCGCTTTAAGTTTCTGCATCGTTCAGATTCGCAAATTGCTCAGAAATATCTCTGAGATCTTTATTAGTAAAACCATTTAATTAATAGTTAGCAACATAATAGTGATAAATTAAACTGATATAGAATAGTTTTAATAGTTTTAAGAATCTGAACAAGGCTTGTTTATTAAATATATTTGTGTTATTTACTTTAGTTACAATTAACAGTGTTTAACCCAAAATGATAAAATTAATGTTTTAATGTCATAAAAATAGTTTAATTTTTTATTGTTTTTAAAGGTTATTAAGGTTATTAAATAAAATCCCCTATTCAGCCTTTTATTTATTAAATATTTTAGAATATTTCGGTAGAATAAATAAGGGCAAATTGTAGAAAATTTGTGCAAAATTATAAAAGTACCTTTCTTTTCTCTATTTGATAATAATTTTATTAAAACATATTGTGCACCTACAATATTAATTCTTTTTTTTTTTTGCTTTATTTACAACCTTTTCTTCTTTTTACAACATCTTCGCGTCTCCTCTTCAATTGATCTTTTATTACCTTCTTCCTTAAAGCTAGAAATATTCTATTAGTTAGAGTGGGATAACTGTCTTGTTCTGATAATTCAAGTGATTGCACTGTTAATTCCAGTGATGGCACTGTTAGTGGTTAACATATTATTGGTATGCCATCAGCCTGCTATCATATGAATATAAAAAACAAATTAGAAATAATTTAGGTAAATTTAACAATAGAAACAGTTCTCTTAAAAAACATTTGTGTTCTCTACTGAATGATTTTCAAGGCCTCAAACTTAATTAAATTCTTAGCAAGATTTGCTTTGATTATAAAAGTTTCCAGTTTTTCTGCTACCGAAATAACTGACCTGCTCAACACTCAAAACGCGTCAACAGCCTGTTAAGTTTGGCTAACAAAATGGTTAAATAGCTCAAATCAATGAACGCCACCAACGCAGAAAAAGTGAAAGTTTTGTTGTTGCCGCAGCAGTTATTTGTGTTTGTTAATAAACAATGCACACTGAAAGGAAAAAATACCAAAAAATGTGCATAAATTATATTTATTTATTAACCAACATGTTAAGCAAAAGAAGTGGAAGGGTGGAAAGACAGACTTGTAGATTGCCATTGACAACTGTGGAAAGTGTTTGACGCTCTGTTGCTGTGATAAACTTGCCGAATCATTAAAGCTGCTCACTTACCTTTCCTCTTACTTTCCGTCTTACCTTTCGTCTTTCTTTTGCTCGGTTCAAGTTTAAAGGCTAGAGATGATGTAACTGCTGGCATTTCTTTTTGGGCCACTAGTTGAACTTGGCAGTCGCATATTTCTATTTCGTATAACTTGCAAACCCAGTGATTACGAGTGCAAATTTACATATCAATGAAACTCAGAGCAAGCGCACCTCTGACAGTTTCTGGCCGTGATATAATCAGTTAACTGTGGCTTAAATGGGCTGTTAATTAATTAAAATCAACTCTTCGCTACGTTTGGGTCAAAGTTGGAACACACAAGTTGCACTGCTTCAAAGCTTCAGCGACTTAATGAATTCCCCAAACAAATCAAACCTGTTAGAGTTGCAACTTGCAACTTCAAACCTGAAGATCGCCTCCCATATGGCTCGAACATCGAACAAGTCTGTTGAACATGTATGTCGATCTGCGAGTCTTCAGCCAATCCCGCGAACAACAGGTTGCGTCAGTCGAGACGCGAACGTCGACTGCAGCGCATGCGCAACGTCTTGATTAAATTCTAGAGTTGGAATCGGTTTTGTCGGTTTTATCGGTGAAGAACTTTTGACATGTCTGTCCAGCGCATAAATGGTTGCTATGTGTCGCGATTGAAACGTGTTTGAAATTCGCCAAACAAAATTTAAAAAAACGGCAAAAGTGTAAACAAATAAAAAGAAAAGAAAATAAAAGAAAGAAAGAGAAAAATACAGAAATCCAAATCAATAGCGCTTAAAAGGTGAATGAATATCCCGAAATGGCAAACTGTGTCAAACGCAAAGAAATTCGTATACAAATTTGAATTCTACAAAAAAGTTTTATTTTTTTAACTACAATAAAAAGTTGGTATATGACAGAATTTAAAAGAAGACGAAAGAAGCACATGAAAAAATTGTAAATGATTGTAGGTTGAGTAGTGACTTATGCAGGGGCTTGCTGTCGGCGATGCGACGTGGGTCTTAGTTGTAATTTCAATGTAAAGAAGACCATTTTGGGTACATCCATGGCTATTGATGGATAAGATGCGTTGTCGTACGCCCAAGCGAGTGACAACGGAGACTCGTCTTCTGAGTCACTTATTTAGACATATCTTCTGGATACTATGGGTTTGTTAAGGCGCGGTTGGAGCGTGCTGGGAATTTAAAGAATTCAAGAAACTGCTTTTATTTTTGCAAGTCAAGAAGAAAGCATTCCAATGAGATGACCAAGCAAACAGAATTGTGTATTTAAGATACAAATCTTGTATCTAGAAAGCTGTTCAATGGGTTCTCATTTGGTTTGATATTCTTTGTGAATTCGGTTGGTAACTTTAAAGATTCCAGAACAAATTCTTTAAAAACGAATTCTTTTAAATGAGCTGGAGAAAGCTAAAAAGAATTTTATACAGTAATTTTAATAATGTAGATAATGTTGGTTATTGAGATCTCTAATAAGAATTCTTCTAATTAGAAGTGTACATTTTAAAATCCACTATGAAAATAGATGCTCAAAATTCAGCTGAGAAGCTGCATCTTTAGAGCTCTTGAACTTGGATGATTTCACGCAGCTAACTAATATTTTTGTGTTTTGTGTTCACCACTTTGGAATTCGTCGTTTTTCGCGTTGATTATTTTGCATAATTGGCAAGGTCGTCAGACCAAATATCTTAAAAAACATGTTTATATTTTTGGCATTTGTTAATGGTTAAAATATTTAAACGGCATAGATAATAATGAGCTGTAGTCAGTTGTTTGCTGCGAACTGCCTTAATGTTAACCAAATTTTATTTGAATATCAAATAATAGTGTCCAAACATTAAGGAAACAAATTTGTCATGTATTTTATGTGATTCATATTAATATAATCAGTGCATTGTCTAGCCAAACAATGCGTATTCTTAAATCGAAATGTCGGAAAAGCAAAACAAATTTTATTCAAACAAGTAAGAATGGCTACAGTTTGGCTACAGGGCAAGACAAATGTAAAAGACGTCGTACTCATTCTAGAGCGCGCTTTGCTATGCATTTAATAATTTTTGACCCATTTGTCCTATGGGAGCTCTAGAATATAGTGGACCGATAAAAATCAAACTTGGTAGGGATAGTAACAATTATCATATACATATTACATGTGAGTTTGGTTGCGATCGCTCAAGTAACACTACATGTTTTCATATAGTTGTCCTATTTTCAACCGATTAGTCGAATGGGAGCTATAAGCTATAGTTGTCCGAGCCGGACTAAACTTGGTGAAGAAAGCTATGCTGATACCAAACACGTACGGAATATGGTTGCGATAGCTCAACCAACACTACATTTCTTTATACAAAGTTTGGTCCCAATGGCTCTAGACGTTTCAAAGTCATGATGGGTTGTAGATGGCTTGGAAACAATTTAAATTAAACTTGATCTGCCTGCAATACAGATTACCTTTCATACCACATTAGGTCGCTCTAGCTCTTTTAGACTCAAAATCCAGGTGTTCACCCGGACGATGGACAGACGGACAGACGGACATCGCTATATCGACTCGGCTGTTGACGCTATATATACATTATGGGGTCTTGCACGCCTCCTTCTGCCTGTTACGCATATTTCGCTTCTGACAAATCTAATGGACTCCTATACGGAGTCATTTTTAGCTCTTATTTTTACTCTAGGTCTTTTATTGCTAAATTATTAATCTATTGAAACGTTGCATTAAATTTGATTTTTCAAATGCAAATGCAAAATATTTGTACAATTTAATTGAGTCACTTAAAATTCTCTTGCAGTATAAATTATTGACATAAAGTATTAAGAAAAATAGAATTGCACTTGACATTTTAGTTCTATGCAAATGAGAACAACTATGGCAACTTGGCCAACATGGCAAATGGTCAGCGCTAAAGTGTATTGATAGCTTTTAATTAAACGCTAAGAATTTAAACTATGCATTGGTAAACAGATATATAGATAGATAGATAGAGTGATAGACAGAAAGATAGATACTGAATGAATGGATAAATATATTGCCAATGGTCGCAAAGATATTCGCGCATGGTGTTGCTCTATGCACATGGCGTATACGTAACATGCGTTTATGCAACACAGACAGCTATGTGAATTTGTCTACGTCGTTTGTGTGTGTGTGTGTTTGTGAGTGTATTCCATGCATCACTAAGCACTGTTGTTAAAAGAAATAAATCAAAATTGTTACTAATGTTATTCCCTTTATTTGCGTGCATCGATACCTTCACGTGCGAATTTCCCATTCATCTACCTGTCTATCTAAATAGTAATGTTGTGTATCGATAGCTGAAGCTATTGTTATAGCCATCTATTGAATTTTCTTTTTTTCGCTGTTTGTTGTTGATTTTTGCGTTGATATTTGCCATGTAAATTGTCGTTTGCCAGACAATTTCATTTGCGTGCCAAACCAAAGTCACGTTGCATTGTTTATATTGCAATTTATTTTGTGTATTTTATAAATATTTTGCTGGAAAGCCTAAAGAAAACGACATCAACGTTGTCACCCTTTGTTGTTTTTCGGCTTTGTAGTTTTTCTTGTTGTAATTGTTGTTCGGGAGGGTTTTCGTTTCTTAGGTGTCTTGTCAGTTGGACATGAACCCATACAAATGTTAATCGATCGTCCAAGAAATTAAAACAAAACAACCAAAAACACAAAAATACAAAAACAATAACAAAAACCACTACATAAAAACTATGCAAATGAATACAAATTGCCAATGGTTGCAAAAGTTGCATAACCCTCAACAATCTGGGCGTGGGTACAAATAAACTCAACGTCCAATAACCAATAGCCAATATCTGTACCCATTATAACATATTTCCAAATGTGTATGCTAATCAATTGATTAAACAAGCTGGGGAGTACCCAAAATAAATACCTGAACAAGTTGAAATTAATTAAAATATTTAAATAAATATTTGTTTTTATTTATTTATTTATTATGCAGACTAAAAGCAGTCGGGAGTATATGACTAACTTATTAAATTAATTTTATAATTAATTTAAAATTTAATGTTAATGATTAAATTAAAAATATTAAATTATAAATAAAGAAATTGATGCATTTTGTTGCAAGTCTTGCGAAAAACGCAATAGAACTCAACCATAAATTTGAATTAACTTAGTCATAACTAAGAGAAAGTACATGACGAACTAGTGCAGGTCTTTAAATAATACTTTGGAAACTATAATAAAAAAGATTTGTCTTTTTTTTTAATTTTTAACAATGAAATACCTTTTTGGGAATTCATATTAGAATTTTGATTTGATTTACTTGGCGTTAACTGGATACAAACAGCATATAATTAAATTGTAGAAATCTGATTCTTTAATTTGGCGTAAGAACACTGTAATGAAAACGTCAATAACACTTAAAGTAAAAAGTAATACTTACTATTTTAAACTCTATAATATTTATATTAGATAGTTAAATTGCAGCTGTTGAATATTGTTTTCATTAAAGATTATACACTTTATCACTTTACACTTTATTTTCATGCTAAGTTGCATTAATTCATATTTTTGTTAAATTTTTAAAATCGAAAATATTTAATTCGTCATAACTCAGACCAATTCAAAACTGGTTTAATCTCTAAGTGAACAAGACCATTTATATATTTGTTGGAATTTAAATTTTAAGAATGAGCTCAGTGCAAAAATATTAAAAAATGCATTCGGTCTGAATATGAAAGTCATTTGAAGGAGATTTGATCTGAATGAAGGGGATGGTCATCCAGATAGAGCATCTATCTTTATTGGCTTATATATTTATACAGAGACAGTTATTGGTCAAGTCACTTTAAGATTACAAGACAGCGACTAAAAACAATCGGGTACAAAAATAGGTCTTGTATTTTTAGAAACTATTACACGACTTTCACAAAATGTTAACAAAAAGGAGACCAAAGAATTCCCTGCTTGAGTTACTTATGTAACTGTCATAGTTGCTTAACTTCATGCAGTGGCACCCTGTATACAAACTATTTGCATTTTTTAATTAATTTTATGCAACGCTTTGAACGACTTTTGGTGTCAATTGCATGGGATTTAATAACTATTAATTTTTGTGTTTTACGCATCACGGACGAGTTAATAGATTTGTAGTGAAAGAAAAAACTGTGACTTTTATTGAGGAGAGATTTAAAGCAAAAACTGCAATAATTTAGTGGATCTATACTTTATGCAGAAAATGACAATTATTATTATTTTTATTGTCTCCTGAAATATATTAAATATGAAAAAAATAAATTAAACTTAATATTGTTGAACCAGTTGAACAATTGAACAATAAATAAAACTTAATATTGTTGAACCAGTTATAACCATTGCCCAAAATCCCCAAAATAACAAGATTTAAATAGGATTCAACTAGCAAACGCATTAATTGTAAGCAACACCTGTTAGGCGAAGGTAAACCAGTGGCTGCAACATGAACTCGCGACATTTACAATGTGGCATGCAACACACAGCAAAAGAGATTTATGTTGACAAGATTTACCAGCTCAACTGGTTGATGATTTGGCGGAAGAAGACTTGTCTCATCATTCGAACACATGTTGCATAAGCAAGCCATTGAAAATACTACAACCAGTTACGCACAAAACTCGCCCTCGCTGTCTCCTTCTTACCCACTTTCTTCAACTCTCTTTCTCACTCTCTCACGCTCTCTCTCTTTCTTTTGCAGTATGCGCGAACGCAGTCAAACTACTCCACGCAGACGTCGTGCGGGTCCCAAACAGGCATTGCCCGTTGTTGAATCACCCTATAACATAGACAACACAGAGGATATTTATGGCACTACTCTGCTACCGTCGCAGCGCTGCTATGTGGATCCCTGGGATCTGGAGAACTACGATTATGTACGCAAGAAAATGGATATAGATGTGACTGCCTCAACTGTCTTGCCGGACTACGAAACCGCTTTGGATTATGAGCACGCTTCACAGTCACCCAGTCCAACGGCTGCTCTTGGCTATGCTGGTTATACCACAGGGCCAACCATGGCTTCTACCATGCCACGCCCACACACCCGACGCCTATCGCGCAATCAATGCCGCCTCGAATGCTGCCGTTTGCCCAGTCGCAGTCGAAATCGGAATCACAGCCGCAGTCGCAAGGAGCCGCTTTATGCAGCACGCAGTGAACTCTATGGTGCACCACCCAGTCGCTATGATGACTATATGGCCACCATGACTAGGCAGTTGCATCTGGACGATGATTACCAGCGGGAGCAGGAACTATATGCTGACCAGCGAGCGCTTTACAATAATTATGGAGGTGAGTCTTATCACAGTTAGACGGATTAATTAACTACTTATGTAACTGTAAAAGACCATTACTAATCAGGCCATAACTAGTTTATAGACTCACTAACAGACTGTTTAATTCCTGACTTAATCAACATCTGAAAATAATTTTTTTTAATTAGAAATAACACTAATCTCTCTGTGCTTCTCTTACTCACAGGCATCTCCAGTGCCAGCTCCACGGAGCAGCACTCATCAATTGGTGGTGATGAACTGCCCTCGATGACCCTGCCACGTCGGGCTGCTACCTTACAACGTCGTCCCGTGGCCAACCAGAGCAAGGAGAATGTAAACAGTTTTGCCTCGGGTTATGGTACTGCACCACATCCGAGACGCAAGAGGAGCTCAGCTGTCACGTCTGGAAGCCAAGCCAAGACGCTGGGAGGACATCAAGGACCACAGATTGAGTTTCCCGCACCTCCGCCGCTTTCGCCCGCCTATGACTATTGCAATCCCTATGCTACAATGCCATATTGCAGCCTTCCGGATTGTAGCGAGTGTCAACAGCAGGCGACATCCCTCATCTACGCCGCACCATCAACGCTCTATGGAACCTTGGCCGGAGGACGTGGGGCCACCCAGAGCGATTCTCCAAGTGACTCATCGCTCTACGCCGGAATTTACGCACGTAAATTTGGGTTGAGCAAGAAGGGTCTGCTGCAAATTGATTACTCTTGCAGCTGGAATGACTTGGATCGTGTCATGGGTCGACACTTCTGAGCGAAAACTGTACTGCGTATGGTCTTGGGTTTGGTTTAGTATATAGTTAAACTATTCTTAGTTAAGATCAAAGATCTAAAAGTCACGCGGCAAACAATTTCACAAAAGTCATAAAAATATCACTCACACACACAAACATACACACCACACAACAAATTCGTACCAAATAAATAAAATTTGATTTTATTTTTAGTATCGTTTAGTCCGTACTCAAGTCGTGCAAGCAACTAGCGATTACTCAAATAAAATTACAAGTTATTAAATACTTATTCTTCTATTTATTATTGGAATTTTAAAGTTTACTCTATATACTCCTAAACTGAAGATTAATATCAAACGTTGCCTACTTTTCAGCGGCCTCTAAATGTGATACTGCAAATTGTAGTCGACTTTTAGATGATTCCAAATATTTTAAGCACAATATTTTTCTATACAATACAATACAGATCGGTATACAAAAAGCTGTCTTGTCAGGTGTTATTGCCTCAATTTAGATATCCCAAAGCCGATATGTGGAAAAGTATTATTTTAATCGATTATATTGACTTGGAGCATTATAGTTGGGCTTTTAGTATGTCGCACTACGCAATCAATAATCTCATTGAAAGGCATTTAATCTGCACTACTTAATGTATAATAATCCATTACATGAACAACTTCATATATCACCTAATGTTATTCCGAACTATTACAAAATTAGTTGGAAAAGAGCAGGAACTAAACTTAATACAAAATGGATAGCAAAATTCATCAAAGTCAGGGCCAAAAACGTTTTCCTTGTTATTCGAAAGTTGTCAAACCCAACGAACGACATCGTATGCTAAACGACTTTTCCTAATTGGCCACCTCATGAGTTAAAAAGAAAAAAACAGTCACATGATGACGTCAAAATTAATTAAGGTGAAATGATAGTTAGTTTTCCATTTGCCCATTTTTTGATACCCTTATAAATTAAATAAAAGGTTGAATTCTATTTATAAATTTACTTGCGCTAATTTGAATGAACTTTAAAGTAAAAGCATAATTTTCTTCCATTTTCATGGATTAATGATAACATTTGATTGCACATTTTGTTTTTTAAGGGTATTTATATTGTGTCCTTAGCCAGGTAAATGTGTCCAGTATTTTTTAAGCCTGCTTTGTTGCAATGGGCGCATAAATTAGTCAAGGGAGTTCCTGGCCCTATGAAACATGTAATTTGTTAAAAAGCTGCTGCGAATTGGACACATCAGACGAAGTTAATTAGCTGCTACCAGGCAGCAACTAACTAAATTATGCACAAGCAACAGAAATGGGACTGTAAGTGAATAACTCCGGAGTGAATGACATTACGGCTAATGCGGATATGGCATGAGATCATATCGTTACGGGAATTATAGTGAGATCAACTGGAAAAATAGAAGTAGAAAGATTTGGGGGTCCCGACGGTAAACGACACCGTACTCCTTACAGTTCGCATTTTAATATACAAATAAGTAGTCTTTTCCGGATTGTCCTCTTATGAGCTCATATGAGCCCAAGGATATAGTTGTCCGATTCGAATTAAACCAGGCGCAGATTGATACATATTATTATTTGGTCTTAACCAGAACAAACACATTATGTGTCAAATAACTGGTGAAATATGCAAAAATTTTAAATCAACTTTGTCTGCCTGACGTATGGATGGATTTTTTATGCATTTAGCTATCAGAGTTCTCAGATGGTCATATGGACAAGCGGAATGAGTGCTACTGATGCTGGTCAACTATATACATATATTATTTATGGGGTCGGGTACGCTTTTTCTGAAGCACAAACAATTACAAACATAAATACACCACACAATTCTTAACGACAGGGAACTTTGGGATGATTATTTGTTGGATAATCTACATAAACGCAACAGAAATATTCCACTTTGGCCCTCTATCCGTTTCTATCTCATGTTCTCTGTTCACTATACATAAGTATATACATATACTCACATAAGTTCCACATTTAAAATCAATAAGACAAATAAGAACGTTTCACTCAATGGCGAAAAAAGTTTTTTCTTTTCTTTTTTTTGCAGCATTTTCCTTTCGCTGTGAATGCGATTTCAATTTCTCAATCCAATTTACCTTTTGCAATACCAATACCAATACCAATAGCAGTACCAGTACCCAGTACCCAGTACCCTATACTAATACCAATGCCAATACGAGCACAAATACAAATTCAAACACGAATGAGAGAACAAATACAAAGCGCAAGTAAATCATAAAAAGAAACTGAAAAAAAACACAAGTAAATCCTATACGGAGAAATGTAAGAAGACTTTTTAAAAATGCTGTTTCTAGAGATACTCTGTACTTTCAGGGAATTAAAAAAAAACACAAATTACTAATAATGTATTTTTTAAGTGTGAAACATTTTGCACATTATTTCATTCATTGATTTTTTTTTTTTTTTATTTTCTTTATTTTTATTAAAAAAAAAAAAGAATTCTTTACTTTAAATACCTTGCAATAGAAGTACTAACGAGTTAACTTCAATTGTCTCGTTTCAGTTTACCCCCAATTTTTATATTCCAGTACAGGATATAGAGAGCAGAGGCCCGGTACACTTGGAAAATGCACATAAAAGCGCAAATATTTGCGCAACATTTTCAAACATCGTCGCAGACGCGGCCATAAAAATCGAACAAGAAAATATGCAAAATGAAACGCATAAAAAAGTATAAAAATGAATGGAAAAAGGGGGAACTCAAATAAAGAAAGACTAAAAATATGTATATTTTTTTTTGTGCTTTTGTTTTCCTCTTTCTTTATTTTTTGTGCTCGGATTTGCTTTTATTATTGTATAACGTCAAACATTTGCATGCGGTGGCGATGGCGCCTAAATGTATGCCACACTTTCTGCACCAATGCCTCAAAGCGATGCTCCGACCGTGCCCTTACCCCAACCACCACTCTCTGCAACTCCCAGTGCTCCATTAGTATTTGCATTTACGTGCGGCGCCAACTCGACACAGGCGCCCTTTCCTCACCGTCCACACGCCCCGCACCGCTCAGTATCCTGCCCTCTTTTTATGTGAACATGCAAATCGCAGCGAGAATATTTCGCACTTCACTGAATTGAACCGAACGTAAGTAAACTTTTGACGGCCCAACGTGTACGAAAACTTTCGTCCTGTCTGTGACCAAAAAAAAGGTGTTCAATTCGCAGTGTCAACTGGACGACAACTGACAGCCCAATCACTTGGCATTCTACAAAACAAATTCAAACCAATTTCACAGCTAAAAGCGTTTCGATTATTCGAAAGCTAGTCAGCCATCGTGATTTTTGAGAAATTTAGACAAATGCGTTTCCTGGAATGTGTTTACTTTGACACTTTAAGCGGATTTCCCATCTATTTCACTGCCTCTAAAAAGCAACCAAAGTTGGTTTTGCCTATTCGCAATCTTTTTTGGCAATTTTTTAGGAAGAATTCTCAATTTGCGCGTGCAAATTGCACATTAAATGCTGATTGCAGTTTCAAATGTCTCTCAATTCGCAGAAACTCTAAAGAAATCTCTTTTTAGTGATGCTAAATGGAGAAAAGATAATATACCTTCTTGCTGCTGCTTTAAAAAATGTAGGGAAGGCATATTTTACTATGTATAACAAATGGACATTTAAATATAAACAATTTTAGAGAAAACTGTTGTTTAATTAGTACTTAAAATATGTATATGACTATGCTGATTACTCAAGCGAAAGTAGAGAAAGTTTTGAATCAATTTTAGAATTAATAAGGTTGGTCAGTATGTTATTTACAGACACTGTTGAATTGCAATTAACTTTAGTTTCAGGTAAATGAACATTAAAGTTAAATTATTAAAACAAAATAAAATACTTTTAATTTTGGTCATCTTACTAATAAGCCCAATTGTAATTACAACTTCTTAGCAGTTTAGATAATCAATCTTTCATTAGTTTTCCGATGAACTTTAACGATAACCTCTTGCATTAAAAAATTCTTTTGTTTGTTATAACAAAGAGAGTATTTTACTTAAATTGTACGGGCTGTGTTATTGTTTGATATGCAGGTCATAAATAAATCAAAAAGTGAAACTTTTCCTTTTTAAGCCCTAAGAAAATCTTTCGTGCCGCTTTCCGTTGCAATATGTCAAAAATCTGCAACTAAATGCCGTCATAAATTACAGCCAGCTGTCAAAACTCACAGTTTTTGTTGTTTTCCATTGTTGCTGCTTTTATTATTTTTATTGTTATTGTTGTTGTTGTTGTTGTTGTTAGCCAGGCAACGCATGCAAACAATGAGAAATGCTAAAAATAAACTTGAAAACCTAATTAAACTTTTCTCTTTCGTTTTGCCCAAAAAGAGGAAAATAACAATAAAGTCAGAGGATGCCAAACCGTAAGAGCAACAACAACTGAGCTAATTGTGTACTACACACAGACAAGCACACACATACACTACCACAACGCATACACACACACACTATACTATGTACTGTCGTCTGTCAGTCAGCTTATCAAAATGTCTTGGGGAGGATTTCACGTTTATGCAATTTTCCAGCCATTTTGCACCTTGCATTCCAAGAATGTTTTTCGATATATCCTATAAAATATACAAGGCATGAGCTTGGCATGCTTTGATAGAAAATCGCAAGGGAATTATTTTATTCCTTTATATTTGTTATTAAATCTTTTTCTTGTTTAAATAATTTATTAATTTCTTTTTTGTGGTTCTATTAATTATATTTGAATTTTTTTTTCTTTGAGTCTCAAAAGGTATCTTTGCAAATTAGAACATTACTTTTTATTTAATTATTGTTTAAAATACTAGTTAGTCAGTATTTGTTAATTAAAATTTAAGGTTTTCTACTTAAAAATGTACAACAACACTTTTATCTAAAAAACAATTTATATGTATTATTTGAAACTAGGGTATAAGTAAGTACATACTTTAGTTGTTGTGTCTAGTTACTTGTTTTTAATTAAAATACAGCTTGAAGGTTAAAGGCATATAGACATAACACATTTATAGTATAGGGTATACACACTTACACTTACATACCACACATACCCTACATACTCGTACACACAGACAAAGTATGCCCCAGGTTGCCATTTGCTAATGAATAAGTTAATTTTATCCTGGCCGCGTTGCGGTTCCTTTTCGTGCAGATCCCATTCTGCTTGACACTCTACTTTTCTCTGCTTTTCTGCGCTTTTCTCCGCTTTTCCCACCTCTCTAGTGTTATTTATGTGCCAAGTGCTTGTCGCACATTTTAAACCCTCAAAGCGGTCATTAGAGACTTTGCTTCACTTTGTACACTTTGTGTGCTTTGTAATTTAAAAACACGCCGTATCCTTAATAATATTTAGATGAGTACTTAGTTTAGTCAATCTTCTCAGTCACGTACAACAATAGCTAGCACTAACTTTAGACGCATAACTATGTATTTATATACAATGTGAGTACATATTTACTTAATTCTCTATATGCAAATTAAGTTGCTAACGTTGTTGCGTTTGATATTATGCTACTCCCAAAAAGTGGGCGTATCTAGGGCGGGCACTTTAGTGTCGGAGAGAAGAACAACTACAACAACTACACGAGCAAAAGTGTTGAAGTTACGTAAGCCCCAAATCCATTAGTTGAAGCAACTAAATTAAAATAAAAAGCTGCCTGGGCTCCCCTGCAGTTAGGGAGTTCAAACTAAAGGTCAGCAGTAGGGAAAGGGGGAGCGGCGGTGCTAGGGGCAGGTCAACAAGTGCCGTTAAAAGGGAATGCAACTTAACGTGTAAAATGCTCAACTAAACGCGACTCAACCCAATGCCCAGTTTGTGGCATGTGTCCCAACTACACTTCTATAGGGGCCTTTTATCGTGCACTAAACAATGGAATTACGACCCCAGTCGGTCTATAGACTTTTGAATACATGAGGGAATGTGAGCTATATCAACACACACATATTTACATATTTATATGTACGTGTACTTTTATGCATAAGTATGTGTAATCAGCACAACTTCCTTGTAAAGTTTTACTGCGATGTATTTAAACTATAATAATGAGGGTTTTTCTTTTATTATACTTTTTAGACCTCGTTCTATATTAAAAAAAAAAAAAATAATCTACAAAAGTTATGATTATTTTAAATTTAATTATTATTCCGATTGTAAAAGGCCCCGTACTCATTCTAGTGCTAATTTTCGTTGATTATCGAATGATTTGCCCTATGAAAGCTGTAGGATTTAGTGTTCCGATCTGAACCATACTTATTGAGGATAGCTATAACCATGAAATACATGTAATGTGTTAGTTTGGCTTCAAACGCTCAATTTATACTAGATGTCGTCATACAAATTTTCTATTTTTGATCCATTTGTCCTATGGGAGCTATAGGCTATAGCTGTCTGATGCGGATCAAACTTGGTGAGGATAGGTATAATGCTACCATACACATATTGTATGAATTTGGTCAGGCGGAGAGACGGAAGAACGGACAGACAGACAGATCAACAGAGCGACATTGCTTTATCGATTCAAGAATATATATACCAGTTAACACCAGCGAAACCCTCTCCAATCTCGGCGCACCCTGCGCTGAGTAAGTGTCTATCAGATGTCGTTCTGTAGGTAATATTTCCGTCTGTATCTAAACAGGTGCAAACAGGCTTAACTTACATTATATGGCGGAAAAGCTTTGTTCTACATGTTACCTAATAGACCCAACTACTCATTTTTAGAATACGGGTTCTAATAATATTTAAAATATTCATAATGATGATTCTAATTTTGCATTAAATTAAAAAAATGTTCAGTAAATATTTCGAAAAAGAAAATGTATAAGTTTGGCTGGTTTGGTAAAGACTTTTTTAATTAATAGATGATAATTATAAAGCAATAGAGAAGAGTTCTTCTTAAACTTTGACATGAAGGTTAAAGAACTTAGAAAATTCGTTTAAAAATTCCAGTGAAATCTTTCGAACTTTAATTATATTTATTATTTTTAAAATTGCACAACTTTGCAACTTGAGGATAAATATTTATTTGTGATTTGTTTAATATTTAATTAAAACCTTTCCACATATCATAATTTATACGGTAACATATTGATGTGATTAAACACATTAAACTTTACTTTAATAAAACATTTTCTATTTTTACTAAAATTAAAAAAAGTTTCTTTTATTTTACTAATATTTGTATTTACATATAAAAAGCTTACTAAACAAATAATTTTTTTACTAAATGTTAAGTCATCAATAAATTAGTCAAATGCTTCATCTTACAATTTTCAGCTTTGGTGGGATAAATGTCCACTGGCAATTTATTTAACAAACGTCAAGCTAGGATTTGGACCACAAATTGGGATTCCTTAGAGCCCATGAGTATATATGCAAATAACCACAGAATAGAGCTCAAAAAGAGCATATTTCATATTTATGTTTATGTTATTCTCTCTCGACATTTGCAATTTGTGAACATGTCAAAAAGCCTTCGGATAAGCCGACAAGACCAATAATTAATGCAACAACTGCACTCAGTTACAACAAAAACTGAAGCATAACCGAATATTAGATGACAGCCGAATAGGAAGAAATATGAAATAAAGTTTTAAGTGGACATGGAAATGAAGACAAACAATTTATGTGCAATTTGTGATGTTGTATTATATTTTCAACATTTACAATTTAAGTAAACAGCTACCAACCTTCTGCCAACTAAAGTGAATTGTGTTTGCACTTTAAAGACGTGTTTTGGCAGGCTCATTAATTGTGTTCAAACACAAAATAATACACGAAAAATTGTCAGAAATTAAACAAGATAGTTATTAATATTTCCCGTTTGCAGTAATAATTTTGAAACTTTTATTATTTAGATTAACAGCTTAAATTTATTGGAAGTCTTTACTTTACATCTTTATTCATCTACATACATTCATGTATTGTTTTAATACAAATAAATATTATATTTATTGTTAAGCTCCCTAGTATTTCCCAGTTCTAAACATATTGTCATGCTTTTATTTTCTACAGTTAAGTGTTTAAAACTGTTATGCCAAAACTGGTAGAATGCTGTTACTGTTTATTATATTGTTAGACTGCTGTTAAAAACATTCGTTTCATTCAAAGAGCTTTTAAAATCCTTTTACTTATGTTACTCAGTTGAGAGTTGAAATCTTTGGAGACCCCGAGATTTTCAAATTCTAAATTTTTACAGCCTTTGAGTTAAATAACTTATAATATGTTATATGTAACGTACATTGATAATATTATGTGTTAAATTCCATTAAAATAAATATTGGATTTACGGTATTTTGTATGTATTTTTGGAGACTACGACTATCAAGGACATGACCTGCGATTCCCGATAGAGCGTACGAACCGCATAACACACATTCTTAATACCCTCGAAAAACGTATTAGAATGCCAAGCGGTAAATATTTTCATTTTGCGCTGACGTTGTGTGGCAACTGTAAAATTTTATGCAAGACATACACACAAGCACACACACACAGACCTGTATACATTCACAGACATACGTGGCGCAAGCAACGTGACGAGAACGTACGTAGCCCTGGCAGCAAATAAATTTCACGCCGTGCCATAAGCTCACTCCCACTCCCACTCCCAGTTCCAGTCGCAGTCCCAGTCCGCCTCCTGCTGCTCCTGGTCCTCGTTTAGCTGCTGTTCCTACTGACGCAGCTACTGAAGCTCCTGTTGCCAGTTCAGTGTCAGTGTGTCAAGCAGCGTGCGATGTGGAATAATTTGCAAAATGTCATTATTAGTTTGGATTTTGCGCAGCAGCAAACTAAGGAACGGAAAAGGAACAGGAAGAGGAACAAGAGCAGCAGCCGTAGCCGGAGCTGGAGCAGAAACAAGGAAGAGCAAGACGCTGCGATAGATGGGAAGTAGAAACAGTATATATACAAAGGACACACGGGCACGTTTCTGCCTCTGGATAAGTTGGACCCAATGAAACTGTGCCCCAAATGCGATGCGATGCGATGCGATAGAATGGAATGGGATGAGAGAAGGTGCGATGGAATGAGTTGGGGACTGGGACTCGTATATCATCATCAAGGCTGAAGGAAGCTTATGTGTGTTTGTGTGTGTGGCATTGTTGCTTTTATTGTCTACCTGGAGGACACGTAGCCAGCGTCTCTCTGATGCCACACGCAAAAGCAAAAACCGAGTATATAGAAAGAGTGGGATAAATGAGACAAAGAGAGAAAGAGAGAGAGAGAGATAGATAGATTGGCTTTACTTAGGTAAAGCTGATGCACAAACTGTAGCGAAATCATTAAGCAAGCAATGTAAATGAAATTAACATACTGATATCCTGGCCCAGGCCTAATTCAAGCGAAGGACAGCTGGGATAAGTCCAATGATGGATTGCAGATAAACCAGAGAACCAGAGAACGTGGCATAAAAAACGAAAGCAAAATTGAAAAGCAACAAAACAACAAAACAAACAGAGCAGTTGCTTATTCCGCTGATTAAATTTAATACAAGGGATAAAGACAACGTCTAAAAAAAGCAAATCAAATAACATTAGGCAAATCAGATCAAACAGGTGAATAATAGATTACAGTTTGACAGCCAGATGATAATTAAAAAGCATTTCCCTAAACATTTCATTCATTTATATGTATAGGTTATCGAATTTATTAAACGAAGCAGTTAAATGAGCTACATTTCTCCAGTTCATGACATAACAAATATTGATTAATTAAAGCCACTTTATTCACTACTTTGAAGATTGGTATATAACAATACTTTGCAACACAGTTTCCAAAATGTTTCCAGTGCTGCCAAATTTATTAAACTGTCGTTAAGTTAAAAATTTATGGCTTGTCTAAACTAAAAAAAATAAGACAAAAAAAATGCACTCATAAATAAAATATGTAACAATCCTTTGCAACACAGTTTCTAATATGTTTCCAAAGAACGAATTGACAAATATAAACATGAATAGATTTTATTGCAGAGTAACGAAATTTATTAAAAAGTCAGTTAGTTGAAGATTTAAGGTTTGTCTAAATAAAAAAAAAGTAATGCAATAAAAAAATCCACTTATAAAAATAAAAAAAATGATGCAACTATTTTTGTCGCTATTTTTTCTATTTCTCTCCCCATTTTCTACTTGTCATGCTTTATTTTTTGTTTAGTCGTGAATCAAATATCCAATTGCTTAGCTTGCCTTATTTAATAACTTCATAAGAATTACAAGTATGAGCCACGTTAAAAGACAGTTAAGTTTCTAAGATTTTTCAGCTGTAAAAAAGTGGTTAGTGGTCATGAGGTTTTCACTAAAATTGTTTAAAATATGTTTGCATGTTATTTCTGACAATTATGTTATTTCTAGCCAATTATTTAATGAAGAAAGAAAGATATTCATTACTGTAATTAACTCGATTAAAAAATTATAAAACAGAAGCTCGAAGCATTTCAAAATTTAATTTATTAAATATAAAAAAAGTTGTCACTAAACAAACTTAAATTATAAAGGTTTTTGGTGTGACGTCACAGCTTTTATAGCCATTCTGCTCGCTTCGAACGATACACAAATTGTCAGGTTCGAACAAAAGTGAACTTATTTTTGCTGACAACACAAATGTCGGGGTCGTAAACTGAAGTCGCGCAAATGTTAGCGTGTGCCAGTAAAAGTATTCGTCTATAACTTAGCCAATAAGTCAGAATGTGTTAAACGTGATGTGGTCCTGTGATGTCCTTGCTGAAGATGAACAAGAGCACGTTTATCAGCCACCTGGTCAGCAGGTCACATGATTAACTTGGAAGACTCAAACGAAATGAAATTACGCAATATACTAAATACAGAACTAGGATAGAAACAGTATGTCACTCGGCAGTCTGTCAGTCAGTTTGTCTGTCATTCTGTCAGTCAATCAAGTAGTCAGTCAGTATAGTGGAAATGGGAGGGATGGAGGGGGTGTGTCTTGTGTCAACTTTGGCATCTAATAAAGCTTATGGAGCGCAAAATTGGATTTGCATACATTATTGGTTAACACAAGTGGAAAAGCAGGAAATTTGGGCCCAAGTCACATGGAAAATGGCACACAGAATTCGCAAGCTCAGCCATGTAATGCGTTAATGGAAAATGCTTTTTCAGTTTTCCCCTCAATTGACAGTGGATCAAAAGACGTTAAATTAAAATACTGTATGAAGTCACTTCTTTAAACAATGATTCGAAAAGTGAGTGTCAATTTAAAAGGAAATTAAAAGAAAATTAAGACATTCACCAAGGGTAAAAAAAAGTAAACTAGAGAGTCAAACTAGGATATCGTTCAAAGCAAAAAACTCTATTGAGCTTTAACTGCTTATTCCATTTAGTTGATCATTTTTGACCACTGTGCAATTGACTTAAACTTTGGATTTGGTGTATGTTTTGGGTGTGTTTATATTTGATTGCCGTAAATGCGATTAAGTTTAGCTTGGACTTCAAAAGAGACATTATTTGATTGCCAGCAGGAGGAATAAACTGACTCCGTTCACTGCTCACTGCTCACTGCTCTCTGCCGAGCTTATTGCTTAATAGGACACGCCCCATAAATCTCAAAGGTGCAGTTCTACGGTTCTTGTGGGCGTCATAAATAAAACGTTAACGCTGCAGGCACCAGCCGCACAGCAAAAAGAAAAAAGGAAAAAAAAACGTTAAAAAATAATCAAAAAAAAATAAAGTAAAAATGCGGATAAAAATGAAAAATGCACAAAGCAGTTTGCCTTGAGTATTTTTTTTCAGCTCACACACAGGCAGGCAGACAGCACACCAACACACACACAAAGTTCCTCACATACGGGACTTGCATTTTAATGTGCTGCGTCGTTATTGCGCCTAGAAGCTTACACAGACCAACGAGCAACGAACAACGACCACAGGCAAAAGGTCAGCGTGACACGTTCTGCGGCAGGATCTGGTTGCATGTGACTCGCTGTGGTCAGCGAAACGGTTTTAAATTACGACCAAGCTGTGCTGAGCTGCTTGTTAGTGCCTCTAAGGCGGCAATTTGTTGCAGCCACTGTGCCGGAATGGCTAACTGAAAATAGATAATAAACATATGTTTATTGTCGTTCACCAAATTCATATGCCCAAGTATGTATGACTCGATAAGAGAATATACTTACATACGAAACTATTGCCATCTTTCATACTTTTGTATGAAGTCTTGAAAAACTATTTAAGATTTAAATTGAATACTTTGATATTGAATTAAACTTGTGTCTCAAAACAAGACCGAAGTTAAATAGAAATAAATTACAACCGTTCCTGGATGGTTTACCATTTTAAAATGTTCTTTATAAAGCACAGATTATATATTCTGTTTCAATTAATGTAAAATAATGATTATGGCTTTGGTTTTTAAATCGTTTATTAGATACTAAACTTAAAATTGGAAGCATATTGATTATAATATTAGCTTGGCTCCGTTTTCCATTTTACATCACGGTCAATTAATTCAGTTTCTTGCATATGTGACGAGAACTGTATAATCACATACTTTTAATATAATACCAGACAACAATGGAAAGATTGCTTGCATGTTTTTGTTCTTTGTAAGAATATTGATTAAAATAAAATGAAAATTTAGCAGCTGATCTAATTGCAAAGTTGGCCTCTTCTTGGCAAAAGTGTCCCGCAATTTACAGCCTGGCAATTACAAGCTAATTGAATTGTGCAATTTGCATGAATTAAAAAAGGAATGGCATATTAAAGTCATCTGGCTGACACAGCTGAAGCTCCATTAGCAGGCACTTCTCAGTAAGTTCTAGAAACATTGTGATCCAATTACACAGATGAAATCTGTTAAGCGCACCATGTGTCGTATGAGCAACGCCTTATTAAACAAATAACAATCAAAATATATTAAACATTTTCGCATTTTCTTTTTGCTGTACAAGTAATTTAGTAAGCAGAAGTAGAAAACTTTGCGGTTGAGTAAGCCGACACTAAGCGACCCTGTATTTTAGAAAACTAACTAGTTTTTTATTGATAACATTAAAGTTGGTTGCGCTTACTCAAAACATATGTCAGAATTTTTCTTCTCTGTCGAAAACTATTCAGTTTGATTTTATGGAGCGTAAAGCAACGTGGCAAACTTTGCAGGCCCTATACTAGCGTTTAATACAGAGTCTAAAAAATGTGCATGTAAATGAAACTTGCTAAACGAATTTACTTGTAAAATGGTCACACCCAAGCGGGTGGTCTCTATTTAAACGAATGGTGGCAGCGACAGAGACAGGGAGCTGTAGGTGGCCAGCACAAATGACAACGGCGACACATTTACCATACAATGGATACTAGAGGGAAAGTAGGGTAGGGATCGAGGGGAATGCCGAGCACTTGACAGTCACAGGCCACAGGCGCAATATTTCAGAAGGACAACGTTAACTTGGCTTTTCATTTTTTTTTGTTTGGCAAACAAAGCCAAAGAATAGTGGAGAAAGTAGGAGGGGGTGAGAGCGAGAGCGAGAGGGGGTGCCAGCAACAAGCCATAAATCAATTGACAGTGCAGAAAAATTGCAGAAAATTACTTGATATTTACGGTCAGCGCACAAAGAGAAAGTCAGAGAGCCAAGCGACATGGCAACAGCTCTGTGAACGATGACAATGACAATTACAATGATGATAATGATGTTGATGATGACGACGATAACGATGATGTGTCACCGTGGCACACCCACCGCCAATCGTCTAGGGGCATAAACATGAGTGCAACAAGTTTAGCTGGTATCAATGACACTCAAGGACAGCAACATTGTTGGCCATAATTACATATGTTACATCTTTGAGTGTGCCACATGTCGTATATGTAATAAGTGTCCAGCTGCACAGTGGAGCAAACCACGCTGTTATCAAATGGAAACTGAAGACATTAGAACAATTTTAAAACAAAATTGTTTTTTGATTATTTATTTGTTCAATAAGTAAAAATAATTGAAAATCTTAATAAATTTTTAATTTAAGTTTACATAAATCTTAGGAGTAGATCAGCAACTGCCAACTAACACATACATAATAAACTTAATATAGTTAGATTTTTTCTATACCTCAAGCTTTAACATAATTATTATTTCAAATTGATTTTTCGATCATATTATACTAAAATATTTAAAATAAAGTCTTTTTACAAAACCCTTAACTTGTTTGTTCTTAAATGAAGCATTTTAAATTACCTGTTCCCCTCTTTACTTATAGAACTAAATCAGTCAAACAAGCAGTCAAGACAAATATATGTTTTTATATAAGTAGCTGGTCTCTTTTTATGGTTGTAATACAAATACCAAACTTGCGAACATTTCAAGACCATAAAATTGGCCAAAACTTAATGCGTTGCCCCACTGTGACACATCAATCGTTGGCGCAAACTGTCAACAACAAACGGTAAATGCTTTTATGAACTATTCTCGTAACTTTCGCCTCTCCCCCCTGCTAAGCACCCACACCCCCACTCCTGACCTTAGTCATGCGCCTATGTCCTGCTGTGTACTGCAGTTGCCAATAAACAGAGAGAGAGAGAGAGAGAGAGAGGGAAATAATGAGAGTTAAGAGGTGGGCTGAGTGTATGTGTGTGTGAGTATGTAATTATTGTGTCAACTGAGGTGTGTGTCATGGGGTCAGAGTAGAGACAAAGCCAACGTCCTTGGTGCAGGTCCAAAGCCAGTACCAGAAACTTATTTTGCCCATAAGCCCACGCCCCCTCCTCCTTGTCAGCCCCTGCCACTACCTGTTCTTTATGGGTCGAACTAGACTCATAATTGCATTGTTGCCGTTGTAATTACTGGCAAACATGCAGTTAATTAAAATCATTAAAATGCCTTTGAGCCAAAACATCAGAAAACAGCAGCAACAACAACAACAACTACAGTGACTACAACGACAAACGCCTGTCACTAACGGTAGTGGAATGGAATGGAACGAATCGGAATGGAATGGCCTTGGGAGTGAAACGGAATGGCACTGCCTGCTGGCAGCTTTAATTTCCGACACACGCCAGCCAATCCTTACAACGGAATATTGTACAAGTATATGTAAATATATATAAAGAATTGACATCCTTAGCAAAAAGTTTTAATACCCTTACTACCTACGATTACAGCGACACTCTTGGTATTTGTTATATACCTCTGGATTTCTACAGTAGAAGTACTTAGAAATAATGCAAATAATAATTAATATAAATACACTTAAAAAGAGTAAAATAAATATATTGAAAGAAAGATAAAGTAAACTTTATAATATAAGAAAATAATAAGAAAATAAAACAAACTTAAAAAGGAATAACTAAATACAGCTCCAATAATTCATATTATATAGGAACTTATAAATTTGTCTAAAAATAAGTTACATCACAGAATATTAAAAAAAAGGCATTTTAATTAGTTTTAATATAAGGCCTTATACTTAAATTTTTGAGAATGTTAATGTAATAAAGCAAAGCCCTCATATTTAATAATATTAGAATTTATTTCATACATTTTGAGTCACATGTAAAAGTAAATATTTAATCCAAAGCTACACTGTCTAACTTTTTTTAGTTTTCTGCGCTCTCAGATTTAATTATTATTATATTATGTTAACACATTCTCAGACATAAAATTTAATATTTATTAATTTTATTTTAACTTTTTACTAATATATTTCAAACATTTATTTACATTTAATATTATTTTTATTGTTAAATAAATAAACTGACATCGGCTAAAAATATATAAACCCACAAACTCAGCTTCAAATGTAACATATTCTGTGACAAAGTTAATTAGCTGTTTTGTAGGGTATATTAAGGTGACATACTGTCAGCAGTCTGCGTGCAAATTACTTTGCATCCAGCAGAGAGCATATTAAATTTGTCATCAAAGTTGCAAATAAAACGGAATGAAAAAAATACAAAAATAAACCTTAGTTTTATTTCTGTCATGTTCTTTGGATTAGCGAATTTCTTAAACTGAAAGTCTTCCATTAAACTCCCAAAGACTGTATGTCGTTTTTAGTATTTTTAGTATTTGAGTGATGTCATCTGCTGTCTGTCCCACATAGTATCGTAGTTGACATCAAAGGCACCGTCTGTACTTGTCACACATTCATGGATATCGTGTTCGATGACATTGTAGGTTCAGTTTCATTTTCAGGTTCAGGTTCAGCGTCAGTCTGGCACTTTCTCAGTCTTTCCAAGACGACGCCTTTTTAGCTGCCAATTGATAGATTTTGATTAATGTCATCGGTTGCAAATATTGGGGACAAATGATTGAAGATTGCCTGTTAGGCCAACATTTGTAGTTGACACCGACGAGACATGTAAATGTCATTCAGACACATACAATAAATCAAATAGGAAACCTTATTACAATCCAATATTGACAGCTAACGTCGTTAAGCACCATAACAATGGCAATACGCCTAAAATAATATCTAGATTTTATTGGCCCTTTGTATTTAAAGACAAAAATTGTGCACTTTTTTAGCGCGGAATTTAATACAATTGATTAATAAAATTAAGTTATTTTTGACAAATAAGGGGCAAGTAATACTTTTAACGTACTTAAAAAGAGTACAGAGATCTATTGGGTTTGTTAGAAGAAGGCGCATAAATTATATATATCGTTAATCAGCATCAACAGCCGAATCTGTCTGTCTGTCCCTCCATCCGTACTAACACCTAGATTAAATTTGGAAAGAAAATCCGTCTGTATGACAGGCAGGTCCAGATTATACTTATTAAATTTTTTCCAGGCCCCCGCAAATTGTGAAAACTCATTTTTATAACAGCATAACTGGGAAACTACTAAAACTACTTGGTCGATAAGTGCTTATTTGTATGAAACAATTCGCACAAGAAATTCGCCTTCGCCTTTGACAAACCTAATAGACCCCTCTACTCTTTTTATGAGTACGTGGTCTAAAATTGTCTGTTTAAAATAATTTAAAAAAAAAAAATTCATTAAAAATTATGAAGCAAAAACTAGAATAACGCCATCAAAAGTTTTAAAACTTGAAAAATGTAATGAAATATATAATTAAAAATTATAAAACACAATGCAATGATTTATAATCTAGTGTACGTAGTGTATGGTTAGAGGTAAAATCCTTCAGCCCAAACACGGGATTCTCGTATAAAATATGTTTAATGTTGATGAGCATCATTACTACAGTTGATTATTAATACAATACAATCCAATCTACGTACATATATAATAGAGTGTTGTATTCATGGCCAGTCGAAAATGGATTCTGCAATAATTAATGAGGCAAGTCTCGACTCCCTTTCAATTGATGTGTCTCGAGTTCAGCCTTTCCTTAGCTTTTCTTCTGTTTATGCGTCTCTGTGAAGCTGTTATTTTATTCAAACCCATCCCAATAGACAATTTTCGGCACGTGCTAGAAATTGTGTGTGTCCTTGGACCAGATAACCATATGGCAGTCAGTGTTGTCATTATTCATTGTACAAGCTTAATATAGTAGTAATTATACTAGTTGTTTTGTACCAAAATATACAGAGTTTAATTTAATCAATAACTGCAATAATTATTTTTATAAATTTTTTTAAATTTTATTAGCATAATTGTAAAATACAGCAAAACATAAATGTATTTAACTTGAATTATTTTTAAACTATTTTAATTAGCTCAGTTTCGATTGCCGCACTTGCCGGAAATCGGACAACAGTGGCAACACTATCGGAAAGTGGCATCACTTTCTAAGTATGGCAATGAAAATGAAACATTATATTGTATTTCCCAACAAGATAGCCAATAAATATATGCATGCATGTGAGTGCGAGAGCACTTTCTTTGGTATGTAATCAAATATGAACAAATTGGTGATTGAGAAGGCGCCTGGCGAACGCAATTAAATTTTAACAAGCCAGGAATATGAAAGGTGCTATATAAATTTAAGTGTTCCGTTTCACAGCATTATTTCCTCAAAGCAACAATTTAATTGCCACCCGAATGCTTTCAATATAATAGCACTGAAAATTCAGAGATAAATATAATAGAATACGGTTACAGATGAGTATGAACACTCTGGGCAGTACTCGAAACCGAAAAGTAATAAACAAACGAAAAGCATTCGAAATAAAAATTGAAATTAAACAGGGATAAAGTGAGTGCTGCGTCCTGAAGTGGAAAAAAGCAATAAAAGGGAAGAGATATGATTTAATACCCTTGTGTAGTCACACATTTCATTTTAGCCAAACGACGTCATGTTTTAAATTAAACATTGCTTAAGTTTAGCCTACATTAAGATTTAAGCAACTTAGTTCAAGTTTCGGCAATCGAAATAGCCTAGAGTAATTTGTCTGCTACTAGAAACCCTATACCTCCACGTCTATTTAATGCAACTGGTTGAAAGTTATTTATTTTCATTCATTTACTCAAATTAACTCAATTTAATTTCAGTCATTGAAGTGCAAGAAAACCACAAATATTCTTGTGGCTCTTCCAAGATACCACGCATGCAACCTCCGCTGAGGTTCCAACGTCGAATGGACTTCCAAACGTCATTACTCAATGTCGCTACAGGTGAGAAAGTGTGGAATTGAGAGGGAGGGAAATTGGGATGAAGAGGCAGCAATAAATAAAGTGAGTGTGGGTAAAAGTAAGACAAGCACCAGGTGTAAGTAAACGAAAGAATACAGCTTATAACAAGAAAGAATGCTCGCGACTTTACGATACCCGTTACTAAATTTCAAAATGTTATTAACAGTGCACTGCAGTGGGGTGTGAAAATAATGTTAGTGCACTCGTTAAGGTAAAGGACACTATAAAGTATGAATAAAATAGCTTGGTAAACAAAGAAAATTGATATTTAGAGCATATTTACGATATAAGACGTCCGATCTGAATGAAACTTAGTTAGTATGTTTAAATTATTGATAAATGTATTCTGTGCCGGTTTCATTAAAATAGCTTAGTAAATACAAACATTTTTCTTAATAGTTTATAATTATCCTGTGCACTAAAACATGCTACTTAAACAAAAACAAACTTTAGCTGCTTGAGCATTTTATGTTTTATTTGCTTTCTAGTTTTATAAACTCTGAGATTCATACAGACGGACGGACATGGCTATATCGACTCGGCTATCAATGCCGATCAAAAATGTATTTACTTAATGGGGCCTGATTCGCACTGTTACAGGCATTTCAACAATTACAGTATACGCTTTTACTCCACGAGCAACGGGTATAAAAATACTCAAGTATACGAAATATTAAGCTAGAAGGATGTGCAGTCCCTAAAGGCCAAAGATCCAGAAATAAAAAAGGTGCCCGGAGATGAGGAAGGAAAAAAGAAACAGATGGATAAGATTTAAGGGAAAGAGCAGGAACTTAATCTAGAGCTGGCAAAAAAGTTAAACATTTAAACAATGACTGTAACTTAAAAATATACATAATTATCTATTTATTTAGAAAATTGGCAATGTCGAAGTCTTCCAGCTCTAACATGCAAGCTTTGACTTTGCACTTGATTGGCAAGTAGCTTCTGTATTTGGCTTAAACCATGCCACAAGTTTAAGCATAACAAAGCCGGAGCAGAGCTCAAGGTCCTTTGCGGGACGTCGAGTGCCAGTGGAAATGACAACTATGCGACTGCTTGACAGTCGCTAACTTGAGTTGAGCTCAGTTCTTTGTTTTTATTTGGCTGCATAGTTTACGGCAAGTGAAAGCATCTCAAATCTATAGAAATTGTTGTTGATTTGCTTTAAAAATACATTTTTTTGCAAGAACGCTCCACTGTGTGTATGCAAATTGATGGCTTCTGTTAAGGTTTAGCAGAGTTAGGGTGAAACATGCCGAAAACCTCGCAAATCCGTTGAAAATCCTTTTTAACTTTTAATGATGCCAACCAACGTCGACGTCAATAGGGACTGCGGCATCGACTGCGGCAGCGACAGCGACAGCGACAGCGATGCCAGCATCTTAAAGTGTGCCAATGTTTTCTCTTGGGATTTGCGTAAAGTATCTGCTAAAAGTTTCCTTTCATTCTGTTTGCTGCCAGCCAAAAAGGCAACAGCAACCACATGGCCAAAATCAAAATGCCGCTCGGCAGCTGCCCCAATTTTGTGTGCCATCAATTTAGCCTGGCCAAAACAATATGAAAAAACCCAACATCTCACCCTGCAGAGGGATGAAAACTGACAGCCATAAACGCTGCCTTCCTTTTCTTTCCCTTCCTCTCAATTTTCTTTTATTTTCGTTTGCTCTCTGTTTTTCTTTTAATCTGGCCTAGAAACTGCCTCAATGATGTTGCTTTTTGCTTTGCAAATTAACTCCAAACAACAAATAAAACATAAACTAAATAAAATCTAGCAATTTTTTATGTAAAAAAAAAAAAATCATAATTTATTTAATTTTATTACTTCGTTGAATTAGTAAATCTTAACAAAACTGTCTTTAATTAAAATTCAGAACATTATTAATTAATAAGCATATTAGGGTCAACACAAAAATGAATTAAAAACCATAGAAATGTAATAGTTCTTTAAATGAGTGCGGGCATAACATTTTTAGAATTATTTAGGCATTTTCTGTAGCTAAATGACTAATTCCAGTTTTATATAATTTTATATTCAAACAAATTAATTATTATTCTGCGAGCAACACTAAAAAGCAGAGCAGAAAGAAAAAAAAAAGAATATTATTTTTTTGTTTTCAAATTATTCATATATTTTAATTCACTTTGAACTGAATTTAAAATTTGGAAAGCCTAGTTATAAAATCAACAAACGCTGAACGGCACTTAAATAGCAGTGTTGAAAAACAAATAAAAAAAATAACGAACAACTGAAAGAATAGAAAGCAGTCGTTTGAGTCGACTTTTTCAGACCCTGTAAGATGGCCAAAGAATATTTGAAAAAAATTTATATTGAAGAAACATTTTCAGCCGAACTTAAAGCTTTTTATGTTTTTAATTTAAACTAATTTTAAACATAAATTGAAAGAAATCCAAATCTAGTGTGAAATGTGTGTACCAATATAAAAGCTGGACAACTGATGTTCATCAAGAACAGCTATACTTCGAGAAGTTAAACAGTTACACCATTTTAAGCTTGACAAATTTTATAACCCCTTGCATTTGGCAAGTACAGGGTTATATAAAACTGTTGTCCATTCCATAAAGCAGCGGAAAGGAAGTGCAGCCATTTCTAGCGCATCCTGCAGTACCAACAATGAGCATCCGCCGCCGCTCGGGCCAGAAATTGTAAATTTTCGCAGAGGACAAACAAAAGCGCACCAGGATGTGGGCGGAATGAAAAAGAGGGAGGGGCTGGAGCGGAGCAGGCAAGTGTAGTGGGAAGAGGAGAAGAGTAGTTAGCATTGCATTACCAAGTTTTACAAGCTGCAACTATACACAGCCAACTGAAGACCGTCGAAAACTTTAAACAGTTTGGGACAATAGATTGAGTTAGACCCCGAACCAAACACAAACCGACAACCAAACCCAATTCTTATCCCAAGTCCAAACTCAATGCCAACCCATTGACCAACAAATCAAATAGCGGAAAAGTTTTATTTTGCGAGTTTTCTTTATGCTTCCGTTCTAGGTTTGGGAATTGTGGAGTCTTCCTCCACTGTAGGAGTAGCCGTCCTCCTTGGAACCGTCTTGGGCCTCATAAATAAACAGCAAATTGCATGCTTCGCTGGCTCTGAGGAGCATCCAACCGTCCAAGCTTCTTTTTTCCCCATTCCCCCACACCAAAGGGCATAAAATTGATGACTTTGTAGCAGTTGTTGCTGTATTAAATTGGGAGCTAGGGTCGCCTCTGACTATTTTGGTACTACATCCTTGAACTCTGACACGACTCTTCTAGCATTCTATATTTGCGTTAATTATTGCATTACACTCCATTGAGTTCATCGCCTTATACTGCAAATTATTCCAGACTATTGCATTCAAGTGATTCTGATTTTTGACCATAATGAGCCTTGTGTAGTATCCCCCTGGGATTCGTAGACGGTCTCAGATTGAAATTGGGGCGTGTACTTCAAACTAAAATTGTGCAATCGACTGGAATTTGGAATGCCACAATAATGGTTTTCATTAGAGTGCTGGACACAGATATTGTGGACAGCCAGTGGGGCGATAATGAAACCACAATTTCACTGCGAAGCTATTTTAATTAAATCCCCAAGCGTTTGGCTGAGTGAGATGTGGACCCTTGAGTGGGACACGTTCACATGTTCAAAAGTCAAAATATAATTCAGTGTGTAGAAATTATCGATGAATAGATATCTAGGGAAATTTTCTGACGTCTCAATATAACAAATACATTCCTTAAAAAACACATTTAATTATTTAAGAAATTTAAGATCGACAATCATTTCTCTACACTTGTACTCCCGAGAGAATTTACATACGTGTTGAGTTGCCTTTAAGACCACATACTTACAATTCAACATGCAGTTCAGTATTTAATAAAAGCACTGATTAAATACCCACAGCTTACATATTTGAGTTAATATCACTATCGGAGCAATAAGCTGCAGCTCAAACACACAATTCACATGTCCTCATTGAGATCCATTTGTATCTTTTATGCGAAAACAGCAACGCAGAGGCAAACAACTGACAGTATTTGGCATCTGCTCAATTGCCAACAATAATAAACATTATGATGACTATGTCCACTCTGGCACTTTATGCTGACTCTCGAGTCTCTTAACGCAAAGACATTCACTAGACCGTGAAGAAAAAACACGACTCCCAAGGTTCTACACCGAAAACAAATTCAGCACTTTAATTTGAGTTTCAAATTGGTAAATTGGCTTGTAATTAATTATTATAACTATGAAAAAAGTGTGGGATTTTTATTTTAATTAATAGATTTATTATTTAATTTTTTACAGAAACCATCTTGGAGCATTCATCGTGGAGTCTCTGATTTTTTTCCGTGTAACTTATGAAGCAGAGCCGGATGGGCATTTGGCATAAAGTTTCATGACGTTAAGTGGATGATTATTTGCGATTACACGGCAGCAAGTGTGGTCTATAGCCATGGCTAAAACTCTGGAACCAAAGCCGCAGCAAATCCTTGAAGCCAAGGACACACACATACACATGGCTGCCTCCTTGTATGTAATTTAATGAACGTACCAACAACAACAATAACTGTAAGAAGGCGAAGGACATTGGTGGGAAAGCAAAGCCAATACAAATATGCGGGCCACTGCGTCCAGGCAATCGTCAGTTTTTACTGCCCCGCTCTTTATGTACACCACTTTGCTCCAATTGCAAAGTCAGTACCATGTCCATGTGGTTGCGACTGCGGCTGTTCCTGCTCATGATTATGTGTTAATGGGCAACGCACGCGTTTTTATATCGAACGCCAAATTGGCTGCTAACAATTGATATATGATGGCAATTACACAACATGCTTTATTCAGCCGCTCAAACCCCAAGCAAGTTTGCTCATAAATGCAACTCGTAAATCTTATTCGAAGCATGCAGTAGAATAGTTTTTCTTCTTTTATTTTGGCCGCCATGAATCGATGCATTCATCGCATGGTCAACAGGCAAAAGCCATAAACATCAGCATTGTTCCACAGTAGCTATGCTCTAGTTGCCCCAAATAAAAACGATGCAGTTGCAGACTGAATACAAAGATCAGGAAAGCACCGAATAAACACGCCGCATAAAAGTATGCTATGGTTTTTGTTACTGTGTGAACTGTTTCAATCTTATTTAATTTCACTCTTTTTTATATCAAACTAATTCATCAAATGCTCTCAACACTGTCAATACTCTATCGTTCAAGTATTGACAGTGTTGAGATACTCTATCGTTCAAGTATTGACAGTGTTGAGATAGTTTCAAGAACATATTTTTAATACAATTTTTCTAGCTATTTGTTAATTGCCTCCATTGTGCAACAATTGGCTACTCAACAAACTGACACACTCCTTAAATTAAAATGTCCAGTACAAATGAATAATTTGTGATAATTAATGCACCACTTGCGTTCAAGTTGCGGCAAATAAAACAAATGAGACGAACAAAACCAAATATGTAATCCTTAATTAGAAGACATCAAACACTAGAGAATAGAAATGAACACGATAGACATTCAATTTGATTATGTTCAGATCGACGACGCAAGCACAAATCGTTGGCAAGTAATTCGCATCGATTTTCGGACCCGAGAAGAAGAAAAATTTGCGGGGGCGAGGCCTCAATTTAAGAAATTAATGTGAATTCCTTTTGGTTACGCGAGCGAGCGCTGGAAACGGCTATAAATGTTCGTAGGCGCAACGCGTCACTGAAGATGCCATTTGCTTGCCACTGCGGTCAAGTAAAAGGACAGTGAAAAGAGGGAGGGTAGTTGAGAGAGAGAGAGAGAGAGAGAGAGAGAGAGAGAGAGAGGCAGACAGACAGGGAATCCAAGCTGACCAACCGTTCAGTGAGTCTAGGGCGGAAACGGATTTCGTGCGCAAACAGAGTCGCGGAAAACGGAAGCTCAAGTTCAGACACCGTGGCCAAAATGTAATACCTCTATGTACGTCAGGTTTACGGCATTTTGTGAGACTGTAAAAGCAGCAAAGCGTGCCCCTAAGAAAGCAAAAGAACAGGTTGCAAATACATATGTATTCATGTATTATATAAAGAACGTTATCCTGGTTGGGTATGCGAAATGTTATAAAAGGAGTTATAGGGGGAACTCTTTTAGTGGCTGCTACGGTCAGTGAGGGAGTACAAGCTTTAACTTACAGTAAAGACTGTGCGAAGTGAACTCTTATTGGTTTAATAAGTTCACTGTACTTTCATAAACTTGCCATTTTATTGGGTGTTTACTTTATGTACAGCTCAACATGTCGGACTTTTACTATACTTGTTTGTTTTCCAAGTCCAAGATTTTAAGAATGGGTTTTAAGTTCGGCAGAATGAAATTATGAGTGAATTATATATATTTAAAAAACTTCTAATGTAAATTTTAGCTCAATTTTTCTATAAGTGGGTTGACTTGACCACGTTCTTGCCTTTTGACCATGTTCTTATAGAGTAATATGAAATGACCATAAGCTGTGAGGCTTTCGAAGAAGCGCAAGATCGTCTCCAATGGTATCTTCAAGGCAGTATTGAACGAGTTCCAGGCTCGTGAGCTTGCCGAGGATGGTTACTACAGTGTTGATGAAGTTCTTATTGTACCAAGTTGTGCATGGTGAAGATTATGTTGCCCTTTGATCCCATGAAGTCACTGTGTGTCGGTCGTCGAGTCCACGATGGAGAAGATCTTTGACCAGCAAGCTTTTGTATGATATGTGAGAGGCCAAGGTTCTGTAAACTTAATTTTTACTCTATAACAACATGATTGCGCTTAATACAACAACAAATTAAAACAACAATAAATAATTGTGCTCAGCTTTACCTTTAAATAGTTTGCTTTGCTGCTAGTTGGAAAGTGAATTTCGGCTACGTTTGTCGATAATTGTTGGACTGAGCTGATTACGAAGTCAGGTAACTAAACTTGACACAAGTTGCTAATGTTGAAATATAGTTGGTAATTGTCTTTAACTAAGCTAAACAAAGCTTTCACGAAAGTATGTGTAAACAGCGACTTTTCATTTGCACTAAAGTGAAAATAAAAGCCAATCCATTTATTATACTAATGTAATTAGCTCAGCCTAAACCACTAAAGTTGCTCTTAAATAAAGCCAAACTATGTCGGAGTCTTTAAGAAATAGCCGCTGATAACAATTGGGCTGAAGTGGAAGAATTTTCTAGAGCTGTCCTGCGCATGATATCTGCGCTTGTATTTGCAGTATTTGTATCTGTAGAATGCTGTAGAATTAGCATAATTACAGCATCAACCCTTTTGCGAAAGGCGGCCAATAAACTGTAGGAAGGTAATAGGAGGCAGGTGGTTTACCAGACATAACTATGGCAGGAGCAACAATGTCCCAAAAAAACCGAAATGAAACAAAACGAAACGAAACCCAAACCAGGAGCATAGTCCCCCCAGATTGGCATCGTAATAATTTCGTTGCGTTTGTATTTTGCTGCCTGGATATCGGGATGCTGCGATGCTGATGAAGGTACCACGAGATGAGTACAAGCCCAAAATGAGCCTACCCGCCCCAGAGCGCATAAATTTATTTGTTAAACAAGCAAGCGAGATGAGTAGACCCCAGATGCTGGGCAAAAAACCATAGCTAAGCTCACAGCCAGCTGCTGCTCATCAAAATTGTATGGCCCTGTGGGTCGGATGGGGAAAATGTGGGTTTTTGGTGTGTAGCCACAGCAAAAGTAAAACCAAACAAAGCATGCCAAAAATTATCTCGGTCACTTTTCAAATGCACGCACACTTACACAAAACAAGAGAATAGAGCATGATGAGACAGAGGCGGGTAGTGAAGAGAGCAGGGATGCGGACTATAAACCCCTTAAACCCAGCTCCTTGACAGGGTCAATGGCTTGGCGCCCATACAGCAACTTGAAAGTTTTATGTGTACACACTTTTGTTTTTGCAGCACCCAAGTTGACAACACTGTTTACCTAATGTACCGTTAAGCTGAACACTTAATGCCGTTATCTTTTTTCTATCTCGTTCTCTGTCTGTCTCTGTTTCTTGTTCGTCTTTGCCATTGTCTTTGTCTCATGCGACATGGAAATTATTTTCTTAATTTACTTTGAAGTGCCCGTTGACCAGGGGGTGGGGGATAGGAAAGGAACGAAAGCTGAAGACTGAAAAGCTGACTTTAAAGTGGTTATTGTTTCTTTAATCATTGGATTTTGAAATGATGGCCGCATATTGTACAATTTGCATTTGGCATATTTAACAAACTTTCGCCCATCAAACTTTTTTCATTTAACAACAAAGTTCAACTGCAGCCCGAGAACAACAACAATTAACATAAAAATATTGTAAATACAAAAGTTTTAAGCTCTTTTCGCATTTTCATTAAAATAGACCATTACCGGTCGTACTTTAAATAAAATTGAAAACAATTCTGAAACTCTATGTTGTTCAAAAAATTCATTCGTTGTATCTTCTTGTTAAATACCAAAGCAATAGAAAATTTGTGTATTTTTTCACTGTCAAAACAATTACATGGCATACTGTAAGCATGGTGTTTATGTTTGAATGTGTGAGTGTGTGTCTGCAGTAGATACAGTAAACTATGCGAGTACTGAAGGCGGGGAAACCTTCAGCGAAAGCACGACAAAAGGATTTCATTGCAGTTGCGCAGCATTTTTACCTTGCCAACGAGTAAGGCCGATGGAAAACCTTGGCACTACAGCGCACGTATGCCACACCCATTGGCCAACAGGCAGAAGGTAGCAGCTGCATCTACGAAGGTCCCACACCTTAAATTCTCAGGTTAAGGTCACCTCGTCAGCAGCACAACAACAGCCATACTTAAAGCTGCTAAGACACAAAAACATACACACACATCTCATACTCACCCATTGCAGTCAAACCCTGGAACTAAGCCAGAGCCTGGCTCTCTGGTATTAAGCTGCAGCCTCTATTCGTAGTGCTCATCAGTGCCGTTTTGCCGTAAACGGATTTATATCAAGAGCAGCGCCAACGCAGCTGCTTTTGCCTTGGACTCCTGTCAGTCGTTCGTTTTTTTTTTTCTTTTTTGTTGCAGACGCATCTTCATTTCAAGGCAATGTAAATGCCTTCTACCTGCTGTTGTTTATGTTGCCATTATATCTTTATCCGACATATTTCGCTTCTGTGTGCTCTCATTCTTTTGCTGCCTTCTGTCGGGAATTATCGTTTATGCAGTATTTAATTTTCCTTGTCTTTAAACTATATTCGTATGTGCTTTCAGCTTTTTGGTGAATATTTGCTTGCCACACAAAGCGCTCAAAAACGAACCAACAAAAGACATTTTTCGCAAGACACTTAAGTAGCTACTCTTCTGAAAATGGCGTAGTTGTCGCTTAAAATCTTAGCATCCAACGAAAATCAAAATCAATGTCAGCAAAAATAGAAGGTCAATTGCTGCTGTGCGATTGAAACGCAAGGACAACTATCATCGTTTAAAACAAAATATTCTTTACCGCACAAATATTTAAATTGTAAAATAAAATCAGCAACAAGCGGAAACGCAGCACCCCAAAACGTATATCGATAAATATAGATATCGGAGCGACAATTTAAAAGCCGCGCGCCAAATTTGCAGCCCTGAAATGCCATATCGATCAATTGAACGACTTTCAATTTGTCCACCAGCACATGTATCGATAAGACAGTCAACAACTCCGATGAATCCTAAAATATTTTAATAATTTAAATTTATAAACCAATTTGATAGTTTATCTATATTTTTGCAATATTTTATTTAAAATATTTCATAGCAGCTAGTCAAATTTCACTTGTCACAGTTTCTAGTAACAAGTAACTTGTATCATAAAATACTTAGCAAGTAACAAGTAATTATATATCGCCCATCTCTAGTGTAACGCGTGCTCTTTCTTTCCTCTTGTTCCAACATGGCTGATCAGGTAAGGCAGCGAAAATGTGGTCGAAATTAAATAAAATACAGCATTTAATGCACTGTTATTAAACAAAAATAATGTGAAACGTGTTATTGAGTGCATTATGTGTTGAACAACACAATTTGCAATGCAGTGAATGCTCAGCAAGTCTTGTGTTAAGTGAATCAAAACTTACACCCAGACAACTTGTGTTCAACATAACCACACTTGTACGCATGCTGTGTACTTTGGGGTCTCACAATGTACACACTCGAAATTTATTTTAGCAAACGGAACGTTCATTTCGCAAACAACATTCTGTGCCAACAACGCGTCGCAAAAGCGTTAATGGCAAGAGGAGATTGCGTATGCACCGTCAGATTGGGTTAGGCTTTAAGACGCCAGCCGAGGTAAGAGTTCCAGTGCAAATGTAACTAATGTTGCGTCCCCTTTTTTGTTTCCATTTCTTTCAACACCACCACAACAACAAACAAACAAACGTCCTGCCTGCCTCCCCTTGCACGTTGTGTATCCGGTCCATGTAATTTGTCGATTGCAACACTAATCAGAACGAACGCGCGTTCCAAAAGCAGTTCGGTGTTAACCTAAACCGTAAGGTGAAACCCGGCATCACCAAAAAGAAGGTGCTCCGCCGTTACCGTGATGTTGGTCTGGGTTTCAAAACCCCACGTGAGGTACGCATGCTTATTGGACACCCGCCACAACCTTCTCCATTTACTACAAGCTCACATTTCTTAAACTAATACTAATTTCATCTTATCTACAGGCCATCGATGGCACTTACATTGACAAGAAGTGCCCATGGACCGGAGATGTCAGAATCCGTGGTCGCATCCTGACTGGTGTTGTTCGCAAAACTAAGATGCAGCGTACCATTGTCATTCGTCGTGATTATCTGCACTTTGTTCGCAAATACAGTCGTTTCGAGAAACGTCACCGCAACATGAGCGTCCATTGCTCGCCCGCCTTCAGGTATGTGCATTAAATTCACTCGGAATCTATTAAGTGCTTATTTTGATGATAAAATCATGACGGTCTTCATAAAACAAATTGCTGAAGAACCTTGACTCTTTTTTACAAAATGTAAAAAAACTGAATATAAAACAATATTTATCATCTGGTCACTTTGAACTAAAATCATTTATTTAATCAAATAATTTTTATTCTTTCTCTTGCAGAGATGTTGAGCACGGCGATATCGTCACTATTGGCGAGTGCCGTCCCCTTTCAAAGACCGTGCGTTTCAATGTATTGAAAGTCAGCAAGGGTCAAGGCGCCAAGAAGAGCTTCAGAAAGTTTTAAGTGAGGACAACCACCACAGCGGAAGAAAACAATATTTGTAGCATTATTCTTTTTGAATAAAACAAAAAAAAAAGTAAATTTAATCACTTCGTATAATTTATTAGTTTATTTCAGCTATTTCAGAATTTAAAGCAATTGGATTTTCACAAAAAGGTGTGTGTTTAATTTATGCTAATGTATAAACTTATATTTTTGATTCTGATGATAAAATCATGACGGTCTTCATAAAACAAATTGCTGAAGAACCTTGACTCTTTTTTACAAAATGTAAAAAAACTGAACATTTTCAACAGTTTAACGCATATATATTATGTATTTTCACTTTACTAAATTTTATTTTATTTGTTTTCTGTTTCAGATAGTTTCCGATGAAGACACACACGACCAGATTGAATAAATGTACATTTATCTTTTACTTTTAAAATAAATTCGATTAAAACAAATTTTGTATGAGATATTTTATTTATATGTAATCAAGTAAGAAAGACTACTGTCGAGCAAGCCGACTGTAAAAGACCCCGTACTCCTAGTGCGCGTTTTCCTTAATTTTCGACCGATTCGCACTATGGGGGCTATAGCTGCCCGATCCGGATCAAACTTGGTGTTAATATTTATAATGTTCGGATAGCTTACAAGTTGTAGTGTAAGAAAATAGATTTTTTTAGAATTTTCGGCGGCGAAAGTGGGCGTGTCAAAAATTTGAAATAAACTTAGCCTCCCTGACTTATTGACCTACTTTCATTCCAAATTTGGCGGCTCTATCTCTTGTAGTTTAAAAGATCCATTTGTTCACAGCGATGGACGGACAGCTTCCTTCTACCTGTTACGCACATTTCGCTTCGCACAAACTTAATAGACCCCCAACTCTTTTTTAGAGTACGGGGTCTAAAAAGAAGACTGTTGAATCTATAGCTATTGTTACATACATACATATATTGTAAAAGCCTGTTTTTGGAAAGTTATGAGTTCAAATTGAGCGCCCCCTGTTTAAGGGCGGCATGAGATTGAATGACTTGCTATTAAATAGTCTGGCAACGCCTGGTGACTCAGCTGTTGCAATTCACTGGCAACACTATCAGACGCTAAACAAAAACGAAAAATAAGCAAAATGGAAGCAGTGGGATCTGGTGCAGAAATTGGTAAAAATACATGGATTTTAAGTTATTAATATTCATAAAATATTAAAAAATATAAAGTAGCCAGCGCTTGCTGCATTTGACGAAAAGAGCAAGTCTTTTAATTGCTTACATGCTTTGCTAGCCAATTTCAAAGGTTGCCTATAAATTTTTGCATTATTTTACAGAGCTTCTCGAGCGCGTTTTACTGCGTTTGGGAAATGCAGACAGTGATGAAAAGCTGGAAAACACTGTGGGTAAATTCTTGACACCCGTGATTCTCAAAATAAATTCGCCACACAATGTGGTACGCACAAAGGCAAGTACAAAAATGCATGACGTAGCAAAAATAGAATGCAAAGTTGATCAATTATAATATTCTTAGGTTGTTGAAGTGCTCACACACATAAAGCGGCGCATAACATCGCGTGGTCAGGTACAAATACCTGTGGAAGCGCTCTTAGATCAGTATGCGGCTGCAGACAGCACCACGATCCTGAAGAACTTTGCCATAATTTTTATCACTATGGGATTTCCACGATTGCCGTTGGAGCAGCAAACAGCGTTGGCTGCAAAGGTAGTAGGCTGCGAAAGCACGCTTGAGAACTACCAGGACAAACTGTTTACCCTCCTGTTGCCCATATTAAGCGATGTTAAGATTCCCGATGATCCGGCACAGAGATCGGAATTGCTAAAGCTCAAGGATAAACCGGCAATTAGTGCTAGTTTTCTATCGTTGCTGCAGGATGTGTTGTTGTTGCCGTATGGCATTACACAGGAGCAGGATGTGCCACCAGGACTTAGTCCGTATAGTTTCAAGCGTGTCATTGCCAACAATTGGCGTGCCGAGGAGTTGGAGAAGATTAAAAAGGGCATTGTCCGCTTTCTCTGCGCAAGTGTTTTTACCGACAACGAAATCTTTGTGCTTCTTGTGGTTGCCTCTGCCGACACACGCTTTAGTGTCGCCACACCGGCTATCGCTGAGCTGAGCAAGCTCAGCACCATGCTGGATTTTAGTAATCCATCGGTCACCTCATCGCTGTACACTCTATTCATTGGAAATCAGAGTCAACTAACGGAGAGACAGACGCGTCCTTGCTGTGCCCGAGTGCGCCAGAAGCTGCTGCAGTATCTCATCAAATGTCGCGGCAAGGGCATTAATGTGGGCAAGGGTCTTCAGGTAATCTTCGACGGACTTTTTGGCATCAATACCAACCAAAAGTGCAAGGTGTTGGCGCTTCAATTCGTGGAACTGACGCTTAGAGAGTGAGTTATGGAATAGAATCTCGATATTTCTGTGTATATAGTGTTTATATCCAATTTTAGTGGACCCCGCGAAGTGGTCTCCAAGGTCTCTAAAGTAATATTGACCGGTATCACAAAGGTTATTGGCCGTGACTCTGTGGAACCGAATGATGTACAGAACGCAGCTTATTCAGCTCTGGCCCAGCATGCACGTAGTTTCCCACAGGACGTTAGCCAAGACCTGAAACTGGTGTTAGGCTACTTCAATAATCTGGCCACCTGTGAGCCCAATCTTCATAGCTCTATTCGCGAGGCATTGGTGTCCATGGCACCGGCATTTGCCTGGAAAACAAAGACTAAATCAGATGCCATGGATGTGGACAGTGATGGTGATCCCTCAGAGGTGCAGCTGGACGGACAACAGCATCTGCTGCTGGCCATGCTGCTTGACAATGCTGAGTCCAAAATACAGATTGTTCAAAATGTGACCAGCGTCTTCCTGACCAGCTGCTATCCTGAGTTCTACGCTCCAGCCCGTTACCTGCTGCTTCTCATCGCTGGCGAACGGTTTGTTCCTGTCACTCAATTCTGTTTAAATGGAGAATATAAATGTTTTTGCCTTGCAGGAATTCATTACGCGAGAATGTCACAACCTATTTGTATGGCACGTCCAAGAAGGATCATGTCAACTACAGCATGGTCTCCTCCATTGACCAGGCTGGCAAGCACAGTAGCGAATCCATTAGCGACTTTAATCATTTGTCACTGGAACAACGGCGTGTCGTTCTGCCCAGTTTTCATGTCATGATGGCCCATGTGCATGATATGGCCAATAAAAGGCTGAAGAAAAGCAGCTCCTGCGTTGTTGTTGGTCGCACCAAGTTACCATATAGCCTGGAGGTCTATGAGGAAATGCTCGACTACTTACGTCTTTGTTTATGGTACTCGGCTGGCGTTGTAGCCGCTCCGGGCGATGAGAAGTACATGCATGAACTTCGAAACTATATAATCATGAATTACGATGAGGATGAGACCAATGCACTCCATCAGTATCTTCAATTTGTCCAACGCGGCGTCGAGGCAAAGCGCAGTAAGCTTTTCCGATTGATTCAATCTTAGACCCTTTATTTATTTAATATCTAATGGCATCCACAGCTGAATCGGGTCTACTTGGTCTCTATGACCTGCTGAACGCTGCTCCCGAATTGTTTGCTTCCAAGCAACTGCATCTGCTGGAGCCACTGGCCAATTCTTTGAAGGATGTCTCTGAAGTGATGCGCATCAACGTCGCGCAAGTCTATGGCATACTTTGGGCTTATGGTTTGCAGGATGACAAGTTTGATCAGGAGGTGGACGATTGCCTGGCCAGTTTGGCACAGCGAACTCTCGAGCACAAGCATGGCTGGTTGCTCGTTCTGGGACACACATTCAATCGGAAAATAGAGCAACTGAAGCAACTTAAGTCTACCAAGGATTACGGCCAATGGGCGCAGTTTATCAACGCTGTAAAAGTTATAGGTATGGAACATTAAACTCAATTTGAACAAGTTTAACATATAAATTACTTTTAGCAAAAACACTTTGTGACACACGCTGGCTTCTTGTCTCGGCGGCTGTAAAGTGCACATCGATGATTGGCAAGACGGCGGAGATACCCAATGTGCAGGTGGAAATCCAGGTTCCATGCAGCAACAATGACGACGACGATGATGAGGAATTAGCCGAATACAAGAGCATTGAGGCATCCACCAAAATGGTAATTTTTGGTGTAGTCTTTCAGTTGCTCCGCAGCACCTCGGCTCGCCAAAAGATTCGCGAGGAGGCGGCCAGGTGCTTGGGCTATCTGGCGATTGGCGATGGTGCACATTTCACCAAACGTAATCTGGACAAGTTTTTAACACTGGCCAAGGTGCAAAAGGATGCGGCTTTAAACATAGCCATCTCGGAGGCGATTGTTATTACTTTGTGCGGCTATGATGTAAATAAGGGACCACCAACAGAGACATTCCAGAATCTTCACTGCTCCGATCAAGACTTTGAACAGTTCCTGAATGCATTAATCCGCCTGGTCACTGAACCTAATCCACAGTCGCGTCAGGCCATCTCGGTGTGGCTTCTAGCCGTCGTCAAACATTGCAGCCATCGTCCAGCTGTACTCAACAAGAAGCAACTGCTACAGTTTGCCTTCACCGAGCTTCTCTCCGACGATAGCGGTAAGTAACTGAATTAAAAATCTGTTTCCGAAGGTTTCTTTCACTTTTATATATGCAGAATTCGTGCAAGATGTTGCTTCCCGTGGCCTTGGACTGGTCTATGCTCTGTCCGATGCTAATAGCCAGGGTGAGTTGGCTAACTCGCTGCTGGATCAGCTGATCGGTGGCAAGCGTCAGGTGAATCAAGTCTCTGGTGAGACGGAACTCTTTGCGGAGGGCATGCTAGGCAAGACGCCAACAGGTGGCAATATAACCACATACAAGGAGTTATGCTCACTGGCCTCGGATCTTAATCAGCCCGACATGATTTACCAGTTTATGCAGCTGGCCAACCACAATGCCACCTGGACCAGTAAATTGGGCGCTGCCTTTGGGCTGAAGACTCTATCTGCAGAGTCGCGCCAGAAGATGCAGCCATATCTGGGCAAGATAATACCACGTCTGTATCGCTATAAATACGATCCCACGCCCAAAATACAAAACTCCATGATATCCATATGGGATACCATTGTCAGCGACTCTAAAGAGATAACCGAACAATACTACTGGGAAATATTGCGGGAACTCCTTGATAATCTCACCTGTACCGAGTGGCGTGTGCGCATAGCCTGCTGCCTGGCTGTCCGAGATTTGCTCAAACGTCCTAATGGTCTGCGTCTGCGCACGGAGGAACAACACCCAAAGGCCTCGACCTCATCCGCTGGGACCAGCTCATCGTCTAGCCAGCGTCGTGTTACACCGGAGAACATGGATGTGGATGAGTTGCCGGAGCCAGAGCTCCGAGAGTTATGGTACCAACTGTTCCGTGTCATGGATGATATACACGAGGGCACACGCATGACCGCCCATGGCACAGCCTCGTTTCTGGGCAAGCTATGCGTGTTGGCTTCCTCCTTGGAGCATGGCAAGTCGGGCAGCGCAGTAGCTGCTTCTATTCTGCCCTATTTGCTTGAGGTGGGCGTGGGTCATAAAGTTGCCGATATTCGCAAGGTCAGCATAAAGACTATCTCAGATATGATTGATTCATCGGGTGCACTAATTGCTCCACATCTTGCCACGCTCATACCATGTTTGCTTCGCGCCACCGGGGAACTGGAGAACACCAAATTATCCTATGTGTCCACCCGTTTGGGCGCTGACAATGAAGCTCAGGAGGCCGTGGACAGCCTGCGTGCCGAGGCTGCCAAGTCACATCATACCATGGAGACCATCAATAAGTGTGTAAGATTCATTGACTACCAAGTACTAGAACGCATGACTCCCGAATTGCTGGAGCTGATGAAAACCAGCGTTAATCTGGGAACTAAAATTGGATGTGCACACTTTGTGTGTCTGGTGAGACAGCGGATCCTCCTGGTAGTATTGCTTTGTACTCATCCAAATCTTTATGATTGCAGGTCAGCATTCGCTTGGGCAAGGAAATGACGCCTTTGGTGGGTAAATATCTGGGTGCTTGCTTTGGCGGCCTCAAGGATCGCAACATGACAGTGCGAAAATACAATGCTAGCGCCATTGGACACCTTATGGGACTGGCCAAGGTGGGTTAAAATCACCGAATCCAAAAAGCAATTAACTTTAACAAACCTTTACTCATTAGGAACAATCGATTAAGAACCTGTTCAGCAAACTGGATGATCTGTATATGGAGCAACCGAGCAATCGTTCCATTCCTTTGACCATACAGTCCATAAACAAACGTCATCATGAGCTTCTAAAGGATTACATGGACTGCATGCTACCGCTCATCTTTTTTGGCATGCACGAGGAGCAATCTGAGGAGAACAAGGCCAATATTGAATTGTGGAAGGATTTGTGGAATGACATTAGTCCAGGCGACGCGGGCATTCGTCTCAATCTGCATGTCATCATACCCAAATTGGAATCGGCGCTCACAGATGCCAGCTGGTCCCGCAAGGCACAGGCTGCCAATGTTATCCAAAATATTGCCACTCGCCTAAGCAGCTCCTTGGAAGAGGCGGACCGGGTGCGTCTCATTAAGCTGCTGCTAAGTGGCCTGCAGGGACGCACATTCGAGGGCAAGGAGCGCTTGTTACAGGCTCTGGCTGCACTCTGCAAGAATCTCGATCGCCAGCATGAGATCTGTGGCAGCATCATAGAGGCCGCCATGCGTGAGGCACGCAAACAGGAGCCACTGTATCGCACAATGGCTCTGGGGGCACTAGGTGATATTTTGGATGTGCTCGAGGCGGATCGCTTCGAAGAGGTGTACAATATGATCTGGTATTTGCTTGAGAAGAAGGAGCTGCGCTCCGCTGATTCCGACGACGACGATGAGCCCAGCAGCAGCACAGCCAAAAAGGAGTTAACCGCAGATGAACGCAACAAACGTGCTCAAACTCTTAACAAGCTTAAAGAGATTGTCTGGGAGACGCTCGGAAAATCCTGGCCCAAACACGCCATCGTTACCCAGCATAGATATCAACTCTTCTTCGCCGAAAACTGCACCAGTATTCTCAGCGAGAGTACACGACCCGTCCAAGTTAGCCTTCTGGCCGCCCTAACCAAGTACATAGAGCGTCTGTACATCTTCGACGAGTCGGCTAAGCTGCCGGATCTTCCCTTGGAGCGGAACAATCTGGAGAAAAAGCCCAAGACAGATACACCGCCACCACCGCAAACACGTGAAGCCATTGTTCAGAAAATCTGCAGCGATGTTCTGGCCGCAGTTACACTAGCCTCTGGTGTGCCCCACACTGGTCTCAAAAAGGAAGCCCTCAACATTGTCCTTATGCTGATCAAGCGCCTCAGCCCTAGCCGAGATCAGAACACCCTGGCTCTGCTCAAGCAAAACTTCGATACAAATCTGTCCAAGTTTCAACGCGATTCCGCGCCCGAGGTTCGTTGTCGCATCAAAGACATCGAGGAAAAGCTAAGCAAACTGGAACAGTCCAACTAAAGAGCACTACGAACTATTTTTGCAAAGTTTCATCCTTAAAATTCTGAATTATAAGCGTGAATAAATACATAACATAAAACTATAAACTTTTTTATGTAACGATTTAATATAAACAAAAATTATAATATTTATATATTCCAACAACATTCTCGAATTCAGTATTTTTATACCCTTGCTGAGGATAGTTTTTTTTTGTCAAGAAGTTTGTAACGCATTTAACGAGGCGTTTTCGACCACATAAAGTATATATCAACAGCCGAGTCGATATACACATGTCTGTTAGTATGTCCGTCTGTTTCAATGCAAACTAGTCCCACACTTTTGAAGTTATCTTGATGAAATTAAGTACAGATGTCTATTTTCACGCATGTATATGTGTATTGTACGCAGTTGATATGTCACAATCATTCAAATCGGACTACTATATCATATAGCTACCATAGGAATAATTGGTAATTGAAACCAAACTATCGCAATATGCATGACAGCAAGGGTATTTAATTTTCCGCGAGCAGTAGAGATTTGCTGACAGTTTTACTAAAACAGTTTGTTAAACTTTAAAGTATTTAATTATATAGAAGCTGCGTTATAGTTACGCGTGATCAGCTTTAGCAGCAGCCGATTTTAAAATGTATGATCGACACCGTCAATCTAATCTTGGTACGTTTCTTCTTCTTTATTTCCAGAAAAGGTATTTGAGAACTCTCCGACAATTGTCAGACTATTTAAAGTATTTTAGGCATTAGTACTAGTATTAGGATATCAATAGTTATAAAGAGTGTACAGATTGTCAATTGTTTTGAAGTTCTTTGAGTCTGTTTATTTCCTTTGAAAACTGTTTCCAAAAAAGTTTTCAATGTGCTTAAAAATTAAAGTTCTAAATAATACAAAAATTTCATAGAATAGATTAGTTATTTATTTATTTATTAATCACCAAATTCCTCTAAAATGTACCATCTTAAATGTAAATGATGCAATGTACCATTTTTTGTGCACAAACAAGACTATTATACCGATTTACGGTGTATGCCTTGACTGTGCTTAACACTCCAGACTTACGTAATACTCCGGGTATTGCGTGACTAGACGTTTCGCAAACTTTCATTTTCAATTTTGAATTCTGAACATGAAGTCAGGAATCTTGTAGATAATTGGATGTTTGATAAAGTGTTTATTCATGATTCATATCACAGCCATCAATCAATTGAAGTTTTTAAAAGTTTCTAATATTTCTAAAATGGATCTTTACAGAATCGTAAATAAATCTCGTCCAACGACTCCAGCATAAATGTTTTCGGATTAAAGCGGATTTCAGAAACGGTTTGTTTGCAGATCTCCACCCGATGTGATCTAAGAATGTGGGCCACGCCCAGTTTTAGTTGCAGCAGGCCCAGACGATTACCAATGCAACCATGTGGACCAGCTCCAAAGGGTATATACGTCATGGGAACAATGCTACGAATACGATCGGGATTAAAGCGCTCGGGATCAAACAGCTGCGGTTTGGGCCAGAACTGAAAACGGGAGGAAAAAGGTTTCTAATTAGGATCGGGATATAGTGTTTAAATCACCTTTGGATCTCGATGCAAGCCCAAAATGGATATATAGGATGGCATGCCCGCGGGTATTACAAAGTCCACATGGGGTCGCAGGGAGAACCCTTCGTTCTGGCCCGGAGTACACTCCCGGTTAATGAAGGCGGCAGCAGGATAAAGACGCAGTGCCTCCAGGCAGACCATCTTGAGGTACGGCAACGTAGCAGCCATCTCGTAGTCCAGTTGGGAGTCGTCTCCGAAGGCAGAGCTCAGTTCCAGCCGTAGACGTTGCTGCAATTGCGGCTGCTTGGCCAGCTCATAGAGAGTGAATCCCAGCAAGGCCGAGGAAGTCTCAAATCCCGCCAGCAATATGATACCCGCCTGGGAGGCAATAAAGTCCGGATGCTGTACATAGTGTGAGTTGGGACGATTTCGTTGTAGTTTCTGCAGTTGATCGATGAGGTCCCCTCGATGCTGGCCGGGATGCAGTTGAGCCAGTTGTCTCATGAAACGCACAAATGATTTCGAAAAGACCTTGGCGCGAATTGAGCCCGTCCACTGAGGTAGAAAAAATACGCTCATAAAGTGCAAGACCTTCTGGTAGCTGGGCTTAAACAGCTCCTTGGTCTGTTGCCTCAATGGGGAGCAACCATGACGCAGTCCACCCACATCCCAGCTATAGAAGAGCCTGCCAGTCACATCTGTCGTGTACAGTTGACACATCTCGCTCAGTGGAAGCACACGTTCCTTTTCTCCAGCCATCTTGCTGTCCAAGTGCTTCTCCAAATCCTGCAACACCTGCTGCATCAGTGGATACATGCGTTGCTTCATCCGTCCACTGCTAAACATCTGGGACATCCACTGACGGCTTTCCCGCCACTGATGGTACTTAGCCAGTGGCAACGTCAGCGCACCCATAGAATCATTCGCTGCATCAGCAGCTTCATAGCGATTCAGAAAGCAATCGAATCGTTTTATTAGCACAAGATGTATCAACTCTGGATCACGAAGGATCAGTGCGGGCGTCTGGAAGATAAAGAAACCAGCCAACTTCTCCTCTCTGATGCCTGCATTGGCATAGATGCTGTAAAACAGATCCCCAAAAGAGATCCTCAAAAGAAGTAGTGGCTTCAAATGACCCAAGGGTGTCCAGTTGGAGGCGTGCAGGTAGGGCAAATTGTGCCGTCGAAAGTAGCCGTAAGAGTGACGCAGTCGGACGTAGCTGCAGAGTAGCGCAAGAAGCAATAGAAACACCCAAAACGGCACCATGGCGACTTTAGGAGAAATGTAGATTAAACTGATTAATTTTTTGATTATACTTTTTAATTTTAACGACTTTAATATTTATTTCTCAATCTAGTGTAAACAGAGTTCTAATATACCTTTTTTTATCCCTAAAAGGATTTTATACTGTTAAGCTTTTTTGTGTCAGTTCAAAGATTTTCAAACATGACTTATTTCCATTAGTTTTTTCCTAAAGTTAAACTTGCCCTTTCCACGATAGATAAGCTCATATTCTGCAAATTTTATCACACACAAGGATTTCTTAATATTTTGCATCTTATAGATACTTCCCTTTTTCACAATATCCCAAATGAAGATCATTTTTTTCTTCCCACTCTTGCAAGACGTTTTAGGTAATTACAAATTTATTTTTAGAAAAGTCTTCTAAAACTAAATTCTGTTTTTGAACTTTCCGTGTTTTCAGGGTCTTTCTCCGTTACATTCTTGCATTCGAATCTAATTATATTTTCTTTCATGAAACTTAACCCCAACATAACCCCTATTTGGTTATACTTTACTCGCTTAAATGCGAACCTCAAAGTTTCAATGATGCATCATTGATTTACAAAAGAAAAGCCAACCCTGCCTGAACTCGGTATCTAATCTTATATTCGAGATCAGCTTTAACACACAACGATCTTGGAGTACCCGAGACAGTTACTCGACGTGGCTAGAACTGCGAGGATGTCTCTTGGAATGCTGTTCCTACTGGGCGCCGTGCTGCTGCTTGTTGTCTACTGGTTGCTGAGGCAGCATTATGCCTATTGGAGGCGACAGGGCGTACCTGAGTTGCAACCCAGCTTGCTGCTTGGAAATTTGGGAGGTATGCTGAGTTTGAGGAGCAGTCCGGCGGATTTCATTTGGGATTTGTACAATCACCCGGATGCCCAGGATAAGCCATTTGTGGGTATCCATGTGTTCCATAAACCAGCCATTCTCCTGCGAGACCCTGAGCTGATCAAACGTATTTTGGTCAAGGATTTCCACAAGTTTTCCAATCGATATTCGAACTCTGACTCTAAGGGTGATCCCTTGGGTTCACAGAACATATTTTTCCTGAAGAATCCAGCGTGGAAGGAGGTGCGTCTGAAACTGTCACCCTTCTTCACCAGCAATCGGCTGAAGCACATGTTCCCACTGATCGACGAGGTCGGCTGCAATCTGGACGCATACCTCCGACAACATCCGCTTCACAACGAACGTATTCGCTGCTTTGACGTGGAAGCCAAGGAGCTGTGTGCTCTGTTCACCACAGATGTAATCGCCACTGTCGCCTACGGTGTCCAGGCCAACAGCTTTACGCATCCCAACAGCGAGTTCCGACGACATGGACGCGCCGTATTTGAGTTCAGTCTACTGCGAGCTGCGGAGTTCACTTTGGTGTTCTTCTTGCCGCAGCTGGTACCGCATTTGGGATTCAAGGTGGTACCCGCCGAGGCCACCAAGTTCCTGCGCAAAACCATTAACTATGTGATGGCCGAGCGGGAGAAATCCAATCAGACCCGAAACGATCTCATCGATCTCCTCATTGACTTCAAACGGAGCACGCAAAAGGCTCAGGTCAACGGCAAAGCCGGAGACAAATTTGTTTTTGAGGGCGACATCTTGGTGGCCCAGGCGGTGCTCTTCTTTACCGCCGGCTTTGAGTCATCCTCCTCCACGATGTCCTTTGCCATGTTCGAGTTGGCCAGGAATCCTGAGGTGCAGCAGCGTTTGCGGAAGGAGATCAAGGATGCATTGATTGCCAGTGGAGGGCGGATTACCCAAAATATGATTGATTCCCTGGAGTACATGCAGATGATACTGCAGGAAGTGCTGCGTATGTATCCACCGCTACCCTTCCTCGATCGCGAATGCACCCAGGAGACCGGTTACTCCCTTTTACCCCATCACAAGTTCACTGTGCCTAAAGGCATGCCCATCTACATACCAGCCTATGCTCTACAAATGGATCCTCAGGTGAGCAATCATTAAAGTTGTGGAGTTACTCCGTTCCTCAGCCACGTGTACTATCCTTCCTTCTAGTACTATCCCCAACCGCGGCAGTTCCAGCCAGAGCGCTTCTCGACTGCCAACAGAAAACTCCACACGCCCTACACCTACATGCCCTTTGGCCTGGGACCACATGGGTGCATCGGAGAGCGGTTTGGTTTCCTGCAGGCCAAGGTGGGCCTAGTCTATATGCTGCGTAACCATCTATTTACCACCTCGGATCGCACCCAAAGACGCATGAAACTGGAACCCAAGGCCATAATACTTCAGGCACAGGGCGGTATACACCTAAGGCTGGTGCGTGATCCTCTCGGTGTCTAGTCACGGACGGAGAAACTCACCTGTCAGCGATTCACATGCAACTGACTTCAAGACTAGCGTGAGATGTCACTTTAAATTGCCGCTTTTTTCTGCTCTTTCCCTGCTCAACTTGCTGTGACACGTTGGAAAATGCATTTTGATTGATGTCTCGCGTGTTGTTCTCGGGGATTCTAGGAAGAAAGAGCAAGGAGAAGCCGCGGGAGGGTTGGTGTTTGTGGAAGTTGTGTCTAAAGTCTTTCCGTTATGTTTAATAGAATAAGCTATCTAGACTTTGAATCACATTCTATAATTTTTCCAATTAAATTAAGCAAACCGGTGCTAAAATTCAGTTAAAAATTCGGATAATACGAATTTGTCACATAAAATCTAAAAGTAAGTTATTTAGTTAAACTCTTTATAAACAAGTCGAGCAAGCCGACTGGAAAAGACCTAAAACGCATTTCAGTGCGCATTATTACCATACAAGTTTTTAATTTTCGACCGATTTGATATATGGTAGCTGTACCCTATCCCATCTTGTCCGATCTTAATCAAACTTGTTGAGTATAGTTATATTCGTACTGAACACATAATGTGTGAATCTGTTCACGGTGGCTTCTGTCGTTTATGTGATTTGAACAAAGTTTTTGGTGAGGTGACCACAGTTTTTTACAACTAACGGGGTTATAAGAGGCGTGTCAACAGTTTGAAATAGACATGATTTGCCTGGGCATTAGCAGGGACTTTCATTACAAATTTGGTGGCTCTAGCTCTTGTAGTTTAAAAGATCCAGGACAGACAGACAGACGAACCTTGCTATATCGACTCTGCTGTTGGTGCTGATCAAGAATATATGTATATACTTTATGGGGTCGGAAACTCCTTCTTCTTTGGCTTCAGACAAACTTAATATACGTCTATAGTCTTTTTTTTTAGCAGAAAAATAGAAAAGAAAATTCATTAGCTTAAAGCTAGTCGGGTTTTTAAAAAGTTAAAATGGGCTAGTACAAATCCTAATCGATATTTCCCACAAATTTCTCAATGGGTTTTTGTAAAACATTGAAATGTCTGGATTTTCGTTAGGGAATTTACAACATTTTACAATTTAACAATTTTCTCTTTATTTTTCTCTTTATTATAAAAACATATTAAAAACACTCGAAAATTTGGCTCGTAGCATAAGAACTTCATACTGTCAATATGTTTTCGGTTTCCTTAGTAGAATGGATTTTAAAAGTTTCGAATCAATTCTAATCTCTAAGTTTAGAAAATTAAGGTGAACTTTGGAGCAGAACATAATCAACTGTTTAAATTTATAAAATACCTTTAAAGAAACCTAGCACTTATTGTGCTTATTAAATGTAGTCAAAAGGCATACCTACTATATAAGGCATACTTCTAAGGGCATAGGCTGTTAAAATCTTTCTACAGTGATAACTTTCATAAATATATTATTGACAGGGTCCATTGAGTTTATTAAAAATAATGCTATGGAATATACATATGTACATTATATAATATTTGATACCGTTACACTTGAATGATTGCTGTTAGGCGTCAAATTGCGCACAATCTGAAGTTAACTCGATCTTTAAATCATGTCGGTTAACAACAATTATTATTACACCAGTTGCTTGTCACGCCATATAGCAATCTTTAAAGAGCAATTACCAAATATACAATTGCAAACTTGCTCATGTCTCGACACTGTCTACTGATAAAAAATATCTCGCGAATCAAAATAAAATGTATTTCTTATCTTTACCGAGGCTTTATTTATTTTTTTTAAAAGGGGCAAAATCGAGAAACGCAATTTGGTAAATAAGTTTGACCAGATAATTAATAGATTTCGATTGTGTTTATCTGATTATTAAAAAAACAACAAACAATTTTAGCAGAAAATTGAGAAAAATTAAAAAATCAGTATGGTAACTGCCGAGAATTTAAGTAGAATCCTCTTTTAACATTCTTAAACATATTTTAATTTCTTTTTAAAATAGTAGTCAGATATCCGAAGCCTTATCATCATAGAGTCCATCATTAATAACCTCCAAAAAAGGTCCCGTTTTCAGTTGGAGTATAAAGGTATTTGGATCGAACTTAATATCCTCAATAGTCTCGGAGCAACAGCGCACGTAGTGATTCTTAAGGATGTGCACCAGACCCAGTTTAGCCTGGAGCAAGCCAATTCGACTGCCAATGCAGTTGTGGGGACCAAGACCAAAGGGCTGATAGGCCATGCCTTCAATTGACTTGCGATTCTCAGGTGAAAAGCGTTCAGGATCAAAATGGTTCGGATTTTGCCAGTACTGATAAGTAAGATCGATTAGTATATTGGGAAAAGAGTGAGTTGATGGAGTTACCTTAGGATCCCGTTGCAGACCATAGACTGGTATGAAGACAGGAGTGCCCGGCTCCAGTTTAAAGTCATAGTAGGGCTTCAGTGAAAGATCCGGCTGACCCTTAATGCCTTGATATTCACGATCTAGGAAGGGAAGCACTGGGTACATACGCAGGACCTCGTCCACCACCATTCCAAGATATTCCAAGGAGTTGATGGTTTCGTAGGTTAATTTTCCCCCATCCTTCAGCAAAGCTTCATTTATTTCTTCTCTCAGACGATTCTGTAGTTCAGGCTGTTTGGCTAGCTCCAAGAGCCCGAAGGTCATAGCCGAAGAGGATGTCTCAAAACCTGCGGTGAAGAAAACACTTGCCTGCGCAAGGAGGAAATCCTTATCCCGAGCCAAATGTGGCTTCGTCGGATCCTGGGCGGCCTCCTTTCGGAGTCCCACGAGGACATCAATGAGATCATTGCGTATTGTGGATGTCCGCTCTCGCTCCGCCATGACATGGTTGATACTATTTCTGATGAAATTTGAATACTCCTCGGTAAAGAACTTGACTCGGAGCAGGGATACCAGCTTCGGAAGAAAGAAGGCCACAAAGAAGTCCTTGCTGCGAAGAAGAGTGGCCTCTAGCACCTTGCGTCCCTGTCTGTGAAACTCGGCGTCCGGATTCTGCAAACTGTCCGCTTTGATTCCAAATGCAATTGTTGCTATCGAGTCCGCTGTAAACCTCGAGCAAATATTCTTCACATCCGCAACGTAGGCCACATTCTTGCTAGGGTTGTGTCTAGCCAAGTGGGACTCCAAGTCTGCAGCAATCTAAAAATTTGCTGATTAGGTCATATAGAATAAGCCATCATTAAAATACAAACCTCTTGCATCAAGGGATACATCATTTTAACTTTCCCGCTGGTGAAAACTGGGGTTAATTTCGTGCGAATCTCCTTCCACTGAGGATTGCGCACAAAAAATAGGTTATTGGAGCCAAGAGCATCGCCATGTGGATCGCAACGCCCATAACGATTGGAGAAACGGTTAAAGTCCTTAATTAAAACGGACTTGATAAGTTCTGGTTCACGTATAATCAAGCCTGGCTTATTGATGACGTAAATTCCAACAACAGCCTCATTCTGCATTCGAGGATCGTTGTATAGATCAGAGATATACAAGCCAAATGAGGTCTTCTGCTTAAATAACACCAGGGTATTACCTAATATAGGAGTCGGTTTTATGAATGGAATTCCTTTGCGTTCCCAGTAACTGTGATTCCGCTGAAACCACATGTAGATGGCGCTTAACACACCCACAACCACAAAAAGTATTGCAGTTAAAATCATTGTGGAAGCTATTAAAATTGAATTTTCTTGATTAATGGAATGATTTATAATAGTTGTATTTTCCTAAAGACCAGTGATTAAATAATATGTCAGTAATCAATAGTATTTATAGTATTTGAATACAATCATATAGAGATTCTCACATAAATATAATGTGAGTGATCGCAATAAATTTTGTTTTTTAATTATTTTCATTATAAATATACAATCTGTTATTGTCTGTCTTTGCAATCATGGTGCAAAAGATCAGTAAGTAGAGCATTAGCACGATAACCTGGTGTCCTAAGGTTTACTAACGATTAAAAACATTTTATTAACTCTAAATCATTGAAATTATCGGCAATAGGGTATGAAAAAGCTGCTTCAAACTGTCGACCAATTAAATGTCAATTACAAAATTAATGGGAATTACAAAAGAATTTACTGTTATTGTAGTAATAAGAATTTGAGTCGGAGTCCTTTATACTACTCTGCTCTATCTTGGTATATGCACTTACACAAACAGAGCTCTCCCAAAGAGAATACAAGAAACCTAGTGCCATTAAAGAGCGTGTAGAGTATTTAAAGTACAATTATATTGCACAGCAATGGTAAAGAATAGCTAAATGCAAACTTTGATAAATTTATTTCCTTGATTAAATACCCTTGCAGTCATGAATATTGCATTGGTTTCAACAACCAATTATTTCTATGGTAGTTATATGATTTAGATTTGGATGAAATTTGGTCAACAGATGGGACACACGTAGAAATTCATTCTGGGTGAATTTTGTTGAAATCGGTCAATAGGCACCGAAAATGTTCATACTAAGCACTTTCAACCGATTGTTCCTATGGGAGCTATATGATATAGTAGTCCGATCTGATTTTAACATATGAACTGCGTGCAGAGAGAATACAGGTCTGTACCAAATTTCATCGAGATAGCTTTAAAACTGAGAGACTAGTTCGCATAGAAACAGACGGACAAACAGACGGACAGACGGACATGGCTATATCGACTCGGCTGTTGATGCTGATCAAGAATATATATACTTTATGTGGTCGGAAACGCTTCATTCAATGCGTTACAAACTTCGTGACAAAAACAATATACCCTCTGCAAGGGTATACAAATCAATTTAAATAAAAAAGAAAACGCAGGTTTCTAATCTGAATAAGTTTGAAGAAGTCTAACGTTTTTTTTAGTTCTAGAACCAGCACCAGTCATTTGGAGGGGTGTGCTAACATGAATTTCTTTAAATATTTAAAAAACACTTTTATTTTTCACCATTTCACATTAGTTGTGATTTTCAAAACTTTTGCTAATTTTGTCGCGTGCAGCGGAAAAAATCAACTCTCTCACGTCACCAATGATTACAGGTATTGTAAAATTTGCAATTTGCTATGGGCTTGCACAGTTTAATTTCTTCAAGGATCAATTGTATATCCGATAGATTCATATATATACATATATTTCAACTGAGCACTAACCACAAAACACGCTAATTTTTCTCAACTTTAATCAAGTAGCACCAACTATAAACGCAGTTCGGGCTGCACTCACTGAATTATAAAGCTACCAGAGCTTTTATAGAATTTATATGCATATACATATATATACATATATATTTGTACACAAATAAACAATGTCACTAAGTATGCATTACAATACTATATAAAATAAACAAGATTATTTCGACTTGCTGATTAAATTTATTTCAACGTACAAAGTCAAGTTCATGTAAAAGTGTTCTTTAAAGTATTTGTTTTATCATTTTCATTGGCTATGCATTTAAATTTAATATAAATTTTTTCGTCCTGAAGATAAACAAGCTAAAACAATAAGAACTTCAGTTAGCAAACATTATATGCCTCTTAGAAAAGATTCCTTCACTTCCAACTGTAAAATAGCTTGCATAAACTTTTTCTGAGCAAAAAAGATTTCAGCTCATAGATAAAGAGAACAGTGACGTCACATCGTATATTACCGGTAATCGCTGGTGAAGTGCTTTTTATATGTATGTTCAACTTTTATTGTGTTTTTAAACGTCGCGCCCTCCCAAAGAGATTATTCTTAATTGCCTCAACTCTAATCTGTTTCTAATTAATAAAATAATAACAAGAAAGAAAAGTACAGTCGAGCGCGCCCAACCGTATAATACTCTCTGCATTTGTCCCGATTAAATTATTAAAATCGGTATCGAGATATTACAATGTGAATTACTTGCATTAAAACACGTTGAAACAAAAACAATCTAAGCATAATCAAACACACATCTGTTTGTTTGTATTCGAATACACATACGTTTGGCAATATGTATATGATGCAAATATGTATGCATGTTTGTGTGTATTCGGCGCAGCCAGCGACCGCGGGCAGCGCTGCCGACACACAGGCAGCGAAAACGTTCGAACATGTGCTTGTGTGTTTCTATCTCGCTTGCACCTATAGGTTGATATTGCGTTCAATTATCAATATTGTAACGCTTCTAGTTTTCTTGTTTATAGTCCGATTTTAATGCGCCTTTCAGTATAGTTTAATATAGTTTGGTCTCCACACGAAGTATATAATTACAATACTGTACGATACGAACAAGTTCGCCAAAACCGGCATTGAAGGTTCCAGTCTTTTTTATCAAATGTGGGAAAAGTGGGCGTGGCAGTCCAAAATTTTAAATGGCAATGCAACTATGCCGTGGCTAGGAACCTCCCGTTCCAGAATTGGTGATCCTAGGTGCCATAGTTACTGAGATATTTGGCGAAAACACCAATTTTTTCCGAGGTGTGTCCAGTTTTTTGCTTATTGTGGGTGAATGGGGCGTGGCATCGAAAAAAAAAAAAAGATTCTTGTATTGACTGACTAAATATCTGATCGTTTGACACCAAGCTCGAACTTGTAGCTCTTACCATCTCTGAAATCTGTTTGTTCATACGGACAGACAGACAGACGGACAGACGGACAGACGGACATGGCTATATCGACTCGGCTTGTGATGCTGATCAAGAATATATATACTTTATGGGGTCTGCCACGCCTCCTTCTGCCTGTTACATACTTTTGCACAAACCCAATATACTCTTGCAGAGAGTATAAAACAAGAAAGAAAAGTACAGTCGAGCGCGCCCGACCGTATAATACTCTCTGCATTTTCCCGATTAAATTATTAAAATCGGTATCCAGATATTACAATGAATAGTACTTGCATTAAAACACGTTGAAACAAAAACAATCTAAGCATAATCAAACACACATCTGTTTGTTTGTTGCGAATACACATACGTTTGACAATATATGATGCATGCATGTATGTATGTGTGTATTCGGCGCAGCCAGCGACCGCGGGCAGCGCTGCCGCCACACAGGCAGCAAAAACGTTCGAGCATGTGCTTGTGTGTTTCTGTCTCGCTTGCACCAATGGGTTGATATTGCGTTCAATTAACAATATTGTAACGCTTCTAGTTTTCTTGTTTATAGTCCGATTTTAATGCGCCTTTCAGGATAGTTTAATATAGTTAGTCTCCACACCAGTTATAAACTACAATACTGTACGATACGGAAAAAACGGCATTGAAGCTTGAAAACTATTTTATAAATTGTGGGAAAAGTGGGCGTGGCAGTCCAAATTTATAGATGGCAATGCAACTATGCTGTCGCTAGGAACTCCCGTACAAGAATTGGTGATCCTAGGTGCCATAGTTACTGAGATATTTGCCGAAAACACCAATTTTTCACGAGGTGTGTCCAGTTTTTTGCTTTTTGTGGGCGAATGGGGCGTGGCATCGAAAAAAAAAAAAAAAAGATTCTTGTATTGACTGACTAAATATCTGATCGTTTGACACCAAGCTCGAACTTGTAGCTCTTACCATCTCTGAAATCTGTTTGTTCATACGGACAGACGGACAGACAGACAGACAGACAGACAGACAGACAGACAGACAGACAGACAGACAGACAGACGGACAGACGGACAGACGGACATGGCTATATCGACTCGGCTTGTGATGCTGATCAATAATATATATACTTTATGGGGTCTGCAAAACATGAAGCAAGGCGATAGCACCCAAAATTTCATCCACATATGCAGATTTCATATATGTACATATATAGTATAAGTGGCACCCTCCACGCTAGATTATTCTTGTTCGCCTAATTTCTAATCTGCAACTAAGTCATTAAATAATAAAAAACATCAATCACCCAAAATTTCATCCACATATGCAGATTTCATATACATATATATTAAGTACATATATAAGTGGCACCCTCCAGGCTAGATTATTCTTGTTTGCCTAATTTCTAATCTGCAACTAAGTCATTAAATAATAAAAAACATCAATCAACCAAAATTTCATCCACTTATGCATATATGCATATGATACATATATATATGTTTATTTTATCTAAAGTTGTCAATCAGATATCCTAAACCTTATCAGCATAGAGTCCATCATTAATAACCTCCAAAAAAGGTCCCGTTTTCAGTTGGAGTATAAAGGTATTTGGATCGAACTTAATATCCTCAATAGTCTCGGAGCAACAGCGCACGTAGTGATTCTTAAGGATGTGCACCAGACCCAGTTTAGCCTGGAGCAAGCCAATTCGACTGCCAATGCAGTTGTGGGGACCCAGACCAAAGGGCTGATAAGCCATACCTTCAATTGACTTGCGATTCTCAGGTGAAAAGCGTTCAGGATCAAAATGGTTCGGATTTTGCCAGTACTGATAAGTAAGATCGATTAGTATATTGGGAAAAGAGTGAGTTGATGGAGTTACCTTAGGATCCCGTTGCAGACCATAGACTGGTATGAAGACAGGAGTGCCCGGCTCCAGTTTAAAGTCATAGTAGGGCTTCAAGGAAAGATCCGGCTGACCCTTAATGCCTTGATATTCACGATCTAGGAAGGGAAGCACTGGGTACAAACGCAGGACCTCGTCCACCACCATTCCAAGGTATTCCAAGGAGTTGATTGTCTCATAGGTTAATTTTCCCCCATCCTTCAGCAAAGCTTCATTTATTTCTTCTCTCAGACGATTCTGTAGTTCAGGCTGTTTGGCTAGCTCCAAGAGGCCGAAAGTCATAGCCGAAGAGGATGTCTCAAAACCTGCGGTGAAGAAAACACTTGCCTGCGCAAGGAGGAAATCCTTATCCCGAGCCAAATGTGGCTTCGTCGGATTCTGGGCTGCCTCCTTTCTGAGTCCCACGAGGACATCAATGAGATCATTGCGTATTGTGGATGTCCGCTCTCGCTCCGCCATGACATGGTTGATACTATTTCTGATAAAATTTGAATACTCCTCGGTAAAGAACTTGATTCGGAGCAGGGATACCAGTTTCGGAAGAAAGAAGGCCACAAAGAAGTCCTTGCTGCGAAGAAGAGTGGCCTCTAGCACCTTGCGTCCCTGTCTGTGAAACTCGGCGTCCGGATTCTGCAAACTGTCCGCTTTGATTCCAAATGCAATTGTTGCTATCGAGTCCGCTGTAAACCTCGAGCAAATATTCTTCACATCCGCAACGTAGGCCACATTCTTGCTAGGGTTGTGTCTAGCCAAGTGGGACTCCAAGTCTGCAGCAATCTACAAATTTGGTCATTAGATCATATACATAGAATAATCCATCATTAAAATACACACCTCTTGCATCAAGGGATACATCATTTTAACTTTCCCGCTGGTGAAAACTGGTGTTAATTTGGTTCGAATCTCCTTCCACTGAGGATTGCGCACAAAAAATAGGTTATTAGAGCCAAGAGCATCGCCATGTGGATCAGAGCGACCATAACGATTAGAGAAACGGTTAAAGTCCTTAATTAAGACGGACTTGATAAGTTCTGGCTCACGTATAATCAAGCCGGGCTTATTGATGACGTAAATTCCAACAACAGCCTCATTCTGCATTCGAGGATCGTTGTATAGTTCCGAAATGTGCATGCCAAAAGAGTTCTTCTGTTGGAATAGCGCCAGAGTATTACCTAATATAGGAGTCGGTTTTATGAATGGAATTCCTTTGCGCTGCCAGTAACTGTGATTCCGCTGAAACCACATGTAGATGGCGCTTAGCACACCCACAATCGCGAGAAGTATTGCCGTTAAAATCATTGTGAGAGCTGAAAAAATTTCACAAAATTAATGCACCTTCCGAAAATAAACAATTTAAGTATATTAAATAAATCAGCACATATGAAACCGATTGGAGCTCTACATGTTAAGCCAAATTATTAGATATTTTGTATAAAATTTCACTCTTTGTTGCAACAGTTCTTTCTATAAACAGTTATGTACCGTATTCTGCACCACAGATTGGTTTATATTAACTGAGTATTAAATTCCACTTTTTTCGCGGTCGTGTTCGTATGTCCGATAATTTTGGGTTCTCGCACAGCACTCGCTCATTTAAAATTTCGCCGCGATATTTATAGGCAAAAGTCTTTATAACATATACATAGCTATTACAAAAAAATGAGCGAAAACAAGATTATTTGAAAATACTGATAAAAATGAGATAGGTTTAAAAGGCAGGTAAGCTTTCAGCTATCTACATAATAATAATAGATTCATTTATATAGTACCCCCACAATTAGTACTCATACAATGTCTACATTTTTTTTAGGTTGGCTTAAAAACATGATTTATATATAAACAAAAGGATTTATACCTGTATAAAATTATATGGGTTTAAAAGCTTACTTTAACTATTATTGTCTATGAGGTAAGGTAAATAAGTAATTTAATCTATTATTTTTAGAGGGTATCTCTCAGTTGAAAACATTTGACACACACTATTTAATTGTTTCAAGCTTTAATTTGCTTTTGGAATTTTAGGGTCCGTTCACACGGTGACAAAGCAATTTGAGTAAATTCGCAGTTCTTAGTCTCAAAGTTTTGACTTGCTTATAAATCGGTATACAATATTAAAAATAAAATACAAAAAATAAAAAAACAATTACAATTTTATTATTTCGTATGTATAATTTTATTCGTTTATTGGGAGTATCTGTCCGCTTTGATCAGTAATGCGAAAGTGCAATATGATTCCAAATTAATTTTAGTCAAATATTTCCATAAATATTTTTTTTATAAAGTTCTAAAAGGTTTAATTGAAATTCCTGTTTATTGCAGATTAAAAACAAAATGAAAATGTCATGTCAACTTTTGGCACTAAGAACCAATTTTAATCGATCACAAGTTCTTAAGGTGTGAACAGTCGCACTACCTCTACAAATGTGGTCGATGCAAAAAACTGGAAATGCCGTTTTATTGCATTGTCCCAGATACGCCAATTTCGCAAACCGAAAAGCTCAAACTACACATAAAATCGAAAATCTTAATAGTACAAACTTTGATTCATAAAATGTATATTACTGTGATTTTTGTAAGTCAAACACATTTGACTTGTTGTTTTTAATTGCTTTGTATTGATTGTGAAAAAACCTGTTTACGAGCCTCAACTTTGATTGATGGACTTAAATGATAATAAGTAAATGTCAAAAATTTTATTAAAAAAAACGCAAATCCCGATTACATGCTATCTTTGCCGCGTCTCGGGCTTGATAGCTACAATTGCATAGTGACGTGGCGATATAATTGCATCGAACAGGTCAATCAAATAACTGTGCTCGTAGCCGAGCTCCTTGAGGTACAGTAGTCGATCCAATAAAATTACACTCTCCAGCACCGGTGCGAACGTCATTCGTAACAGATAGAACAGTTCCAAAAATTGACGATCCACTTCATATGTTTGAAGTAACGATTTAAGTTCCGATTCCTCAATAGCTGCCAGCCAGGGTTCATTCAGCTTGACTGCACATTTTTGTACATATTCCGCGAAAGACTCGAATTTCCGCACCTTGCCCACCTGCAGTTCGTTTTTCAAGTGTGAGGCATGTCGGCAAACCAGTACTTCCAGCAAAGCTCGATAGTAGAGTGTAATGTTGGGTAACTCCTTGGCCGCCAAGGTGCGTTCAATGGATTGGGCAGCGAGCATGCGTGCATTACGACCCAATCTTACGCCTTGCTCCCGCAAATATTGACTGAGTGGGAAACCAAAATCTGTTTGTTGCTCCATTAACGCTTTGTTGCCGAAGAACTCTTGCGTTGAGAAACGCTCTCGTAGTAAATGGTAACAACAACCGACATTGCACAAAAGGCGACAATTATCCTGGGCATGGAACACCTGTAAACAGGTTGCCGCCAGATTTCCACAGGTGTGCAATCCCGTTAGGCATATGCTATTGGATTTTTGATTAAAGTGCTCATCCAGTAAATCACTGAGGTTCATATCTGTTGTTATAAACCTTGATATGGTTTTGTAATTATCCAACGGTGGTGAAATAATAGATTCATCTCGTTGATTTGTTTTTTTGCCCCGTCGCGGCGGATTTATTCCTTGGCTCTGCAGCACAGCGCGTTCCGTTAAACCATTCCAAGCGCGCTATTTAAAAATAAAAAGAATTAGTGTTGAAAAATACCATAAAATTATCTGCTCTTGCACACTTTGCAGCACTACTAAATTTAAAAGCAACCCTGCATTTCGGCTGTCAATTGACGATTGCTCTTCTTCTTACTTCAGCTTGCTCGACGCATAAACGTTTTTTGCCGGCAATTTTAATACAAATATTCTAATTCATTCCAAAAACGATTAAAAATAAACAATCAAAATGTCAGCGGGAATGCCAATTAATCCTAAACCATTCCTAAATGGTCTGACGGGAAAACCTGTGCTTGTGAAACTCAAATGGGGACAGGAATACAAGGGATTTCTGGTGTCTGTGGACGGATACATGAACATGCAACTGGCCAACACAGAGGAAGTCATTGAGGGATCAGTGACTGGTAATCTGGGTGAAGTGCTAATACGATGCAACAACGTGCTTTACATTAAAGGCATGGAGGACGACGATGAAGAGGGTGAAATGCGTGACTAAAGAACAACTTAACTGCATTGGGCGCCATTCCTAGTACAAGACGTCAACAACAACTTAATCATTAAGAATCGAAAGTAATGAATTAAACATGTATTTATTTTATAGTAAAGACTTACTTGTAGTTTGCGATTGCGTGACAAGGCATTTTCAGTGTTTGTTGTATTGGCATCAATGCCGAGCACACGATGACCATACTGGAGCGCCAATCTTGATGATAGGTAACCTTTACCATCGCCAGCATCAACAATGAAGCAACTCTGACCCGAATCTGTCGACACACTCTTTATCAGTTTGTCGACTAATGCAGCTGCCTGCTCCACCTGACAAATATACTAAGTTCCCTGTTTTTTCAATTGTGCACATGAAAAACCCACCTCATGACATTTTTTTGCGCTCATAAACTCTTTTATGCTCAGCGAGGTCTGCGTTGTGGAAGCCAGCTGCTGCTCTAGTTGCTCTTCCGTCGTTAATTGCTTCTCAAAATGCTTCTGAAGTTGATGCTCACCTGCAGTGAGAAATTGTGCCAAGGCAGGAAATTGTTGGCTATTGCGCTCCGATTTCCAAAATATTTCTTCGATTGCCTGATTAACGTCCATCGCCGTATGTAACTCTGGCCGTAATGGTTCGGGTACAAAGCGCTTCCAGTGATCCTCCGTTAAGTAATTAACCATGTGACAATTGACAAAATCCCAGTTGGGTTCAAGATACAGCAGCAAACCATCGAGTGCTCGCTTTAATTCTGTCACACCTACACCACCCATTGTTGTTTTGGTGCTAGAAACTAAAATCCTTTCGTTCTTCTGAGCAAGAGCCCGGTTGTCCGTTGATGCCCTTCTTTGTGCCCAACAAGGCACACAGTCTCCGATGCGTGTTGCGTATGAGCTCCACGTTGCTAATGATGTCCGCTTCAGGATCGTTGTGGCGTGGAAACTGTTCGATAAGTGTGCGCAGTTGTTGCAGCGTCCGCTGAACCCTATCAGTGTGTGGCAACTGCTGTTGTGCCACAACCTGGCCGTATATGCCGCCTAGTTCCTCACCCAGTTGTACGCCCTGGGCGTAGCCCAGCTGATATCCCTCTTGGTTACCCTGAGCAGTGCCGTCTCTAATACCCTCCTCGTAGCCAAGACGTGCGTGTTTTTCCTCAGTTAACACTATGTCGTCGAAAAGATCATTAATATCTCGCGATGCAGTGGACATCGTTGAAAGACAACTGCGGTCAATCGCTATCGGAATTCCATTAATCGATAAGTTGACAGTCAACCCACTAAACTTTTAGTGATTCCCAACACTAAAAAAAACAATTTAAATATATTTAATGCTCGATCTGCCTAATGATTTAATAATTTACACTATTTGCTTAAAGCAAGGCACATTGCTGAATAAAATTTCGTTCTATAAATTTGTCACTACTCCCAAGCATCGTCCTCCTCTGAATTGGCTTCGTCGCTGGACATCGAGTCCTTGCTCTTCTCCATCGGCGATTCGATTAACTTTGACAGTTGTCGCATTATGGGATTGCCGGATTGCTCTGGCGGATTTTGGGCTCCTGAAATACCCTTGCGACGCAGCATAAGCTTATTGTGCAAATCCGCCATAAGATCCCCTCCAGAAACCGGCCCACCTGCCCTAGAACGTGTTGAACTGCTCGATTTTTGCGTATCCACTACATCAGTATCTACATTCACTGGCGCCGCTGCCGGGGAACGTAGACGACCACCGTGAGCACCGCCAGCGTTACGTATGGCAGCCATAAGGTCAGAACGTGGATCCTGGGCAGGTGGTGCCCGAGATTCAGGTATGTTCAGTGGTGTTTCAATTGACGGCGATATGGGCTTGATTACGCCATCGTTCGGCAGCTTCAAATCAGTTTGAGACTGTGGAGGTGGTGGTGGAGGCGGTGGTGGCGGCGGTGGTGGAGGTGGTGCAAAAGCTCTTGGTGGCATATTGATTGATTGTGGTAATTTTGGAACTTTTCTTGTTGTTTGCGTCTGTGTCGCTAAAGCTTGCACCGTAACGTCCATATTCTTATCTATTTCCATCTCAGGGTCCTCTAAACCAGGTAAATCTGGCAAGTCGACAAACTGATGCGATGGTGCAATTGGAGTTTGCTCCTCCACAGGTTCATACTGCAAATCATTTGCGATGCCCGGCAAATCAGGCAAATCCAGAGGAACATCAATGGCTGGTGCTGCCAATGCAGCTGGAGTGTAACGCAAGTCGCCTGCTGGTGTTGCAAGTTTCGTGGTGCCATGGGCCAACGAATGTGGTGCCGGTGCTAAAAGGTCCGCTGTTTCAACAGGCTTTGATTTGTTGGCAGCTCGTTTATTGCTTTGTGGCGGCAGTGTTCGCTTCCAGGCATTAAGATCTTTAGTGCCATTCATTCCGCCTGTATAAGCGAATTCGTTGGAATTAAAGCGCATTAAGGCTGGCATAGATTTGACAGCTGGCAAGGATCCTAAGCCGGCAGTGCGATTAGTCAGTTGTCTTTCGAGAACCAGTGGCATCTCAAGCTGATCCTCACCACGCACATGAAAGCTGACAGAGTCAAGTCCCGATGCCGATTCCTGCTCAACGCTTTCTCCGTCTTCGCGTGTCCGCAGCCGGAGCTGCAGGAGCTCCGATGTCGCCGTCGTCGGTGTATCCATTAGTTCCTGCGGTACTTGAGGAAAAGTGGCCGGAATGTTGCCTAGGACTGTGCCGCCGGGAAAGCGAGCGGGTGCAAAAATTTTGATAGACTTCTTGGAACCGACGAGCGCATTTATTTTTGCCTGCGCACGCATGACACGCTCATTTATATGCTGGACCTTGGCACCATTTCTCTCCAACCGAGCATCGATGCGCCCAAAAATTGAGTTTATTGTTTTGTTTAGGCAGTCGAGCGACTGTGCTGCTCTGATTATAGTTTCCTCGTGAAGTAGATCTGTTGGAATTATCGATACCTGGTAGGCGCTGTGCAGGTAGGTGTCACTCTCATCCATTTCAACCAGTTTTTAAAACCAAGTTTAACTACAACTAATATATTTTAATCGCTTAATAAGCGATTTTATGCACCCTTATCTTTTCCGCTATGTAAATCAACAGCTGGTTGGTGGGCGCGTATGTGTGAGTGTGTATGGGTGTGAGTGCCGATGAACTAAAAACTGACTCAAAGCAGCCCTGTTTAAAAAACAATAAAGGCATTATGTTCATGCTTCTGGTTTTCTTCCAGACTTTTATTATTGTGCATGGTGGACGAAGTACCATCCAAAAATCGTATATTTATATTAAGTTTGCGGAACAACCAGCTCATTGACTTAAATTGTCTTATCGATGTATTAATGTAGTAATCGATATTAGTTCCAACTCCAATTTATTAGAGCTGAGCAGTAAGATGATACCAAAACAGTGACACTGAAGTAACGTTTATCACTGACAGTTACAGTCTGTAAACAAGTGTCACAGTGATTTCTTCATTGTCACTTTATGAATTTAGTCAGGGTCGTGACAAGTACTTTTCGAAAGTAGCACTGACCGATGTATCGCTCAACTCTAATTTTTATTGTCATACAACACCATTTATTTTGCCGGCTCAGAGTAGATTGTGCTGTCATAAAGTGCAAACGTTCGCTTTAAAACAACTCTTATACAAAGAGGTAAGTGAGGAGTGAGTGAGATAAGAGAGCAAGCTGACTATCATATATGTAATTACGCCCCACAGTGGAATATCAATCGGAACAATGAAAAGCGCAAATCATTGCGTGATTTTATTTATCGCAGCTGCAGTCTGCTTGATTTCTACTGCAGTCGCGCAGGACCGTCCCTATAGACAGAGTTTTGTAAATCCATATCCGCGATTCAAATTCAATAGCGATGGCGTCGATCCCGGAGAGCCTCTATTTCTAACGCCCCTGATTAATAATGCATCCATGTCCAAGGAGCAAGTGCAGAAATTGGCACAAGTTTCTGGCTCCCAATTCCATGGAGTTAAGAGCTACTCGGGCTATTTGACCGTCGACAAGGGTTACAATTCGAATATGTTCTTCTGGTATTTCCCCTCTGAAACCGATCCAGAGTATGCTCCAGTTGTGTTGTGGCTACAAGGAGGCCCGGGCGCCTCTTCCCTCTTTGGTCTCTTCACCGAAAATGGTCCACTGCAGCTGGATGGCCAGGGAAAACTGCAGAAGCGCAACTATACGTGGAGCAAAACCCACAACCTCATCTATATTGATAATCCAGTGGGAACCGGTTTTAGTTTTACCGATAATGAAAAGGGCTATGCGACCAATGAACGCGATGTTGGACGTAATTTGCATGAGGCAATGATGCAGCTTTACGAACTATTTGAGTGGAGGAACTCCTCGGGCTTTTGGGTCACCGGTGAATCCTATGCCGGCAAATATGTGCCAGCTCTGGCCTATCACATCCACAAAGTGCAAAATGCCGTCGATACTCGTGTCTATATACCGCTGAAGGGCGTGGCCATTGGTAATGGACTGTCTGATCCTCTGCATCAGCTGAAATATGGCGATTATCTGTATCAGCTGGGATTGATTGATGAACATGGTTTGATGCAGTTCCATGCAGCCGAAGCGAAGGGCGCTGAATGCATTGAGAAGCGGGACATGGAATGCGCCTTTGATGTCTTCGATTCCTTGATCAATGGCGACATGACAAATGGTTCAATATTCAGCAATCTAACGGGCTATAACTGGTACTACAATTACCTAAACACTCATCCGGATGCTGGAGATGCGAAGTTGGGTGACTTCCTACAGGCTGGCAGCACACGTCGTGCCATCCACGTGGGCAACAAACCGTTCCATGATTTGGACACAGAGAACAAAGTTGAGTACTTTTTAAAAAAGGATGTTATGGACTCGGTGGCTCCCTGGATTGCTGAGCTCCTCAACTTCTACACCGTGTGTATCTATAGTGGCCAACTGGACATTATTGTTGCCTATCCCTTAACCCGAAACTACCTGAATCATTTGAAGTTCCCCGGCTCCGATCAGTATAAGATTGCTCCCCGTGAAATCTGGCGTGTCGATGGCGAGGTCGCTGGCTACGTGAAACATGCCAGACATTTGGTTGAAATAATGATCCGCAACGCTGGCCACATGGCACCTCATGATCAGCCCAAATGGCTCTATGAGATGATTAATCATCTTACTCATTACAAGCATTAAATGCTTTGTACTTATACTAATGCAGCTAAAAAAAAACAGCTTGATATATTTAGCAAATATTTTTATGTTTGTAAAACGCTCATTTATAATATTATTCAAAATTGGTTCTTAAACTTACAATAAATTAGACGTTAGAAGGGTTTAAACAGATTTTCTTTATATGTTTATAGACTTAATTTCCTAATTGTTTATTTCATTTAAAACTCGCGCTCTCATTGCAGGTTTTTGAGCACGCACAGCTGATAAACAGTGCTGCCGTATGCTAAATATTCTGACAGCTGTTAGGGTTACCAGCGGCGTGGAAATCAGAAGGTGAACTTTGCCTTAGTCTGGTCACCTTAACGATTTGTTTACGTTTTATCGTCATACGCAAAATATTAGACACAATCTAAAGCACGAAAAAATGTCGAATTCCGATTTAAATAAAAGTATTGAGATAATTGTGAAATCAGAGGATCTGGCCGATAAAATTTTGGCTAACAAGCATGAGCTAATTGACTTGGACAAAAGGCGTCAGGACAACCGCGAGGCATTGCGTTTGACAGAAAAGTTGGAGGAGCCCAAGGTGTGGATAACAGTTGGCAGCATTCTGGTCAAAATGGAGCGAGAAAAGGCAAATGAGCTGATAAAGAAAGGTAAAAGCAATAAAAGCAACTCATAAACTTCTACTAATACTATAACTGTTTACAGATCAGCAGCAAATAGAAGTTGAAATCAATAAGGTTTATTCCGACCAAAAGATTCTGGTTAACAGACATCGCAATTTGGAATACAAAGCTCCTTTTTCGGGCACCAACATACAGCCTTTGACGCCACAGGAAAGAGATGCATTGAAAGCGAGTCATATTATCCCATTTTAATGTTTATTAACTTAGTTTAACAATAAACTCTATTTTCCCAAATGTTCTTCGCGCGGGAGCCCAGTTTCATGCATTTTTCAACACTATTGTGGAGCTTTTTTGGCGTAAGAAAATTCAATCGGCTTGGCAACTCTGTCTGTGGGCTCTCTTTACGCTCACCATTTGTTGTTGCGCCTCGTAATCGCGGTGTCGTCGTTTTCAGTTGTCTCTGGTTGTTTCTAAATTCTTTGAAATTCATCGACTTGCTAAACAATAATATTTAAACAAACTGAACCCAATTGCGGCGCAAATTGGCCACAACGTTTCAGGAAGTGAACAAAATTTAAAAGTTTGACCGATAATTTGTAACAGAAACGTGCGCTTACGTCGGATTGCGTGTGTTTAACGAATTCCAGTGTGATTGTGTGTGTGGTGAATTCAGACCCCTCAACATTCGCCTACCGCCTCCCTCCCCCCAAAATCTCCTCGTCTCAAGCGGCGTGCAAAAAGTAAATTTTAGTGCAAATAAATTGCTTTGCTTATCTCGGCGCGCGCGTTTGCTTGATATGGTTACGTGTGAGTGTGTGTGTGTGTGTAAATGATGTGTGTGCGTATTTGAGTGTTGTTAATTAATTTACAAAGCCGCCCAGCTTCAGATCCCAGAGTGTGGAGTCGTGCAAATAACATATACAAATTTATGAATTTCTTGATTTCTTTCGCGTTGGCAGCGCGTGTCATAAACAAGTGCGATTCCTAACCCGCTATAAGAAAACAGCCAAGAGGAAATCAACAACAAGAGTACAAGTTTTGCCCCTGATAAACTGAAGGAGGCGCTGGCGCTTCATGTACTTGAAAACGAAAGTTCTTTCGCATGCAAACGGTTGCGCATAAAAAAGCATACACACACATACACTCGCATACCAGTGTCGTACACACGGTAAGAGAAGCACTCGCAGAGCGCGAGAACTGACAGCGGCAGTAACAACAACAAAAGCAGCACACAGAGAGCGAGAGATAGAGAGAAGCAGCAGCGAGGAGGCGCCGTGGCCACTTGGCCTTGAACTTGTGCGGCGCGGGAGCGCAGCGGTAAGTTGGAAATAAAAATGCCTTATGCCTTCCTTTTGGTCTTTTGCTAGTTTCTTCACTTCTTCATTTCTTCTACTGCTTCTCTTCTTTTGTTGTAACTAGTGGAGTGGAGTCGAGTCAAGTCGGGTCTATACATAGGCTAAGTTGGTTATTCTGTTGGCTATTTTAAAATTGATTGCTGGCAACGTTGAGTTATTTTTATCGACTCTTTATGGACATTGAGAGCTGAGCTAAGACACTGAGGCTCAGTAGAGAGAGCCAGTATGAAGCTTTAGTTGCAGGTTGACACATTGCTTTCTTTGTACAACAACAAACTGCCTTCATCCTCATTTGCACACTTCTTTTGTATGACACGACCAGCGTAAACTGCTTTATCAGCACGCTTGGCACTGGTTAAAACTTGTCTATCCACTTTAATAGTTTTGTTTTGCATATCACCGCATCTCTTTCTCTCTTCTTCTCATTGTTACTCTTGTGTGTGCTTTGATTGCAGCATACTTGTCGCATCAAATTAAGTGACTAGCTCACCACATACTCGCCCGCACACACAAGCATATATGTACATATAGTAAGCAGTAGCCGGATAGCGGCGACTGATAGCAGACAAGAGCGAGAATCATTGCCTAAACGGTGGATCAACGACTTTTCCCCACGATGCTCTCGTAAATGTGCCAACAAACAGTGCGCTACAAAGCACAATGGTGCATTTGCCCACTTTTTTGGAATTATTTAATAACTTATGAACTAAACTTTACTTTATTAATTTTAATACCGTCGGGATTTCAAAAATAGGGCGGGTTTCCTTGATAATTATATCAGCTTTAGTATTTCTGTATTTCACTTAAGTTTAAACTCGAAATACGTGTTAGCACCGGCACTGGCAATCAACTGCGCCATGGTGCGAAAGAGAGCAGCTTCAATTGCGCTTGTATTGGTGATCCACAAGCAACTTCTTCGTTTACTTTCGGCAACTGTAATTCGCTCTCAGGGCCAATGGCTGTGTACTCCTTCAATTATTCTAATCAGACACAAATGCATGCATGTGTTTGTGTGTGGGTGTGAGTGTACTCATTCTCGCTCTTTCTCTTTGCCCATCTAAGATAAACGAAGCAGCCAAACTTTTGTTATGCTTTGTCTGTTTGTAGTTTCATTTTCATGATACAAATCGGGAAATTCTTTATCTTTTTGCATTTGTAAAACCCAGAAAGGCCATAGTATTTAGACTATACTTACAGTTAAATTATAGCTTTGTGCATCAATATATTTTTGTTGGGTTTTTTCACTTCCAACTATTGCATATTGTAATTTATTCAATTTAGTAAAAAATTTCCATTTGATTAGCGTACACTGCACGAAAACTGTGCAGCCAATTTATCAATTAAAATAAAAGATTTCTACATATATAACTTTAATTATAATGGTAGCTTTTATTGTTGTTGCTTTCGCAGGTGTTTAAATAATGATTAATTTTGTGGAATTCTTGTTTCTTAACGTGTAAAGATGAGAGCGTAAAATGATTTGCACTGAGATAATAGTTTTTACTAACCTGCAATTTTTATATATTAGTCATAATAGATTAGAAACCGTTTTAATGTAATATAAATTTCATAACTTGCGTAGCAAAATGTAGCTTACATTGTAAAAGTTATACAAAGTTGTGCTCTATTTGTACAAATGTATAATTTGTAGAGTATTTTGGGGGGTAAATCACCTGCTTTCCTGTGTTGATTCTAAGTACATTTCTGTTTGCATTTGGAATAACAAATTGTTAAATAGTTTTACAAGCAAAACGAGTTTTCACGGGTACATAAACGAAAAAAACAACAACAACAACAAGAGAAACAGAAACAGATAATACTAATGCTAGTTCCTACTGTCGGTTTGTTGTTGTTGTTGTTTATTTGTTGCTATTGTTCTCCCAGTCTTTATGTTTGAGCTTTAATATAATTTGTAAAAATATGCGAATTGAATGTTTGAAAACTTGTTTTGACATATAGATTTTTTCGGACACATTTTTGAGGCAAATGATTGACTGTGAAATATCCTGCAAATGGTAAGCAGTTATTTATGGCTTTACAGGGTATACAAAATGTATGCCAGTTATTCGTTTCTTGTTGTTGTTTTTGTTGTTAAGGATCTGCACGGAATTTGCAATTTGTTGGCTGTACACGTAAATTGTAAATTGTAAAAATGTTGTCTCTACTCCGAGTCTAAATCTGAGTCCAAGTCCGAGTCTGAGTCTGATTAATTATGGGTTGTCGCTTGTCGTTCAAAACTCAAAACTAGACGTTGCCTACTCCCTGTCTCTCTTCCTCTTATTGTGAATTGCGATCTGAGCCGGTTGTGTGTGTGTATATGTGTGTGGGCAAGGCAACAAACAGCTTGCAACCAATGTATCGTGTGTGTGTTGGTTTGTTGCAAGTGCAACGCCGGTTTTTTTTTTAAATTCCGCGTTGATTTGTATTTTATAATTTCAGGCACGTTGCACGATCGTTAAATTTTTATTGTAATCTTTTTGCACACACTGTCCACCTTTGAATGGGTATCAAAAACTTTTCCATTTACCGATCACACACACATACACATACAAGTGTACATAGACATGATTCCGTGTTTGTGTCATGTCAATATTGAATGCGAATTTATTAAATAATATTAATTGAATTTGAATTTCAAGCTGATTGCCAGCTGTTTGAGAGCACACAAGAGAGTCCAATAAGAAAGAGAGCGAGAGCGAGTGTGAGTAAGGAAGAGAGCTGAGGTGTCTTGAACATAGGCAGACAAACAGTCGCATTTGTTTGGCGTTTTGTTTAAATGCGTCAGCGACATCGACTTGAGAAATTCAATAATGAAACGTAGAGCATGATAATATGATGCACACATGTGTGCTTATGTGTGTGCTAGTATGTATATTAAGTACAATTACAACAAGAACGCAAAAGAAAGAAAACAAAAGCAATAAGCTCACCACGCGCTATGTTGTTGTCGCTGTCTTGTTGTTGTTGCTGCTGCTGCTACTGGTAAAGAGTGCCCCACACACAGACAAACAATAGCGTATTGAGCTAGGAGCAGCCACTTGTTGATGTTGACGGCAAGAGAGAAAGAGAGCTCAGCGTAATCAAAAGTGAGAACGAGAACGCCAACAAAAAAAAAAAAACTCACCATGCGCGCGCGCTCTTTGGGCTCTCTCTCTCTCTCTCTTTGGGCATCGATTGTGGTGTGATACGGCGCATGCCTCCCCTTTTCGGTCCCACCACACTTCCCCGTTGTTTTGTAAACAGAAAAATGTGTGCACTCCTTTGGGCAGCCCCTTCCACAATTTTTTTCGTGGGCAGTTTCGTGTGCGTGTGTTTGTATGTGTGTTTGAGTTAGTGTATGTGAAACTTATCAAGGTCGTCAGTTGGTGTGTTGCTGCCGCGTTATTTTTTTTTTTTTTTGCTGTTGTAAGCGGGTTTTTCTACTTACACATCACAACAGCACAACGCACACACACACAGCCCCCTTTGCTGGTCGACTCGCATTCATCCTTTTTGCGCAAAAATTCTTTTGCTTTTATGTTATTGGGTTTCTTGCCTTTTGCCTCTGGTTTCTATACCCATTTCAGGGGGTATTTCCTTGCTGTGCTACTCTTTGCTTGTTGTCTTTTTGAAGTGGCGCTTTTGAATTCTTATTGTTGTTGCTGCTGCCTCCATACTCACACCTGTACTATTTAATTTACTTGGCTTACCTTGGCACTCGCCATGTACTCCCTGCTCTGTTTCTTTATTCCTGCTCTTTGTATTTTTTATGCTTTGGCCCAAAATGTTTGCCATGTCAACATTGCCAAAATTCATTATCTGCAGGAATTTAACTTAATTGTTGGTAATTATGTTTACGTGCTGTTTGTGGGTAGCCAGAAACTGCGAGAGATTAGCTAAAAACTCGGAGAACATTTTGAGTAACACATTTGTATGCTGGCCATAAACTCGTAGTTCTTCTTGGCTGTTAAAAATTGTAAATGCTCTTACCATGATCAACTTATTGGCCAATTGCACAGCAACTTCCACAACCACTATGCAGAATTTATCAGGTATTCCAACCTGTTCTTTGTTGCACTAAACTAGTTCAACAGCTGAGAGTACCAAAAAAAAAAAGGCAGCTAAAGAAATTATCAAGTAACAAAAAACATATAATTTTAACTGTCATTAGTATAAGCGCAGCTTTGGCTATAAGTAGAGGCAAAAATTGTTACTTTGGCTATTTCCATCTTAGACTAAGGACTCAAGTACAAAGAAACTTTGAAACGAGAGAATTTAGTTCACTGTACCCATTTAGCGCTATATATTTACCTGCTACATATTTAGGTGTGTGTGTGTGTGTGTGTGTGTGTGTGTGTGCACTATCACAGTTTATTACGCTCGTTTATTACGATTATTTTTTACTCTTTCATTTTGTATTTTTATTTGTATTTTGCTTATTTTTTGTTTGTGGTATTTGTTGAACGTGAACGTCGCGCTTCAACTTGCAGCTATTTTTAGCCTTTTCTAATGAGCGCTAGCTATTTTTAGAGTCCCGTGCAGCAGCGGCAGCGGCAGGCCAAGCTCTGCTTTCGTTGTGTTGGTGTAGCTGCGTGTGCGTGCGTTCGTATGTGTGTGTGTGTGTGTGTGTGTGTACGTAAGAGAGCTGCGACTCTTGAAAATCAGCAGAGCACTTGGCATCAGTTTAGTTATCTTAAAACTTGTCCGCTTTTGCTGTTATGTTTTGTAGTTGTTTTTCCTCGTTTCTCTTCCTCTTCCACTTGTTGTTTTTTTTTTTGCAAGATCATTATCATCGCTATTGCAGTTTTCGTTTTGGATCGCTTTTGGGGGCCCCGCAAAAAAGGTACGCGTAATTGTGTTTTGATGGTCAGCTCAAACGGGTTTTTATTTTTCTTTCTTTGGTTTTTTGTCTTCTTTTGCGATTGTAGGGTATGCGAGACACATATTTTCTAGGGTAATCAACTATGTCAAAAGCATTTATCAGACATCTAGCTAGCTGTGTAGTCTGTCTGTGAAGGGACTGTTATTATCAGCAATTAATAGCTAAAAATAGCCAGAAAGATATTAAGTATCTTTGCACTCAATTATCATGTAGGTCATTTACATTTCTCCCTGGCCGATAGATTTGTGGTTGTACCACATTGGTTCCACTTGTGGCATTGAGTGCCAAATATCGCAGACATCATAATGATGGCTGTGAAAGTTTCAAATGGTTCATTAAGCTGCTTAAATATAATGCCACAAATATATAGAAATATACATATATATATTTATATTGTTTATTTGTGGACCAACAGTTTGTGTTATACCCTTACCTCAGATCGGATTAAAACGGTCTTATTAACTGCTGTCATTTGAGATAATGGATGTAAGAGCATTATCTACAAAGATTCTTCAAGTACTAGTTTACTATAGATATACATTTTGGATGATTGCTGGCAGTTACCCAAAAGAGGCATAAAGGACTCGATTTTCATAAATATCTAGAGTTTGGCCTGATCACTCAAGAAACTAATTAAATTAAACCCATAAGCTTATTTAGTTTAAAACAAAGCTTCTTTTTCTATATTTATATACAATAAAAAATACTAACGGGTATTTTTTAGCTATTCATTATTCATACTCAAACTCTTTGTCGGCTGCTTTTCCAAATATGGCTAAAAGCTTAAAGTATTTATGGCCATAAGGTAGCAGGATATTGGAAAGCATGGTCAAAACATAATCAATTCAGCCACTTGAACTGGACATTGATGGAATGCCACATTGATCAACTGACTAACTGCATGAACTACACAAATTGTTCAACCTTCATTAATTGGGTCAATTTCAATACAATCAAATTGTTAAAAAAAAGGCATATAAAAATGTTGTTTTTACTTTGTGTGGACTCTTTGTGGCACCTGCGTGATTTAACGCAGTGTTACGCCCACTGTCACAGGCCACGCCTCCGCCTGTCGCACTTCCGTTTGAACTTTCAGAACCGCATCGCTCATACGCAACGTTCGCCTGCGCATGACTTTATTAACGAGTAACTTGTACACATTTCTCGTTCTTTTTTGTTTCATTCTCCTTTTTGTTGTATTTTTATTGTTAATGGTGGTTTTTCCTTAGTTTTGTGACTCTTGTTCTTTGCCAGTCCTTTGAAGTTGTTGGTCCAAAAGTTTTGTACCGTTTTGTGCGCTGTCAACTAATTAAACTGAGAAAGTACTTTTTTAAGCCAACCAGAAAAAGTTTTAATTAGCTTAAGCGAAAGCTGTGCTACGCTTAAATTCAGCAATTGATTTAAGTGCAGTAATTGCGATTTAATTAAAGCGCAAATAAATTCAATTTTTAAACTTTGCTTTTCGCTCTTCTTTTTTGTTGTTGTTGTTTTTTGTGTGTCTCAATTGTTGTTGAGCCTTTTATGGCACAAACACTCGACGAAAACAGAACAGCACAATCGACTGCCAAATATATTCGATGCTTGTACTTAATAATAATTTGTTATACAACGCCAAAGCAAAAACTTAATATTTGTTGCTCTGACTGACTAGCAAATACTTCGCAAACTGTCTTTTATTTGAAGTAAATTGATATATTGATAGCTTCAATCTTTACAGGGTATAACAATTAGTTGTTGCTTGATTTCGTTAGTTTTTTTCATATAAATCAAATAAATCAATATTTGCCTTTTGCCAAATTGTATGTTAAGATTCATGATTTTTAATTATTATACAACTGTGTGTGTGTTTGTGTTTGTATGAGAATATGCATAAATTATTAATCAACTACAGTCAGTCAGCTACAAAACAGCAAGTGCCTTGAGATCATTAGCCCGAACTAAAGATCTATTCCGAAATCTGTTCTCTGAGTTCTCCAACAATTTTTGAGCTTGAGACGTGGCCACTTTATGGACCTCTTGATTTAATTGCTTTCATTGAGCAAATCAACACATTAGAGACACAAAAAACCCAAGTGAATGAAGGCAGTTAAATGGAGTCTAGACCAGAACTACACTGGGAATGATCTGGCAAAAAAAACAAGCGAAAAAATAAAATAAAATTTAAAGATACTAAGAGAAATTTCGTGTGCGTGGACAGAGGAAAATTCCGCTGTCAATCGATACGCAATTTTATTCCATCGATTACAATAATAAAATTGTTAAACATTGTTCTACTTGAGAGTCAACTGCGAATTACTTTTTGATGGCACTTCAAAAAAACATTTATTTAACCAAAAACTGAGTTTAAGTAAACATTTGTTTATTTCAAGAAGATTTTCAGCTGTTTCAATATAAAAAAACGCTAATTAGAATTGAATTGCAGAGCTAAAAAGGTTTTTAGACTGCAAACAAAACTGTCACTTGTTTAGCTACAAATAAAAGTTGAAGATACAAAAGTATCTTAAGCATTCTGACACATCTTCAAATAGTTTCTTTAATAGCCAGAGGGCATTGCTACAATGGACTTATTTTGCTCAGCGGCAAACATCATTAAAAGAAACGACAACATTATTTAAGGGGAATTCTTTGCTTTGACAGCTTCGCAGACAACACAAGATTGTCTGCTTCAAATGCGGCCAGGTGATTAAGGTGTCAAGTTAACTGGGCAACAGTCAAAGCCATAGCCAAAGCCGTGGTCAATGCCAATGTTAAAGCCAAAGACAATTCACAGACGATAGAATAAAATGAAAAATATCTTTTGAAATTCCTTCGAAAGTTTTGTGGCACAGAAAATATATGAATAATCATCGAGTCAAAAGTTACGCACAAAACGACAAAAGTGTGAAAAAAATAACAAAAATAAAAAAAGTATATAAATGTATAAAGAAAAAAAGAACAAAAAACAATAAGAAAAGATAAATAATATAATAAATATATGTATGTTTATAAGAAGTTGCGAGTTTATCAACAGCTAAAGAAATAAATCAATAACGAAAATATTATTAGAGTCGACAGTTAAGCAAAGCGTTGTGCGAGTGTGTGCTTGTGTGTGTGTGTGTATGGTCTTGTATTTTTTCCGCTTCCACTGTTGTTGTTTTTGCGGTTGTTGCGGTGCTGTTTAAGCTGCCTTTTTGGCAAGTCAAACTCTAAGCGTTCCAGCCAACCGGTTCTCAAGAGATTTCACGCGTTTCAGCGAACCAAATGAAGCGTCAATTAATGTTTAATGAGTATTATTTGTTGTTATTCTCAAGTCTTCTGGTTGCCGTTGTTGTCGTTGTTCTTACCACAGGTAGTAAAGGAGTTGGTTCTATGTTTGGGCACGTGTTTCATTTTAGCCCAATATCAAATACCAACTTAAATATCACATTAAAAAAAAATAAAATGGGGAGACTCGTTGAAGTCGAATGTAAACAGAAGCAAAAGCTCAAAACAAAACAAAAGCCGTGAATAAAACACGAAGAAATCAAAGAAACGGCGAAAAAAATGTCAGAAGAAGTAGAAGTAGAGTTTCAAGTATTTCCGAAATCCAACAGAAACAAAAACAACAACAACAACACAGCGACTGCGACAGCAATTGCCGAACACTAAAGTCCAGCTACCTTGCCCTTTCCCTCCTCTTTACACTCCCACAAAGCTAACGATCGTGCGAGATTAACTGTTAACAAATCGTGCACACGCTGATGTCATACATGCTTCACGTCTCACTCTCTTGCCCTCTCTGGTTCTCGCTCTAGCTCTTGGGCTCTCTTTCTGTGTGCGCTGTTATCGCACTGCGCAGCGTGTGTGAGTGTGTGTGCTTGTTGTTGCTGTTGTTGTGATGTCATTTTATGCAGCAGCCAGCGTTGCAGAAAACTGCTCTCGCACGCGCTCTCACTCTCTCCCGTTTGCTGCGAGAGCTTTATTCTAATTGGATTCCGTCTCCCACATGCAAACAACCGTGTTCATGTATTTGTTTATGCGTGTGACTGTGTGTGTGTGTGTTTTCTTGTGTTTGTGTTTTCGTTTGCTTCTTTTCAGTTGAACTCGCAATTTTGTTGACTTTTCGCCGTTTTGTGTTTATCACATTTTATTCATTTCGCTCTCGTGCGTTTACATGTGCGTATGTGTGAGTGTGTATTTCGTATTTCTGTGTATGTGTATATGTGAACAGTATCGTTTTGTGACTGCTGTTGTTGTTGCTGCTTCTTCTTTGCTTGCAATAAATACCAATTTACAGCATTTTCGAATGTTTACACGTGACTTTAGTTAAGTTGTTGATTCTGTGCCAAGTGCCACAAGAGCATGTGTCGCAGAAAGAAGCCCACAACAGACAGCAACAACAGCAACAACAACAACAATAATAATCTTACCATTATGGTTGACATTTATCTGAGCGCTATTGCTATTTGTTGAGCTGATTAAACGGCTTAGCGCTTTACGCTTTTCGCTGTTTGTTTATTTGTTTGCTTTTGTTTGTGTATCATTTATGATTGTTGCAAGTGTGTAAACACATAATTGCTGAGGTTGCCACGAGCTAACATTTTATGCATGTGACGCCAATAAAACGTAGCATACATACATATACAATTGTAAGATATGCAAATATATACAGCAATATTAAGTATACGTCATGGTGTGCCACTCACAGCAATTGTATAGGAAATATATCTGAGATGAGTCAATACTTCAGTCTTTATCTATTGCTTTAACTTTATTTAACGCTTGCGATTATTTAATGGCAAACTTTATGATGCAGTTTGTAATTACTTGTAATTGTTTTATTTAAATTTTAATTTATTATTTATTCGTCAGTGTCATTAAACCTTATTAGCAGCTGCGTGTCAGTAAATGACTAAAGCTTAAGAACAGTTTTATTGGAAAACACACAAACAAAAGACCGAAGAGTAGAGAAAAGAGTTGTAGAATTACGCTGTAAAAAGTTGATTTAATTTGTAGCTTTTCTCTGTTTAATTGGAGTACTTCTTGATAGAGTATCTTAATGTCGCTTATGGCTATTAATATTGGTGTTAAGAAATGCCTTGTTTACCTTTGGAATTTACTCAAGCAAGCGTCACTAATACACACACTTGCTCACTCACACATGAAGAAAGACTCACTTCTCACCTCGCTCTTGGACCTGCTGCTTCGGCTGACCGTTACGCCCTTTCCCGCCTGCATTACGCAAAAATGGTTGCCGCCTTTTGCATTCTTCCATTTTGCCGCATTTTGTTGTCGCTTGGCAACTTGTCACACGATTCTCATGGGCGACGTCGACGTCGACGTTAGCGTCAAGGACAGCGTCGCTGCATTGAACTTGACTGAGGGTAGTGGCAACGCTGCCGCCTGCCACTGATGAGTTGCAGTTAACCTACGCTAGGGGCGTGTTCACATGCAATCCCCACTCAATGCGTGTAGCTCTCGCTCTCGCTATCGCTCTTCCTCTCTCTTTCATTGCCGCTCTTCACTCATGCTCTTTTGTGGTGAACTGCTCTGAGTTTCACTCGAAGTGCGCCTTCGCATATGCCAGGGAAATTCCAATTAGCTTTCGCAGCTCAGGCAGAATTTTCCCACTGCGTGGTCATTGAATAAAATGCATATTTTAACAGCAAAATATTTGAATATCGTTGACGTCAAGCCACACAGCACAAAGCAAACAGCAAGCAGCAAACAACAAGCGGGAAAATGCAATCGGGAAATGCTTTTCAACTTTAAACTTTGACTGCTAAAATTAGATGTCTAAAAACGGAGGCAGTAGCAAAGCCAAAAGCACAAATATAGTTTGTGGGCGTTGTTGTTGTTCTTGTTTTATAGCTGTGTGGACTTTCTCTGCATCAAAAATAGTGTTGCATACTTTGTGGCGTTTTATTTTTGTTGCTTGTTCTGCTGTCAAAATTTAGCGCCTGCTGCTAATCAAACACAGAAAAACACAACTGTCGCCATTTCAAATGTGTGTGTACAAGTGTGTGATTGAGTGTGCCTTTTTGTGTGTGTTTTGGTTTTTTGTTTGCTGCCATTTCCGGCGACATTTACAACTCGATTTGAAATGCAAATGGCATTTGCTAAGACTGCTAGACCTTTAGCGGGGTAAAGACAGCGTGAGGCATAGAGAAGGCAGCGAGTGAAGGCGGGACGGGGGTAATCATGTTGCATGGCTTATCAATTACAAGCAAAAGTCGCAGACAGTTTACAGTCAACGCCACTTGCCACAAGTCCAAGTGGCGTTCACTTCAAGGACACGTATGTGCATAAAAATGAATATAAACTTGGCATTTAATATGCCATAAGCGAGGGTTGCCAGCAAGCTGAACAACTTACTTTATTTGCAGCACAAGAACTATAAGACTGCCCCTCGCCGAGTGTGCGCCCTTGTGGCCCCGCCCCTTGCTGGCTGTCCAGCCGAAGCAAGCACTAAAAGCGAAAGCGAAAACTTCGCCATTTACCAGCTGACCAAAAGTCACGAAGTGAATGGATTGAACTACGTTTTGGATTTGCTTGGATTTCCACTTTGGGTGTGGTTTTCTTGGCGTTTCAGTTTGGAGTTCTCTCTTAGAACCTTGTCGAATTAGCATATCGGGTTTGTTGTCGTTGTTGCTGGCTTGTTGTTATCTGCCGCAGCGGAAATGCAATGCGGCTGCATTTGTTGACTCTGTGTAGCAACGTGCAACGTTCAGCTTGCAACACAAACACACTCTGCGCCTCTGTGAATTGATTGACACCGCTTTGCACGCAGCTTGCATATTGATAACTCAACTCAAACGCCTCTGCAGACGCCACTCCCCCTCTGCCAAATTCGTATCTATTATAACATTTATTTGGCTTTATTTTAGACTCGCGATTCGAGCTCACAAAACTAAATTGCATTTTTCAATAATTTTTGCATAAAAGTGCAATCTTTATGCGGCTCCAATGGAGTGTGTTGGTGTGTGAGTGTGTGTGTGTGTGTCTGTGGGGGAAAATCCTTTTGCGTGCCTGGCACCTGATGGTGCGATTTTTAGCATATAGTTTTGGTCTTTCCCTCTTCGCACTAATGGCTTGTTATAAGCATAAAAACGTGTTATCCTTTATAACTGTGCTACTAAGAGCTGCACAAGTGTGTGTAGGAGTGTGTGTGTGTGTGTGTGGGTGGGCGTGTGCACATTTGACAGGCTCTACAAGCTATTGGTTTTTAATAGCGCGTTTCGTGCGCCTCAAAATGGATTTGATGGCATATCATCAATAACAGGCATCAAAAACAGAATAAAAAACAAACAAACAGAAAAATGTTTGCTTAAACACGTAAACAAATGTGTTTTAGATATCACTTTAAACATTTTATATAGTTTTTACTATGCAAAAATTTCATAATATGCTTAATAAACAAATAATTAAAACAAAAATGCAATAAAATCATTATAAACTTTCATTTCTTTCCTGATTCTCATTAGAAAGCTAATTATTAGCATGACAATAGCACAATTCCCACTCCAAAAAAGAGCTCCATAAATTTAATTGATAAATGTGTGTGTGCAAAAGTTTTTAAAGTTATATAATAACGACAAAACAGACAACAAATAAAACCAGTTAATAATTGTATACAAATTTCTTTTATGCACGATTGCAGATTGACAACTTTATGAAGAATCCGTTCCATTGACGGCAGCAAAAACCCCACAAAAAAACCGAAAGAAACAAAAAATCGCAAAGAGGTAAAGATTTATGCAAATTCAAATTAAACACTTAATTATATATTAGCTTTAAAACATTGCATAATGTTTAAATTATTTGATAATCATGCTGTTGTATAGACTTTGTGTTCAAAACAAATCAAATCAAGGCAAAGAACATGAAAAGGATGCGGAAAAAGGAAGCAGCAAGTTCAGTTATTAATTATGTTTGGGGAATTATGTGTGTGTAATGCTCAATGTAAATAATTATGTTAGTTTGGCTTAGGTGGAAGGAAGGTGAAGCTTGGGGGTAACGTTACTGAGCAGCGCCATTTTGTTGTGCTTGTTGTTGCTGTTGTTGTTGTTGCGTTAACTTCCGGTTCAATAGGGCGGCAAGAGAATACACATTTAATCATTTAACGCCTCATTAATTCATCACTTTCAATAAAATTTTACGCTTACGTACATTTTGAGCACACACCTGTGGTGTGCGGCAGCGAACTGTGTGTGTGTGTGTGTTACCTCAAGTAGTAACAGTAACGGCAAACTGAGTCGCTCCATTAGAGGGACAGTAATGTCACCAGAGCTTAACAGATGCTGCCCACGTTTTATGCTTGTGTTTTAATTACGTGTGTGTGTGTAATACTCGCTCCTCCCTCTTTATCCCCCCCTCACTCTCTTTGTATAAAATTCATTGAATTTCGCATTAATGTATTAACTTTCTAAACGGCAGCGCAAATGTGTAGCATACTTTGAGGCGCAAAAGTTGCACTGACTTTAAAACACAAGCAAAATTCAAGCACACGTGATCGATGGACACAAGAGGCAGAGGGAGAGGAGAGTAAAAGCGGCAGCTAATAGAGACTGTTGTTGGCCCACTGTTAAAAGGATTTTGACAATAAACAGACGCATTTCTCAAATATTTCTGCGACTGTCAGTGTTCCTGCCCACAGCCCCCCCTCCATGCCACGCCTTCTGTAGCCAGCAATATAAACAGCGAGCAGAGCGTGCGTTTAAAAATAACTCCTTGTTGGAATTTCCATAGAAATCGTGCATATTGAAAAATGTAAAAATATTGATGTTTTCACTTTTGTGCTAATTTTAAAAAATATGTACACAAATTGGCAGCAGCAAAGAAAGTTTATAGCCGGCACGAAGAGGGGGGGCGGGAGGGTGAAAGAGGCTGAGCGGGTGTAGAGTGCAAAAAGGGCAGACACTTTGCCTTGAGAAATGCCATTCCAAATGCAGTTGCAAGTGCAAATTTGTAGGCGTTTGCTGGTGTTGCTCTCGACGTTGCTGATTATAAAAATAAGTGATATTTATTTGAAAGACTCGCGCCACTACGGCACTACAGCACTTCCATTTTCCAAATGCAGCACACTAACAGCAAATAATTATCGAAAACGAAACAGAAATCGAAATCGAAACAGCAAAACTGAAAATAAAACTGAATAGAAAGCAAAAAAAAAAAGAAGACAAAAGCGAGAAACAGATGCTCAGGCAAACGCAGAAGATTTCCTTTCTTTAATTTAGTTGAAGGAGATCGGTAGTCAAAGCAACAACATACACACACACACACACACTCGCCACACACACTCTGTGAGGCCGAGGCAGCAGCAGCAGCAGCAACTGAGGCAGACAACAAAAATACTTATACAATAACAAAAACAAAGAAAACCAAAAATAATACGTAAAAATTGCTTTAATTTTAAAATATTTCACTGTATGTTTATCTATCTTTGTGGCAGTGTGTGTGTGTGTGTGTGTGTGTGCCTGTTGTGTGTGTGAACGCTTCGGCCTTTCGATTTATTTCGAGCGATCGGACAGAATTAAGAGCTTTATTAGCGCATCGGTCGAGCAATCAAACGCGTCGCGCGTTCAACAAAAACGCAAGACAAGGAATCGATGCTCACTTCGTATTCAACAGTTAAAGCCTTTTGAGTGTGTCGGTATCGTTAGTCGGTAATCGGTAATCGTTTATCGATTGTTTACTTTGCTAAACGACAAACAAAGCTAAGGCTGGGTGTAGTGCTGTGTTGGCGGTATATTTTGTAAAGAGAGGAGTGTTTGGCTTGGATTGTTATCGTTTATTGATCGAAATTGTTTGTTATCGATATACATATGCTATACTGTAAACCAGTGTTGCCGTTTCGACTTATTTTCGGCCAGATCTGGCTTATTTTCAAGAGCGATTGCGGATAAAATTCGGAAATTGCGGATAGCGGAAAATCTGGCTTTTTTAAGAATCGAAATAGCTTATTTAACATTTCACTTTAATTTTTATAATAAAGTTACTGAAATACCGATTAATTGACAAAATAACAGTCTGGCAACTTTTGAAGTCTTACATCACTAATTTCCATCTCTAACTACATATCTTGTTGAATTGTGATTGTTAAATTTTAAAAATGCCCAAAGAAAAATATAAACAAAAGGTTAGAGACGTCTGTCTACAGAGCTCAGAATTTAAGGAATGGCTGAGAAAGGACTAGACTGATATGACAAGGGCTTATTGCAGCTATTGCAAGTGTAGCATCAACGTTAAACTGTATCATCAAAAAGCTTTCGCCCAAAAGAATAAAGGGCGATAGCTTTTTGGGTTCCACTGTGCTTCTTGGAAATGGCATGTGCCCGCAAATCACACAGTTTAACGTTGATGCTACACTTGCAATAAGCCCTTGTCATATCAGTCTAGTCCTTTCTCAGCCATTCCTTAAATTCTAAGCTCTGTAGACAGACGTCTCTAACTTTGAATGCCTCAAATCTATAGAAAATATAGATAATGTACATAATGAGTCCGAACAGTTAGTAGACGATCTGATCGCAGATTGAATAATTTAATTTCAATTAATGTATGAAGTTTCCATTTCATTTCTTTTTCTTTTATTTTCGATAGATATGAAATTTTGTTAAAAAATATATGTTTTTTTTATAATATAACAACTTAACAAAATCAGCTTATTTTTCAGCTATTTTTTCTTGGATTTAGCTTATTTTGGCTTGTTTTTTTGGTAATTCAGCTTATTTTGTTCGGTTAAAAACGGCAACACTGCTGTAAACGTTGTGTTAAACTTTCCTCAGTTGGGCGATACATAAAGAGGTTATTGACCTATACAAAACAATACCCAATGAAATTTTTATCGTTTGCTTATCGATTGCTAACTTTAGTTATCGATAAATATGCTAAAAAGCTTTCGTTTCTACCTTTCATTTATTAAAGTGAACATTTTACATAATTCAAGCCAAATATTGATTGATTTCATATAAGCCAAGCAAGCTTTGGGCCACAATTCCCAACAGGCGCTAAACATAAATTTATATTTAAGGCCCAAAAGGTCAGCCTAAAACGTAATTGATTATTAAAATTGTAGGCATTGATAATGCGATGTACGAAGTACGTTATAAACTCATTAAATACTTTTATATAAATTTTGTAATATTTTCTTGGCCTTTTTCTTGATGCAATCATTTGGCTCAGCTTTGGGCCAGGCTTAGAAGAGCTGAAAGCCAAGTCGTATAAATCCTTTTGTGCAAACACTTGAAATAAGCAAAGGAGAACAAAAAAAATAGAATTTTCGCATGAAAATCCCATTAGAACGCTTAACTCACAAAAGCTTATCAGACACGCGGTGAAAGTGGGAGAAAGTAGAAAGTGAAAACGGCACCTGCAATTTTTTGTATGTCTATGGGGTTGTTTGTGGTTGTGTGTGTGTGTTTTAAGCGTTTTCAATTGTTTTGTAGGATTTTACACACATTTTTTTTGTGGTTTTTATGTTTTCAATTTTGTTGTTGTTTTTATGTGAGTATTTGTATTTGTCGAAAGGTGCTTCTGGCCGCGTTCTGACTGCGGAATGGTTGGTTATTTATTTTGGGTTACCTCTAAAATTAAAATGGCTCAAAAACACAAGCACACCAACACAAGACCAATACAAACACACACACAACAACAACAACAAACAAGAGCGAACAAAAAAGCGTTTTTTATAGAACATTTATTTATAATTATACATTCTCGTTGTATATGCGATTTTCTGCGCCAGTAAAGTGAAGTGTAGGAAATATCGTGCACAGACATATTTTCATTTCGATCCGATACGATACAATCCGATCCAATCCGAACCAAACCGTGTGTGATCCTCAAAGGCGTGTACATAAAATTCCAAAAATTAATCAAGTGGGCTAGTATTTAGTTAATTAAATGGATTATCGGCATCTGCAAAAAATCAAATTCAAATTGCAATTTCTCGTAACGAAGGACGCGTCTTTTTATCTCGCTCCCACTTTAAGTGTTTCTCTCCCACTCCCACTTGCACTCCCACTCTCGCTCCCGTCGCGCAATTAACTGTGCAATTGTTGACACATAAATTAACAACAATGTGCTAAATAATTCACCATTTTATTTCGCTACAAAGTGATTCAGTTGAGGTCAGTGAAATAATATCGATCGATCTCACGATTTGTGCGTGTGTTTTGTGTTGAAAAGTGAAATTCTGTCAAAGCAATAAAATTTCCCAAAATAAAGTCTAAAGAAAACATCTGTTCTTTGTTGTTTTCCTACGAAAATCGCGCAAAGTGAATTACAACAACAACAACAGCAGTAAGAAGAGCGACAGCGATAGCAACAACAACAGCAACAGCGATAACATCAACGATAACATTAGCGACAGCAGCGTTGCTGTTAATTAACATAATGCTAATATGCAAATTTAAAATGTTGCCAACCCCAAATGTTGCTGACCGGCAGATGGCGTGTGAACTGATCACTGCGCACAGATGGCGGCACCCACGCCACGATCAGCTGCGACCGCTTGCCGCTAGATGGCGCCACACTCAATTGTAAGCAAACATTTATGGGGCAATGTTAAATTGTAAAATCAAATAAACTTTAATTTAAAAGTGTGTGAACAACAACAATTGTGTTTGACTTTGTTGTTGTTTTTATAGTTTATATGCTGTCAATAAGCACTTGGAAATTTACCCAATGCTGATGGGAATAACAATAGCCATAAAGCCTCTTAGTTCTCCACTAATCCTTCAATCCACCTGCAGAGCGTTGTATATTTTGCTTTGTGTTCGTTTTATGATTTGCTGAAGGCTATTACTAAGCTGTTTTGCAGTGTAGGTGTCTCTGTGTGTGTGTGCGTGTGTGTGTCCTACAACAACAAACAGAAACTTTGAGTGTTTTCATAGACATGAGACACATGTGATAAGTCCTTAAAGGGTGCGGCTTGGATTTTAATTTTAAGCTCTTAAGCTTAATTATAGACACATATATTTCAGCTGCAAATTGCCTTTTGCTTTGTAATTTATTAGCAAATTAATTCAACTGGTTTTGCAGAAATTATTTAATGCTTAAGCCGATTAGTTTTTAATTGAGCTTATTGAAGTTTAAACTTGCAATTAAAAAGTATAAAATATATTTTTATTTAATGTATTTAAACAGCTCAATCAGTTAATGAATTATGTGCATTTTTAGGCAAAGTTAAAGTGTATTCCCCATTCGACTTTGTATGCTAAAACTCTGCTGCCTCGTAAGTGCCTTGGGTCAGGCTTTGGCTTAAGTTTTCCACGACTTTTCCTTAGGCTTAGGCGTTTCACGAGGCAGGTGAGTTGGGTTTGAGAGACATGTCTGTAATGCCAATCACATCATACGATAAGCATTTCCGTTTCCGCTTGTAATCCAATACACACACACACAAACACACACACACTCCACTTTATATAGCACTGTCTATGAATCAAGTGTGTATCCAATCGAGTCCCGATGAATTCACTTTATGCCACAGACTGTTTTCCTTTTGCGTGCTGCTTGTGTCCCCTTTTTTTTGGCACTCGCCTCGCATATTTTGAGTGCAAATAAATTAAAAAGAGGGAAAAACTTCGTGCAATTCTTTCAAGCGAAAGAAACAACTAGAAGCATTAACGACTCTTTTTAAATTGCAACAAAATGTTGTTGTTTATTTACGCAAATTTTGTGTAGACTTTGGCTGACTGCCAAAAATTACAAAAGCCACAGAAAACACGCTAAATGCGATGCCATTTTTCTAGCATTTCAAATGGCAGCCAAAAACGCCAAACCAAAAACAACAGCAATAAAATAAGATTTATACTACAAGTTTATTATGGAAATATTTACAAGAATATTTGTTAACTTGTACATTAATTGTTGTGTCTTGGGCTCATACGAAAAAGGGGGCGTGTGGAGGGGCGGAAGGCGTAAAGGGATTGCTATCCAATTTGTTGTTGTTTTCACTTAAAGGTGGGCGGTGTTTTCACGACGCGCGGAATGTCATAAAAATCAAGTGAGAAATAAAATAAGAAAAAAGCAAAGAAAAGCGCCACAGAAAAAAAAACTGAAGAACATTGACAAAAATGTCGAAAATCATGACAAAGAGCCAAAAAGTCGGAGCCCAACAACAATTTATTATAGACAACTGTGTTCAGTCTGCATTCCATTTGTTTTTCCATCTCCTTTTCATTTAGTCACTCCCCATCTCGCTCACACTCGCTCTGCCTCACTGTGAAAAAAGAGGAAAAACTGTAGACAATTTGGACCCGCTGGAAAAGATCTGTTTGTGTATGTGCTCTGAGGTGCCATGACAACACACAGAGATATACACAGATACATATACGGCACGGGGCCAGCACTGATCAACGTAGGTGTATATATGTGTGTGTGTGTCGTTGTATCTACATGTGTATTTGTAGCTGTAGCTGTATCTCTGTCTGTATCTGATTGTGTATGTGAATTGATGCGGTTGATGTCGTTGCTGCTGCTGTTGAAGCATTTCATTAGCCACCCACACACTTGACGCACACACACACACGCATACATACACTGACACACACATACAGTAACCGAGACAGCACAGTCATGCATAAACACTACAGGAGAGCAGAGCAGAGCGCCTGGCATGTGGGCGTTGAGACCAGCACGCGCATTTGCTCTTCGAAATACCCTGTAAATAAAATTTTAATGATACGTATGTGCTGCAAGCAAAACATGTTTATATTAAACATTTATTTGTATAAAACATTTTTCTAATTTAAAGCTTATTTTTGTCACAAACTTGAGCCCAACTCGATTCTACTCGACTTACTCCGCTAAACTTACAACTTAGCTCAACTCTACCCACTTTTTATCTCATACTTATCAGTTGTGTACAGGGTATTTCAGCTGTCAAAGCTAGCTTACCACCCTCTTAAACCGCAAACTCAAAAAAACTCTCGAGTGTAGCACAATTTTCTGTCTAAATCTGACTTGTTGCATGTGCAACAGTTTTAGACATAGGCTTAGAAGGCAATCATGACGTCAATAAGGACATAACTTGCCAAGTTTGTATAACATTTTGCTTATTGTCCCTGTCATTTATATCTTTGCAGTTACCCAATTCGGCTGGAGCCCAGAGAATTCCATTGGAAAAGGCATTGGAAACTGTACAACATTCGAGTCAATTGATAACGAAAATCAGGAAATAATACACCTAAAAGTACACAACAGTTATAAGTGGTTTGCAAGCACTGACAAATGCCATATACACACACACAAGAAGTTAGTAAATGTATAAGTAAAGCATATATATTTATAACTTTTGGATAAAGATGTTAACTAGTTCGTCGAGGCACTAGAAGCACTGGACTCTGTTTCTAATGTTGCTCAACAGCGGCATTTTGGCAGGTAAGCAGTAATATAATGTTAATTAAATTGTTTATTTTAATAACGATTCAATATGTAAAGCTTTGAGTCTACAGTTTAACTGCTAAAGAATACAATTATATAATTTTTTCAGTGGTCGCCTTTTGAATCTTTACAAAAGCTTGCTTAGAGTTGATTAAAGCTCAGAGTTTCCTATGACAAAACTATCTTCATTTGTGTGTTATCAAGTTTAAGTACTAGAATTTTCTACTTTAAAATAGTTTTTAAGAAATGTTTAGTTTACAGAAGTATTAGTTATCGCCTGCTACACTGATCTTCCATCTTTCAATAGCTTATTGAATATAGTGCCAAAAGCCAAAGCAAATTATTCTCAAGGATATTTTAACAGTCCCTTAAATTAGAAGGAAAAGTGTATGGTTAGATAGGGGATATGATATCAAGTTATTGGTTATTTTTATACTCTCTGCAAGAGTATATTGGGTTTGTGCAAAAGTATGTAACAGGCAGAAGGAGGCGTGGCAGACCCCATAAAGTATATTTCCAACTATTTTGTGCAAACACAAAGTTTAAAATGACCAGAGATCTGTACTTAAGCAGATTTAACTTTCTTGCTTTTTTGGTTAACTGAAAGATACATAAAATGGATTATTGGTTGAATAGTTAGCTACTTTTCTAAACAATTTTAACCAAAATACGTTATAAACCCTACAGAACTGAACAAAGTAAACTTGCAGCACAGAGTATTTTAAAGTTAAGCGCTCGTGCTTTTGTTAAAGTAACTAATTGAGATCTGTAGTTGTTAATGCCACTACAGCGAGTGCTCACTGTGCTTCACCGATTCTGAAGAATATATCAAGTGTGTAGTATATTATGTATGTATGTGTGTGTGTGTGAGTTAGGTATGTAGCATGTTTTGTGTCTTTGGTATTAGCGGGGCGAGACCTACAACAACAGCTGAGCATGTATGTGTGTGTGTGTGTGTGCACACACAATGGACAGGCGGACAGAAGGACAAACAGACACACGCACAACACAACACACCACACACACACACAAACACATCGAGCGATGGTATTTCTTGGCGTTCAATTAACGTAAAACATTTGCCAAGAAAATTTCTCGAGTCTTTTTGGCTCGTTGGCCCGTTTCATTGGATGGCTTTAATGCCATGGCAACAGCGGAAAAGCAAGCAAGGAAAGAACAGAAAAATAAGGCTAAGAGTAACGCATAATCCAAAGCGTTCGATTACAGTTTTAATGAGGAGCAGCTTCAATAAAGTTTGCTTGAATTTATTTTGTTATCTTGAGGTCAATGAACGCTCTAAATGTGCACTGCAAATTTATTTAATTATAGTCGTAATAAATATATATACACTCGTTTATTTTGATAACAAACTTTTACTTTTTAAAATGCGTTATGAAGCGTCGTTTACTTGTGCTTTTCCTCAAATTTTGCTCAGTTGGATAAAAAGGAGGCAAATGAAAGTGCGTCATACAAATATTTGGGAAAATATTGAACGTCATTGCAGGCAATTTAGTTGAAATGTATCGCATCTCTCACTCACACACACAGCACCCATCTCGCTTGCACTCACTGCGTATGCTATAAAATATTCATGTGTATGAGTGTGTGCGTTTGGGGGCAAATGTGGTTGGAGGAAGGCGGAAAATCATCAAAAATTCAAGCACGCGTCTTGTGTAATACTCACACATGACGAGTGTGTGTGAGTGTGTGTGTGGCGGTGTGTGCGAGTGTGTTTTCGTATTTGTATACCTGTAGACACATCTCATAAAATCTGGTCGAAAAAACCAAAAAAAAACAAAAAGAAAACCAAATCAACAGTCGAATTTTCATGTTGTTGTTATTGTGTTTATTTGCAATTATTGCGCGCGACGACCGCAATAAAAGAAAATTAAAGTTTTTCCCCCATACGCCCTGTGGCTCTTGTTGTTGTTGTTGTTTTTCTTTCAATTTTCTTGCTGTCAGTCCGTGTCGCATCTTTTGGCTCGAGTTTTATGCCTTTCCCGTTGCCTCTCACCGTCTCCTTTCCTCTCTTTTTTCACCGCACTTCCTTCGTTTGTTTTTTCCTCTTTTCCCTCCTTTCCCCCTTTTTTTCTGCTTCATGCCTGACATTTGTGCATTTTGCATTTTACTCGACGTTCTGCCATTTCATTTGCAGCATCAAGTATTTTGGCCCTGTTCCAAAATGTTTGTGTCTTGTTGTCTTCTGTGTCGCCGCAGACGCAGGCAGGGGACTCGGGAGGTGGCAGAAGCGCGGTCGTGTACTGGCAGAAGGGGACAGTTAGTGATTAAGCGTGAAAATATCAGACTCATCATAGTGCACAGCTACTCGCTGTAGTCCAAAGGAAGAGCTAAAGAACTCAAAAGCAAACACAAGAAATCAGAAGCAGAAAAAAAAAGAAAAGCAAAAAATTCTCAGCGCCAAAAGACTATGCAAAATGGCGACACTTTCATCTTGTTGTTTTTCTTTCTAGATTTATTTGTTTATTTGTTCTTTCATTTTAGTTTTTTTTTTTTTCTCTCTCTCGATTTAAGTTATGTTTTGTTCTTAGTGCGCACTTTTGTTGTTGCTGCCAGAATTTGTTTGCAAATGAAATTAGTTGTTTCATGTTTTGTATGCTGTGCTCAAAGATCTTCAAATTGACCACATTTGAGTGTTATTGACACTACATAATTGAGGGATTTATAATTTTGTTCTAAAGATTTGTCAAATAAGAAAATGATCTGTGAAACATACAGGGCAATATGATTAACAGCTGTTAAAAGCGGGATCAAATGCTGTTAAGCTCGGTATGTTATGTTAAGAGCATGTTAGTTAGGGAACTGCTGTAACTGCTAATAAGTAGCCGTTAAGCTAAGCATGTTATGTTAAAAGTGGGATCAAAAGCTGTTAAGCTCAGTATGTTATGTTAAGAGCATGTTAGTTGGGAAACTGCTGTAACTGCTAATAAGTAGCCGTTAAGCTAAGCATGTTATGTTAAAAGTGGGATCAAAAGCTGTTAAGCTGGTTATGTTATGTTAAGAGCATGTTAGTTAGGAAACTGCTGTAACTGCTAATAAGTAGCCGTTAAGCTAAGCATGTTATGTTAAAAGTGGGATCAAAAGCTGTTAAGCTGGTTATGTTGAAAGCATGTTAGTTACGCCACTGCTGTTACTGTTGGCTTGTAGCTAGTAGTCAAGCCTAACATGTTATGTTATAAACATGTGATATAACCGTTTTTACAGCTATTTAACTATACGATGCTTATTGATAACTGATTGGAAGAGTGCTTGCTGCTTGATAACTTAAAGTACACTGTAATGCTTTGAATATAACATTTAAATAAGTAATCATTTGTATAAGTATTAAGTATTCAGCATAAGTATAAGTATCAAGTAGCATTGCCTTGCTGCTGCCTCTTCTTCTTCTGAATTCTCCATGTGTTTCGGCACAAAAAGCGAACAACAAATTGTAAAATACAGTGTTGTGTACAGAAATGTTTATACGAAACGTCATTAGAAGAACAAAACAAAAGAACGAAATCTGCTGGTCGATTTGTTGTGTAGGTACACGATTATGCATGAGTGTGCGTGTTGTTGCCTGCAGCTGCGCAAATGGCGACGACAGACAGCAGATGCAACATACGAGAACTATGAGAAGGGGCTTACATACAAACACACACACACACATATATACAAGCATGAATTATTTTGCAACTGTACATAAGCACGAAGAAGAAGGTGTAGGCGGTAAAGGAGGTGGAAGAGGGCATGGCGGTGTTTTCGTAACGCCTTTCGGCAGCACCTGTCTTGGAGGCCAAACGGGCCGAGCGTGTCAGGCGAATGGGCAACGAGTAGCCAGCATTTAGTGTGGGGCATTTGAAGCAAGAAAAAAAAAAGATTTAAAATTTCGAAACAACAAAAAAATGTTGTTTTTCAAAAGCAAAAGCACTGTAATTTAATCAGCAAGCAGCGCGGTGTGTACACAGGGGGGCAAGCAGCACACACATACAAATGAGTGACGTACATGGGCGAGACCAAAGCAGCGACACAGACGCAGGCACTCATTCTCTCACTCGCTCTCTCACCTATGAGATGATCACACGCTTTGCCGCAGTCGCAGCCGCAGCCGCAGCGTTGTCTATATTTAGACAGAAAATGCAAATGGCGGCACACACACAAACGCAGAGCATGCCTGGCAGAGAGCGCAAGCGAGAGTGTATAAGCGCAAGAGCGAGCAGGATGGCCACAGCAAGTGAGAGAGGGAGAGAGAGAGCGAGTGAGTGAGTGAGAGTGAACCCGCAAGCGAGTCACATGAATGCACTAATACATTGATAGAGCTTGGCAGCTTTTGGCGCATGCGTGTTGCGCTCTATCAAGAGGTGTAAGCAGCAGTGGAAAGGGAAGGGGAAAGGGAATGTGGAATGGGTAATGGGTAACGGGGAATAAGAACAACAAAAAATGTGAACTGATCGCGGCAGCCATTTTGAATAGTCGTAATGTACGGTTAACTAACGCTTAAGAAAAATGCCTGAAAAAATGCAAATTGTTTGCGTTTCATTTCATTTGGTTTCGTTTTCAATCAATTTGTTGCGCTTTATAAATAAAAATAAAAATAAAAAAGGATAATTTTTATAGATTTCACTGCTGCTGCGTGTGTATTTATGTCTGCTTGGTCTGCTTGCGTGTGTGTTTGTATGTGTTTGCAACACAAAAATATCCATAACTAAAATTAACATTTGTTTTTGTTTTATATTTAACTTTGCCCGTCTTATTTTGGCCAACTTGTTGTTGTTATTCTTGCCGAATGAATGGCAGACAACAGGTCGCAGCTTATAAATACTTACAACCACGGCACACACATGCACACACACACACTCGCACACCCATGCCTACCTTACTCCCCCTTGAATCAAGCATAGTAAGAAAGTTATCAATTAAATTGCAATTTGGCTCATTTGAAATAAACAATTGATTTCTCACTAATTGTGGTTTTATTTTATTTTTACACAATTGTATTTAGCATTCTGGCAGTTTATTTTCTTTTTAATAGATACATATTTTTAACAAGTTGGCACGTGCCACAGCTAAATCTGAACTTTTATTTATGCAGCGCCACACAGATACACAGATACAAATACAAATTGGTATAAACAGACAGACTGGCTTTTATATACACATACATATATGTATCTGTTCAGTCAGCTACTGCATCATTCTACTTTTTGTATATTATATTGTTTGTTTTTATTGTCTTATGTTATCCATGTTGTCTCGCTTCTTTTCGCAACAGTTTCCTACTGGGTGGTCCAATATTTCCAGCCACAAAGCCTCTAAATGTGCCCCAAAAGAAGTTTAGCGAAACTTCTGCACGCTGTAATCCACTGGGTAAAGCTGTCTACAGCTAATATGGGACATAAGTAGCACACAAATTGCTGAAACTAAACGTTGTTTAGGGATAGAAGAGCAGATTTAAATTTATAGAACTTTTTGACAGCTTAAAGTTTTAAATATTTAATAGATTTTTGATTCCTTTTAGGAACTCAAGTACAGCTCATATTTATAGATTCCTTAGAATAGCAAATCATGTCGAACATACGCTCTGTTGTAATACAGTGTTCTATTTCTAGTTATTGTTTCCATAATTGTCATGCAATCCAAATTAGGAAATACAATATGACACATCAACAAATTATAAAAATTATGAATGCGTATGTGTGACCAAAAAGGGGGAACCAGAAGGTGTAGGAGGAGTCGGAAGAGAGCGTGGAAAGGATTGCATGTGCGCCACCACAAATTAAACGTGTTCCGTTTCCCCAACTCCATTTACGTATACCAAAAAAAAAGGGGGGACGCAGCAGACTAAACAGATCCGACAGCTACTACATATATACATACATACTTACGCGGATATATACTTCTGTTGCATATTATGTACTTCCTTAAGTGCGTTTTCCCCAGTGTAGTTCTTTTTACCTACGCACTGATGCAGGCCGCGTCTCTCACTCTGCAAATGCCACGTAGAGCACGCGTGAGGCGGACAGAGATTTGCTCTGGGATTACGAGTACTATATACTACTATATGGGAAGACTGCTCAGTTTACTAATTGCTTCCGCTACTGCAACGCTTTGTGGCTGCCACTGCAGTTGTTGCTGCAGCATGAAGAAGTTTTTAGGGGTCTAGAGATTCATTTTAATTGCATTTCTTTTAACGGTAACATCAGCCAGAGTCCCAACAAGCACAACTGGTAGCAGGGACTGCGGTGTAGCGGACTCGACTGTAAGAAGCCCTGTAAGATGTGATCTTGAATAGACTTTGATCTTACTTACAAAACTTTATACTTAGGGACACTTATTATAAACTGCTAATCTTAGCTTAGCTGAGAACTACTCTACTTTACTATTTTATTAAAACACTACAAACTTTTTATCATGATCAGCGTGATAAACATAAACCCCAATCACCCGTACCTAACTCAAGTATTCCAAAGTAGTTTTAAAAGATGCGGGATTACCCCACATCTGTCATACTGTGGAATAGATTTCAGCACAGTATCCCCTATACTTTTAGTTCGGACAGTTTGCAGTAAACACATACACTTCTCCGCTGTTTGAAGTACCGGGTCTAACAACAAACTGAGCAGCCCCAGTCCGAGTCCCAGCCGCAATCTCAATCGCAGTCGCCGTCACAGTCCCTGAGTCAACGTATGGCCGCTGTACGTCTTACCTTCCCCCGTCTCCGTCCCCACAACGCTCTTCTCTTCATGTTGCTATCGATGGTGCCCGGACGGCGACGTCAATAACATTTGTGTCTGCGGGCTCACACACACACACATGCATATGTATGTGCATAACGAAAATCAAAGGAAACATATAAAAGATCTACATGCATACATATATAGTATATTTTCCTGCTAGCAGAGAGATCTGTTTTGAAATTGACGTTGTCTGGCGCTGTGGCTGTAGGTGAGAAACACACACACACACATACACACACACGTAGAGACACCAAGAGACAGCAGCTCGGCCCGGGTCATAAAATAATTTCAACGTAGTGTTCTGGGCTCTGCAGGCACTTGAGCTATGCGATCGCTCGATCGAGAATCAAGAATCGAGTATCGTATGCTAAATGCACAGAAGGAAGCCAAAGGATGTGCACACTTGAGACTAAGGCGGAAAACGGAAAAGGGGCGGGGTAGAGTTGGACCCGGGAAATGCGCTTGCTTGAAAACTAAATATTTGTTTCTCTCTCACGCCCTCTCTCTCACACTCTCACTCGCTGTCTCTTTCGGTCTGTGTGTTTTGTCTATCATTGACTTTTTGGCACATATACGGTTCATTTCATGAGCCGAATCTGCTGCCATGTGCTGTTCTGCCAACAACAAAGCCAACAACAAATTGTGCACACATGTTGCGTATGTTTTTGGTGTTTTGTTCGCTTTTACAGCACAGCATAATAATAATACTTATCGAGCAGACAGTCGGTAGTTCCTGCTGTTGCCCCCTCAACTCCCTCCAGTAGTGTAGTATTTTGTTTTTGGGTCGACATAACGCCAACAGCTGATTGAGCATACACACTTTGGTTATAAATAAGTATCTGTATATCGCGTGCAGGATTTGAATATATATTTTCCTGCATCAAATTATCCATCAACAGCTGAGCAACTGACGTCACAGCTCAACCAATTGATTTTTTTTCCTCTTTTTTAGGCAGAATTTTGAACTTTTCATTTCAGTTCAGTCAATGTGTGTGCGTGTGTGTTTGTGTGTGTATAAAGTTGGCTAAAAGGCGCCAGTGTTGTAGTGGAAAGGTGTTGAAAGACATTCACTTCCCATTTGCACTTCAAAGTTAACTCCGAGTGATCAAGGCGTGTAAGGCACTGAATGAAAGATATATGAAGTGGAAACTTGCAAACTTAAAGACTTTTAGCCAAGTTGGGTTAACAGAAAACTAACTAGGTAAATTTTATTAGCTGAGTGTGTCAGCAGTAATGCTCAAAAGTTTCGCTTTTTGGCTTTAATTTAAATTTTTTATGCTGCCAAGTTAGCCACAAGTTACATGTCATTCGAATGTTGTATTTGAAATGCGCACTGGAAGAGCTCTACCAGTAACTCCCTAATGCCACATCAGTCTTAATTCAAAGCATTGCGCACTTTTTGACGTTATGCAGAACAGTCGAGAGACATGTCTTTGCCTGTTCTGCTTTGGTTCGGGCTTGGGCTTGTGCTTGTGCTTTATCCATATGAGACATACTAAACCCAATGCTGTCATTGTGCTGCTGCCAAGCTACATGGAAGAGGGAGAAGGAGCGTGTGAGAGACAGAGAGAAAGAGTGCAAGTGCTGTGCCTGTCGCTTTGCATCAGCCTTTAAAGATTTATGGTATCCTTTCAACTTTAAACTCGTTACTGCGCTGACTGCATAAAGAGACAATGCCCCTTAGTAAGTTGGACTCATGCAAAGTGTGTGTGTGTGTGTGTATGCCACATGTGCGTATTGCTTATACCCTGTTAATTATTTAAGGGTTTAAGAGTCTTTTAACTAAACTATCATAACTTTCTGACAACTTTTAGAACTTTTCTGTCTATTTGTATTCCATTTTAAAGGGTATACAACAGTCGAGCCACTCTAGCCAACCAGCCTACTAAGCCAGCTCAGGGGGGCACACTCTTTTGCTACCCGTTCGTCGTCTTTGGTGCGCTTTGCAGAAGGTTACAGGGTACACAGTGTACAGCAGTGAACTGATCGTCATAAATTGCCTGTTGTTGTAGTTTTTAACGCTGCGCGAGGGGCGGCGTGTCGAGGACACGCCCTCCTTCGACTGTTGAGATTAATTTGCTGGCCATGTAGTGTTGTCATGTCAATAGAAAATTGTGTAGTGCGAGAGCAGTCGATGTATTTATTTCATTTACTTTTCAAAAATAAAGTCTAAACTTTGTTCTGTTTTTGTCTCTTCTCTTTGCAGCGAAACTTTTTGTACCTGTTGTTTGCACACGCAAAAGAAAACTTTAACAAGGTGAGTGTGAAAAATATATATATAACTGTATAGTATTTTCTGGTCATGCTAGCGGAAAATTCTCAATTCAGAGTTGCTCTCACACTTATTTATTTAGCTCTTTGTAACTGAGAGAAATGAAAAGTTTTTGTATCTTCTTCATGGCTTAACTTAAAACGCCGAGCACGTGCCGCGTATTATGGGGCATCTTCAGTTACTTCAACTGGTGAGAGTGTAGGAGTGTGTGTGTGTGTGTGTGTGTGTGTGCCAGTGTGTGTTTGTTGTGCACAAGGCAAATATTTACACTCAATGGAACATAATAAAGACATTAAAAATATATCATATTGTGTGAGGCTTTGGCAAGTGTAGCTGTGTGTGTGAGTGTGTCCTCTGTGTGCTGGTGTGCTTGTGTGTGTGCGTGGGACACTTTTCTTTATCGCCCACCCACAAGCTGTCAATTTCTCCCCCCCTCACACTGCCTGCTTGTCTATCTGCTGTTGTTGTTGCTGGTTTTGTCCTACACCTGCCCATCGAAGCATAACAACCTTCTTTTACTCCAAACAGTTCAAGTTTTTTCCTCAGCCTTGTTTACCTGTCTCGCTCTCCCTTGTTCCCTGTCCCTCTCTTCTCTTTCTCCCTTGATGTCTTCCTCTGTATGACAGACAGTCAAGCAAAATGGCATAGTCATAATGATTGATATGCATGCTAGCGAAATGTGATGCTGATTTCAAAATGATTACCTGATGTCTGCTCTGTTCTGGTCTGGTCTGGTCCTTTTGCCTTGACAGTTCACGTATTCGAATATTCAATATATTCAATTAACTGAGTGCTATACTTTTGCTTGAAATATGAAGCTCTAGGTTGGCTAAATTTGCGGGTGTTCAATTATGTTTCAGTTGGTTCAATTATGTTTAAAAATAAATATTTGAAAACTAGGCAGTAAACTGAATTTTAAAGTGAAAAATTTACATAGTTTGTGGTTAGAAATCATATATTATAAAGTCTATTATATATATCTTATATATTTGCACGAATTAAATATCTGTTTATATAACATTTTTATACTTAAAATATAAAATATAAATGTCCATTCTTTGACTCACAGATTCACGGTATCTGTATCCAATTTCATTAAGTACTTTTTATTGTTTAGTAACTTTTGCCCAGCTACCATTAAATATAGACTATTTTTGTTAATTGTCCTTGAGCTGATTTGCTGAGCTTAGCAAACTAAATTTAGTTTGTTAGATTTCCCAGTCACATTTCACTCTTATCAAAACGCACTTATCAATGAATTTTAGATGAATAGAATTCGACATAAAACCCGAAAAGTAGTAGAGGTAAAAGAAAGAGTAGGAAAAATCACTTATTCACTTGTCCAAATCAATTAAGTGTCGTTCTAACAATTTTGTAGTTTACCTTGACGTGTGTGTGTGCGTGTGTATGTGTGTGTGGCTACTCTAGATACTGTATCTACGATTGAGATGGAGATACAGTTAGAGATACGGATATAGTGGGTTTATATGTTGGCTGTACTTTTGAAAGCATCCATTTCAATTATAATTTTGTGTGGCATTGTGTGGGCAGCGTGAAAACCTTTTATTGCACGTGTCCTTGCCAAGGTATTTGCATGAAATATTCGTCCTGGCAGCTTGTACAACTTTTATTTGTGCCATTTGTGCGCTGTCACACTGTCGAATCGGTGGATAAATGTAGGTTTATCAGCCAGCAAAACCCCCCAAACCCCACTTCCACTAACCTCTGCAAATTCCCACAACATTCGCTCTGAAAGTGAAAATGTGTCAGTTTGTCAAAAGTGTGCAGCAATTGGGAAAAAGGCTTATTTAAAGCCAAAAACAAAATTGTGTATTAAAATTAAAAAAAATGTAAAGTTTAGGTTTAAATTTTCGAATGTGAGCAGTTAACAGTTGCAAGTCAATGCAACTGACAAGCATTTACTGCATAATAGCATGTCAAGGGGATTGAAGGGCTTGGGAATGGGCAGAGGGGGGAGGGGGGCCGGCAGTGGGGTTGGGGAGGCGTGTCAGGCTGTCATGGCCACGTTTTGTAGCCACTTTAAGAGCCTGGCGCGTCGTGTGGCAGCAACAGCTTCTCATCTGCTCATCATTGATGCAAACAGTGAAATGCTTTCACCGCTGCTCTCTTGGCTGCCCGCTCTCCCCTTTCCACTGTTTGTACCCCATACAAACACACACAGACACACACTCACATACATGTCAAGGTAGCCTTATTGAAGCTGACAGGCGGCTGCCTCTCTCTGGTTGCCACTGTGTGGGCGGTGGCAGCAGCAAAATTGATTAGATTAGGCAACTCGAAGCGAGACAAACCATGGAGTATTTATGCCAAAGGAGCAGTAACAAGGCCAGGCTTAGTGGAGTGGGGAGGGGGGGAGTGGGTAGGTGGGGAGGGGAGTAGTGGTACTGCTCTTATTGCCCGTTTAGACATACTTCAGTTGACAAGAACAGTTTCGGGCTTTTTCTGCTGCTTCACATTTACTTTCGTCGCTTTTCTTTTATTTTGTGTGGATGTTGAGCTTAAGCCAATATCTAATCACATTTAAATTGTGCTCAAAGCACAAACACACACACACACACACTCCTTACTCCACACACACTCCTGTTGTGTCGCTTATTTTGATGAACGATTGAGAGTTTAAGCGCCTTTTAAGACATGCGATTGAAATGTAATTAGGCAATGCTAATGCCTCGATCCTTTGGGAGATCTCGCTATAGCTTCTTCTTTTTCTTCCTCTTTCTTTCTTTACACCCACAAGTAATTACTGCCCCTAATTGCTTCTGGCAATACGCTTCCTTTCTTATTTCGCCTTGACTCGCATTTAAATTAAGTCAACAACAAGGAGTGGAGAAAAATAAACTTGGTCAATTGGAAATGCTGTGCCACAATTGAGAGATTGCAATTTAAGCTCTGTTCTTATTATGCTATTATGCAAATATTTTTGTCATTGATGAGCAAAATATTTGGTCTAAGAATAAATGCCATTAAATGCCAGTATTTCAAAGAGTAATTTATGAAATGTAATCCTTCGAAGGCAAGTAAAAGTAGAGTTCAAGTTTGGGAACTTTTCTCAATATTTATACTCTTCGAGGGTGGAATAATTGTTTGCCAAGAGTTTTGGATGAATTTGGTAAAGTGATTAAAGTGTTTGTAGAGGAATCTAAGCGGCGATTAGGTGGGAAGTGAAAAAATTAAATGCATGCAAGTAAAATAAAAACTGTAAACGATTTCATTCAATTTCTGCGCATACCCTAGACAAATGGTGTGCATAGGGTATGTGAAACATGCTGTTATAGTAATGCACACAAAGTGAGACGATTTCAATACAAAATATGTGAGGAAAACTACCTACGCAGCGTTTACAACAACTTGAACTTATAATTGTTGTAGTTGCAGTTGTAGTTGTTCTGATTGCTGTTGTTGTTGATCTTGGTTGGGGTGCCACGTTGTAGAACCCTCTGCGTGGTGGCAAAGACAACACAAATGTCGAACGCAGACCAAGAGACAGAGCGGGCAGGAGTGAGGGAATGCAGAGAAAAAGCGGTTAAGTGCCTTTGGGTGGGCGACTGCAGTCAAGTCGGACTCAACACATTGCCACTAAAAAGTGCGCATGTGTCGCCGCATGTTGCACATATGTGTGGCACGGCTGCAGCTACGGCAAACTGACTCTGGACATGGACATGCGCGAAATGCGAGCAACATTTTTATTGAATTAACTGCAGAAGGCGACGACTCGCACAGCTCTGCAGACGCTGGCAGTTGTCGCCATCAGCAGCAGCAGTAGTAACTTCAGCATCAACAGCAGCATCATTATGATCAACTCTCTGGAGGCAAGGGTGTTAAAAGTCACAAGGACACACGCACGTTGCAGTTGCAGATGCCGCTTCGAGGTCAAATGCAACATTTGCATTACCATATTGTCATATGCTATGACTACTGCCAATGCTACTCCTGCCCCTACAACTCCTCTTACACTACAACTCCTCACTTTCAAGTCTGCAACATTGTGTGGCGCCCCTTGAAGTTGTTGCCTGTGACGACGCGTGATTTTTACTGAATTCATTTAAGTATTTTCTGCTGAATTATTAGCGACAACAGTTACAGATATTAAGACAAAGGATTTGTGAACTTCAACTCTAAATAGGCGTAAAGTAAATGAAATAATAATCGTATTAATCGAACCCTTTGTCCATGACTCAACTATTTCCGGTGTCCTACACTCAAGTGTATGTCAAATCAGGAACGCCTTAAATTTATATATATAACTACCAATCGATATAACCAATTACAAGTTGAGTAAGTTCCTCATTTTTTAAATTATATGGTTATTGCACCTTGAACCGATGTCCGACCCTTAAAGCCTTGCTTGCTAACTAATGGCTTTCAAACTTACAGTCAGCTGTCCCTTAACGGTTAACTAGTTAACTTCATATATGAATATAGTAATGAAAGTCAATACTTTTTGTTTTACGGGCAGATAAGGAACCTTTAAGGCTACTTGTTAGTGCTTTGAAGCTAGGTTTTTAAACTGATTGGGTCGATTTAATTAAAGTTTAAAAGAGGTTTCAACTTAGTGTCCTATTGTAACTTTGTAACACACTCAAAACAAGTGATTGTTTAAACAAAAATATATTTTTTTTATGCTCTTTAGTGTTTATATAGATTAATGACGGTTCAAAACTCTTTTTTTTGTGTCTGGTAATACTAACGTATTTAGGAAACGTTTATAGAGCAAATTGTATTTATGAATTCTTGAATGAACCTAAAGGACACTCAGTGCTTGTGGGTCACATTGTAATGCCGTGTGCTTTTTTTTTATGCTGCCACACGCAGGTTAACAAAGTTTTTATGGAGCAAATCGTCAGGAAGCAGCCTAAAGCACTCGAAAGTGGGCCCAAAAACAAGGACAATGCGTTGTGTGACATGACAGAATAAAAGCACGACAACAACAACAACAAATAAAAATAAAAAAAGAATAACACAGAAAGTATGAAAGGAAAACTGAATGAAACGAGAGTCGAATAAATAATCAGACAAACAGACAGACAGACAGACAAACATGCTCGAATTTGACAAAGGGCCGAGGGGCCGTGAAGAGGTGGAGAGGTGGGAACACGGATACAAAGATACCAAACGAAAACCAAGGAAACGTATTGTTGATGGCAGGGGGAGAGTGGGCGGTAGGCCTTTGGGGGAGGCAGCTGTACATCAAAATGGATAATTAACATTTATGAGCAGGCAATAGAGCGAGTGCTGCTTTCAAAAGCCCAGCGAGAGTGCCATAGCGAGAGAGGGCACAATGTATGGTGCGAAGAAGGGAGATGGGGGCAGGTGCGTAGCAATCGAAGTGAGCCGCAAAAGGAATTTCAGAAAAATAACTGTTGCTGCTGGAGATGGACAAAAACAACAACAACAACGTCGGCAGCAACAGCAGCAGTACAACGAACGGCTGTTCCGCCTCTGTCTGTGTGCATGAGTGAGTGCAAACAAAAACCATATGTTTCTTGTTTGACTCTGCGTTTCACTCAAACGTTCGGTCGATTCGTGAGGCTTTTGCTTTCGTTGTGAGTGAAAAGTTTTCACTCAGTTCGACAGCGACTGCGCGCTCCTGAGTGTGAACGCAAACTGAGCGTGTGGGTGTGAGTAAGCCAGAGCGCCAAAGAGAGCGTGTGGGAAAGAGAGGGTCAGTGCGAGAGAATAAGTGAGCGTTGTGTCGATGTATGTGTGATATTTTGTTACACAAAACAGAAATCTGTTGCACTAATACAGGCACAGGAACCGTTAGAATGCCCGTGTGCCTGTAGCTTTTGCCCACTCACTGCTCTCACTGTGTGTGTGTGTGTACGGCAGAGTGTTTGTGCATTTGTATTCGTGCTGGCTACGCTCGTTTGCCATACAACGACGAAGAACATTACGAGATTCATTCGACATCCTCACTGCATTCACGACTCGCGAGGCTACACACACACACACACACCGCATACACTCAAACACTTGCTCGCACACACTCGCGTTTAGCGATACCGATACCGATAGATACCGTGCCGTATCCGTGTGTCTCTGTCGGCCGTGCGACTACGTCAACGGCTCTGCTTGTCCGTCAGTACGTTCGTACGCGTTCGCAACGCCGCTTCTTTAGTTCCCAGATCTCCGCGTTCCGTTCGCGTTTTGTGCCGCGTTTTCTTGCGCGATTGTTTCATTCGAAAAAAGCCAATTCAAATAAATAATATATTAAGAAAAGCCAGCATAAATAAATACAACAAACACAAAAAGAAAAGAAAAGAATTGAGGGCAAAAAAAAAAAATTAAAGAATAATAATAATAAAAGGTGCAGGCAAATGAGGCAAATGATGCCGCTATGCGCTATAATTTATTTTTACTCCAATCTATAAACAATTTTGACGTCTATTTCCAAAAATACACTTTTTGAAAAGGAAAATATATACACGAAATAAAAATAAAACTAAAAACAATGCGTATGCCACTTATAACATTTTATTTTTTAACGTTTTATTTCGCGAGGTGTTGTTCCGCCCGCCCCCTCGCCACGCCTCCGTCGTTCATCTCTCCCCGCATTAAGTGTTTGCCTCGCCTATCGCGACTTCTGTTTATAAATATTTACAATTATAACAATTCGAATTGAATTTACACAAAACCAAAATAACGAGGAACACAAAATAAAATAAAAAACATTATTGCATTTGTGTGTTTTTATTTGCCAAAGAAGCATAAATAATACAAATTTTAAAAACGAAATAAATATTTAATATAAAATGAAATGAAAACAAAACAAAAGTAAATAGAGACTAAAAATCGTGTACAACTTTTGAGAGACAATTTAAACGATTTAATTATACAGTACATTTATTTTGTATGTAACATTTTTGAGACATTTTAAACAATTAAACATTTGCTCAATTAAAGTGGAATTTCAAAGATTGCAAATCATGTAAGTTGGCCATAAGTGTATGTTAGTTTTAAGTAAATTATTGGTAAATAGTTAAAGGAACTTCATGACGTTCTAACTAAACAAGTTACTTCATTTATTAGCCGCATACTGACGTCATCGTGTATATCAGTTAACATTTGCAATCAAATTTCTTATTGATAGAGGCACACACACACGCACTCGCTAACACACACACACACACACACATATATACGCGCCAATTTATATCGCGCCTTTTACTTTTCTTATTAATTTCGCTCTCTTTTGATATTTTTCGTGTGTTATTTTTTTTTTGCATTTAATGCTCAAATGTTTCAAAACTCAGATACACACAAACATCTGCTCATTTCCAGCACAAGTGTGTGTGTGTGTAGACTTTTGCCAAAACTGATAAGCTGCCAATACAGTAACAGTTACATGCATGAACATTCATGTTTATATGTATGCTTTCAACGAAGTTCAAATCCATTTCCACTGCTTCACACGTTATCAGTTCTTGCATGTAGTTCTTGTTGCTTCTCCTCCTCCTCCTCCTCCTCCTCCTCCTCCTCCTCCTCCTCTTCCTCCCACTTTTCCCTGCCTCCTCCAACTGAACAATTGACTGAATGAACGAATTAATTATTGACCGAATGCCTCTGATAATTGTCAAGACAGTTTGCAGTTTTTGCACTGCATTCGCAGGGCTCTGTAAAATGTCATGCAAAAATCTGTCACTCACTTTGTTTGCCTTATCGACATGTCTGTGCATGAGACATTGCACTTCCCAGTAGTTCTGTCCAACAGTTGAAACACCTAGAAAACTTGCAAATTACCCATACACACATGATCTAATAGTTTGCCGGAAATTCGCTATAAAATAATTCATTAACAGAGTTACAACTGTTAACTGGCTGTTAACATATTTATGCTAGCGTCACACTGTTAACAGTATTTAAAGCAAACCTTTCTGCTACTTCGGCTGCTTTTAGTTCTTCGCATAAACGAAACTTAATCTTTGAGATAACCAACATCTGATAGCATATAATCATTGGTTCTTGCTGGGTTGGGAGCGGAGTGGGAGGTTAGAACTTCTTATTGACTAGCCAGCGGGGGTTTCACGCTCGGGGCACAAAGGCAAAACCTTTGCCCTAGGCCTCAAGCGGAGTGCTAATCGCATCAAACAACAAAATGCGAGCAAACGCGAAGTTATTTCTTATCAATCAATAATTTGGCAAAAGAAACAAAGTTTGAAGTGTGGTTGCGTTTTTACTGCTTTTGCTTTTATGATAACAACAAAATTTGCAATCGAATTCTTTTTTTTTCGCTCTACAAATTATATAGATAAGGATTGTTGTTGTTGTCGCACTATCTGAAACGAGAGGGAGAGTTTTTCGGCTCGTTCTTATCACAGAACGGCAAAAGGTACCCAAGCAAATGCTATACAAATACATATAGAAATTATATATAATATATATTAAAGCTTATTCTTGTTGTTTTTGTTTTTGTTATTGTTGTCTTCAGTTGATGAAGTATTTGTTGCTGCGATTGTGTCATATTTTAATGATTATTATTATGATTTCTTTATTGTTCTTGTCTTTTATTTTTCATTCTTTCGATTTTTTTTGTATACATTTGTTTATTTTGCACACTCTTCCGCCTCTCTCAGGTCCCATTCTCAGCTTTTTCTAATATTTTTTATAACGTTTGTAGCCCTGATAAGATATGATGCCATAGAGCAGTCCATGATAGTCCCGTCCCCGTGTTTCTCGTTAGAGCATAGGACGCGCGTCTTCCAAAAAATACTAAAGGAACCTTGAGTCTGCTTATCGTACATCGTTAATGCAATTGAAAAATGTTTGCAATTGCAAAATTGATAAAAAGTAGTAAGAAATAATTGCCAAATAGCTGACAGAGCAAAGAAACTACGGCAGGCAGTATTAGATCATCTCGAAATGGTTTTAGTTAGCAAATGAAATGTAGTTATTGTTATTACAAATTAAATTTATTATATTTAATTTTCTATAAACTAGAGCTACTGCTTTTAAAGAGTTTTTAATATCAATAAATATCAATCTAAATAAACCTTTGTTTCACTTGCTCATTACCATGATAAATGAGTTGACTAAATAATTTATGTTTTGCGTCTACCATTTCATGACTTTAAGGATAAAGTTTCAGTTGACTAACTATTTCTAAAAGCGACAAAAAATGTCAAAACATTAGCGGAACTAAAGGAAATGTATTCTCGCCTTTGATGCGGCTCAATGGCAGCGGCAACGAGGCGTTTCAGGCGCGTTTTAAAACGCGACGTTGCGCGTGGCGTTAATTAAATTGAGATTTACGAGTATAACAAATCGTCAGATGCGTGCTGAGTGCGAAAGCATTAGCACTACACAGAGGGCGGAGATATAAACAGTGCCCAAAAAAAAAAAAAAACACTCGCAGCGCATCCCAATCAGATCATTACCAGCAAAAAAAAAAAAAAATGAAAACAGTTGATTAATCTCTGGTTTAAATTGTGGGCGAGTTTGAGTTTTGGGAGCTGAACTTCAGAGCTCCAAAAAAGCAAAAAGAAACGGAGCGAAAGGCAAGAATGTTTAAGGCGAAATAAGTAATATAATTTGTAATGAATTGAAATGAATTTGTTGCTGTTGTTGCAAAAACGTGTTTATAAATTTATTATTTATTTAATTTTGTTGCTGCAATAAAAATGAATTTTATTAAAGGTCTCTCAGTGCGTCAGGGTGTGTGTGTGTGTGTGTGTGCTATGTCAAATTTTGCTCTGAGCGTAACCGACGAACTGGTTTTCCAACTCACCCAAAAGTTCATTCATCCAAATAATACGGAAAAGTTTAAAATTTGCATAAATTACTTACAGTAAATCGTAACAACAAAAGCAGCAACATCAGCAACAACAACAACAACGTTGACAAACTGCTGCTAATTGCAAGCGATACATTTAATGGTATTAATTTAAGATGTTTCATCCAGAAGAAAACCACGAAATCCAAACAAAATGAATCATTTCAGTGAATTTGTTGCAAACATTTTTGAAAGGAAATAGCAAATTTAAATGACTCTTGTTACTACCTTCATTTAATTTAAATCAAACTCTTACTTATATACTTGTATTGTGTGGTTATTCGTAGAATTATAATTACTTGCTAATCGAATGAGTTGTGAGTATGCAATTAAATTCAAATATTAATAATAAACACTCATTTTGGCGACAACTTCCTCAATTAAATGCGAGTGCAAATTAATTCACAAATTTCGTATTTCCAACAATTTTTGGCCAATTGCCTAATGATCTGTAGTTAGAGATCTCCGTGGTTTTTGTGGTCTTTTAGTTTTGCTGCCTTTTGGGCCCAATTAAAATGCCGCTTCTAATTGCCAACGCAGCAAAGAACTGTGTAATAACAAGTCGTCTTGACACACATGCAACCAACGGAATCTTTTCTCTATCTCTGCTAATTTCCTTGCTTCCTTGCTTCCTTCCTTTTGTTGTTGTGTTGCTTGTTTTGGCTGTGCTCAAGTGGCACAAAGTTTGTGGCGACTGTGGCGGCTGCTGCTGCTGCTTCTGACCCAGTCAACTTGCAACTGCAACCACAAAATGTTTAATTGTCGCCGTCTATGCAAACAAACTGTGTTAAGTTTTGACCCCAGGGCAGCACTTTTAACACTTGCAACACCAAGAACCACAGCAACTGCAACACTTGGCAACGTCCATGTCCGGGTTGATTAGCAAAATGTTGCAACGTCACTTGCAATTAGCCATAGCAAGTTTTGGGCCTGCTTTGCACTAAACACTTGAAATTTTATTGTTTCTTTCCCCTTTTTTTCTGCCTTTTTTTGGTAACACGCATTCCAATGACGTGTCAGTTTGATGTATTGCCGTTTTTTTTATTTACTCGGCCACTTGAAGCGTTTAAGTGACTATCTAATCGCTAAGTGGCAAGTGGCAGCAGCAGCAACAACAGTGAGAGCAAAATGCAGATTTTGATAAGAAACTCACATCGATAAGTAAACGAAGCAGCAACAATAAAATGAGCAATAAGAAAATAACAAAGCAAAGCATTTAAAAATATGTTTTCTGCTTTGCTTTCATTCCCGTAATTAATGTTAATTGAGAGTGAGAGAGTGACACTAAACTTAATCCAAGGACAAGACTTAGCTGAGCTTAAGCAGCAGCTCTGTTGAACACAAATTAAATTGGAAATTCAAGACATTTTTAAACTACTTTAAGCCAAGAGCTCAAGTTAGTGTGACTCTAAACACATAAATGCTCAATTTTGGCATATAAACTCTTTTTTTAAGGCTTAAGTAAACTGTTGACAATCATTCTGGCCACGTTTTAGCCATAAATAAAAGCATTTTACTGAATTAGTTGAGACAAATGGCTTTGTCTCTACTCGCATATCAAACAGAGCGCTTATAAGTATGCTATAAATTCTGTAAAACCAATTCCAATTCCTGTTTGATTATGAAATATCTTCAGTTTTTTAATAAATGCCGACAACTCCTCATATTGCAATCGTAATGTTAAATTAATTTTGCATTTATATATTTTAATTAACATTTTGAACGTATCAAATGATTTTTCTGCGGTAGTATGTGTGTGTGTGTTACACATGCGGAATAAAATACTTTAATTGCCAGCTGCTAAGCGACATCTCAAAGCAAACTCAGTGCGCAGCGCCTCCGTACGCTCCCCTATGCCCTCGAGTGTTAACCGCTAAGCAGCTTCAATTATTCATGTTGCTCGTGCTCTGTTCAATGACGCACTTCTCTTTGTTTCTCTTGTTGTTGTTGCTGTTGTTGGGGGCCTTTCAATGCGGGTATTTATCGCGATTGTAGGTTGAGCTTCGATTTGTTGTTGTGTGTGTGTGTAAAGGGTGTGTGTATGTTCATCTGGTTTAACTCATGTGCGTTTGCAACTTGAGGTCAATGCTTATCGACATCTCTTAGCTAAATATATGAACTCTATAGAGTTCTTACTCAGCAATCACTAATCGGATACAAAGTGCGCGGTTTAGTGACTATAAAGGTACCCATATCACTCTCGATGATTACGTTGATTGTGTGTGTGTGGCAAACAGCAAACAAATCTTCTGTTTATTGTCAATATTAATCGAGTATCCTTTTTAGCCCAAAACTCAGATTATGACAACTTAATTAACACTAGTTAAACTGTTTGTTTAACTATGTAATTAAATTCTCCACACGTGCCAAAATATTATATTACATTTCCCTCCACTTTACCCGTATTTCTAATAGCTTTAAGTTAGTTTCAACACAACGCTGCGTATGTGTAATGTGCTAGTGACAAATTAGTCAAAGAATTCGCAAATTAAATAAACTTGAATAGTCCGGGGTGGCAGTGACTAAACGAAATCATTTGCTCACTCAACAGTCAGCAAACCAAGTATTACTAAATAATGGAAAGTATTAACTATTTATAAAATACTCTTTCTTTATCGGTTTGCCTTGGGATCGCAGCGTCATTCGTACATTATCGATACTGTATCGATTCAGAGTTTGTCTTCCGCCTTTTGTGCCGCCTAGTCCACATACATATCTTTTATTTCAATAATGACAAACATATACGAAAGGCACGCACGCTTCAGATAATCATTTTCGTATCGAATTTTTCGTTTTTCCTCCTATTTTTTTGGGTTTCTATTCAGTTTTTTCCCTACTGAAATCGAGGGCTCTACGTCAAGGTTGCCGCACGAGGAGTTCTCACTCCCTACAACAAATTTTCCACATTTTCACCCATTTGCCCCACCAGCTGGCTGGCTGGCAGTCCAGGGTTGAAAGCTGAAACATATTGCGTAGGACGTCGTTCATATTGTTGTCCCACTGTTGTTCTTGTTGTTGCTGCGTGAGGCGAACACATTTCTAAGCAAACGTTGCCAAGGCAGCAAAGTTCCTTTTTGCCGGAGGGAACAAACAAGCAGCTAGAAGCACACACAGGCGACAAAAAGGACAAGACGACAAACAGACCGAGAGTAGGTTGAAGTGGATGGATAGAGCAGTGAGAGGGGGTAGTGTTGGTAGGAGTACTGTGAGCTGTAAGCGAGGGGAGTACGAAGCAATTGAAATTCATCTGCCTCGATTTCCGGCATTCGCACTCGGAAATTTGCGCTTTCCCGCCGTGCCTGGACCTTTCTCTGAGTGGGTATGTGTCTGTGTGTTTGTGTTTGTGTGTTGCGTAGCGAGCAACAAGAATTGTCATGTTTACACAGCCAGACACACGCACACACACAGACACATGCAAGTTAGTCTGCTCGCGTTTTGAGCCACGTGCCTGTTCAGTAGCCGCAGGCAGCTTTTATATATTTTACATGCCCTGTAATTGCGCACAATTGAAGAGTATATATGCTGCTAGCAGTATACGTAACTAAACTAGAAAAAAATGTTAACAGAGGTGTGAAATGTTAATAACAGCTGCACTTGAGCACTTAACAGACTGTAAGCAAAATTAATAGCAGCTGCTGTTAAGTTAGACTTGCTGTTCAATTCAAGTTATTACGAGGTATTTTAGGGCATACACTGCTTCTGTAGTTATTTGTTGTTGTCGATTGTTGTTGACAATTATTATGTTAATATACATTTAGTTGATAGAAATTTGGAAACTGCAGGAATTTATGCCAGGAATTTCCACTCTATTTTAAATTGTTTGCGTTGTTATTGTTATTATTTTTGTTTTGCTTCTTCTTCTTGTTTTTTCTTTACTTAAGCAAACAAATAAAATTGTTTTCACTTTAAACTTGGGCTAAATAAGTTTTGAGTTTGTTTTTTTATGTAATTTCCTTGTGCTTTGATGAATAAATAATGTACTCATTGCGCTTGGGAACCTACTGATTTGGGGCTGTGTGTAGTGTGCGTTAGGTGTGTGCTTTAGGTGTGCGTGGGCACCTGAAGGACATCAAAGCGTACGCAGGAAATGGCGCTAATCACGCGTGAGAGCGTGTCCAGCGAACTGCGTGCCAATGAAGGCCAAAAGCGATGCCAAGGTAAAAAGTTGTTGACTAAAAAGGAGAGCAAACGATTTGCAATGGTCACTCTGGGCACATAAATTAACCCAAGTAATGTCCTTAATACGACACAGATACAAAGCCACATCTATAGAGCCAAAATGGGTCACAAATGGTCTGGACTTTGGTGGTGCATTGAACTTTCGGCACGTGGCCAATGAAGCTTCAACAAGTTGCCTGCTCCGACACTCGCTCCGTCCCCTAACCGACTCTACTGCTTACCTTCGAGCATCCTTTTGAAGTTGGCAACTAAGTGGGTTAACCCACTGTGGCTTTCTAGTCGCCCCCTGTCGCCTATCAGTAGGTTCTATTAGATGATTGCTCATCCCTTTGGAATTCAGGATGTGCTTTGTTTAAGTTGTCCACATGGTTACACTCATATCAATTCATTTTATTCTTTATTTGCAGATACCTGACAACACTTTATACAGCAACATATTTATTTAACTAAAGAAAACAACAACAATCACAACTGCAAACAATAAAAGGAAATATATATCTACAACAAACATTTGTCGTTTCGAGAAGCCGTCCAGCAGTTATATACAGAGCCATATTTAAATATATTGAGAGTGGGTGCATTATATGTGTATTAAATATGCCCAACGTCTGCCACAAGAACAACAGCAACAGCAAGGACTAAGGACTCTTACCTACCTTATCAGCCAAGATAACAGCAACAGCAGCAACAACAACAATAAACACAAGAGCCAGAAGAAGAGGAACAACTTCAGCTTGAAGTATAATAGATAAATTCATCATTATTATTTCATTTGAGTAACAAATCTGAATCGAAGGAGAATCTGTTGCCATGGGTCGCAAAAAAATTCAAATTTCACGCATCACCGACGAGCGCAATCGACAGGTGAGTTTAACGCTGCGTATGCGTAATTTCATCAACAATTTCTGGCTACTTCCATAGAAATTGTGCAAAATTTATTACTTGAAAGAAAACTTTGAGAGTCTGAGTAATTTCAATTGAACTTAAATGGTATCTTTAGTCGGAAAGAGGTGAGGCAGATCATAAAAAAGAGCAAATGGTCAGCAGTAAATTCAATTGCACACCCAGCAGGAACATGAGTCACTAGGAAGCCGGAAAGCTAGTTAATTTTCTGTTAAGTTCAAAGCTAACGAACTAGTTTAGTTAGTAAAGTAAAATTTATCAGGCTTCTGTTTTAAATCTAGCGAACTAGTTCCAAAATTCAAACTTATTTCAGTTTCACTTTAAATTAGTTTCCTTTAAACTTAATTGACTAATTTTGAAGTGTGTTCGTAGTTGTAGACTTATTAAAGACCAACAGTTAGCAACTGTTGCTTTCGGTGTATTTGAGCCACTTGTGCATGACGTGCGTGACTGTGTGTGGACTTTCCCATCATACAAAGGACATTTGTGGCATCGTAAAGGTTAATGCCTAACCAAGTCGTAAACGCGTCATAACTGACAACAAAACGAACACCATTACTCACACACATACACACCCGCGTACACACACACTTGCACAACAATAACTTGTCCTCTGGCCTTGACTTGGCCATAATCGATTCATTACCAATCGCAGTTAGCGTACAAGAGGCTAGCGTCTAATTACATAAATATTTGAGCAGGCAATTGAAGAATAATTTTGTAAACTTTTCCTTTATTTTTGTTTCTTTTTCTTCCTGTTCTTCTTTCGCCACACGCCCCCCGCTACCGACTACGAACTGCGCCTCAGGTGACCTTCAACAAACGCAAATTCGGCGTTATGAAGAAGGCCTACGAGCTGTCGGTGCTCTGTGACTGTGAGATCGCATTGATCATCTTCTCGTCGAGCAACAAGCTATATCAGTATGCCAGCACCGATATGGATCGGGTATTGCTCAAGTACACCGAGTACAATGAACCACATGAATCGCTGACCAACAAGAACATAATTGAGGTAAGTTGAACGCTGTCAGGCATTATTTACTCGTTACTCGTCGACCGTTGCTCGTTATTCGTCACCCGTTACTCGTTATTCTTCACTTTGGCAGTTGGCAATCGTCGTTTGTCAATGTTCGCGAACTTTGTGTGAAGTAACTCGCTGCTCTATACACGTTACTCGTTACAAAAGTAACTCGCTACGTGTAGTCGTTACTTCCCTCTGCTATTATTTATGCGATTTAAGTAACTCGTTGACTTTTAACTGCCACAGACAGATAGTAACGAGTTTGTCTGCTACTCGCTGCTCTATACTCGTTACTCGTTACAAAAGTAACTCGCTACGTAAAGTCGTAACTTCCGTTTGCTATTATTTATGCGATTTAAGTAACTCGTTACCTTATAACTGCCACAGACAGACCTTAATTAAGTTTACTGTTTACTTTAGCCCCCAGTTACTCGTTACTCGTTACAAAAGTTACTCGCTACGTGTAGTCGTTACTTCCGTATGCGATTTAAGTAACTCGTTACCTTATAATTGCCGCAGACAGACCTTAATTAAGTTTACTGTTTACTTTAGCCCCCAGATAGTAACGAGTTTGTCTGCTACTCGCTGCTCTATACTCGTTACTCGTTACAAAAGTAACTCGCTACGTGTAGTCGTTACTTCCGTTTGCTATTATTTATGCGATTTAAGTAACTCGTTGACTTTTAACTGCCACAGACAGACCTTAATTAAGTTTACTGTTTACTTTAGCCCCCAGATAGTAATGAGTTTGTCTGCTACTCGCTGCCTTCTACTCGTTATACTTTAAACGCAGCTATCGCTGTTTATCTGCTGTGTCTCTGGACGCTTGACAGTTGCATAAAATTATGAACACTCAAGTGAGCTGTGAAAAGCGCAGCAACCACGCGGAAAACAAACAAAGCAGCCAAACAGATAATAGCAATAACAACAACGACAACAGCAACAAAATGTTTAGTTTTGGGCTATAACAACAATGGGAATATGCAGAGAGCCAAGAAAAGAAGAAGAGCGTGGAAAGCAAAGAGAAAGGGAAAGAGGGAAAGGGGGAAAGAGACTAAGATGGAGTAGGGGCATAGACGCCAATGTATTTTGCATTTCTAATGCGACATTGTCGCTGTTGTTGTTGTCGTTGCTGTCTTTTGTTTGCTGCCTTTTAAATTGTTTTGTAATGTTAATGCCGTGCAGAGCGTAGACAAGATTTACATAATTTAGCACATCAACAGAGCGGCGACGTGTCAAGTGCCAAAGCAGCAGAACAAGCCACTTCCCCTTCAGCTGCCCCAGCCCCAGCCCCTGGCACGCCCCTCTTACAGCCCCTTGCGTCACGCCCATGACCCTACCACTTTTTCGCGACGGCCAATTACGAGTACTTGCCACTGTCTCTCTTTAAACCCACTTACTCACTCTCCCTCTCTTTCCCTCTTCTCTTCCTCTCTCTATTTTAGAAGGAGAACAAAAACGGCGTCATGTCACCGGATTCACCCGAAGCGGAGGCCGATTACACGCTCACCCCCCGCACCGAAGCCAAATACAATAAGATCGACGAGGAATTTCAGAATATGATGCAGCGCAGTCAAATGACCATCGGCGGTGTCACAGGTGGTGCTGGCGGTGGAGGCGGCGGTGGTGGTGGCGGCGGTGGTGGTCCCAATAGACCCATGCCCAATACAAGCTACACGCTGCCGGTATCGGTGCCAGTGCCGGGCTCCTACGGTGAGAATATGCTGCAGGCCAGCCCACAAATGTCCCACACAAACATCAGCCCACGTCCATCGAGTTCGGAGACGGATTCAGGTGGGATGTCCTTAATAAGTTAGTACAGTGTCGCGGGTGCACAATTTTCATTTATATTTCTGTTTCAATTTCTGTTTCTATTTCTATTTTTGTTGCTGTTTCTGTTACAACGTTTTTGAGTAACTCGTTGCTCGTTACTCGTTACTCGCTACTCGTTGCGAGTTTTACTCGCTTTTTTCTTTGTTTTGTCTTGATTTGTTTCTTTTATCATTTTTTTTGCATGCACAAACCGTTTAGGAAGTTAACCCAGCTCTAACAAGTTAAGTTTTAAGTTTTTTTTTTTTTTTTTTTTTTGGGATTTTTCCCTTTTTGTTTTCTAATCTCTAACATTGCCTGAAGTATTTGATTTGGTTTTTTTTTCACTTTTCACGTTGGTGTTCAGGTTATTAAACTCTTGCATATCTCTATATATATTCTTATATATTTCATTCATCAGTCTATCCATCGGGTACCATGTTGGAGATGTCAAACGGTTATCCACACTCACATTCGCCGCTTGTGGGATCACCCAGTCCAGGTCCCAGTCCTGGCATAGGTGGGCATAATGACTATATTCATATTACCGTAGAGATTCTATTCCCCTACCACCTACACACACACACACACACACATACACTTACTCATACACACATGTACACCCATTAATTACAACAAATTAGTTTAGTTTAGCAAAAATAATGTACACTCCCTTACCCCGCCCTGACTGTCTATCCACTCGATCACTCAAATTCATTTTAGTTGCATTTGATACCCTGCAATTTGCTAAATAATTAATCCCCATTTTGCAGCCCATCATTTGCCCATTAAACAGCAATCACCGGGCAGCCAGAATGGCAGAGCTTCCAATTTACGTGTCGTCATACCGCCCACCATAGCCCCCAATATGTCGGCTACAGCGGAGGATGTGGCCTATGCAGATGTAAGTTTAATAACAGAAACAAAAGAGGAAAGCTTTTATTTACACTAAAACTATTTATGTAGTTTTACTACAACTTTTAACATAACTAAAAAGGAGCAGCATTTGAAGTAGAGTATCTAGGAAAAAAGTAGTTTAAATACAGTTTGATTTTTTGAGAAAAAGAAGCAAATTATTCCGCCCAAAGAATTCCATTTAAATATATTAAAAGCTATGCAAAAATACAGTAAAATTTCTCAAATAAAACAAGTTATTTTAGTCAAAGAAAAATGAAAAACTGAGACAGCAGAAACTAAATTATGGAATACTGAGAAAATAAAAGATAATTAAAAATGATACCTCTAAAATAGTTGAATTGAATGGGCTTAAAGAAGTGATTTCAAATGAAATAAATTAATTTAATTAAATTAAATTAAAAATATTGGAAATCAAGTTATGTTGTGTTTATTTTAGGCGATGGAAAATGGAAGACTAACGAAGCAAATAGCACTGCACTACAATTAAAAGTGTTTTCCAATTAAATGTCTAAAGAAAATATATCAAAAGTCACTAGTCCAATTATAGAACAGCAAATAGTTAAATAAAATACTCCGAATTTATGTCTAAAAGAAACAAATATGCAAAGTTTAAGGTGCAGTCTATTACTTCTATTATTTTAAATCACTTTAACATTTTTATTTTTATTCTTTGCAATTTACAGCAACGTCAGAGTCAAACGTCGCTAAACACGCCGGTGGTGACGCTACAGACGCCAATGCCCGCGCTGACGAGCTACTCATTTGGGCGCCAGGACTTTTCGCCATCGGGTGCAATGAGTGCGGATATAATGAGCCTGCCGCAGTGGCATCAGGGCCTTGTACAGCAGCACACTAGGTGGGTAGTCCAGGCCCCGAGCCCGGCGAATAGCAGCAGCAGCAGTCCCAGCAGGCAAACACTTAACGGCGACCAACATCATAATCTGCCTTGCAGTCTATCGCACTTGGCTGTCTCGAATAGCACACCGCCGCCCGCCAGTTCACCCGTCTCCATAAAGGTGAAAGCCGAGCCGCAATCGCCGCCACGCGATCTCTCCGCCAGCGGCGGACATCAGCATAATAGCAATGGGTCAACGGGCAGCGGTTCCAGCAGCAGCAGCACCAGCAGCAATGCCTCAGCGAACGGTGGTGCTGGCAATCCCGTGGTTGGTGCCTCCAACGTCATCACACACTTGAACAATGCCAGTTTGTTGTCGGGAGCGCCTGGAGGAGGAGGCGGCGGTGTTGGCGGTGGTGGTGCCAACGGTAGCGCCGAGCAAGCCACCAATTTGAGCGTCCTAAGTCATTCGCAACAGCATCTGGTCATGTCCAATTCGAGGCCCTCATCAACTGGTCACATAACACCGACACCAGGTACGTTCAGTTTTCACATTTCCTCAACTTTTTCAATTTGGAAAAACTTTTCCCTTTCGCTTGTGAAATTTGAACTAATTTTGCTCAGTGTTTTCTTATTGCGGCATGTTTTTTAATGCTAAGCTAAAAAAAAAAGCGAAATTCAGAATTCCACAGCCGATACAAGCGGCGTATGCTTAATACATGTAACAATTACTCATACGCCGCGTGTGTCGTGCTCAAAACTGCAGCTGTTTATCTATCCAACTCTCTCTGTCTCTCTCTTGCTCTTCCTCTTTGTGCTGCCGCTACATTTTGTGCGTTTAATTAACTAATTAATTAATGAAAATAATATTAATAATTATTCAAATATTATTAACAATAACCAAAACACATAAATATATATATGACAATTTTTAGGGCATGATAAGTATGAAGGATATCCGTACCGCGCGCTTATGGGACATAATCCTAGATGGAATTTTGCCGGTAAATTGGCCAAAAACACCAAAAAACACACACACAAATAAAATCGCATACAAAAGCATAAATTCACATTCACACATACACATACAGACATTTAGAAACACAGCATTCGCAAGCGTTAAAGTTATCGATTGCAATCGATAGAGTTGTCTTTTCAAAAGAAATTATTTAAATTGCGTTTTTAAGACGCTTTTACTGGCTATTTACTGAAATTATCGTTTGTTTATGAACTGTTCTGTTTACATTTCTATCAAAATTTGTGCAATTCTTTTGATTTGAAGACGTTACTATATCACGTCTGTAGCCAAAAATATTTAAAGATTCGAGTTCAGCACATGACAATTATGACAATGTACTTCAGACAGTTTATCCGTCGGTTTTTAGTCCAAACTGTCTCTTAGTTCTAAAGGATTTTTAGCATTTTCTGTGCTTCAATCGTTGGTATGTCGAAACCAATTAGTAATTTATAAAGCAGCCTCAAAAAAACCATCAAAAGTGAACGAACAGTGTTGAAAAGATGTTGCTGGAATACTTTAAATAATTAAGATATTTTTCAAGGACCGAGTTTGTGTCAAGCATTTGCAAAATGTGCTATAAATTCCCATTTTTACTTATTTTTTTAGTAAATTCTTTAGCTTAGCTTAGCTTAGCCGAACATGAACTAATAATTGCCTGACTTTGTTGATTTACTGTTAATCCCTTGACTAACTCGTTTTGACAACGACATACACACATACACACCATCACACACACACACATACATTTGCATAAACTCATATGTTAATCCGTTGCCAAGCGTTGAATGCCATTTGCGTCTCTGGCCCTAAAAAACGCTCCCCGCCTTCCGTTTGCCTGTGCCACACACATACGACTACAGTTCATATCAAAACTAATAGTTTAACAGATTTTATTATCTTAAACGCAGGTGCGCCCAGCAGTGAACAGGATGTGCGTTTGGCTGCTGCAGCAGTACAGCAGCAGCAGCAACAACAGCAGCAACAGCAGCAGCAACAACAACAGCAGCAACATCAGCAGCAGCAACAGCAACAGTTGAGCGATTACGATGCACCCAATCACAAAAGGCCAAGAATATCGGGGGGATGGGGCACATAGCCGGCACGTGGCAACTATAAGCTACAGTTACCACAGCAACAACAGCCACATCACAACAGCAACAGCATAAAGAAGCCAGTCAACAGCAGCAGCAGCAGCGGCAGCAACGGCAGCAACTGCAGCAGCGATAGCGATAGCAACAATGATCTGGTGATGATGCCACCGCCACCGCGTAAGGAGACGCTGATAACAACAGGAGCGGCAGCAACAACAACGAGTCGCGCCTTTTTGAATGCGGTACACTATGGGCGTGGCAGCTACGACAGTTATGGCCAACATTTAGCTGTTGGCTATGCACCGGAGCAACAGTAGCAACAAGTTAAGGAGTATGAACCACAACAACAACAGTTTCCAGACCAGTGCAATAGTAAAGTCAAAAAGAGGAAGAAAAAGTCAATAAAGAAGAAGATAAAGAAGAAGTTCAAGAAGAGCTGGAAGCAAAAGGTTTTGTTATTGATTTAAGTTTTAAGCGAAAACAAGTGACAGTGTCATATCTACAATTATTGTCTAATGTGTAACTTATGCTTATAAGTATATATATATATGAGATATATATGCATGCGTATGATATATATATGGTATATATTCAAGCATATATTATATGATAATAGTTATAATTTTAAATTATCTAAAAGAACACACAGAGAATATAAAAAAACAGTCTAAATTTGTGTGTCTCCTAACCTTACCCCTTCCTTCTGCCCCCTGACCCTCCATACAAGAGCCGTTGAAAGCCGTAGTTAGTTAATTACATACATGATACTATTATATAAATTGAAATAAATAATTAAGCGCAAAAGAGAGTAAAATGAGAGTTAATTGAAAGCCGAGACTCGACTCGAAAGGAGCATTAGTTAGTTGTTAGTGTGTTGAGCTGATATTTAGTTTAATATTCAATTAAATGTTAACTTTAAGTCAACAATACCACAAACACACACACACACACACACACAGTTGATTGTAAATATTTTATTTGGATTTAAGGCTAAATTGAACACTGGCAAAGAAAATGAAATGAAATTACAATTACAAAATACGTAAAACTTGCAAGTCAGACTTTATAATATAGAAAACATATATATAAAATATAATGCACACACACACACTAACACACACACACACACACATACGCATATGCATAAAAATGTACTCATTTTAAATTTATGCAAATGTTTATTTTTAATTTCTTTTTTTGTTTCAATTATTGTGCAATTTATAAATACGTTTTTTTTAGCTTCAAATACAAATGATTAATTATTTTATTCAACGACTCAGTTTATTTTAATTTCTTACTATAATTAAATGGCTTAAGTTCAACACAAAACAAAAAAAAAAAAACTATAAAAAAATTAAACTTGATTTTAAAGTAATTGTAATTGTAATTGTAACTTGTTTAAGCCCTTATTTGATAGACTTTTATTCTCTTCTTCTCTAAGCAAAACGAAGTCATAATTTGTAATTAAACTTAAAGTGAATTTCTGTTCGATTTGCGCCTTAAGTTTTGTATTTTTACATTTTACAATTTGCAGTTTGTAAAACAAAACAAAACAAAAAAATAAAATAAAACACAAAACTCAAACATAAAATATAATTTAAATAAAATCAAATAAAATTATAAACAATTATTTTTCAGTTCATTTTATTTTGGTTAAATTTCAGTTGTTTCTTGTTTGCACAGACCGAAGACAAAGATGGGCGTGGCTGTCTACATGTCAATTGCCCAATTTATTTAAGAACTCGTATTTAAAGAGGTAAACGCGCTCTGTAAATATTTGCGCTACCAAAGCATGACCTGTTGCACTTTATACAGCAAGAAAAAAATATATGAAATTTAAATATATATAAAAAGTAAAAAAAAGTAAAAAATATATTGTAAAAGAGAAACAAACAATGTGGAAAAACATATGCAAAAAAGAATCGTATTTACATATGTACAATGTGTGTACCTATACTTATGCCGCAGACTGTAACAGCTGTGCATATATACATATATAGCCCGATACATGCAGTACGATCCGGAATGCACACGAACAATAAACATTTACACTTTACAGGTTTCCCAAAAATGATAAAACAAGCTTTAGAACAAGTATATATATACATATATATGTATGTACCTACCATATACATACATGTACTTTAAAGTGGCGAGAGCTACATATTTTCTAGCAATATACTGATTATAGTGACGATATTGGTCTGAGGACAAGCAGAAAATCCCAATTAAAAATTTTAACCGATTCGCCAGAGAATGAATAATGATCCCCGATCTGGTGACATTACCATAAATAAACTGCTCCCAGTGAAAGGGAAAGCAAAATATATATACGATAAGTATACTGCATATAGTATAACAGTGAGTGTTAAATGTAATGTTACAGTTGTTATGTGTACAGTGTTTTTTTTTTGTGTTTGTTAACAACCAAAATGAGTTTTCATATAATTTGCAATGAACTTTTCCAGTAAATTTCCCTAGATTTGGTTGTATTTAAATTCTTGGTTTGGTGTACATAAATCCTGGTAAAAGAAACTTCACTCTGTAGTGTTGCCTTAAAAACAGTGCCTCTTAAAAGAAATAAACATAAACATTTAAACAAATAAAATGTTAAACAGCGATCACTTGCTGAATATGATAAATAAAATGGAAAAAAACTTGATGGTGAAACATTTCAATACAGGTGTTATTTGTGCTATTTAATGAACGTAGTTAATGCAACCATAAAAATATATAAAATACTAAAAACAAATGTACTTAAACTAAGCTTTAAAATTTTAAATGTAATATGGAAAATGGAAATTGGAAAATGAATAAGAAAATCAACTCAAGAGCAGCACATAATGTACAAAATCATTGAACAGGCTAAATTTCAATTGGCATAAAAAGCAAACGTTTGGCATAAGAGTTAAGAGATCATAAATATGTATATGATAGTTAAGTTATATATAGAGTTATATAGATTGGATCAGTGCACTGTATAGCTGGCCGTCTACAAGGCGAATTTTGGTCACAGGGACCACAACAAATGATATATGATTGGATATTGGATATTGGATATGGTAATCAATGTCTATTGGTAATCAACTGTTTCAATCCGGTACGGAATATACTTATATATGTACATGTTTAGTATAATGCACTGTTGTTCGGAGATAGTAAGTTTATGTGACACCCTAAAATTTAAACGAGAATCCAATTTAAAAAGGCAAAAGACTTTAAGCATTAAACATACTTCTAATTATATGTACTATATATAATCTCACCTGTCTCACATATAGCAAAAAGATTAACTTTAGTTTAATCATATTAAACGTTGTACTAATTCTGTTATGCAGAATCACAGAAAGCACAACTATTTAAAGAAAGCTTAGCAAATTTCGAGGAAAATGCGTTTAAATGTTTATAAAACCTTAAGAACGCTGACATTATTGGATGAACATTATTGGATTATACACAACATAAGTGATATGCATATTGTTAAGATATCTATATAGAAGGCGCTCCAAATTGATATTACTTACGAGTACTGACACCAGTACAGTTATATATACAGATATTATATATTGTATTAACCATCGATGTATCTCTGTTCAAATAACTTACAACTAAACTATAAGCATTATGTTTAGGGTAATTACTTAGTTACCGTTTTGGTGAAAAACATCAATGAAAACAAAACAAAAAAAAGAAAACACAAAAAACAAAGAAAAACAGAAAACAATTAAAAACATAAAGATAAACAATAAATAAATATATATATGTACTTATAAATATTAGTTAATAATTGTAAACAAGTTTTATCCGTGCACTGAATATGAAAGGTTTTGAAAATTGATTGTGGAATAAACACTTACCTATTAAGTTGATGTTTTTAAACAAAACAAAAATAATGAAAACAAAAAACAACCGAAAGTAGCAACTTTTAAATAAAAACCTTTTTGGCAACTGAATTTCACAAACTATAAATTCCTTTTTTATTAAAACTTTCTATTGGAAAATTGGTTTGTACTCCAACTGCAGATCTCGCTAACAGCTTAAATTCCAACAGGAAAATTCACTAATGCCCACACTGCGCCTTTTGTTGCTTATGTGCGTGTGCTCTTTGCATAGATTTGCGATCAAATACATGCACACATTTTGGCGACTTTTGTTTTCGTCTGCAGTGCAGCGCTTTGCTGTTTTGCGGTTAATCGCTGTTTATCTTACGCACACTACCAAAATTTCTCTTAACGAGAGCTTTGCCGCTCTCTGAGATGCACTCTCTATTTGCGCTGCTTTATCAGCTTACAGTGTGCCACTAAAGTCACCGTACTCTTGTTGTATTAGCACAAATCACCCTAAAACTTGGCCAAATTTTTGTTAAATTAAAAAAATTTTAATGCAGGAATATAAACTAATATATTTTCTTCTAAACTTAAAAAAAAAAAAGTGAAATTTTAAACTTAACATAATGATATTAATAAAAAACAAAAGGAACTCCAATATTTGCGTCAACAAAAGTCAACGTACTCTTACAAACTAATATAAACTTACTAACTATAAGGAACAATATTTTTAATAAAACTTAAAATTTAATATCTAGTGGGATAACCCTTCATCTTAATCACCTCTCTGAGGCGATTTGGCATTGATAGCACCAGTTTTTCGATGTATTTGGGATCCAGCGCGCACCACTCTTGGTGTAATGCCTCACGCAGGAGGTTTTTGTTGCTGATTTGGTGCTTTCGGATTTTTTTTTCGAGCATATCCCAAACATGCTCAATCGGATTGATGTCCGGGCTCTGAGGTGGCGTCTCTAACAGGTGTGGAGTGTTGTACGCGAGATATAACCTGGTATTCATGGCTTTATGCTTTGGGTCATTATCCTGTTGAAACCAGAAATCCGACCCAATTCCAAGTTTCTCAACCCCAAGTTTTACAACCCCAAACCATAATACCTCCGCCGCCGTGTTTTACGGTTTTTATTGTATTTTTGGGGTTCAATGCTTCTCCTGGTCTCCTCCAGACGCGGAGACGCCCATCTGAGCCAAAAATATTATATTTGGACTCATCTGAGAAGATGACCTTCCGCCAGAAGTCCATCGGCTTGTCCACATAGGCTTTGGCAAACTCTAAGCGCTTTCTCCTGTTCGTTAAATTTACAAGAGGCTTCTTGCGAGGCGTGTAGGACCCTAAAGTTATAGGTTTTAATGGCTCTACGGACTGTTTCCGGGTGAACTTCCTTGTCAATAGTTCGACCCAGCTCTGATGCAATCTGCACTGCGCTACAAAAAGGATCTTTGTCCACCAGATGCTTTATTGTGCGCTTGTCACGATCGGATAGCACAGGTGGCCGACCAGATCTCTTCTTGTTTTTGATGCGCCCTTCATATTTAAATCTACCAATGACAGTTTGTATAGTAGACTTGCTTCTGGACATGATTTTGGCTATCTCTGCATAAGACTTTTGCTCCTTTGTGTGGAGATGCAAAATCTTTGCACGATCTTCCAGCGTTAGCTCTTTTCGTGGCATTTTTACTATAAAACTGAAATATTTTGTCCAGCTCAACCAAAACACGCCAACTATTATGAATTTACTCATAATTGCATACATTTTTCGAAACCCCCGTTATTTCTAAGAAGAACGCTGACGCCAGACAGCGCAAGAAAATAAGAGTACGTAGACTTTTGTTGACGCAAATATTTGGGTATGTTTACATTCGCTGTAATATTATGAAACTAAAATTAAAAGTAAATGTTTTTCTTTTATAGTTTAGAAGAAAATATATTAGTTTATAATCCTGCATTACAATTTTTTAATTTAACAAAAAATTTGGCCAAGTTTTAGGGTGATTTGTGCTAATACAACAAGAGTACGGTGACTTTAGTGGCACACTGTATGTGTGTGCGTTCACGCACGCACACCATTTAAACTGCGCTTAGAGGGAATTATGCCGGCTGTCCCACTGCGATTTGCTAATTTCGCGGTCCAGTCTTCTTGTGCACACTACTCAAACTGCACTGAATGAAAGCTCTAACTCAAATTTGAACTTTTTGTTGTCGTCTACTGCCTTTAGCTGCGTTGTGCGTTCGCTTACGCACACTACTTTAACTGCGCTCAGAGAGAGCTCTGCCGCTCACGGATGCAAACTCTCTTTTTCTACTTGCTCTACTGCTTATCATCAGCAAACTATTTAAGCAACGCACAGTACAAATTCAGTAACATTCTGCTGTTCTTTCCGCAAGGCAACCCAAAATTTCACTAACATTAAAAGGCCACTGGATTAAATTCTCGACTTTCGACTTAAACATTTAATTGTAAATTTTAAAATAATTTCATAGCAAATTTTGTTTGTTTTAATTACAATCTAATCAAATGCAGCTGTGGTATAATTGACCATTACAATCCCATGTTCCTCACAAGGAGTGTGTTCCTTACATGCCATTGTAGGCGGGACCACCGCCTCCCTCTGGCACCACCCAGTTGATGTTCTGCTTGGGATCCTTGATATCACAGGTTTTGCAATGAATGCAGTTTTGTGCATTGATTTGCAGCTTCATATTGCCGCCCTCCTCGTTGGGCACGTACTCATAGACGCCAGCAGGACAGAAGCGCTGCTCGGGTCCCTCATAGATGGCCAGATTGTGGTCCACGGGTATGCGATCATCCTTAAGGGTTAAATGAGCTGGCTGGTCGCCCTCGTGATTGGTGCCGGTTAGAGCCACCGAAGACAGCAGATCAAAGGAGATTTTTCCATCTGGCTTGGGGTAAACTATGCGTTCACTAACGTTTGCAGGTTTCAGCGACTCATGATCTTGGGGTCCATGTGTCAGAGTCCAGGGCTCGCGTCCGCCCATGAAAATGGAGAAACCACTGAGCACGAGTCCGCCATAAAGACCCAATGGATTGTGGAACGATGGATGCACATTGCGCACCTTGTACAGATCCTTCCAGACAAACGATTCCTTAATTCTGCAATCAAAATGATTTAATTTAATGCCATAAGAGGCTCAGCTTGGCTTTCACTTACTTCTCCGCATAATTGCTGGGCTCAACGCCTGCGGTTGTCTGCGTATTTGCATTAATGGCCTCCAGAGCGCTCTCGGCCGCCAGCATGCCGCTCTTCATGGCATAGTGAGAGCCCTTGATGCGTGGCACATTGAGGAAACCGGCGCTGCAACCCACCAAGCAACCACCTGGGAAGGACAGCTTCTTTGGCAAACTTTGGTAGCCGCCCTCGTTGATGGCACGTGCTCCGTAGGCAATGCGAGTGGCGTTCTCAAAGACGTGACGCACTTTGGGGTGTGTCTTGAAGCGTTGGAATTCCTGGAAGGGACTTATCCAGGGATTTTTGTAGTTCAGGCCCACAACAAAGCCCACAGCTATTGTGGGCGTGGGTTCGTTGAGATGGTATAGGAAAGATCCACCATAGGTAAAGCGATCCAGGGGCCAGCCAATTGAATGCTCTACAAGACCAGGTCTGGAGAAGTAAAGCGAATGAATACCAACTTCTTAAAAATTTTATGTTAAGCATAACTTACTGATGCAGCTCTGGAGCAATCTCCCAGACTTCCTTCAGTCCAATGCCGTAGGTTTGGGGTTCACTGCCGGCATTGAGACCAAAGTTCTGCATAATCTGCTTGGTAAGATGACCACGACAGCCCTCGGCAAAGATTGTTGTCTTCGCATGCAGCTCCATACCACGCGCAAAGGTTTCCTTTGGTGCTCCGCTCTTGGCAATGCCCACATCATTCGTGGCAATGCCTTTAACACTGCCATCCTCATGGAAGAGCACTTCGGAGGCAGCACAGCCTGGATATATCTCTACGCCCATGGCCTCTGCCTGATCACCCAACCATTTGACCAAGTGGCCCAGACGCACAACATAATTGCCATGATTGTCCATGGGCCAGCCTTTGAAAACGGGTATGGAGAACCGACTCGTGGGGGTCAGAAAGGAGAAGGTATCCTTTGTCACGGGCGTGTTTAATGGAGCTCCTTGCTCCTGCCAGTCAGGTATGAGCTCATTAATCGAGATGGGATCTATAACTGCACCGGAGAGAATATGTCCGCCCACCTCGGCGGACTTTTCCACAACACAAACGCGTATCTCCTGCGAACAAAAAGAAAAAGATTCAAAATCAAACAGCTTGATTTAACCAAATGATGTCTACGCACCTGATCCTTCTCGGCAGCCAGTTGCTTGGCCCTAATGGCAGCTGACATGCCAGCTGGTCCACCGCCAACGATAACGATGTCAACTTCTTCGATGCAACGCTCCATGTCCACCTCCTTCCATCTCTCGTCCTTCTCGCGGGGATTCAAGGTGTAGTGTGTGGTAATCTTGGGATACTTGGCTGCCTCTGAGACGCTTCGCACCAAGGCGGGCGTGAACAGCTTATGAACTGGGAAAGGTCAGAACGGGGCAGAGATAATGAAAATGATTAATCAACGCTGCATGGATAATAGACAAAGTGCATATTCTGATAAGAACTCTGATAAGACCAACAACAAATACTTTGGACTGCTAATAAGGATTTAAGTTTATTTGTCTGCTACTGTTACATAAATGTACAATTTTATTATCTCTGCATCTTAGTCGACTTGAGTGCTTGTTTAAAATCATAAAACATTAAAATTATGTAATCAGCCCAAAGTTTGTTGTTGTCTTTTATTATTATTTGGTATTAAACTTACCTCTGTGTAGTTTCAGTAGCGCCGACATTTTGGCAGAAAATATTATGGCCAGCAACTGATTGGCTTAATTGATAGTTCTAAATCACATAAATTATAAAGAAAATTGTATTTGTATTTATTTATTGCCAGCAAACAAAACCAACTAACGCCGACGCCAACAGAGCAACAAGTTGGACTTTAGACTCGGCAGGGCAGAGCGTTAACGGCTGCGGTTAATGTGCAAATTCTTTAAAAAGACGCTTTTATTACTTTACCTATTTGTAGATTTGTCCTTCCCACTTGAGATTTGAATGCCAAATAAGTTTCTGCAGACGTCTGCAATCAAAGTTGGAAGTAAAACAAACGCGAGAGCTCAACAGTTGGATCAGCTGTGGCAAACGAAAGCAAAAAGCTATCGATAGTGCCGGGAGTATATCGATTATTATGAACTGTGGCTTGTTATCGCTGACTTAACATTGTTGTTCTCCGCTGTTATTCTTAGTTAATACTGCTTAGTTAATAATATAAATTATTTTATTACCTTTACGTTTATTTTCATTTAATTATTCTGCGCGCGAAGCTTTATTTGAAAAATATTTTAGACAGCGTTGCCATATGTATAATGTAGGCGCGCGCTTTACTTTGAATTCTGGCAGCTCTGTTGTGCAGTCACACCACCGACCGACAGAGAGCGCTAGCAAAGCCACAAGCCAGGTCAAGCTGAAATAATTTTATGCGAGATCGCTAAGGTCAATGCCAATGTCAGCTTAATTTCCGACTCTTTGTCAGCCCAAATAGATAGCACCACAATGGTTAGCAATTTATCTTTATTTAAAAGATTTTTCACAACATTTCATCGCGTTGAGGGAAGTACATTTAACATTTTAATACTGTATTCGGTTATTACTCTCAATAATTATCCAAATTTGGTTAGTTTCTCTGTTTCATTATAGTTTGTTGTATATTTGGTTTTGATCAGATCAAAGTGTGGTGAATTTTTAATCCAGCCCCATTAAAAATTCAAAAGATGTTACAAGTGTACATGCATTTCGGAATAATATTAATTATTTGACATAGTTTTAAGTACATTTATCAATAGGATTCAGCTTTGTCCAGTTAATATTTACAATTTAAGCAAAATGTGTAGCCCATTTATGGCTCAAACAATTGCTCCACGCTGCTGTCTTCCAAATTAACCTGTGGGTCAGTCTGTTCGCTGCTCTTCTGCTGTTGCTCCTCCTGTGGTTGCTGTTGTTCCTGGTCCTGTTTCTGGTGCTTACTGAAGAGCATGGTTATGGCCTTGTCCGTGGGATTCCGCTCCTCACTTGTCTTGCCCTCGGCTGTCTTGGTTTGTTTCGACTCAGAAGTGGTTAAGCCTCCCTCTGCTGCTTCAGTTCCTTGGTCACTCTTTGCCTTCGATTCTGTGCCTGTGGAGCGTCCGAACCGCATGAAGTTATCCGGTCGTCCGAAACGCATAAAGTCCTGCTTGGGACTAAGCAGCTCCTCCTGGAAGTTGCTGTTTCTGCCAAAGCGCATGTGGTTATTGGTGCGTCCCATGGGCATCGAATCGTCCTTGGGAGTGCGTCCGAAACGCATGAAGTCCTCCTGAGGACTGCGTCCGAAGCGCATGAAGTCCTCCTGAGGAGTACGCCCGAAGCGCATGAAATTCTCTTTCGGATCCCGACCAAATCGCATGAAGTCCTCTTTGGGATCACGTCCGAAACGCATGAAGTCCTCTTTAGGATCACGTCCGAAACGCATAAAGTCCTCCTTTGGACTCCGACCGAAGCGCATAAAGTCCGCCTTAGGGTCCCGACCAAACCTCATGAAATCCGCCTTAGGATCCCGTCCGAACCGCATGAAATCTTCCTTGGGATTACGTCCAAACCGCATGAAATCCTCCTTGGGATTCCTGCCAAAGCGCATGTAATCCGATGGGGAGCGTCCGAAGCGCAAAAAGTCCGAGGGAGCGCGACCGAAGCGCATGAAGTCCTGCTTCGGGTCCCGACCATAGCGATCCATGCCAGAACGCTTAACTGCATCGTAGTAGTTGTTGCCCATTGCCTGAGGCAGTTGCTCCGCCTGCCGCTTGCCAAAGTGCATAAAATTGTCCTTGAGGGATGTGCGCTTCATCTCGTAGTCCGGATCGTATTTATAGCGTTGCTTACGCGCATGTTTCTGGAACCTCAAGACCACCGAATTCTTGTCATAATCAATGCCAATCGCAGAGATCGGATAGCGGAATTCGAGCTCAGTTTGCTCGGGATTATCCTCCAGCAGAGCATCCAATAGCTCACTCTCTACGGCATGCGGTTCATTGCTGTTGCTGGGCTCCTCTCCATGGGCATCCCCGAGCGCATTGTCCCCCAAGGTGGGCGTCTCAATGATCTCGCTGTGGATGGCCGACTGCATCTGGTACAGGGCCAAGAGGAACATCAAGGCAATGCCCATGACAGCAGCTGCTAGTAGTAGGAGCAGTAGTAGGGTCAGGAGGCGGAGGGGGAGTTAGGCCTGGTAAAGAAGCGAGGAAGAAAAAATAATTATGAGCTGCTAAGTAAATCACTTGCCACCTTATCTATTACCAACTTTTAATCACATTAACGCCTAACATTGTTTGTAGTTAGCCAAGAACAGGAGGAGCAGGAGGAGCAGGAACTTATCCGGTAGCTGGCAAATGTGTTAACGCCTATACTTTCATGTTCTTCTTGGCCAGACAAAGTGTCCCGCTAATTAACCATAACAATATTTATGCCATAATCTGACTTGGCCAAGAGCGAAATATGAATGTGCGCGTAAAAAGTTAACCAAGCGCATTAAAGGCAACACGAGGCAGCTACCAACACCCCACTCCACCCCTTGGCTACTGGCTGAGGGCGTTAACTGGCGTGTTGGCCAAGCTGCCGCTGGAGTAGGTGTTGATGTATGTGCGTAGTACCTCAGAGCAGGCCATTAGAGATGCAAATGATTATGGCTCATAGATGTGGCTGTGACGATGGCTAGCACTGTGGACTTGGCATTGATGGACTCAACCTGAGTTGCATTAGGATCAGGTTGGTAAGTAATGCAGCCAAGTGCATTACAGTTAACGCTTTGCCTTAAGCCTGATTGAATTGCGAGGAAATGCTAAGAGTTTTTCCGAAAGGGAATCCCCTTAATAAAACATAACATTTACTTGTTAACAGCCGACACTAGTTTAGACCCTGAAAAACTATTAACGCTTTAAGCAGTCGGCTATTTATGGGCCTAAACTTGACATTAATCTTGCCGCCAAGACTTGGCCAACTTAATGCTTGGCTTCAAAACTGACGCTGCTGTGCGAATGAACGCATAAAAAAAAGTTGAAAAAAAGTTGAAATAAAAACGGTAACAACAACAACAACCACAACAGCTTGGCCAATAGGTTTGACCCCAGCTAGCAAACGACTGATGAGTTGGCTACCTGAACTCATTAACATACATTTCGAGTACTCGCCACATTAATGCACGAATTTCAAAAACATTGTGAAGAAAATCGCGATTTTCACAACTTTATTTATATGAAAAATTGTGTTTTCTTTGTTGGTAGCAGACGCAATCAGTTTGCATTCATTGGGGCACACAAATGTGGTCAAAAGGGCTGGGCAGATGCGGCCAATTTGTTAGCCAAATGAACGAAATGAATTGCCACAATGCAGCATAGCAGCAGAGTTTGTTTGTGGCAACAATTTTGGCTCGCAGCCTATTTGCCATTTACAACTGCAAGTGGCACTTGTGGGCCAAAAAGCCTAGGCCAAATAGACAGCCAGAATTATGATGTGGCAGCAGCAATGGCAACGGCAACGGCAACGGCAACACTTCAGTTGAGTTGAGGATGTTGCAACATCGCGTATGTGGCACGAAGTACTTCTCATTGACAACTGTCAAAGTTGGCTGATTGATTCCCCCCCTTCGTCACCCCACAGCACTCACCTTCCCACAAAAAGGTGAGCTGAGTACTTAAAACAAACACTGACAAAACTCACAGCTGTGGGCAGTAGCAACAAGCATATATATACGATAAATATACACATATACATCCACTTGCTGGTAAGTAACTTGGTATAACGCATACGCCGCGTTGCCTCGTTGTCGTTTTGTCGCTCGTATCAATAACACACTCGTTAATTCGTTTAGCAGCGTCTTTTAGGCCGCTCAGCCTCTTAGCTTGAAAGTCGACACTTCTTGCCGCTTTTTGGGGGAGTGCACAAAGTACTTTTAATCAGATTTTCATATCTTATGAATGTTCCGCAATGCGATACATTTGAAGTGCCAGACAGTGAGCTACAGCTGTACACCTGTAGGCATACCTGTAGCTACAACTGTAGTGTGCCAAGAATTATGCTTTTGGCAAGCAAATATCATACGACTTTGGATATTTAAATATAATTTATCAGCGACAGCTCAACAACTCAACACATCTCAAAGACAAATGATTGTCGAGCTGTGTGTTTTTGTTTGTGGGTGTGTGAGTGCCACTCGTAGGTGCAACACAGACAACAGTTCCAGCTGGCAGCGGGTAGCGCAGAGGGGGATAGAGCCTCAGGTTGTCAGTGATAAATCAAAAATTATTCATGCTTCGCTGCAAGTTCTTACCAACAGCCATTCTAAAGGCTACAGCAACAGCAGCTAGAATAAAAGTGTAAAACCGGAAGGGGGAAAAAACTAAAAGCACAAATATGAAAATGGTGAAAATGAAAATCTGGGGACGCGTCGCTTGGAGTCGCTTTGTTCCTGCTGCTGCTGCTGCGGCTGCTGCTTCTCTCCAAAGTGCAGTCGTAAACATTTCAATTTGCTTTCATTAACCCGAAATGAAAGTGGTGTGTGTGAGTCTAGCAGCAGAGTGTGTGTGTGTGTGTGTGTGGCAACTATTTGCCAACTTCAATTGTTACGCTATTTGCAAGACACGTGCATTCATATCATTTCAGATCGTTACCTTTGCCTGGAACTCAACAATTCCAGAGTAAAAATGTAATTTAATATTTTTCAATCAACTTCTTTTTCAGCATATTCTAAATTTAGCTTTATTTATGAGCTTTAAATGGGTTTGTTCAAGGGCTATAGCTTAAAAGCGCCTAAAAGGGGATAAGACTTATTTTTTTTTAAGGCAACTCGAGTACAGTTAAAAACAGAAAATGTCACAAATGATTTTAGTTTAAGAAAGTTTAATAAAAGAGAATTTCATAAACAACATTTTGCCAAAAATATAGACGCAAAATTTCTAGCAATTGGCCAATTTAACACATTTTCATCTCCATTATAAATGATGACTGCAATTCAAGTTTTTACTACCAAAAAAGAGAATGGTAAGCCTATCGTTATTATTGGTAAAGCTCACTAATTAAGCATTTTTCAATGCAGATTTATTTTTAAGAACTTCCAATAAACACCGCAAAAGCTTGACTGTAGTAATGAGAGCTCAAATTTGGCAACTAAATCTGGGGATTGATGAATCTATTGTAAGACTTCTAAGCACATAGAATTGTAGTTAAATTTTTATAGATTTTCTTTACGAGCTGCGGACAATCCACACTTATGCCAACATTCCAACAACACATGATAAACAAACGCCACAAATTTGAGCTAGATTTTGAAACTTGAAAAGAAGGCTAAGCAATTCAACTTCACAATGTTAATGCAAAAATCAATTAATCATTCAGCGTTTAATGCAAAGACTATCAAAAAACCAGTAAAGCTAAAGATTTCGTAATTCAAAAAGTTCTTTTTGCCTAATGACAAATGAAAATAAAAATTTAAGACCCGATAGGAAACTAGTTTATTTATGGCTTTTTTACACTTTGCTCTTAAAACTGATCGAAAGAACAGAACTCACCTCTGGTGCGGAGACTAAAAGCCGTTAGTTGCTCTAAATAACGTTGAGTATTTAGAGTTTTTCTGGTTTTTACTGGTTTTTAGCACTGTCTAAGGATGTTTCTGGCAGGACACTTGTTGACCGCGCAAATGTGAAACACTTCTGTGCCCATTTTGGCCATAACATCCGGTTTTATATGTGTGTGTTGCCGACAAGCGACAAGCGACAAACGACAGAGGACGAAGGACGAGGGACGTGCGAGAGGGACAACCGACTGCCAACAGTCGACATCCGAAAGCCGTCGTTATCCATTGTTAAGCGCAACGCTCGTAGGCAGCCAAGAGGCCAACAATGGTTGGCCAAAAAGACATGGCTTGTTGCGTGGGTGTTGCTGTTGTTGCAACAGCAAGCAACAAGTGTTGCCAGCACATGTATCACGGCAACAAACGTTAGCAACACTTCCCTCTGTCTGCTGACAATGAGCCAAAGAAAGAAAAAAACATTTGTTGCAACAGCCTTGACAATGTCAGGCTGCAACTGGCCCTGCTCCTGGCCCTGTGCCTGCCTGCTACCCCTCTCACCACTCCCCCCTCGTCTGCTGTTTGCTGTGATATGTTTGCTGTGCTTTGTGACAGCTCCGTTCAGCCAACAATGAATGTCATTGTGTTTCACATATTTTTATCTTTAAATTAACTGTGTACACACAAATACACGCTCTTTTTTCTATGTATTTGTTAATATATCATCTGGCTTCCGTTTTTGTTTGGCTATTATTTTTTTGTGGCTAACAATGACGCAGCAACATTTTGTCGCCGCTTTTCTGGTAATCCAAGCGCCAAATTGTATGCAAATCGCCCACAATTGTTATATTCCGCCCAGTTTTAAGTTTTGACTACAGTTTAGTTGCCGCCCAACTCCTGTCGCCGCTTTGGTCGACAAAAGCATCAGGCTCGCATCCAATTAGCCTGGTCGATACTCGACTTGGACTTGGACTTTGTCTACGTGTGCGTATGCGTTATAATTTGGCCTCGTCGCACAGCCGTTTATGGAGTTTTATGGCCCTGTAACGGGATACATTGTGGCGCCTTCAGCATCCCGATTCAATCGTCTGTCTGCCAGTTTCTCAGTCCGTCTCTTTTCTTGGTCTCTGTCTCGGTTTTGGCCTCGCCCTTTTAGCCGTTCGTTGGGTGGGCACTTCATTTTCGTAAGCGGAAGTCTGTAATTACGGCCTCACTTTGAAAGGCCAAGTTTTGTGTTTTTTTTTTGGTCTTTCGTTCCTTTTGTTTCTTTTATTTTATTTCTTTTTTTTGTGGGTCTGTTTTGCGTATTCATCTTGTGGCGGAATTCAAAGAACATTCCCAGCTTTTGACCAAGATGACTTGCCACAAATGTGTCAACTAACAATGGTTTAGCAGGTTTGTCTAACGATCGTTCAAAATCAATACACAATCAATATACACTTATTTGCATTGATAAATATGCATGACACACACACACACTCGCCTAATTTACATAATACACACACTAAATGTAGTGTCTTGAACTAATGCTGAATAACGCTCAAGTTCAGAGTCGTTTCTTGACCAAGAGCTGTGATGGTCGTGTGCCAGTCCCCAAAGTATTTGTTTTGAGCGACCTTCAGATACGCTTTCCAAACATTATCTTAAGCAATTAAGATACTCAAATTGTTAATGAGACTTTTACAGGGTACACATTTGTCTGCTACACCCTACTCGGCCGTTGCGAACGCCACTTGGCAACCAATAGTCGAAAATAAAGCACATTATTAATGAGCCAGTTGAGCTCTCAGCTATAATTTACCTAATGCTCTCATTATCAATGTCTCTCTTGCTCTCTCTTTTCATGCATACCTTTAAGAGAGCGGTTTATCGAATTCGATGTCAATGTCATCAGCGAATTTTCGAAACTATTTTCGTGTTGATTTTCATATAAACAAAACTGTAAATAATATAAAATTAATAAACAAAGGAATCTCATAAATGTATTGTAATAAAACTTTATAATCCAATTAACATAGATTTTAAATGTTTGCTGCAGTTGCGTCATGTTCTAAACTGCATGGGTAAAGTGCAGCAGCTGCGCAGCAGCAGCAATAAACAGCAATACAAACAACAACGACGTCGACAATATAATGAAGCAATAACGGTAAACGTTTTTGTTGCTATTATTGAAAGAAGCTTCGATCGCTTCGTTTACTTAGAGCGCACGCTGACAATTACACACACACAACTACAACAACAATACTGAGAAAGCACAAAACAGTAAGTAGTTGGACCTCTGACCGAAGAGAGAGAGAGGCCCAGCATCCACGCCAGCTTGGGCAGTGACTGCAGCAGCGGCAGCGACTGCGGCAGCAAATCACAGCAGCTCAGCAGCGCTATTGACTGCAAGCAGCACTTGATGTTGTTGTTGGTTTTTGTGTGCTTATGCATATAACTGAATTAACAAGTGTGTGTGTAAGTGTTAGTTTGTTTGTATTAGTGTGTCACTTTTGCTCTCCATATGCCTGTGCATATGAATATGTATGTTCGTGTGGTTTACAGTGATCAGAGCCTCTGTCAGCATGTGTGTGTGTGTGAGAGAGTCTACGTGTGAGTGTTTGGGTGTGTGTGTCGATGCTAAGCTCAGCTTTTTCGTCGTAGTATTCACTTAGCTGTTTTTGTTTTCTACTCGATTCGCTTCGTTCCGTTTCGAGTGTGTTTTCGAGGCTCTTTTTCCTAATTCGAAACCGAGTTTAGTTCAGTTGCTGTTTAGCATTCAATGCGCGCGTACTACGATCAAACGAATTAAAACCGCATCCTGCAGAAAAGTGTTGGACAACAGTTAAATTCAAACGAACTCCATACTGTAAGGAATTCAGTGTACGAAAAGTGATTCGAATAAAAAACAGATCATTTCATGATTTTAATTTATAATTTATGCACATGAACGATTGTGACTGCCTAACAAAAGAATTTAAATCGTTTCATTGACTCTAACAAGATAAGCGTGCTTTAATATTTTCTAGCTAGTTGTCAAGTGAATTTTGGGCCTATTTTATTAGCCAGATCGACCGAGTCCTTGACACGGTTTTATTTGTTTACTCGAGAAAACGCCTAATGCTTAAATTAATTACATTTTTGGGCACTAAAATTAGTGTTTCGTTTATTTCCACTCCATCCTTCATTGACATATCAGACTTGGCCAAAACTGGTTGCCCAACGCTTGGCTAAATGCCCAAAAACAGACACGAAAGAAAGAAAAATGCAATGTACAACACGCTATCCGATTTTTTATCTTGGTAATTGGTCAAACCCATATTTAAGTTGTCATTGTTCCCAACTCCACATCCAAGTCGTGAGCTTGTTGGAAAATACTCTTCTGAGCCTTGGAGCACCTGAGTTTTAAGAACACGTTAACTTCGAAGACAGGCATAAATTAAAAATTGACACCTAAATCTCAGTCAATGGATTTGTTATGAAATTGTTGACTTAAAGCAATTTAGCTTTTTATTAATTATATTATACATTTTGAAACTTGTTTAGGAAAGTGTAACAGGTTTAAAGAGTATTAAACTCAATGACTTTCTTGTTTGTTTGCTTTTATCTGGGAATCATGTGGATTCACATCTGACTCCGACTAAGCTATTAGAAATAACAAGCAGAAGTGCAGTCTAGAGACTGGAGTACACTACACTCCACACACACACACACACAGGCATACACTGCACACACACGTATTTAATCATTACGAACCTCGAGGCATTTCTGACCCGTCATGCCTGGAAAAGTGTTTTCGAATGACGTGAAAAACGTTTGCATAAATACTGTTATTGTTGTTGTTGTCGTTGTAATACTGTTATGCTATCTGATCAGTTTGGCCAAGAGTGCTGCCAATTTAAGTGTTAACATTAAATGCCCATTTAATTTCAATAACTTGTGTTAAACTCCTTTTATCGCTCCCTTTGCCAGTCATCTTTCAAGTCAGTTTTGGCCACATTTCACTTTCCAAACGTTCGTGGCTTAAATCTTTTACTTTTCCCAAAAGCCCTTCGAATGGCAACTGCTAACAAAACGGCTAATAGTTATGCTCTTGGCCAGTGATTTTCGATTCTTGTCGGCCAATGTTAAAGCTATTAACAGATCTACCAATTGGACCCAAGACATTTAATAGTTACGTAACAGCTCATAAACTCATTTTATTGATCGTAAATGAAGACCGAGCAGAAAAACCACACAAAAACAACAATTAACTCTCAACTCTTAGTGTTGTTGTTAGTTAGTTTAACTGGGTAAATCCACAGCCAGCTAATCACAGTAGTTTTGTAGGTTAATCAAAGCTCAGACGCTTAAATTTATAATTAAATATTGGAAATATGGACTCTGACATTTTCCGTACAAAGTGTAGAAAGAGGGAAAAAACAGTTTACTCTTAAACAAAGGCACGAGGACACAAACTTGGCTTGTTGAATAACACCCAATTTGGGCAAGAAGCTTGGGTGGCCAGCAGTTGGGGGAGTGAAAGGTAGTTAGCCACACTTGGCTGCACAGACAAGCTCACTATCATGGCACAAACGCCAAACAAACTCAACGTACCAAGTGCCAAGTTGTTAATGTTGCAATGTCTAAATTAATTGGCCCACATGTGCCACACTGCGGATACGCATTACTCGACTTTGGTGTCACTTTTATTGGCGGCCTGTCCGCGCTTGGCTGCTTGCTTGTGTGATGGTCATGAATCTGTCACAGATCGTGGACTCCGCCTTAAACTGAGGACAGCCACTCAAACCAGTCGAGATCACTCAGCCAAGTTCAAATTAAATTATAGTGGACTTGATTGATACCACTTAAGACTGAGACGAGGGCAGTTTTATACTTTTCACAGCACTATGTCAACTCCCAGCTCTCGTCTTTTTTTACAGCATTGCATCGGTGGAGCCAAAGATGACAGCCAAGCCGAGTTTTAATTTTGAAAAGGAGGGAACCCTGACCATTGGACACGTGGATGAGGATGAGGTCGATCGCATTGCGGAGAGCTTCAAAGGGCGTTCCTTGTTCATTACAGGGGGCACTGGATTTCTGGGCAAGGTTCTGGTCGAGAAACTGCTGCGGTGAGTGAGTGAATGGGGCACTAAACCAGTTTCACTGTGGTTTAAAATAAAATTAAATATTTCGCAAACAAAAATTAATAAAATTCTAAATTATTGTAGGTATTAAAAAATAATAGTTTTTGATTCTAATGTCAGCAATTAAGTAAAGTTTTTACAAGTTTTATGTGTGAGCATTTACTGGCAAATCAGTTTAAAAACCAGCAATTTTAGCTCATAAAATTCAAGCTACACTTGGTAGCCAAACTTAATCATACCCTTTATAGCCAACTCCGCTGGGTATAAACTATTTACTTTAAGGCTTAAATTACTCAATTAAAAAGTCTAGTTTTCAGCATTTTTAAGATTTTTAATGCTGCTTGGCTAACTTGGTTAAGACCGTTAGCTGTTTGGGTGGTTTTGGGTGTTAGTTGGCTTCTGTTGGCCAAACAGCTGCCAGCACACACACACACACACACACACGTGACCGCAATAAATCTTAATAATTTCTGATTATGCGTTTGTTATTAATTCGTGCAGCTCGTGTGGCGAACTGAAGCGAATTTATCTGCTCATACGACCCAAGAAGGGCAAGGATCCACAGGAGCGCATTAAGGATATATTTCAGAATGTGGTAAGTAAACATTTAGTAAACTTGGCTAAATTATGAAAAATCCCACGCACAATTATTAACCATTATGGCCATTTGCAGTTGTTCGACCAGGTGAAACAGCTGCGTGGCGAGGAGCACATATTGAACCAGGTGGTGGCCATCGGCGGAGATGTGCTCCTCCCAGGCCTGGGCATATCCGAGCAAGATCTGGAAATTCTGCGCAATGAGGTGTCCATTGTTTACCACTGTGCAGCGACAGTTCGGTGAGTAGCTCTAGAAAGCAGGCTAACCAGCAGGTGATTAATAAGTTATTGGCTACTTCCAACCAGCTTCGATGAGCCACTTCGCAATGCCGTGTTCATGAACACCCGTGGCACCAAGTATATGCTGGCATTGGCCGGCACACTGAAGCATTTGGACTTCTTTGCCTACTGCTCCACAGCCTACTGTCACTTGCATGTGAAGACGCTGTACGAGAAGCCCTACGATCCACCAGCAAATCCCCACAAGGTGATCCAGGCCTGTGAGTGGCTCAGCGATGAGGAAGTCGCCCTCATTGAGCGTAAGATACTGGGTGACATTCCCAATACCTACGCCTACACCAAGTCCCTAGCTGAGGCTTTGGTTGTGGAAAAGTTCAACGAACTTCCGGCAATCATATTGCGACCATCCATTGTAATACCAATTTGGAAGGAGCCCATTCCTGGCTGGACTGATAACATTAATGGACCCACGGGTCTGCTCATTGGCGCCGGAAAGGGTGTCATCCGCACCATGTATTGCAATTCTTCCGGTTACGGTGACTTTTTGCCCGTGGACGTGGCTGTTAATGGTATTTTAGTGGCCAGTTGGCGCAACATCACCGTCGGCACAAACAATACAAATCGTGTTGCCCACATGACTTCATCCAATGACATTAAGGTTTCCTGGGCAGAGATCATTGAACTAGGACGTTGGGTTATTGAGAACAAGGTACCACTGAACGGTGTTGCCTGGTACCCGGGTGGTTCCATGAAATCAAACTACTGGATTCACTTCATCTGCATGGTGCTCTTCCAGTGGATGCCAGCCTTATTTGTAGACGCTCTGCTCATACTGCTACGTTATCCACCTGTGTAAGTGGACAGTCCGGAGGAGTCTGACAAGTTGATCACTCCAATTCCTCTTTGATTTCAGATTGTGCCGTGTCCAGAATCGTATTTACAAGGGTTTCGAAGTCTTTGAGTACTACGCAAACAATGTCTGGAGTTTTGATAATTCAGAGGCTGTTAAATTACGAAAACTAATGAATAACAAGGAGCGTAAAACATATGTCATAGAGAAGATTGATTTGGATCTGATAGATTACTTCACAAACAGTGTGCTCTGCGCTCGTCGTTTAATTCTAAAAGAATCCGATGAGTCCATACCGGCGGCTAAAAGGCATATGAAGGTGTAAGTATTTTAAAACATAAGTTATTTTAAAATTTGTAATAATACTAAAATACCTTTTATTTCGTTTTAGCATGTGGGTCGTGGACAAGTTGTACAAGGGCATGTGGTTGTTTGGAATCTTATACATACTGTATAGATGTTTTTTCACAAGCTAAACTATTTTAAAACTTATAGTTAGTTAAGTGCTTGAGACCAAAAGTTGCTCCAACCGCTTATAAATGCCGTACAAGATATATTTTATTAGACCTTTAAGTGTTTTCATTTAACTTGGTGCTGATTAGCGTTTAATAATGTGTTATGATTTAGTCTTAAGTTTTGAAATTCAGCAAATAAAAATTTGGTTACGCTACGAAGTGTTTTAATTCAATTTTGGCGCCACAAACTTAAATCATGCTGACATCCCAGCATTGCTTTGCTGTTGTTATCGACCACCACCACAATATATCGATATATGCATCGGCATTATATGCGATATATTTATTCGGTGTGCAGACACTTTTTCTTCAATAGACCAACACATTCTGCGCTCGCAGTTTTACATAAAATTCACTAGTAAAATTAACAAGATGTTGGGCCGCAGCAGTGTTATTGCACGTAACTTTTCGCAATCGATGGTGCGCTTTAGCGGACACGGCGGTGTTCCAGGCGAGGTAAGAGTTTAGCGCCTGTGGCGCTCTCGAGTGTGGTTACATAATTTGTGCATTTGCAACTGAGACATAATCCTGATATAAAATCGATGATATCATTGCAAAATCTATTTTTTGGCTTACAGAACCTGCCCTTCAGCATCCAGAACAAATACAGGATCACCGCTTTGTTCACCATTGGCTGTGTGTTGGGCTTTGGATCCCCCTTCCTGATCGTCAGACATCAGCTGTTGAAGAAGTAAGCGATCGCCGCAGCCCTCGACAGACGCAGCAACAACAACAAACTACACCAAATGTAAGGTTAGTTTTATAAACCATTCTGAATGATAAATGCATTATTTAAACATTTCTTTGGTCTTTTGCAGATTTCGTTGCTTGTTGTAGCAGACATGTCGTGCATTGTGTTACAGTATAACATTAAGTCAAAAGTTTAAACGTAATCAATAAAAGTTACCCACAAACTATAGACATAAAGTGCTTTGTTTCCCTTTCCCTTGAGTAGGCTGTGGAAACCCTTTCAGAACTGCCCAGCTGTGTTTGTGCTCAAAGCGCCTGTTCTCTGTTAGTCTTTCGTTGGAAGAGGCAGACACATCATTTATTCAGTTTTTCCAGCTTTTGAATTGTATAAAAATATTTCAAAATGTTTGGTACACGCCCCGAGATACGCAAAATATTTTCTCCAATCGTTCGAGCAGCACACGGGTACCCCGGCGGTATTCCAGGGCTGGTACGTATTTGAGTAATGTATCAAAAAATTAACTCACTGTTGCATCGAGCAGAACATGCCCTTTCGCAAAGGAATGGACAGTCCAGTGCGTTTTACGATCTTCTGGGCAGTGCTGGGTATTATAGGCTTTGGTGCTCCCTGTCTGGTTCTACGGCATCAAATGCTACGCACTGTTTCGACCCCGCCGTAAATTACTTAAACAATATACTAAAACATTAAATTAAGTACTTCATTACAGTCCGCCCGAAGCTGATGCGTAAAAAACACGGAAGAAACCACTCAATATACTAAAAATAACTGCTTCGGATACAACTTGTATGTCATGCCAACTAAATATTCATTTTACACTGTATTTAAACCTTATGTTAAACAGGTTAATAAATAGGAAGTCGATTAAGTACTCTTACGCAGTTTTATTGTCTTTAAATGTTGACTGGAGGGGCATATTTAACAAACATATGCATAAAGTTCTTTTAGTAGATCAGTTCAGTGAGGCGTCTGGTGCAGACGATCTATAACAATGATTATGACGATGACCATGGAAATTCGCTCAATTTAATTGGCTAGGCGACTAGCAGAATCACAGCTCTTCCTTGCCTCCAAAGTCGTATTCCTCCTGGACGGGCGCGTCGTCACAGTATTTGGCTTTCTCGGAGCATAGTTTAATATCCAAATCATTGCCCAGCTCTTCGGCTTGGAATGCTTTCAGGAACGTTTCCTCGTTGTCTTCCAGCACCTCTAGGCAAAAGTGGCCCAGACTCTTGTTGAGATCACCATCCTGTACGAAATCGACCAGCGACGATTCGGGATTCATTTTCCCGTCGACAATCATCTTGAGTAGAGTGAACTTTCCGTTGCTCTTGTAGGTGGCCTTAAGGTAATCCTCCATTTTATCACCTACAATGAAATTGAGTCTGATGAACACTAGACGCACTACATTATGAGACTCTTAGTTGCTTACAAATCTTCTCCATGAGTTCGGTCAGGAACATCTCGGACTTAATGTAGCGTACTCGTTTGGTAACAGAATTTCCACTGGCGTCCAGTCGAAAACCGCTCACATCGACCATCTTCTTGGCGTCTTCGCGGGAAATCACTTCCTCCAGCTCCTGCACCGTTGCCTTGCACACTGTAATTGACATTTCCACTTGTAATTTTCAACAGGTTGTGGCATTTACCCTACAACTTACCGTGGCACTTGACCTCCTTCGACGTGAAGCTGTAACCTTGCACTTGGCTAAGCGTTAAAGCTAGCAGCAATGTGGAGCATAATAACACTTTCATTGTTGATATAATTTAACAATACTTTTATTAATTTAACACAATTGATATTTAAACCACGTCAGCACAACGCAAACTATTTGAAATGTGCTAGAGCTCTGAGATAATTATTCGACTGACTGATTATGACGACAGCTAAAGCGCGTCTATGTAAAAATAACTTTTTTTTAAATACTTAAGTGTTCAGCTGGCCACATAAACTCCAAACCAAGAGATAAGAATATAATTGAAGGTGTTTACTGTCGCTCCGCTCACAAACATTGCTGTGGCTGCGGTAATAATGGGACTTAAAATACCTGCTGTCGGGATAATAGTGGGACTTTAATAATAGTGGCCGGCATTATAGTGGTTTATTTTGAAATGTTAAAAGCTAGCAGTGCTCCTTGAGTAAACAGCTCACTTTTGCGGCGCCCTGTTTGAATTTAACAGTGCCATTGCAGAATCTAATCGATAATCCCACATATTTTCGATACAATTCGATTTATCTGTCGGACCACTAAGCGCGCATTTGAATTGCCTGCCACAAGTTGTTGCCCACGCAGAGCAGCATTCTCTTAAGTAAGCGTCTCTCGATCACTGTGTTAGAGCACATGTGGTTTGAGATTAAAGATAATTAGTTTATGTTTGAAATGCGCCATACTGATAACTCAAACGTCAGTGTAAATAGAGAAAGTCTCGCGTGCGGTTCTCCGAAACGATATTAAAGCTCCGCTGGCAAAACACAATTCGCGCGATCAAGAAATGCATTAAAGCAATAAAATAAAAAAAACCAATCAGCAGCCGGTTTAGTTGCTTAGTTGTTACAGAGCATTTGATAAATTAATGCCCACGACAATCGTAATTTTGTATTAATTCCAATAATTTTTATTAACAAATATTACTTCGAGAGCACGTATAATTGGCGTTAATTGAGTGTGTGTATATTTCTCTGTCTCTGTCTCAGTCTCTGCCTCTGTTTCTGCGTCTGCTTTTGTTTGTGTTAGTGTCTCTGTTGCAGACTGTGCACTCTTTACTCCAGATGATGTGTCCATTTAATTGATAAGAATAAACGCTTGTGTCGTGGTATTTGTGTGTACATGTACTGCAAAGTGTTGTGTGTTTGTTTGCTTTCATTTCATTTGTTTAGCCACATTCATTAAATGTACACAGTACAATGTATGTACTTCATGTATGTATGAATGAAATAAAGATTTGCTCCTGATCCCTAGTCAACAGTATTATTATTTAGCATGTGCTTCTTTGACCCGCATCTTTCATTTCGGCACATTAAGGCGATAAGCTGGCTTGTTTTATAAAATAATAAATTATCAATTCGTACATTCACAAAAATAATCACTTAATTTGGCATTTTTAGCAAATAAATTCAAAATTTCAAAAACCAAATAAGCAGTTGTCGTTGCACTTTAAAGTCAACTCGATAAGGACAGGGTTTCCCTTCAATAAATTATGTTGTTAAGACATTTTTTAAATGACAAATATTTGCTTTGAGCTTTTTGAATACATATATTTGTTAAATAGTTAAACAGGTGTGTAAAATAATTGGACAATATGATGATAGGACAATAGAATAATACAAATTATTTACAATGTTTGAAAATAAAAAACTTTGATTGGCTTACGCCCTTCTGCGAGCGCAAACGCAAGCTACGCGACGTCCACGTCTGACGCAGCGGCAGACGGCGCGTTTTTGGCGGCTATGGGAATCGACTGACGTCACAGCTTTACCAGCTCCTGCTTCCTGCTCCTGTCGATTAAGTTCCTCCATAGCATCTGCCAACTCTGCTGGTTCTGCAACTAGCATTTCATCCGCTTCTTCAAATGCATCTGTGCTGATTGACTGATCCTGGTCCTGAGCTTGAACCAGCGAATCCTCTTCAAATACTGGTTGTGCCTTGGCCAAAGCTATTAGCACAGTCAAAGCGATTAGAGTGATTGCGAACCTCATTTTACTGGACTTTCGTTAAGATTTCCTTGCCGATTTTAGGACTTGATAGTTACTTGACTCAAGAGCTTGTAATGCCCATCTGCTGTGCTACAAGCTCTTAAATATCATGGAGTTATCTCTATCTGTGCGTAAATATCATATTATTAGATCATTGAGGGGACTTCCATTGGGTGATTTTCCTGTTGGTTTTCTTAGCACTTATCAGTAGAAAGACACGATCACAATTGTCTAGTGTCACGTCTGCGGGATTCACTTAATTTTAACAATCAAATATTGGGACTTATGACATATTTCACTTAAATTTCATGCAAATTTGGATTCTCCGACGTTCGGTATTTGCTGGACCTTTACTGTTAGCCATAATTTATCATTTTATTCGTGGACTTTCCTACTGCCAAGCCTTAGCTTTCAATTAAGTGATATCGTAGCCATGTTGTCATTGTTTCCCTGTTGGAACTGTTCATAAAAAATCAATTTCGCTATGGTTTATACATTTATAGCAGGAGGATTGCCCAGCAGCAGAGATTTAATTCAACTTTGATACAGTTCTTATAGTTTGAAAAACTTTTCTTATCAAAACGACAGATTATTTAATTCTGTGTTTGACACTAAAGATTAAACAGTTGCAATTAACTAATTAATTACGAGGTAAATAGTAATAACCAATGATCCCTCTTTAAATTATACAGCTAATTATTTCCAAGTAATCAATCAGAGATCGAACTCGTACATTTAAAAAGTTGAAACAATTAAATCAATACAATCATTTGTTTATATAAGTTCTTCAAACGGATTCTTTTTATATTTCGTATGCCCAAAAAATTCGTTCGGTTTCTTGATAAATGTTTAATTATTTTGCAAGTGCGCAAAATCCATTATTTCACTAAGATACAGATACGAATACACATACACACACATGTACATATACAGCTACAGATGCATATACACCAAATAAATTCAACTGAAAAGTTGCTTCACAAAAAACAAACAGAGAAGAATCGGACAATGATTAGTTAAGTACATGAGCGAGGCGCGTTTGTGTGCCTTGTATCTTTGTATCTGCATCTGTGTTCGTATCTGTATCTATTCATAATGTATCTGTGTTTGTATTTGTATTTGTATGTTTTCTTTTTTGTGCTCTGTGCACACAAATACATACACACAACAACGGGGCTACCAAATGCGTCTTCATCCATGGGTATTATTATTGACACTCCTCAAGTGGTTCCTTCTTGTTGGTCTACCTCTTTCTCTCTCTCTTTCTCTTTGCCGCCCTCACTCCCTCACTCACTCACAGGCATGGGCTGTTTACCTTTGTTATCGACGATGTTGTATTGAATTTGGCGTCATACTGTCTGGTAGCCTCAGTCACAGTCTCAGTCCCCATTCCATCCCGAAACTCCCTAATATCTATAGCAAGTTCGGACATAAAAGAAGACCACAAAAATACACGTTGAACAAGCCAACGAAAACAATGAAAGACAAGGGCCAGGCTGGGGCTGATGGACGGACAGACAGAGGCAACAGGGCTTGGGACGCTATCGCTGGTTGCCGTCACACTGTCTGGCAGGTTTCACACAGATACCGATACCGGCAACAACCATCGGCAAACGACATCGACATCGACATCAACATCGGTACCAAACACCGCCATCAGCAGCGGCAGCGGCATCAGCCTCGGCATCGGCATCGCCATTAACCGGCCGGTCCGTTCAGGCAGCAGCTCTATAAATCACAGACGTGCGACTGACTGAACGACGAGAGTTGCAGGAGTTGCCTTATTCCCAGTCTGTGAGACCAAGAGCGAGTACATAGCTCACGTTTTCCTTTTCTCCTTTACTTGCCTTGTTATACCTCTTGACCACGATAATATTAAAAGGGGTATGCTAAACTAGATCAAGAGTTGTCCCACTTATATTAAAATCTTTTATTTAATGACTTCAGTAAGCTCTGATCTTAGGCAAACGAATCTACTAAACAGTAATACTTCTTTAAACAGGATACATGTGGAGCTGTGTAGGGTATCTGCACGCTTGGCACTTAATGGCCTAGAGGACTGCTGCCTCTTTTTTCCTCATTCGTTTTTGGCTTTACCTTTGGCAGGGGCACAGCTGGCCGGGCTCTAAAGATCGCTTAGCTGATCCCACCAACTGGCATTACCAGTGGCTTGTTTTGTTTTAGGTGTTCGTGTTCGTATTATTGGTGTTTGTGAGGCAACCTCTTCAGATGTACAAAGGAAGATAAATTTCACACTTACACACACACGCGAACACTTGAAATGTCTGTGTATGTGTGAGTGAGTGAGTGAGTTGAGGATCGCTCGTTGCTGTGAAACCTTTAGCTGACCGCTGTCCAGGCCGCTGCTCACTGCTCAGACTGCTCAGCCGTGAAAAGAAGGCAAAGAAGGAAAAAAGAAGAAGAAGAAGAAGAAAGATAAGATATGGCAGTAAACAGTAGACAGCACCAGACATTGTGGCGACATCGGCATTGTCGCTTCCCAGCGCTGACCAACTGTTGAGCTCTGCACGATCATCGTCTCTCTCGCTCTCCAGCTCCTTACTTCTCTTTCTCTTTCTCTGTCTGCCTGTTGCGTTATTGCGGTCTCGCTCGTTCACTCACACACAGACACACTCGCATTTACACAGAGAGACAATCGTTCTCTCGCGAGCCACTTTAGGCCACACTCTCGGCCATAATTCGTTCCCGACTACTCCTATTGAACTGCTGAGGTCTCAGTCGTATTTGAAACTTGGCGACGCACGGTTTGGTTTGGTTTTCAGTTTATAATTTTTCACTTTTTCAATTTTCACTCGCTCAAACGTTCTGTATTGCTCCCCAAGTGTTGTGTATGTGATCGTGTGTATAAATTGTTGCGAATAAACAAACAAATAACAACAACAACAATCATAAGTTCATATTAAGCAGAAATCCATTATACTTGCTTATAAACAAAACCCGAGACACTCACTGTGTTCTCTATACTCGAAACTGGCCAAAGTCACTAAAAATAGCCGCGGAAATCGATAAATAAATAAAGAAGAGTATAATTTCTACCACACCTCAGAAGGCCTCCCCCTCTCACCTATATACCCCCCGTGATCATCCACTTATCCACATCGTCCCATATCGAATATTAAATTGCGACGTTGTGTGGAAGAGAAAACTCAAGATCAAAGACTTAAATTATGTTACGCCAATAAAAATTGGCAACAATTGTTAAATCACAACAAATATAACAACTAACAGGAACAACAACGACAATTAAGCATTAAATATTGACAATATTAAAATGTCTGGAAAATGTTTTCCATTTGCACTGCTCCTGATGCTGCTCCAGCTTTCTGCCGGCGAAAGGCACCTGAAACGCGAATCCCATGAAAATCAACAGGTAAGTGCCTTCGAAAAGGAAGGGGGACTACCAAAGAAATTCAGTCAAAAAATACAACAAAAAAATCAGCGTGTAAATCCCAAGAAAACACTTGAATATTCCAGGTATTAAAAGTTGTTCTCTTCGAATTCTCAGCACAAATTGTCTGCACAGACAAAGTCAGAGCCTTTCAGCCTTAACACAAACTCTTAGCGACTTCTTCGACTTTGCTGACTTCGCCTTCTTCAACTCTTGCCAGTTCTACCCACTCCCCACACCCGCCTGGGCATCTTTCAGTCTAAGAGTCGCCGCCGCGCTGTCTGCTCGAACTCGGTTTGCCGGCAAAGTTCGCCATACTCGAACCCAGTTCGTCCCAACCTATCCCGTCCCGTTTGCCCTCTCCCGCCTACCGTTTCGCGTTTCCTTTCCCATAGTCCATTCCCAATCTGCTTTTTATTTCATCTGCCGACGAACGTCTTTTGAAGAACGTGCAAAGCGAAGCAGCAACAAGAAAAAGATACCAAAGAACTGAGATGTAAAATATATAAAAATGGTCACAAGTCAAAAGCGTTTTTGGCTTTTTGTTTGCTGTGGGTGCCGGTATTCTGCTCAGTCTTTTAAGCCCTAGAGCAAGTGGGAAACGGGAAACGGGAGTTGAAAGCGAGAGGAAGAGCCTGAGATTTGCCATTACCAATGTCCAGTTTAAGGTCCCATTGCCCATTGGCCATTGCCACTAAGCTGTCTGATGATGACAAAGTGTGAAGCTGTTTTTTAAGTTTCGCTTGTTTTTGTTGTTGTTCTCGATTGGGTTCTCCGTTTCTGTCCGTGAAACAAGCTTCGGTCTACAGTCTACAGTCGACAGTCTCCAATCCCCACGAGCGTGAGAACTGTCACTCAATAATTTTGTCGTTATCGTCGTCAGAATCCTTGAACTCTTTCCATATATCACCCATTTGACAGTATTGATTTAAATACTTTTATAGCTACATTCATGAGCTATGCTTTCGTCACCAACGTGAACTGTTGTTCACAGTGCTTACGTTTCAGAAAACGTTTTGGAATAACGCCCTATTTCGAGGCTCCGACTGCAAATGCCATTTGCATTGCCAATTAGAAATGACGCGATTTATTGGCGCCTTTAGATGTCATGTAATAAGCTCGTTTCCCATATAAGCAGATGCCCTACTCATGGTCAGATATCATACCTGGAACTCGGCATATGCTTATCGAAGCAGTAACTGCAGTAATGGTTGAATATTTTGGTTAATTCATTGCTCAGGTCTCAAATGTGTTTGTCAACAAGCCAAGAGTCACCTGTTAACTGTTCCCAATCGAGCTATCCAATTACAAACTGAGCGCGTGCTCCAAATGTCCACACATTTCAAGAGTTTCGACTGTATTAATATTTATATTGCAATTCGATAGAAGTGAGACATCAATTTATCTATTTCTGCTTGCAAAGCATTTCCTATTTGTGCGTCTGGTGTCAGTTTCTATTTTCAAAAAGCTGATTCACAGCTGTTTATAGTACAAGAAGTATTGTTTTGATTAATGTAAGCTTAGGAACGTGGAATGGAACAAGTTGAGTGACGCAAACTGCATGATAAATGCACCATGAACTGGAATATAAAACTAGTCAATATGTTATCAAATAAATAGATAAATATCTCTTTTAAATGAGCCTTTTTTATAGTTAAAGCTTAACATCCCCTCTTATATAAACTATGAGGTTAGGAACATGGAATGGAACAAGTTGAGTGACGCAAACTGTATGATAAATGCACCAAGGACTGGAATAAATAGATAAATATCTCTTTTAAATGAGTCTTTTTTATAGTTAAAGCTTAAAAACCCCTATTATATAAACTTTAAGGTTAGGAACATGGAATGGAACAAGTTGAGTCACGCAAACTGCATGATAAATGCACCATGAACTGGAATATAAAACTAGTCAATATGTTATCAAATAAATAGATAAATATCTCTTTTAAATGAGCCTTTTTTATAGTTAAAGCTTAAAAAACCCTATTATATAAACTATGAGGTTAGGAACATGGAATGAAACAAGTTGAGTCACGCAAACTGTATGATAAATGCACCAAGGACTGGAATAAATAGATAAATATCTCTTTTAAATGTGCCTTTTTTATATTTAAAGCTTAAAAATTACTATTATATAAACTTTGAGGTTAGGAACATGGAATGAATCATGGCATAAATTTGTCAACTGTCTGCTAATGTAATTGAAAAGTCAACTACATATGTAACCACGAATTTGTAATGTGCCCCTTATCATTTAACAATTTCAGAGTCATTTGCAGTGCCATAATTTTACATCGAACAACTTTGTAGCTAATTAACGTCATAAAATTTGAAGTTTATCTAAAGAGCCACAAACAGGCGGCAAAAGCTGCTGCAATGGCAAAGCCTAAGTGCTACGCAATGCTTAAAAAAAATGTAAAAAAAAAAAAATAAAACAATATTCAAGATACACGAAAATGTTTTAATAACTTTTGGAGTTAACAAGAATCTGCACAGTCAGCGGCAACTGTCTGGCGTAGTCAGTTGACCATAATTTTTGGACAATTTCGTTGTGGCTTTTTGGCTGGGAACAAGCAGACATTCAAATGGTAACAGAGCTGTGTGTATGTGTGTGTGTGTGTACGCGATGCTATTCAAGTTATGGCCTGACCACTTTGATTTTCATATTAGCCATGCTAACCACTCCCCTTTCTCCCGCTATCCTCCCCCTACCATGTGAATGCAACTGATTCGTATTCAAGTCAAGTGATCGAGACGACTGCGACTTGATTTTGGCGACCATAAACGATATAAATCATTTAACGCGTGTTTGATATTATTTACAATTTTGGTCTGTAATCGCATACAGCGAATACTTCTCACATGCCAATTTGACACCTTCCTCTCCCCTCTCTCTCTCAATCTCCATTACTATGTCTCACTTGCAGCTCTCGTTAACGCTGTCGGAATGCGCCGCCAAGCAGGGAGAGTGCAATGAGAGCGCGGGTCCAGTTTGTGGCACAGATGATCAGACATATCCCACACGCTGCCATCTGCTTCGGGTGCAGTGCAGCGGTCATTCGGTCAGCTTCAAGCATCGCGGCAACTGCAAGGGTAAGTCAAACCAAATCTTACTTTACCAGTACTTACAGTATCAGTACTACAACTTATTTAATTTGTTTTAGGTTGTCAGGCAGCTCGTCAATATGCGATTCGGGAAAATGTGCGCAAGACAAAGATCTTCCTACCACGCTGTCGCAGCGATGGCTACTATGCGGCCGTACAGTGTCTGGCGGGTACTGGCTGCTGGTGCAGCGATAGCAACGGAAGCCCAATTAAGAATACGTCAACGCGTCAGGGCAAACCCAAGTGCAATATTCACAGACGCAACTATCGGCGTCGCTCTCCTCCACGTCAGACAAGCTCCGAAGTGGATGCAGCCAATAGCAGTGATGGTGGTGATGGAGGTGGAGGACATCGTCCATGCAGCAAGGCAGATCGAATGGCGTTCAACAATCATCTAATCGATGTGTTTCGCAGCGAACTTGTGCGCTCCAGGCAAATGGTAGTTGCCGGTGATACCGCTGTCTTGGATTGGAAATTTGCCCAGTTGGATGCGAATCACAACCAACAGCTCGACAGACAAGAAGTGCGTGAGCTAAAGAAGCTAGTAAAGCGTGTAAGTAGATGTCATTCAGTCCCCCAAAAGCAGCACCCACTTAGCTGACATTGTGTTTTATATGCACCACCAAACGCCGATCAACACACACCACACACACACATACACAAACATACCAGCAGGCGGTAAAGCCCAGACGATGTGGACGTGCCTTTGGCAGGTACTGTGATGTCGACAGAGACAATAGCCTGTCGCGACTGGAATGGAGCAGCTGCCTCGCCAAAGATGCCAGCCATCGTAAGTACTAGTTACCCCAAAAACACTTGCATGAGAATCGCATAGAGAGGTTTAGGCATGAAAAAGTCCATGAGAAATGCATGAAGTGTACGTCTGTTTGTGTGTGTGTCTATCATAACTATCAATCATCATTCCTATGCAGGTAAATCAACAGTAAATATATTGAACAGCAGCACAACGACCAGTTTGATCACACCACGACGTACACACTATACAAATGTCCATATTCATCATACCAATACCAATAGCAACACCAACCATGATCATACCAATACCAACAACATCAACAGCATCACAACAAGCAACAACAGCCCCAATACTCATCCAAATGATTTTGGCAATGAGAGCGAGGAGCACGAGGAAGAGTATTTTGGAGAGGATGAGGACGAGGGCATGTCATATTCAAGTGCAACTCGATTATCACCATCGTCATTTAATTGTACGTACTTGTCGGGCGATTAACTAACCTATTATCGAATTGAGTAATACCCAAGTAACATCCAATAGCAGTTGGCAAGCTTTCAAAGGCCAAAATCGAATCTATTCTAATGGACCTCTCACCCACAGTTCTGAATCCCAAGGCTGAGACGTCAAACAATGAGAGCGAAGGCGAGACCAACTGCTGGACGGATCAGGATGCGGCTCGCGAGGAACAGCGCGTAAGTGCCAATAAAAACGGAGCCCCCCTCTCTGTCCAAGACCTATATTGGTATCTCCTGTTTACAGCATGGCGGCAATAGCTCTCTCTTTATGCCAGAGTGCTTGCTCGATGGGCGCTATAAACGTGTACAGTGCTACAGCAATTTCTGCTGGTGCGTAAACGAGGAGACGGGCATCAATATGCCTGGTACTTTTGGTAAGAAGCGTCCTCAATGCGACGAGGTCAACACAGTTCGGGCCATGAAGGGTTGCACGGGAGCACGCAAGACGCAGTTCCTGAAGGAGCTTAAAGAGTTCCTCATCACAAAAGTGCTTCCCAACAGTAATACCGGGTAAAGTATACATCTTCCTTAACCCACTTAATACCTAATGGTCTTATATTTACCGTATGCAGTAGGGACTCGACTGTGTGGAAGTCGGAAGACGAACGCATTGCTTCCCTGAGTTTTGTGTATCTGGACAAGAACAAAAACAAATCCTGGGAACGCAAAGAATGGAAAGTGTTTCGAGATCTGGTCACTGGCGCCAGGTAAAAATATTTACTCAATCCAAACCATTTAGTCTTAAATATTAAAAAACCTGAAATTTTGTTTTTAGCAACTTGAATAAGTGTGGCAAGAAAATGCCTCGATATTGTGATGTGAATGGCGATAAAAAGATCTCATTGACCGAGTGGGTCAACTGTCTCCAATCTCAGCGAGTGGAGATTATAACCACAGTGAAGCCTCCACAGTCAAGTAAGTTGAAACGAAAGAAAATTTTCACTCACCCATTTTCTTATTGCATGCCAATTGTATTACAGGCGAGATGGGCACGTCCCGGCTCCAGGGATCAAATCCATTGGAGCAATATCTTAAAGATTAGTTTGTAATGAAGATGATTATGACGATGATGCTTGTTTAGTGCTGCTACTCATTAGATGTCGTGCCATGTTGCGTGGAGGAGTTTGAATATATCCACCTGCTCATATACACTCACTCACTCACCCTACACCTACACACTCACATTCCTAGCATATAGATTCTACGATTTACATGTACGTGTAATTAGTGTTGTAAATATTATTGGATATAAATGTTTAGGTTATTTGTAAATGTTTTGTATTTAATTCGACATAGATAAACTTTCGATCGCGGGTTCGTTTTTCACATACTGAAGATCGCAGCCAACTTCACTTAACGCAGAATGGCATTACAGAATTCTGTTAACGCATAATTGAGTCACGTGAACTTGCCGCCTTTATCGATAACACTTCAATTTAAAATCGTTAATTTTTTATTTGGTTGAAGTTAATACTACTTATTACAATCAATTAGACTGGCTGTGTTTTGTTACTATATACAGATTAAACAATAAACTAAATGCACTAGGTATGTTATAAAACATTGTTCACAGAACAGTTGATCACAAGTTACGTAGCTTTTGGTTTACTACCGCGCCGCAATAGCAAACTGGACAAATTGCTATAGGGAATCTCAAAAGCCATTGAGTACACAATGGACGCCAGGTAGACAATCATAGTAAAGCCGCAACTGACAACACCCTGGTGATAAAGGAATTTAATGTATTCAATTATATTTACAAGAACAAAAGCTTGATACTAACCAGCATGAAGGGATCCACATGAGTGCTGGCGTTTGTGAGGCTATAGACAAACGCGATAACCAAAGGATTCAGCAGATATATAGCATAAGTTAGCCGATTCAGATGCTGAAATATAGAAGCCTCCAGCAGTCGCGACCACCAAACGCCTCGTCCTCTTGCGCTGCCTGCAATCATCCAGCACACGCACAGCGAAAAGAGAACTCGTCCAAGCACAAATAACGAGATTGTTATCAGATAGCCCAAATCGCGTTTAACAGTTGAGTAGATGCAAATAAAAAAGGCCAAGAGGCAGAAATGCCAAAGACCTCGCTCCTGCAGATCACTCAGTTCACATTGCAGACGACGCTCCACCAGACACCAGGCTGCGATAGAACCCACAATATATGGCAGTATGCGAACAAAAGAGCTGGTGTATATTAGAGACCCCGTGGCGTAAACCGAGTCAAAGGAGAACTCAAACTTGTGGTTAATGCCAATGCCATAGGACCAAATGATGGTGGCCAAGAGCCCACCAACAGTGGCCATACTTGCCAATTTGGGACGCCTAGGAAAAAAATACAATAAATATATAACTTCTAGCAACTACCATAAAACTCACTTGGCGTAAAGGAACAACATTGCATTGGCCAGCACAAAAAACTGCATATCACAGGCCAAGCTCCAGCTCCAGTTGAGGCACATATCCCGATGATCAAACAGATTCTGTATGAAGAGCACATTTCGCCACCAATGCTGTGTGCAGAGCTCATCGAAGCGTTCGTTGATGTGGTAGATTGAAGTATCCCCAATGTAGGCAAAGGCCAGATCCACGCTGCCCATGACAATTAGATACAATGGACCCAATCGTAGGTAGCGATGGAACAACAGTTTGCCATACAGCTTGGCATTTGCTACAAAACCATTTTGGCGCACTGCATCCATTTGATTTGTGTTGCGCATGAAATTGTAGGTTTGCAGAAAGCCACTACAGGGAGAAAAGCATAGAATGAAGGGGAAATACGGCCTGCCAAATAGACTTACCTGATGGTAAAGAAGACATCTACCAGCAGTGGAGCGGATGAGACGTACTGAAAGAAAGCCTGTTCCGCATAGGAAATAAGGACTGTTTTGTTGTGCACCGTGAAGTACATATACCAGACGACATGGAAGATTAATATCCAGACGGCACACACCGATCGCAAGCCATTAAGCAAGGGAATGTCCCGTGAGTTGGTTTCCCGCATGGCAAACATTTTTTGCCAATTGCTGCTCACGTCGTAGCAACTGACAAAGTTCTGGATCGGATGCCACTTGAGCATGGAGTGCAGTGCTCGCCACATCTCCGACTCTACGGGCGCTAGACCAGCAGCATCCTCTGGACCTTCGGGAGGCAGCTGCTTGGCCACGCTCAGTTGCTGGGCACACAACATGAATGCACAGGTGGCCAAAACAGAGGCGACAACAAGTTTGAAGCTAAGACGATCATAGAATGAATCTTTCAGTTTGAGATCCTTCATGTAAAGCACTTCCGGTTGCATCTCAAAGATGTCGTTGTCAAGAAAACTGCCAGTTACGTATTCACTGGTCAATCCTTTGATCTCCGTGGACTGACATGAGCTGGGCAAGCATAGGCCAATGTGTATGATTTGCTCTGACATGACCTTAATCTCCACCTGCCAAGGGGAGTTGTGACGCAGATAAACAACTCGATAATCCATATCAAATGGCGCCTGCTGTGTTATCAGTCCGTAGTGCATAACACGATCATAGTTTTTGGACAGCGTTACGCCCACCTGTTGCTGGACACCGTGACAAGCTTCACGACTACCCAGCCAATAGTTTTGGCCAAATACAAAGCCCGAAGACTTGCTGCCAGATGCATCAAGCACTGCAAGATGATACACATTAAAGAGCACTTCAAACTGACAATTAACAGAAAAGGAAGGGAACTTTGAACAAACCTTTCATTGCCCAAGGTTGTTTGCTGAGGATTCCCCGCTGTATGTGCTTCAATTGAGCATGACATACTGCATTCACATTGCTCGAGTTGGCCACTTCTGTCAGGCCATAAATGATGGAACTGCGTGCCAGATGCGCTCCATGGCTGCCAGTTGCTGTGACAGTCTCTGCTGAGTCCTTGTTCGTCTGGAGAGGCACGTGCAGTGGAACAGACCAAACACTCGTGCCATTCAGTATGTTTTGTCTATATCGATAAAGCTGTATTGAGTCGTTAAGCACAGTTTGACAGTGGCAAAGGTGGCACAGCAGGAGGAGATGGAGGAAGCTCAGCCTGAGTGCTATTGTTGTTCCATATCCGCGTCTAGTCATGGCGCCAATGACCAAGACGGCGTTCAACCAGTTTCAACTGAAAGCCAATGAATAACAGCAATTGTCAATGCTATGGATAGTTAGTACTTGTATTCGTTAGTAATCATACTGAGACTCTTATGAATATAGTCACAACGAGTGTGCTCATAGCTGCCCTTACAAAATGCTTTTTACCGGCCATTATATGTCATATACAAACACAATTAGTGGACATTTAACCGAGTATGAGTACATAGTTACGGTTAAAGCCCTGCCCTACCGGAATAGACTTAATTCATTACTGAAAGTGCTTGTGAGCTTTAATAAACCCTCCGAAATTGTTATCGGAGCCCAGATAAATAAATGGATGTGGGCTCATTAAGAGCTGTTGCACGTGTTCATGACAATGACCATAGATCGAACGGGTTTCGCATTACAGCTTAAAACTAATAAAACAAATCAAGTTCAAATATCAATTACCCCTTTACCTATTTTTTTTCTCTTGGAAATTAAGTGCGTCTCAAGGTCAGGCTATAGACTTACAGACATTTCGTCATATTTGTATAAACATACCTATATTGCATTGGATTAGTTTATAGCCCATTTGGAGTGAGGGAAAAAAATAAAATAAAATAAAAAATAAAAAAAAATTGAAAACAAAATACATAAAATCACAAGTCACTCGAAGGTTAATTGGGTGTCTGTCAAATTCGCACTGCCAATTTAAGCCTCAATACACATATCTTTAAAGATCTGTACAATAAACAAAACTAATTAACTCAAGAGGTTTGTTTATCAATCCCAATTGTCACTCAAGTATTTATTATTTATTATTAGGCATTACATATACAGCCAATTAACAATTTCTTCCAACTTAATATTCTTTTTGATTTTGGCAAGTTCTTATATTTGTTTGCGGCAAATACTATGTACTTATCCCGATTCATCAATTACGAGTATTATTTACTTAATTGTTCAACGAATTCTAAGTACCGGGGCACAACAAAATAATGAAAAATAAGCCAGAGGCCCCTTTCAGGGGTTCATTGTGTGACATGTGCCAAAAATTTCCAAAAACGTGTCGATTAAAAAACTGCCATCGTATATAAGTTTGAATTTAAACATATTAAAACTATGGAGAGTCTGACATGGTTTCCAGGCCCGTTTCGAATGCTGCTTAGTTAATTGATTTTGGTTGAAACTGAAACCATTTCAAGGGCAAACCGCCTTCGGGTTTTGCATCTCTTTTATTTCTTCGCCTTCTTCTTTTTCTTATGATTTTTTTTTTCTTTAATGGTTATGATTATATTGCATGCAAATGAACCGGCACCTTCACGTTTCACATTCACAGTGGCATCCGTTTCAATAATGCCCATTTTTGGCAAGTTTTATAAACAAACAAAGGTTTTGTAATCACATTTGTATTTGGCATTTCATTTCGGATTCACGATTGATGCTTTATCCAAAATTTTGTGATGGGTGTTAATAATTTGAATTGAATCGAAATTAGCCACTATTTATGTTGCACACCCATGCAGATTATTATATATGCATGTATAGGGAGGTCATTCGTAATAATTATGATATAATAGTTTTTTTGGCGTATAAAATAGCAATGTAATTAATTATTGACTCTTTTAAATTTAACCGTTTTTTAGTAGTCTGAGGAAATAAACTTACTTTAGCCAAAGCAGCAACTAAAATATTTCGAATTAGTTCCAAGGCGAGTTGCACTTTACTTTCGTTGAAATATATGTAAGTGTATGTAGGTAAAGTTTTCACCTGATTGCTGATTGCAGTTCGTATTTATTATGTCTTCACTTAATTTCTGGAGCAATCGTTAGTGTGGATATAAAGAAACAAAAACAAACTATAAACTTATATGTGAAGCGTCACAAAAACCCACATTAAAACTTAATCTAAATTCGCTTAATTTTTGCTTGAGTTGCGCACATCTGAGTCTGAGGTTTACCGAGAAACTGTTGCGCCCTACGTCTCGTCTCGAACATTTATAAACTCCGAACATCGAACAGCAGCACGTGAACAGGTAGCAGCAGCCGCAGCTACAGCGACAGCAGCAATCAGTCGCTGCTTTGTCACTACAAGAGATCAAGCGGCAAAAAAAAAACAACAAGAGCAACAACAACCATAACACTTCATCATCAACGCCATCAAAACAAAAGGCGAGATAGTAAGCAAAACGTTTTCAGGTTTCTTGGCGACTTTTTCGTAACCATTTCTTGCCAACAATTAAATCGCCGTATACTTTGTACATTTCTGAGCTGTCTTTTCTGGATGATTGAAAGTACGTCACAAGGTGAGCATGCACGGTTCTTGTTTATCATTGAAAGAAGATGCGTTCATTGATCTGCCGTGTATGCCGATAATGGGTTACTGCCATTTCCGCAAATAAATATATAGGTGTGGTAAAAATTATAGCTTGTTAAAAGGGCACCGAATTGATCCCTACAACTAATGTTCAATTAAATTTATTGATTGAGCTATGCAATTACCAGCCTTGCCTTACCCACTATTCTTGTTCATGAACCAAAAAGTTCGTTATTCCAGTTATTCCACTTTTGAGTATTTCTGAGTTTTAAATAGCCCGCGCATTGAATTTATTAAAAATTATCCAGGTTTGAAAATCAAAACTCCGCTACATTTATTTCACTTAGTGGCAACGCTAAAAATAATTTAGCTGGTCACACTCAACGAATCGGCAGTCAGGGCTGCTCTGGAACTTGAAGCAATGTTTATCGTTATCGGCAGTCATAGCAGGTCGAGAAACCATTATAAAATAGCAAAAATTAACGTGAAATGACGCGAATAATACAATCGCAATAAAAATAGTAAATTTAAGTGCAAAACGACGCGCAAACGATAACTAAACAGTGCAATTGCTAATCAATCATCAAGTAAACGAAAAAGAAAATTGCGTAGCATATAATACCAGCTTCAGGAAAAGAGCCATAAAAATCGATTCTCCAACGAAGTCACAGTCATACACACGGGACAAGAGAGTGACTTTTCGCGCGGGCGTCGGTGGAGCGCCCAGTGCTTACTTTTTTTTTGCCTACTTACTTGCCAAAAGTTCACCCAAGAAACTGTTCGTATTTGCATGTATGTGCTATAGTGTGTTTGTGTATATATTTGTATGTGTGCATATTGTTGTTTTGTTTGCAAAATCAGCTAAAATCGGACAGGATAACTCGTAAATATAATTAGGCAACAAAACAACTAATTTGAAGCAAATATTTGCGTAAATAAAAACGCATATACGACGATTCAGTGCAAATAAAGAAGATTCCAACACAATTGAGCGGACAACAAAATATAATAAAATAAATACCCGTGTGTACAATACACATACATGTACGCTATGCACATATGTGTAATAAATAACAAAAGTCAAGAATGAAATGGAAATATTTGCCCAGTCACAAACTGCTCCACATGACGTACAACAATATCAACAACAACAACTGTTAGGCGTGTGCGTGGCGCTAATTGAATCGCTCACTCAATTTGGAACTACATACATATATAAATATAATACTAAAGCAAGTTTGAGTCCCTGTTTGTGACTCACCTGCCCCGAAAAATAAGTATTGCGTGCTACTGTGCCACACATTATTCTCTGCGGGCTTAAAACGAAAACAAAAAATAAAATATCAGCCAGAAGCAATAGCTAAATACCGTCCCATTCGTAACCCCCTTGAGTATATTTTCGGGGAAGTGTGTGAGGTGGGTGCATGAATCAGACGCACCCACACTCCTGCCACACACACACACACACTACATAGTCACGTCTTTTGAAGTATAAAAGTGAGAGTTCGTCAAGGCCTTTCACGATGTCAAGTGATAAGATCAAAGTTGCTGTGAGGGTGCGACCCTTTAATCGCCGTGGTAAGTACAACTAGAACTCACTTTAAAGCTCAGTAATCTATAATGAAAGATGATTTCCATTGTCTTTCACATTTCCCATTTGGGGTAAACTTTATGCAGTGGGGCTTTATCTATTTGGTTTACTCTTTTGTCTGAGTTTGCAATCAATAATGCAAAAGTCAGCAGTACAGAAGACTCACAGTAGCAGTCGCTTTTGCACTCGCTCACACCCATACTCTCTATCTATTCGGGATAACAAAATTTGCATACGCTATTTTCTTGCTTGTTGTGTTTTGTTTTGTTTTCGATGCAAATGTTGTGTTTCCTTTGCTTTTTTTTTTTGTTTTTCACAAAAGGTCGCCTCGTTTTTTCATTGCAACGCCAGCAAGTTTTCAGCGCTGACAGCCTTGCAGAGCAACTAACTGAATGGCTGACTGACTAACTGGCTAACTGACACTCTAGACTGACAAACGATTTACATTTCCAGCTAATTTTTCTTGGTTTCTATTTGGCTGGAGGTGAAACCATCGTTGAGTGTGTGCTGCAAGTGCTAAGTAAATGCAAAAAGGCGAAAACAATGTTTCCACTTCCAATGTCAACCGACGATCATTCATTTGGCTTATCCATGACTCACACCCATGTGCAGAGTGCAACGGAAATGTGTGTAAGAGAGAGCTGTAGATGGGGGAGAGAGGGAGAAGCATGGGCAGGCAGACAAACGGATAGTCAATTTGAGCCCCTCTGCAGCGTCAAGTGGAAGTCATTTGGCATTTACTTATTTGTTTCGCACATGTTTTGTATTGTATCATCCACATGCATATGCTATACCAATAAATATAAGCACATATATACTTCTATATACTTGTATTCCTTTTCGCGCTATTCCCATCTGCTGCTGTTGCTTCCACATGTTGCCAAATCACTTCTTTATTTGGGGCTGGTTTGTGTCATGTTTCGCTTATGATTCGTTTGTTATTCGCCTCGCTTGATTCATTGACAGGTGTGTGTCAGTGTGAGTTTGTATGAATGTGTGGTTGTCCGCTTGATAAGCTTTGTAGTATATATAAAATGTTATCAGAGCTGATAATGCGGGCATTCTACACTTGTTGTACTAATAGAGCGTTACACACACACTTCAGTTCCCATGAAGCTCAAACATCTGCTTCTTTCGACCATTTCCTCATCAATTTTTGTGACATCTTACGCATCGTTCCGTATTTGGGCCATAATATCGCTGATGGCGCGACCTCTTCCAAGTCGCAATCCAAAGCAGCAAAGCGTTAAATGTAAACTATGAAAACGCACACATACACACACAAATGAACAAATACAAACACAGATACAAAATCAAACAAAAACACAAGGCAAATGACCAGACGTTTGAAATGAAGTCACAGCTCGAAAGCTACCAAAAAGCTTAACCTGTTTTTTCGTCCGTTTCCCCTTCTAACCAACCAGATGTCTGTTGTTTGATGATATTAAGCGTCTATCTCTTTCACTCTCTCTGCTTGTTTGTTTTTGTGTGTGTGTGTGTAAGTTTATGTTAATTTCAACATCGGACAATGGCAAACGGCAAACGCGTAAGCAGACTTTAAGTTAATAACAGAGAAATGGCCAAAAGTCAGTTTGAGCTCCATCCACAGCTGACCAACTGACCAGAACTCATTCACTCACAAATTGGGGGCAACTCATCAAATAATTTATGGCAGACCTTTGTTGCAAGCAACACACACACTTATAGAAATACACACACACACACACACACATACAACCCGTCAATGATGTTCAATGTTGATGTGCGTCCTTAGTGGTTTCTGAGCTTTCTCTTTCCCTGTCTCTGTCTGCCTCATTTGTGCCCTTTTCGGCATGTCCATTTCCATGTCAAGTCGGATTTAGTTTTCAGAACGGATGTGTAGAGTGACCAACGACAGGAACATGTGTGTAGCTACAGTGAAGCCCAGACAAATTGAATCATGCATCTGGTGGGTTTCATTGAAAAAATACTTTGTCTGTTAAAGCAAATTAATAAATGCAATTATTACACATATTAAAAGTGAAGGCAATAATTATAAATTTTAACCGCAGTTATGCAACACTCGAGCATGACTATAATTCGAAACGGCAGCCTTGCCACCTCATTGAGACTTTACTGTGTCATTAGTTGACCTGAGCCAAGCCCTCTTGTGTACCTGTTCTTAGTCTGGGTCTATGTCCGGTGTTTTTTTATACTCTCTGCAAGAGTATATTGGGTTTGTGCAAAAGTATGTAACAGGCAGAAGGAGGCGTGGCAGACCCCATAAAGTATATATATTATTGATCAGCATCACAAGCCGAGTCGATATAGCCATGTCCGTCTGTCCGTCTGTCCGTCTGTCTGTCTGTCTGTCTGTCTGTCTGTCTGTCTGTCTGTCTGTCTGTCTGTCCGTCTGTCCGTATGAACAAACAGATTTCAGAGATGGTAAGAGCTACAAGTTCGAGCTTGGTGTCAAACGATCAGATATTTAGTCAGTCAATACAAGAATCTTTTTTTTTTTCGATGCCACGCCCCATTCGCCCACAAAAAGCAAAAAACTGGACACACCTCGTGAAAAATTGGTGTTTTCGGCAAATATCTCAGTAACTATGGCACCTAGGATCACCAATTCTTGTACGGGAGTTCGGCCGTACTATTCATCTGGGATTTTAATAATTTAATCTCAAATATTTCAAGAATTTCCAGCTAGAAACATTTTCCTGCTATTTCTTTTCGACTCTTTTTGTTTCTTTGTGGTGCAATGTCCGTGCTCGTTTTAGCCATAAGTAGTAAATATACTTTATGCCAGAATATTTATTACGCTGCACGTTTTCGGACAAGAATTTATTTGTTGGTGTTTGTCTTTATTTTTTTTTTTTGGAATAACAATTATTTGAAAGGTTCGCGTTTTTTGTTTGTGTACATACATAGAGATTGCGCTATAGCATCGAACTTGTATATTCATATACTTATATTTATCGCCTTGATTATACAATGTACTATATGAGTGTATGACTGTGTGTGTTTAAGAAGTCTATATACTACAATTATATGTTATTTTCGCACTCATATACGAAAGCTACCGACAGCCTCGCATATCTATAAAGTACTATATAAAGTACGAGAATGTGAACTTGTTATCAACCTTGAATTGAAATAACTCAAATTGTATACACATTAAATAAATATAATTTTTCATCCTTTATTTTTATTTTGACAGAAATTGAATTGGGTACAAAATGCATCGTGGAAATGGACAAACAGCAAACCATACTCCAAAATCCACCAACATTGGAGAAAATGGAAAGGTAAGCTTAAACACTCCACATTTCACAACTGTGTTGATTACACCCACTGTATCCACGTTTCTCTGATTCACGCAGAAAACAACCAAAGACATTTGCATTCGATCACTGCTTCTACTCACTGAATCCAGAGGATGACAGCTTTGCGTCACAGGAGACGGTCTTCGATTGTGTGGGACGTGATATACTGGATAATGCATTTCAGGGCTATAATGCATGCATATTCGCCTACGGCCAGACTGGTAAGTCAACCTATTATAGCTACAGCTGTACACAGTACTTTAAAGGTGAAACTTAATCGTGATTTCATTATTTGCAGGTTCTGGCAAATCGTATACGATGATGGGATCACAGGAGAGCAAGGGCATTATACCGCGTCTCTGTGACAAGCTCTTCTCGGCGATAGCAAACAAATCGACGCCAGAGCTCATGTACAAAGTGGAGGTGTCCTACATGGAGATCTACAATGAGAAAGTCCACGATCTTTTGGATCCCAAGCCAAACAAACAGTCACTTAAGGTGCGCGAACACAATGTTCTTGGTCCGTATGTGGATGGATTATCCCAGTTGGCTGTAACTTCGTATCAGGACATTGATAACCTCATGACCGAAGGCAATAAATCACGTACTGTGGCTGCCACTAACATGAATGCGGAATCCTCACGCTCCCATGCCGTATTTTCGGTGGTCCTTACACAGATTCTAACCGATCAGTCAACTGGAGTTAGTGGTGAGAAAGTGTCACGTATGTCCCTCGTCGATTTGGCTGGCTCCGAGCGTGCAGTCAAGACTGGAGCTGTCGGTGATCGCCTCAAGGAGGGTTCGAATATTAACAAGTAAGTTGTTCTACTAATTTACCATTTAAACTTTTATTCATAAAATTTATTTTTCATGTCTAGATCGCTGACTACATTGGGTCTGGTCATCTCAAAGCTGGCCGATCAATCGAATGGCAAAAAGGGCGGAAATGATAAATTTGTGCCCTATCGTGATTCCGTTCTCACTTGGCTGCTCAAGGATAATCTCGGCGGTAACTCAAAGACCGTAATGGTGGCCACAATTTCACCCTCAGCAGACAACTACGAAGAGACACTGTCTACGCTGCGCTATGCGGATCGTGCAAAGCGGATTGTCAATCATGCTGTTGTTAACGAAGATCCCAATGCACGTATCATTCGTGAACTGCGTCATGAGGTGGAAACACTGCGTAGCATGTTAAAGCATGCCACCGGTTCGCCAGTCGGTGATGTACAGGATAAACTGGCCGAGAGCGAGAATCTAATGAAGCAAATCTCGCAAACTTGGGAGGAGAAGTTGGTGAAGACCGAGCGCATTCAAAACGAGCGACAACAAGCACTCGAACAAATGGGTATCAGTGTGCAGGCGAGTGGCATCAAGGTGGAGAAGAACAAGTACTACTTGGTCAATTTAAATGCAGATCCGTCCCTCAATGAACTATTGGTCTACTACCTAAAGGTAAGAACTATTTCACGACTGACACTACATGGAAAGTTAACTGATATGAAAAACACGTTATTCTAGGAACGCACACTGATTGGTGGTCGCAGCATTAGTGGTCAGCAGCCGGATATTCAGCTTTCGGGTCTTGGTATTCAGCCAGAGCATTGTGTTATCACTATCGAGGATAGCGGACTGTTCATGGAGCCAGTACAGGGTGCTCGTTGCTTTGTTAACGGTTCGGCAGCATCGGAGAAGACGCCACTGCAGAATGGCGATCGTATTCTTTGGGGTAATCATCACTTTTTCCGTGTCAACTCCCCCAGGGTCGGCAACAATGCCAGCATGTGCGCCTCAGAGCCTCAGACACCTGCACAGCTTATTGATTACAATTTTGCACGAGATGAGATCATGCAAAATGAGCTCAGCAATGATCCTATACAAACAGCGATTGCAAGACTTGAGCGACAGCATGAGGAGGACAAACAAGTGGCTCTTGAGAAGCAACGTCAGGAATATGAGCGACAATTTCAGCAATTGCGGAATATTCTGTCACCAAGCACACCGTATGCACCATATGCTCCCTATGATCCCTTGCGTATGGGCAAAGTAACACCCAATACGCCCACTTCACAGATGCGTGTTGAGAAATGGGCACAGGTAAATTGAATGATTGATTATTTATGTGAATGTCACCAGTTACTTATCTAAAACTTTCGTAGGAACGTGACGAAATGTTCAGACGTTCCCTGGGTCAGCTTAAAACGGACATTATGCGAGCCAATTCGCAGGTACAGGAGGCGAACTTTTTAGCTGAGGAAATGGAGAAGAAGACGAAGTTTTCGGTTACACTACAAATACCGCCAGCCAACTTGAGTCCTAATCGAAGGCGTGGTGCGTTTGTCAGCGAACCGGCAATTTTGGTGAAGCGCACAAATTCAGGAAGCCAAATTTGGAGCATGGAGAAGCTAGAAAACAAACTGATTGACATGCGGGAAATGTACCAGGAGCACAAGGAGCGTATACTCAATGGCCTGGTGCGTGTCAATTCCATATACCGAATCACCCAAATTCTATTTGTCTTTTTTTTTGTATCGTACTAACTATAAAACTTTATGTGTACTCGTATAATTCGCACACGCATTCAATTAACCCCTGCTACAGCCCCTTATAGAGACATTCTCTGATGATGAATTTGACGACAAGGTAATTAATGAGTCCCCAAAACGTCCATAAACCACACACACCTCTTAAGTCTAGAACAACAATATGAATTAGGCTCCTTGTGAAACTCGATACTAATTTGTTTGTATACTGCATTATAGGATGATGATAATGGGAAACCACAGGATCCATTCTATGAGTCACAGGAGAATCACAATCTCATTGGTGTGGCCAACGTATATCTGGAGGTACTGTTCCACGATGTCAAGCTAGACTACCACACGCCCATCATTAGTCAGCAGGGAGAAGTTGCCGGCCGTTTGCAGGTGGAGATTCAACGCGTTGCTGGCCAAATGCCACAGGATCGCATGTGCGAATCGGTGTCGGAAACTTCATCGGCAGATTCCCGAGATGAATATGATGATCCAGTTGATCCGATGGCTAATCAAATCACTTGCCGTGTGACCATTAAATGTGCCTCGGGCTTGCCGCTTTCCTTGTCCAACTTTGTCTTTTGCCAGTACACGTTCTGGGGACACCAGGAGATGGTTGTGCCTGTGATAAATGCGGAGACAACAGCACTTGATCAGAATATGGTGTTCAAGTTTGAACATACACAAGATTTTACGGTCAACATTAATGAGGAGTTCCTGGAACACTGCATCGAAGGTGCGCTTTCAATTGAGGTCTGGGGACATCGCAGTGCTGGCTTCTCCAAGTCCAAGGGCTGGGAAGTCGAGCAGCAGCAGGCTAAAGCACGTTCCCTGGTCGATCGCTGGGCAGAACTATCGCGCAAAATCGAACTTTGGGTGGAGATACACGAGTTGAACGACAACGGAGAGTATTCCCCCGTCGAGGTAACTAATCGCAATGAGGTGCTCACTGGAGGCATCTACCAACTGCGACAAGGCCAACAGCGACGTGTCAATGTGCGTGTTAAGCCAGTTCAAAATTCAGGCACTTTGCCCATCATCTGTCAGTCCATTGTCAACGTGGCTATTGGCAGTGTGACGGTGCGATCACGGCTGCAACGTCCTCTGGACTCTTACCAAGAGGAAGATCTCACTGTGCTTCGAGAGAAATGGAGCGAGGCGCTGGGCCGCCGACGCCAGTACTTGGATCAGCAGATACAAATGCTAATCAAGAAGGAGGAGAAAAACGAGCAAGAACGCGAACGTGAACTGAGCCTTGTGCATCAATGGGTCTCGCTTACCGAGGAGCGCAACGCTGTATTGGTGCCAGCACCGGGCTCGGGTATACCGGGTGCACCTGCGTCCTGGGAACCACCCGCGGGCATGGAACCTCATGTTCCTGTGCTGTTTCTCAATCTAAACGGCGACGATCTCTCCGCACAGAATACCAACGATGAGTTGTCCATATCGGGCATTAATTCCATTTTATCCAAGGAGCATGGTCACAAGTTCTATACGCTGCAGATCTTACAGCATCTGGATAAGGATGTTTGCTGTGTGGCTAGCTGGGATTCCTCAATGCACGACAGTCAGGCTTTGAATCGCGTTACCGAGGCCAATGAGCGCATTTATCTAATCTTGCGCACCACAGTGCGTCTATCACATCCAGCCCCAATGGATCTTGTGCTTCGCAAGCGGCTTAGCATTAACATTAAGAAGGGACAGACATTAACTGATCGACTAAAGAAATTCCGTTTGGTGCGAGGCGAGAATGCCATCTGGCAGAGTGGTGTAACTTATGAGGTGGTCTCGAACATTCCCAAGGCATCCGAGGAGCTGGAGGATCGTGAATCGTTGGCACAACTGGCTGCCAGTGGTGATGATTGCTCCGCTTGCGATGGCGAAACTTATATTGGTAATGTCTCATATATTTCTCAAAAATTATTTTTAATATATTTTCATATGTTTCCCGCAGAGAAATACACACGCGGAGTTTCGGCTGTGGAGAGCATATTGATACTGGATCGGCTGCGTCAAAATGTAGCTGTCAAGGAGCTGGAGACGGCCCACGGTCAGCCGCTGTCGATGAGAAAGACCGTTAGTGTGCCGAACTTCTCACAGGTATGTGATGTCCCTTACCGCACAGTAAAAAGCTCTGCTTCCTAGTGAATTTTGTGCTGCTTCCACCTTGCCACCTATCACCTGCCAGCAAAATTCAATTTGTACAACTTAAATATTTGACTAAAACGCAATTCTTTCTCTTTTCACATTTTTCTATGCGCTTTCACCAAAACTAAAAATCTAATTTACAAAATAAACAACTTCAACACACCGCACACAATACTAAACTAAAATCAACTAACAAAAATAATATTATTTACAATTTGAATTTGAAATCAAATTCGGCGCGTCTTTAAACTGCAATCTGTATATTGACCTCTAATCTATTATCAATGTATGTGACTGTATGCGTGTGTATATGTATGTGTGCGTGCGTGTTAACTGCTTTTCACTGCGCACTTAAAGGCGGTCAAAGAAACCACCAATACTGGGAGTGTAAGTACTTTGTGTGCAATATACTCTGTACCACTGTAATCTATGCTTTCCTAAGATTTGTAACTTTAATCCTTTTGACTTTTTCGCCTATATGTATTTTGTTTGTGTACCTCATCCACGCCTTCCTCCACCCACCCCTAGACATCCAGTTGTATCCGTGCGGCTTTCAGTTTGCCAGATTTGTTTTTTGTTTTATTTCCATTTGTTTATATTTTTATTTTCGACATTCTTTTCATTCATGATAAATAACATTTGTTGTAAATATGCACATGCGATTTATGACACAAGAAACTCATAAATAAACTTATGCAGATTATGCGCTTCGATGCCTCCATGGAGTCCTTGCTGAATGTGGGACGCTCCGAGTCGTTTGCGGATCTAAACAACACGGCGTTGGGCAACAAGTTTCCGCCAGGTTTGAAATTTAATACCATTCCCGCTAACGATGTTTGCATTATTAATGGATTTTTCCTGCTTTGTTTGCAGCACACAATGGGACAGGCACAGGAGGTGGAGTTATACGTAATCGCCACAGTTTTGGTGGCAAAGGCAGCGCCGACGATTCTCCAGGGAAAGCCTTCGGCATTGGTGTGTATTTCGTTAGGGAACTGACAGCGAGAACTAACATCTTTTATTTGATTATACAATATATTTACTCACCATTAATTTTCGAGCAACTATTTGCAAAACATATAACCAAAGTTAATTTTGATTCACATCTATATACTTACCTAATAACTACAAATTAATTATTGCTTATGCGCAGCAACTTGTTGAACTATTTAACAAAATGACAAAATCCTAATCGTATTGCGATATAGTTGCTGTCACGCTCTAGAGCAAGGGATTTATCTTTGCTGAATTCAATCTAAATTTTAAATTTATTTAGTGTTATTTATTTTTGTATTCTTGTCTTGTAGCGTACAAAGTATATATCTTTAGACACAATCTCTTCCAGTCTATACACAAAAGATAAATCCTTTTCCAAACTGTGTTACCACACACAAAATTTGTCAATGCTTTTCAACTGCTTTAAACTGCAAAATAAAAACAAAAAAAAACCGCTTCAGTTGTTTCTTCAGCAGTTTACAGTTTACTTCCTTGCTTTTGCTTCCATGCAACACATAGCAAAAATATTATTTACAAATAGCAATTACAACAACAAAACCACCACACCCACTCGATCAGATGACTCGAGTTGAAATGCACATTAAATATTTAATTAAATTCACCAGAGCTTATCATATAAATTGACATACTAAACAAGTTCATGATTCAACAATGCATTTATCCATATATCATATGATCCTTCTGATTATAACTCTGGTTTCTTTCACATGCCATAACGTACTCTTTCTGTGCTTTCTTAACCACTAAACTAAAAAAAAAACAATTTCAAATTTGAAAGGCTCTATACTGTCAGGTAAAGGCTGGCCCCAATATAAACTGATTGAAATTCATTAATTGTTAGTTGGAGTTTAAGTTTTGTCTGTTGTTCATTCATCAACCCAATCCCACAGCCACAGTCACACACCCACACTCACTCACTCAATGTAACTCCATTGTCTTCTCATCTTAGTGGGTATAATGGGTGGGGGATGTTCTAAGATTTAGTACGTAATTTAAGTAGTTTTGTGTTAGATCTGTTAGCCTGTCATCATCATAAACTCTTGAATATCAATATCAATACACTGACAATTGCCATCATTCATTGTAGTTGTATTGTAAATATTTATATATGATCGATGACCACTCGCTCATTTGCCACTGTGTGAATCCATTCGTTGTATTCATTCCATCATTTATTGTACACTACACTCTACTATTCAGACAGTTTATTCCCAATTCCAATTTGGTGCACCATTCACAACAGGCACGCACAGCACGAGATCCGCACGAGCAGCGCGTTTAGTAAATCAATTAATTTAAGTTTAGTGTATAGTTATAGTTTATAGTTATTGTTTTAGTTACCCGGTTTTCGTTTATTATGACTGTGTGTTTTGTTGTTGGCGAATTAGTCGCTAGAGTTTTATAGAGTTTATTGAATCGTTTCATCACATGTTTGTATAAATCATTGTAACTAAACATTAAACATAATCATTGTCTTCCTTGAATCCATGGAATGCAGCGCGTCCAACATTTTTGAATCTCAATTTAAACTTGAATACATTGAGAATTGCGCCAACAAAACGTATGTGGTTTGTGTAGCCCTAAGCTCCAATACTTAAGCTCTGTTTATTAATATTTGAGGCGAGTAACTAATAGTAAACTATCCCAATCTTCTATAGCTTCTCCGGCCACCAGCAAGTTGCTTGGCATGCGCATGACGACGTTGCACGAGGAACCCTTGGGCGGACATCGATCGTTGGATGAGGAACCCGAGGACAGTTACAGCGACTCCGAATATGCAGCCGAGTATGAACAGGAGCGACAACAGAACAGAGGCTTGGGCCCTCGTTCCCGTATGACGGCATCCAAGACCATGGACTCATTCATGGATGTTAGCAGTCATTCAAATCAGAGTTATTTGAGTTACACGTCTAGTGCCAACGCGAATATGAAGCATCTGACTGGACTTGCCACGCTCAGCATGAGCTCGTCTACCAGCAGTGGCTACGGCTCCCAGGCGGTGTCCTGCAACAACCTGAGCAATGAAGACATCACCTCAATGCGTTCCATGAGCATTGATGAAACGCCAGGTAAATGAAATTACTTTATAATACATCAAAGCTATTTCTTTAAACTTATTTTGTTTTTAGATTTCGATCGTGTCAACTCAAATTCACCGCCAAATCGACAGGCGCGTGTCAATCCCTTCCTTAAGGACATGCCAAAGGCCAAAACGCTTGATGCTGAATCAAAGAAACTGCAGCAGACCTCGACGCATCCGCTGGAGCAACTGGAGCCCAAGGATAGCGACGAGGAATGCGAACAAATGCAGCGCAACAACAATAACGATATAAAGTCCAAGGCTCCCATACCAGAGCTGCCCCAGAAAGATGTGCAGGTGGAACAACAACAGCAAGAGCATCAACAGGAGCAGGAGCAACAGCCGTTGAACCATGTCACTGACAATCAGAATGGCAATAAATCGATGGAGAATGCTCTCGACACTTCCGAGATAACTGAGTCACATGAGCAGCTTGAAGGCGATGGCATTGTTAGGGAGCAGCTGCCCGAGGGCAAAGTAATTCGCCGCAAAAAGTCAACAACGAACAATAGCGATAACAGCAACAACAACAATGGCAACACCAACAGTAACAACAACGGTAATGGCAACAACAGCAACAATGCAAACCAAGTGACACGCAACAACCAACGCGCCTCGGTGGCCAAAATGGAAGGTCTAGGTGCCTATTTGGATGTCAACGCCAGCATTATGTCGAGCAGTACGGAAGTAGAAGGTGCGTATAATTATAATTACATCAAACTCTATTTAAATCATTTACTTTGTGCACAGATGAGGGCAAGGAACTGGATATAACGCTGCCAGAGTGGATTGTCGTCGGCGAGTCGGTTTTAATACGTCCCTATAATACAAGTGGCGTTGTTAGCTTTGTGGGCACCACACACTTTCAACCAGGTGCCTGGATTGGTGTTGAGTTGGATGCACCTACGGGCAAGAACGACGGCACCGTCCAGGGAATACAGTATTTCCAGTGCAAGCCCAAGCACGGCATCTTCGTGCGTGCCGATAAACTGCTGCTAGACAAGCGAGGCAAGGCGATGCGTGCCTACAAAGCGGCCGAGAAGAGCATCAGCATCAGCAAAGGTAACAACGATCGATGCTGTTTATTGATGAACTGACTGTCACTAATGATTTTTTGTTTTTACTACAGAGATGAGCAGCTCTATGACTCGCTCCAAGAGCCGTGGCGAGTCGCTAAATACTTCGGCACGCAAATGATTATACCCAAAATGTTCGCATCAAATGCAGCGTTGGACTAATTGCAGGCAATCGACGTTGGTTACAAATGGAGTTGGGACGACAGCGAGTGCAGCAACTCCATCGACCTGCCACAGATTGCGTGCAACCAGTGGCGCTGCAGATGCGAACACAAATGGCAAAAAGTGCTATGCCAATCGACGCTCGACGGCCTTCTAAATTCAAATTCTTAAAGATCGGGCCGTCAACGATGCACATCGTCCAGCAACGAACAATGCGGAGCATTAACCAATCCACAAGCTAGCTTAACTTAACACACAAACACACGCTGCCGCACACACACACGCGCTCACACACACAAACACATACACACTGTTAACCCGAAGCTTCATAATGTTGTTGCTCGGCGGTGTCTAAAGCAAAACTAACAGAACAACAAAAAGAACAAGAACAACAAACTAGCAATTAACTAAAGGCGAATTCTCCCCGCGCGTCTCCCGCTCTTAAACGATAGTGTAGCTAAGTGAAGCGTTCGCGTAGTTGCATCAACCAAGTGCAATACCACGAACACTGATAACACTTTGAGAGTAGAGTAACTAATTAATCAAATCGTTTAAACGTGTATGTATCTATATGTATGTATGTGCGAGTATGTTTGTGTACTATATGTTTCCAATTGGTTTATTGTATTATTCCTAATTCAATTGATTTGAGTTCGAGTGTAGTTAATTGATGTTTACTGATGTTTGCTTTTTGATAAAGCACAATTGATTATATACATATATATATATTTTTGTACCGGTTAATTAATTGCCTAGTTTAATTACATTGTTTTTTTGGTATGTACGACCTTTACTTTATCTACTTATACTTATTATCTATGTATATCAATGTGACTTGGTTAATCAACTATGAGCTTATTTTAATTATTGTTATGGACTATATCAAATATAAAGATAAATCAAATCAGTTGTACATATACGATATATATGAAATTTAATGCAATAAGTTTTACGAGACATGCAATATTATGTTTTTTTCAATATATCTCCTTTTCTGTTTAGCGCATTTATACGTATCTATATATACATAAATATATATATTTCAATTAAAACAATACAAACCAATACAATATTAGTATACATACTGTAATAATAAAAATAATAATAACATATTCCATATAACAGCGTTGCATTCACGTTGCAAATATGTTAATTGTATTATTTGATGTGATGTATTTTATAATTTCTCTCCATTTATAAATTAAATAAACTTCATTTTGCTAAATATATACTTTAATATATATTTTTATTTGTTTGCTTTATTTAGATTCAATGTGATTAATATATATAATGTTTATTATTTGATTTTTTATGTACATTATTATAATTATCAATGTTGAAGGTTGTGCGACTATGTTTGTGAACCATTAACCAGAAGAAAGGCTTGCGTTAGTCCAAGATGTGAATAACGTGGAATTAAACAAATGAAGCAATAATTGCCGATAAATATTCAATTTTATTGTTTAAGAAAACGTACACTTATTTATAATATTAATAATTATTAAACAAGATCGTTTCTAGGGGAAGTTAGCAAGCAAATCGGCTGACTAACGTTTGTACGTAAACGTATCCATCCATCCAAAAACCAAGACATCCAAGACACTCCAAACTGAGTCTGAGATAAATTGCAATTTACAAACAATAAAAACAAAAAATATAAAAAATAATAAACTACAAAACCAACAAGAAGCGATTTACACTTAGAAACCGAAATCCAATAATATAAAAGATAAAAATTAAAACACTTGAAGCAGATGCATAAGTAGATCCCTACTGGATAGCCAGTCAAACAGTATTTACTTCGATGCAAACATGAATATAAATATATATATATACAGATATATATACATACATATGTATATTTTCGAACTGTGTTTTCTACTTGCATCTACTACCAAAAAACAAAAATATATACTTGAAAATACGTCCAACAATTGAAAATTACAAGAAATTCAAAAGCAAGATGAAAAAAGTAAATATATATAATAATATAAATATTAATAATAATATATACATTTAAATGATAATTATACACATACATATACATAATTATTTATTTAATACTTTGGCATGACAAAGTTCAGGGTATTCCCAGCAACTATCTCCCAAAGATTACAGTAATAATCCCGAGTAGATGCCAGATATATTTATGTTGATATAGATTCATCACAGCGTCCCGCATAAATCTACAATTACATAAATATGTATTATCGTAAAATTACTGAAATTTAATGCATTTAATAAGCGTAAAAACATTCAAAATAGAGCTTGAAATTATTGCAAATTCTGAAAGAAATTCGATGAGGAAATTAAAAAGACAAAATTAGAGGAACGCGTAAAATGCACATAAATGTATGTAAAATAGATGAGAAAATGAGATTAGAATATGCTTGCTTGCATCTTACAGATAACCGAAAAGACACAACTTATATAGTATATATTATATATATTTAATAATCTAGCTATAGGATAGATCATCATCAGCATGCACGAGCGTAGAAATTGGTTCAAATGGTACCTTAAATAGAGCATATAGAATCTATGGATCTTTATGTTTTAAGAGCTACTTATTGCCCAGGGCTATCGAGCATTTTTATTGTAGATACATATATGATTTGCAAATCATACTATACACACACACTCTACGCACACCCAACAGACACACACACACACACGCAGAGGTAAATATATTAATATATTATACTATTTATTATAGAACGATATCGATAGATGTTGTGGGTAGTCGAAAAAATATACATATATTTGTGCACTTTTAGAGCTTTTAGCACGGTCAACGAAATAAAGATAATGTTATAAATGCAATACACTAAAAATTCAATTAATAATTATTAAAAAACAATTACTGACACAGCAACAAACCAGAGATATTCCAAGTTAAACTGCTATCAAAAATAATGTTGAAACTAAACAACAATAAAATAGCTTTTATTGTGCAATCCACACACAACACAACACACACACACACACATTCAAACACTCACTGACTTAAGCTCTTCAATAACTAAAGTTGTTAATTTTCTTGTAAAGTTCACTTTTTGCTTGTAGTTGTACTTTTTGTGTATTAACAATCGTAAAACAGCTGTCGAAAGAACAATTTCTGTAATTTACACTTAATTATTTTACTCGACAATTTTTTGGTAAACTTAAATCAGCAAAAATAAAAAGAAATGAAGAAATCACTTATTCAACAGAAACTTCAAGCTAAAACTTAACAACTACAAAACTTATGTACTTTAATCTATAAATATATACAAACAAATGTGCAATGAATTGTTTTGAATTAAACGTTTTTCACAACAATTTTCAGCGGGGAATCACCGCACCTTCGTGGTAGCAGACGTAAGTAATTATCTGTCACCTAGGGCATACCCCTGGCATGTCGGCGTATATAGTTTCGTTGGGACCTCAGAGCTGACCCGCCTTAAACTAAAGTTAAACCTCGACTACTGACCCAAAAACGACACTGGGTTTTTTTGTTTTTATGTGTGTTTTCTGTTGAAACATTTTATTTTCAAATAAAAACAAATGGCAAAAATAGTTGCAGTTTGCAAAGTTTTGTTAGTTATCAAATGCTTTACGAGATTAGTTAGTTAGTTTGAGACTTTTCAAGTAGTGTAGTGTCGGAATGCAAGTAATATTTGTATTCCATTTAATGATCACATAGCAATTATAATTACAATTATCAATCAAGCATTTACATAGGAATTTATGCACACGAACCGATTTATATATATATATATTTTTAATGATTCTATACATTTTCTTTAACTATTTTTCATATATATCGCTTATAAACAAATCCACAACACATTCATTATCATATTTGACTTTTATATTTTGATTTGTGTTGATTTTGATATTCGCTAACTACAACTTACACATTCTATATAGTATAGTATATTGTATATCAAATAGAAAATATATATATATATAGTTACATATATATTTCTAGCATTGATTTTAATTGATATATTTACAGGTGTTTGTTTAGTGTATTTTCTTTTGTTTTGTTGCATTAATTCGAGTCTGTTTAGTTGAAAACGTTGCGTTTGTTGCTTCGCTTAGTCAGTTTCTCTCGTTTGCAATTGGCAATTGGTCCGCTGGCGTTAGCCACTCCTTCAAGTTTTTTTTTCAGTCGTGATCGATGGTCCAACGCTGCGTCTCACTGGATAGGTTACATGGCGCCACTTGGGCATCATCCATGCTCTTTTGCCCGCCATAATCAAGGCACATGCCCGTGTTGCTATGTATAAGTTGATGATTCTGGTACTTCCAATGCTCGTTGTAATCGTCGTTCTCCATGCAGGGCACCATTACCACGCGGAATGGCGGTGAACTGCTGTGTTGCACTGTAGCACAGCTTAGTTCGTTACGTAGTACATTATTCTTGGTATAGGAGAAGAGCTGAGACTTTTGCATCACTTTGCCGCAGGGATACAGGCCCATGTTGAAGGGCTTCTCGTTGTTCTGCAGCAAATCGTCGAGGCACAGATTGGAGTTAACCGTCTTGACTTTTCCCCAGGCTTTCATGTCTTTGTTGGGCACAAATTTCTCCGGATAGATGTTCTTCAGGTACCACTCGAAGTTCTTGCAGCGCAATTTCTTGCGCAACATCACTCTATGCGTTACGTCGCCAATATCCGGATGGAACTTAAGATCTGGGCGATTTAGGAAGAATATGTTTATGTATTCATCCATCCAGACCAGCGCCATGCGAGCCGTGTTTATGCCGTGTGTGTCACGTTCATTGGGAAATCTGTAAAACAATTGTTGTATTAAAATTGAAGTTGTTAAGAAAAGTACTGTGAACATACTTGTATGGATGGAAGTCCCGGAAGATATGGCCGACTCTGGAGCAAGGTATCGTCTCGATGGTGCCGCCACATTGCCAGATTCTAAAGGACATTTCCAGATTCTCTCCACCCCAGCCATCCATCTGTCAAATTGAAATATTAGTGAGCAATTCAAAAACAGATCAATTCTTTTCTGCTCACCTGCTCATCGTAGCTGCCAACTTCCCAGAAGTATCGGCGATCCATAGCGAACAATCCTCCCGCCATGGTTGGACTGTAGGCAGGGCAAATTTCCCTTGGATCTTTGCATTCCTTGCTCTGTCGCTTCTTCTCGCGTTCTGGCAGATTCACCCAATCAAAGTGACCATTCCACTGGAAGCCACCCACCTGGAATGACTTGTAGCCATTGGTGCTGTACTGAAAGTCATTGGCATCGATCACATCGATGATGGGCACCAGCACACTGGTACGTGAGTCCTTAATACGTTGCAGGAGCGGCTCACACCAGCCCACGTTAGCCTCACAATGGGCATCCAGGAAGATGAGCACTTCCCCGGTGGCACTACGAGCACCAGCCAAACGTGCTCGTATAAGCCCCAAGCTGTTGGAATCCAACGAAACAAATTCAAACTTTCATTTAAAATTCTTCAATTTTGTTTTTTTTGTTTTTGTGGTTTGTGGTATAAAAGAGAGACAATATTATTGGGTCAGCGAACAAAAGCGCTAAGCGAATAGTGCACGACGAGATCCGAAAGATACAAAATACAAAATAAAAAGTCAAAAGCATAATCGTAAGTTGACGAACAGGTTTTACGGTTTCATTCTATACCCTATTGCGGCCACATGTGGCACGTCGGGTGTTTCGAATTACGCTAAAAAATGTCACACGTTTGTTCACACGTTCAGTTTATGGATCAATTAACACGAATTTCTAACAATAAGCTGTAGTTTATTTGCGCTCCAATTCTTAATTTAAATTTTAACGGGAGTTCTACCAATCTTTGTGACTTGTAAGTATTTTTAAGCTATCAAAACTGTAGACTCTTGGGCTCAAAATAGTTTAAAAAATATCTATTTTTAATATTCTCCACTTAGCTCACTTTAAATTTAAACTGTTCCAGTTCTAAACAACTTTTACACAAACATTTAACATTCAGAAATTAGTAACAGCATTTAAGAGGTACTTCTTAGTCGAGCTACTGGCTTGCCTGCTTGACTTTTGAAATTTTGAACGTTTTCTTTAGTTCTTCAACTTTAAGCTGTGAAGAAGACGCCTCAAGACACTTTGTCCGTTCCCACCTACCTCCTCCGTCCCTACTTCCTATTGTGAGTCTGTGGCACAAACGAGTTATTCAAATTGGAGGCAAAGCAAAAATGATCGCCACATGAACGTGCGATTCGTGTTAAATTTACAGCACAAAACACAAGTTGAATGTGCATTCGATTAGCTCAATGAAACTTTTCCCAGCCAGCTTTAAATTTCTAAAGTGTGCCATCAATAGAGATTGCGGTGCTCCAGGTCTTCTTTCCCTCTTTATAGACCGTTCACCGTTTGCCCCTTTTACTCACCGATTTTTGAGACGAAGTATTGATACCTTGCCGTTGGGCAGACGAGTTCTAACATAGTGATCCAGTTTGCCACCCAATTCGGCATTATCACTGCCATCGTCCACCAGAATGATCTCCTTGAGTGCCTTCTGGTTGCATGTGTTGAGTGTGCTATGCACAGTACGCACGAGCACTGAGAAGGGTTCGTTGAAGAATATGATGACCACGCTAGCTGTGGGCAAGGTGCTGGGATCATCATAGTTTTGCTGCAGGCACAGCGGATTCCGATGATCGCCCACTGTGCGATTGTAGGACAACTGTTCACTCAGCTCCTCATTCAACGCGATTTTCTTGTACACCTTTTCGCCACGTGCCTTGGCAGCGCCTTTCAGATGAACTGCCGCGCCATCGTCACCAAGTCCTGCCTGCTGCTTTTGCAAATCCAGTTGTATGCTATGTTCGTATGGCGATTGCGTGGCTGGGTGAATTTCATTTTCTCCGTCATCGACATGAAAACGATCCCTGTCCCGTGATCTGCGTACGGCAGCCGCTGCGGGCCTGTGTCTGTTGGGCTGGTTGGTGTAATCCTCGCTGGCGGGCTGCACCTTCAGATACAGTATGAAGCAGAGTGCCACGAGTATGAATATTATGACTTTGCCATAGAAGGAACGAAACCGAGGCAGCATATTGGTTGTGTTGGTCGTATTGAGGTAGTAGCACTATGACTATCGTTGCTCGCTGTTCACTTTCAATTATTACTTTGCTGCGTGGATGTGAACGTAGACGTGGACAGTTGTATCGCTTACTTCTGGTATCATTGGCAAAAATATGTAAATATTTAATTGTTGTTTAATACACACAAAAGCGCAAGCAAAATTTTTACAATATTTACATACGCACAGATGTTGGTAAAGTTCATACACAACTGAAATACCAGTTTTATTTTCGTTTCTTTTCAGAGGCAGCCCCCACGCGCCACTAGCCACTGTTCTCCCGTGTTGCTTTGTGCTTATGGCTGTGGCTTAAACTAGACTAAACAAATGTTAATTCTAGTCGCTCCGCTCGCAGTCGCTCTGGCTTTGCCGCTCCACACCGCACCGCAACACTCGGCTCCGCACTGCACCGTCCATTGCCCGCACCTATACCTAGGCATACACATACACACAAGCGCGTGCATACATGTGAACATAAATACATGGATTGTATGATTTAACTGTTGCTTCTTCTTTTGTTGCCCGCATTAAAATCATTCAGTTTCAGTTGTGTTCCGCACCACTTGCGATTATTAACAGTGAGTCATTTGTTAAACGTCTTCAATTTGTTGTTTTTTGTTGGCTTATCGTAGGGGATTTTTTCAATATTTCATTAAATATGGTTTTGCGAAAATAAAAACACAGACACCGAGCAGGTGATTTGGCGTTGCCACCTTGTCAAACACAACTGAAGTGGACGCGTTCAGCACAGGTGTTTACTGGCTGCATCATCGATTTTTATGTAAGCGTACTACAAATTAATTTATTTAATTAATTGAAATAATTAGTGACATCCAACGGTTTAAGATAACGCTTTTAAAAATATTTATTATATGCGCAGTGATTTATTTTAATCTTTCTATCAATCTGGCAACGTCTTTCACAGTGCTGAAAAGAGCTACGAAAAGTGTTGAAAGCTGCAAGTTGAGCGCGCAGATTTAAATCAATGAAACTACACACATCAAATTAATGCACATTGAATTTATATAAATGTAATCAAATAATTCTCTTCACATAAATATTTGTAAAGCAGTGCATAGTTTCACTATAGAGTAGGCGAAATAAGTGATAATGTATGCGATAATTATTTAAGAGCAAAGTGCATTCAAGAGGCTGCTTGAAAACGAGGCTGAAAACGAAAGGTAACTACCGAAATGTGCCCCATGGGCTTTGTGGAAGTATTCAACTCAAAACTGTCACACTTGACACTTTTGTTGTCACTTAATGCACAAATTGCATGCTCGCTTGTTATTAAAATGAAAACAAAATGAATTTCCTATTAAAAATTCAGTGTTTAAGTTTTTGTCTTTACTTTCCTATGGCTTGACATGCGATGTCACCTTGTAGCTGCCGTTTGTTGTTAATTGAAATAATATTTTAATTTGAGACTTTCATCAATTTGAAAAATTGAATCGGGTCAAATAGATTTATACCATTTTTGGCCCCCTTTGCCTTTGTGATTAATTTCGCTAATTAGCTTAGGTATTTCATTTATTGCGAATTGTTGTGATGTTGTGATGATCCCATTATTAATACGTTACGTATAAGCCAGAGACTCGCTGCGGGAGATGCCGCAGGTAAGCGGCATAAAAGAGTTCAAAGTGCTCCCCAACATAGGTAATTGGAGTTGAAGAGAGAGAGAGTGCGAGAGGGGTGGGATGGCGCATTGTTGAAGGCAACATTGTGGGAAAGCAGCGACAACCACCAACAGCTAAGACATCGAGACGCCGCAAGGTGCAACTGTCTTATTTACAAGATCTTCGCTAACGCTCTTTAATAGCTACAAGCGACAAAAACTAGGAAGGAAATAAATTACTTTGTTAGTCACACACCGTTTGGCAAAGTTTTTCTCCATCTCTTGGTATTTCGCATTTGATTTGTGGCTAATGGTTGAAATGTAATACGAGTACCGACGACATTGAAACAAATTAAGCCTTTTGGTCTTTAATAAGCTAAATCTTAAAATTTTAACACCTACCATTTAATAAATGCATTTTTAGCACATTTTTATTAATTTGTTTAAGGTCGAATTTGTTGTGTTTTATGAGGCGCGGCCGAAAAAAATAAAAGCTAAAATTATAATCAAAATCCAAATCAAAATTAAATAAACTCAAGGCATAATTAAAGTAGTTGCTTCTTTAATTACAACATAAAACTCAAATGTTGTGAGATTGGTAAATTAAAAAATAAAATACAAATAAATATATAGACTCATCCATGTATCTATTATTGAGTCTTAAAGCGAGGCCTCATTAATAAGCACAAACAATAACACAAAATAATAACAACAAAACAGTTTAGCTATTGTTCAACTGCTGACCATAATGATATAAGCCGCAAAACCCATTTAATCTATATGACCCTGGGTCCGGGTCGAAACCGGGCTTTGCTCTGGTTTGGTTTTTGGTCTTTTAGTCTGGTCCATTCATGTGGTCTAGCGTCTTAGAGATAAGCTGCCCGAAATGCGCAATGCTTTTGGAATAATCGTCATCCTCGACCATCTTCATCATCATCGATCAACAACAGACAAAATGTTAATAATGGAATTTGAAAAGCGTTTGCAATTGAAAAATTGTTGCCACAGTTAACATTTATTTACTTTTAGTTTTCTTTACATTTTTTCCTCTGCCTGGTTTCGCTTCATTTCGTTACGGTTTTCTGTAAGTTCCGAAAGAGCCGTCATCTGCAATCGCCTGTGATGAGTTTGCTCTGTAAACTGTCAAAAGATTGGGCAACCAAACGAATTGCGACTTACAAAAGGAGTCAAGATCTGTAGCTTATATTCCCATGGCCAATTGCTAACATTTGTTTTTTTATGCTACAGAAATTACAGCACATAAAGTGCAAAACTTAAACCGTTTATACACTATGCCAATAAAAGATTTATGTGCTAGAGTTGTAAACCAGCAGAATCGTTAAAAGTCAATTGAAAATCTGTTCGAAACACTTGTGAAATAATTACCCAATCAAAAGTTGCAAAATCACAAATAGTCCAAGATTAAAGATTTTGGGAGAGTAGCTAGTAAAATTGGAAAGTGATTTTATGATATCCTCCTAGCCAGACTATTGATGGCCATTGTCTTGAGCGACATCACCCACTGTGCTAATGCCATATACCGTTTACTATAGTCTGATCCCAGCTGAAGGCCGTCGCAAAGGTTATTCAATCGGAGGCATTGATGATCGGGGGCTGGTTGGACAGCACGCGTCAAAGAAGTGGCGCCAAAGTGCCGTCACACAAAAAATTATGATTAAAATAAATGATGCGGTTAAATCAGTTGATGATATGATTTTTGGTTTTGGTATTTCAGGTTGTCACGGCAGTTTAGTTTTGAGTTTTGTCGAGCTTTGCATAATCGTCACAGACACCCGCATTGTTTGGCATTTATGGGCAGATTTGATGCAACATCTGAAGACAATCGTTGCTCATCATTCCAATCGAACAATCATCAAATTTCGCCGATATTTTGACCGTGCTGTCATCGACATGATGCACATCATTTCCATTTTGGGGTTTTTCACAATCGACCCGCAAATTGATTCACAGATAACATTGAGTGCCATTTAAAACCGCATCGAAATCAATATCTTTCATTGATCATAATCAAAAAGCAGAAAAAATACAGATGGGAAGAGAAAAAAGCTGTAGACAAATTAAATAACTAAAAAGACAAATCTTTGTGCGGACGTTCGCAACATTTGCTGTTTTTTATGATATCATTTGAATGAAAATGGAAACATAAAAGCCAAAAAAAGAAGATAGATAGAAGAAGCAGCAGTTGATAAAGAAATGCGTGGTTATATATATCCGCATTTATGAGGCGGAGGCGTGGATCTCACATAATGCTAATGGAGTCAAGAGTTCAGCGCTCGGTTCAAGATTATAAAACAAATATTTGGGCAGTGGCGGGAAGGTAGTCGCCGAAAGCATACCCTAGGCACTGCAGAATAGACAGAAGATATTGGAAAATAGAATTTTTTAAATTTTATATGCATTAAACAGTGAATCAGCTTAGCTTCACTATAAAATACTCTGTTGTGTTATGCATTAAGACTCTTGTTGTTTATTAAATATATGTGTATAGAGTATAATAGCATATATTCAAACTGATCAGTTATATTAATATTAAATCTCACTACAAACCTACTAAGGTTTTTTCAAAAATTCTATTGTGAAAAAGCACAAAGCTGGCTCAACTTACAGCTACCCTGTAGTGCACTTGTAAGTTGATTAATTTAATGATGTATTAACATTAGTAAGCAATGAAAGTGTTCATATTGTGTCATTAAATCGGCGAAAGTTAATTATACATTGAATATAGCTACGCTTGAAAAGTGCAATTTAAGAAAAGTAGGATCATAGGGTATCTGAAAGTCGACCACCATAAATTATCTCTTTTTACCAAACCAGTAAACTAGAGCAAAAGATTATAAGCTTATGACACTCGTGGCGCCCTTTCTTTGCCCCTTTCCCCTCCCTTAACGCTTGCCCTTCCCAAGCGCCTTCGCCTGCCCCTAAACAACTCGACTGCAAACGCCAGACAGGCGGCCACATGCCCCAAACCAAAAATGCCGAAAATCCAGGTGAGATCCCGCACAAAGAGAGCGTCCTCCACTGGTCTGGGTATGCTGTAGTCCAGCAGAGGCGTGTCCTTAAAGATGACCATGTCGTAGAAGCTTCTGCCCAGCCAGTAGCCGACCATGCCAGACTCGTGCATCAGCTGCATGTGCTCCTCGAAGAGATGCCTGTAGGGCAGATGGCGACGCAGAGGAATGCACAGGTAGGCAATCCGATGCAGGCAGATGTCGTCAGAGTAGTAGAAGACTGGATACTTAAACAGGTCTTGCTGCTCCGCGTAGGTGCGCCAGCGCAGTTCCGTCACTGGATAAACGTAGCTGGCATTAAAGGTATTCCGTAAATGAATAAACAAAGTGTAATCATCCAAGAGATAAATGTTTCTTGCATCATTTACGCTCATATTGCGACTCTTGAGCATCAAGTCGGCCTCCTTACGGTCTATGGCTATTTTGTAGGGTGACTCACGTACATCCTCGAAGCTACGCAGAGCTGTCTCCGCCGGGGGATGGGTGAAGTAGGCCTGCAAGTAGGCATTGTACATGGTCGTCGTCATGATGCTGGCAAAGCAGATGAGACAGCAAATGGCCTTCAGGTGACGACTGGCATGCGCGGGCCAGGGAAACGATTGTCCGAGCAGGCCACGCAGACAGAGATCATTGAGCAGCAGTTGGGACAGACTGAAGTGCCGCCAGGAGAGCTGCTTGGTGTAGATGAGCAGCAGCGAGAAGCTCAGAAAGAAGAGAAAGAGCAGTCCCAATACCAAGGGCTCCACGATGATTGCATAAATCTGTTCGTAGGGCAGTGGAGCCGGCAGTGGCACCATGAAGCAATAGGAGGTCATCACATACGGATAGCTCAGGTAGTCGAAGTTTTTTGCCAAAATGTTGGTGCCCAACGAGGTCGCTATATCCAATTGATTGCTGCGTGTCATATTCTCCAGCTCCTCGTAGTAGATGACCTTGCCGATCTCGTAGTCGTCCCGCAGCTGCAAAGTGGCATTCAATCGCTGCACGAAAGTTTTTATCAACTCTGCCACAAAGCCCACCATTTGTAGCTTTCCCGTCTGCGCATCCCTGTAGAGTATGGAACGTGGCGCCAACTGATCTACCTCACTTTTAACTCCCGCTCCCTGCATATTACGAAACTGTTCCATGTAAATGAGCCTGGGCTTGTTGGACTCCAAGTGTAGTTCCACATGTGGCTCGAAGAAGCGGCAGCTGTAAAATTTACCAGAGTAGAAGAACTCTGCCTGGAACACGGCCACATTGTGCTGCTCCAAGCGAGCGTAGTGCTCGCAGACCCCTTGCCAGTTGGTGTCTCCAGCTTCCTCCAGGTAGATCAAACGCCTCGCCCTCTGCAGTTTGAGCAGCGTGCCTGCATTCTGCTCCTGCTCCGCTTGTGCACCACAGCTCAGCAGCAGCGTCTCTGTGCTGAAATTCCACTCCTTTTCGCTGCTCCCGTCTGCCAGCAGAACTTGTGGTAGTTGGAGTAGCGGCAGCAGTGTGTGGAACACACAGGGTGCTCCGCCATACACCAACAACGTGTCGTAGTGCTGCTCCAGGCGTATGCGCTGCAGGAGTAGCAGCAACTGCTCTGTGTCTGCCGTGGTCTGTGGTAGGCCATGTGTCTCTAGGCACTGACTAACCAGAATAATGTTGATAACCAGCCTGGCGAGCTGCATGACGCTCGGATACCCTGTGGCCAGCACGCAACTGTGCTTAGTCCTGGCCAAATGGTGAAATGACTGCCCCTTGTGGCATTTGGCTTGCATGTTGTGCACAACATGTTAACATGTCTCGACAAAACAATTACGCACATTTCTGCTGATTTCCCACTTGTTCGGCACAATTATCTACACCAAAGTGCTGCATTTCTGATGCCCAATTAGTCGCTCTTTACCACTGTGTTTACTACAGTGGAACAATTTGATTTGTTCAACATTTCAGATTGATTTGTTGATAGACAATACAATATGTTTTTTTAATTTGTTTTATTTTATGTTTCCATTACAATACAACTAACTACAAAGTGCAAACTATCAGAGCTATCGAGAGCAAATTCACACAGTAAGTGTGTGGTACCGTTATAACTATCCACACCAAGTTTGATACGGATCGGACAACTATATAATATAGCGCCCATAGGGAAATGCACACTAGAAGGAGTACGACGTCTTTTACAGTCTGCTCGCTCGACTGTAGCCTTTATTACTTGTTATACTCTCTGCAAGAGTATATTGGGTTTGTGCAAAAGTATGTAACAGGCAGAAGGAGGCGTGGCAGACCCCATAAAGTACATATATTCTTGATCAGCATCAACAGCCGAGTCGATATAGCCATGTCCGTCTGTCCGTCAGTTTCTAAGCGAACTAGTCTCTCAGTTTTAAAGGTATCTTAATGAAATTTGGTATAGATCTGTATTCTCTCTGCACGCAGTTCATATGTTAAAATCGGCCAGATCGGACCATTATAACATATAGCTCCCATAGGAAAAATCGCTTGAAAATACTTAGTATGATTAATTTCGTTGTCTATTGACCGATTTCAACGAAATTCACGCAGAAAGAATTTCTAATTGTGTCCCATCTGTTGACCAAATTTCATCCAAATCGGACTTCTAAATCATATAGTTTCCATAGGAACAATCGGTTGAAAATGCTTAGTATGAACATTTTCGTTGTCTATTGACCGATTTCAACGAAATTCACGCAGAATGTATTTCTCATTGTCTCCCATCTGTTTCCATCCAAATCGGACTTCTAAATCATATAACTACCATAGAAATAATTGATTACTGAAACCAAATTAATGCAATATTCATGACTGCAAGATAACAGTTTTTTCTTGTTTTTAATAAACTTTGTGCACAAAAGTTGCTTAGATAAAATACCTTAATAATAGTCTGCTACTAGCTATAGAAAGTAAATTTATTCATACCCATATGTATAATTTAATTACTAATTACTAATGTGACTTTATGGTTTATTTTGCCGTTTGTTCCATAAATTAAAGTCAGCTCTGTGCACATTACAACCCAGAATTACAAGACATGCAATTGCAATGGGCCAATTCATCTGCCAAGATAGACTACATCAAGGTCTTGGGCTTGACTAGACAAACGGGTTTTCTATGCTGGCAAAAACCGAGCAGACTTAATGAGCACCCTTTGCACCTTATTCGCTGCAGACAACACACAACACACAACACTCGACAATTTACACATGAGATCGCTGCAGATTGGTGTAATCAAGTGTGCGAGTGTGTGTGTGCCAGTGTGTGTGTGAGTTGGGCTTCATTAAGGTAATTGCTGCACATGGCTTACAAGCTTACAATCAGCTATAATACGATTTATATAGTTAGAATGTTGTCGCCATTAGTTTGGTATGGTAATCAGGTCTTTGGAGTTTATAGTTCCAGTTCCATTTTGGATTTAAGCTTAGCTTTTCTTTCGCTCACATTGGTGTTTTAACAACTTCCGGTGCAGCTTGAAGTGGCGTTTGTTGTGCGGTGTGTGTAGCGTGTCTTTTGTAGCAAGCAGCAACAAGAAAACAATTCGAATTTCGTATTCGAGTATTCAAGTTGAATCTGAAGTTGAAGCTTCGAGTTTGGAGTTGGGAGTTTGAAGATGGAGCTTGTAAGTTTTTGGAGATTGAGCGAAATTTTCCGGCAATTAAAGCGACTGCATTGCGTTCGACATGTAGAAATCAAAATATGTTTCGTCTCATGTTGTGTGCTCTTAATTGCACTGCAAGTGCTTTTCAATTATTCAAATGAGTCTCTTCCACTTCAAAAAACCAAATGTATAAAAAACTCTTCCCAATTTTCGCCTACTCGCACAAGAGTTGCTCTTGATTATAGCGTGTTCGTGTTGTTGTTGCTGTTGTTGCTGTTGTTTGTTATTTATTGTTTGCTCCTGCTCCGGTTGCTGCTAAAAACTGGTCTAGACTTTGCGTTAATAGCCGCAAACGAGCCAAATGGCAACTGAATTTCTTCTTCGACTTCGACTTCGGCTTTGGCTTTGGCTTCATCATTGGTTTTTGGCTTTGGTGATGCTATCGTCTCGACGCTTTATCTCTTTGCCTTTTGCCATTTCAAGTCGTTGTTGTCGTTGTCGTTGTTGCTGTTCGAATGACGTTTCAGCGAAAGTTGTTACATCGACATCGACAAGCAACAACGACGACACTGAAAGCCTATGCAAAACCGGTCGGTCATTGATTTTTGGCGGCTGCAAATTGTCTGACCATGGTCATACTGCAAGCCAGTCAGTCACCCAGCTGCTCATCCAGTCATCCCAAAGACCCACAGCTAGCTCTTGAGCTGCTCATCTGTTTGTAGCTCTTTAGTGCGACATGCATCGCTAAGCCTGACAATTGTCGTGGCACACACACACACACACACACACACACACACTGCGTATGCTTGATATTTATGAAGGTACGCAGTGCGCTACGTGTGTCATGTATGCTAATTGCAACTAATTGTATAGCAATTTTATCTGCACACAGCTGAGCAGTTGTGCCATAACTTTCCAACTCACAAACAGCTCAAGAAATCAATTCCGCAGAATATTGTTGAAATAAAATATTGATTGGGATTTTTGTTGTATTTATTTTTAAGATCACTTTCAGCCTTCATGCAGCGGAAATAGCTTAGCTCGTTTTATGGCTGACATAAATAAAATTTTGTATTTCCTGTGGTAAGTGGAAATAAAAGATTTAATTGGAGTGCAGCAGGCGACAGTTTTGTAGGCTGCAAAGTGGAAGAGCGTAAGATGAGCTGAGAAACAAACCAAAAATAACATAAAAAATAAATAAACTTATTTTATTTGAAGCAAAACAGTTTTATTAAGTAGATTAACAAGTTTGAAATACATAGTTAAAATAAAAAAGTTATTGAAAGTATTTTACCGAACAGAAATAAACTTATTGGCAATGAAAGAGTCTTGAGCTGATTAATTGCTTAAAATCCATCATTAAAATGTAAATAAAATAACATAGTTAAAATAAATGAATTTCAGGTTTAAAATAAAGTTTTTTGCAGACATAAATTATGTTTATTTAAAGGCTTTTGATTCAGTAGAAAAATATTTATAAACTGACATTGAAAATGAATGAATTACAAGCTAATGTAAAATTAATTAAATGGCTTACAATAAATGTTTTTAAATATTTTTATAAGTGCTTTACAAGCGGCGAATAATATTTGTGTATTGTTACTTGAAAGCGAAGAATTTAAAGCTTAAATGACTTGTAATAAATAGCTAAGAAATGCAAGTAAAATTATGTATATTTATGCTAAATATGCCTTTACAAATTAGCTTCAAACTAATGCTTAAAAGATACTACAAAGCTAAAATTTAAATAAATTAAAGCAGTGCTAAAAATTATGCACATTAAACAGTCATTAAATAAATTGCATTTAAAGCTGATACAAATAAATGAACACACGCAAGAAATCAAAGCTCAAGACATTAATAAACATAATTTGGGTATAAATAAAGGTTTAAAAATATTTTAATTATTGCATTTTGAAGCGCAGGTTATTTTTAGTAGTTATTAGTGATAGTTTTTACATAGAATTCATTAGGCTGACCACGACTTCAACTCCGACTGGGACTCTGCAGAGAAATGCAAGCAAATCAATCATTCATCAATATGTTATTAATAATTTGTGTGTCGGGGATTTTGTAGCGTTTGTAGCGTTTGTATCTTTGTATCTTTGTATCTTTTCTTTCGTTTTGGCAGTATCTTTGACCAATTTAACAGTTTGCCGCTCATTTGCGAGCAGCGCTTGATGTTTATTACTCGTAATGAAACAAATCGGCATTCGATAACTGCTCATTATCTAAGCCATTGTGATCTATGATCTTTGCGCACACTTTTCATTTCATTAACGACACAAGTAGATGCCATTTACCATTTACCATTTACCATTTATTTTTTTTACTTACTTACTTTTTTTTTCATATTTTTTATTATTTATTTTTTTGCCTTGGGCGGTTTGCAGCTACTCTCTAAGCGTGTTTACGCTTATCGTAATTGTAATAATGATAAAGTACTTTTGTTTTTAGCCAAATGAGCTGTAATGTGCCACAGTGTGTGTGCGAGTGTGTGTGCGAGTGTGCGTTGTTTTCAGATTCACTTTCTGCGTGTGATTTGATTGAGAATGCTTCAGCTGCGCTTGGTATTATGGCCAAAGTTGTTGGCCAACTCACCACGAGGTGAGCCACAAGCGTCGCTTCTTCATCACTCTCGCTTGTCTGCGCTCTCTCGCTCTCCCTCTCTTCGTGTCTTGGCGAGTTGGCAACTTGGCAAGTTGGCTTAAAGTCGTGAGCTGCGTTTTGCATCAAGTTTCAGTTATAACACAGCCGCGTTTCGGTTTGGACGCGTTTTCTCTTACCAACAGACGACGCTTTCGACGCGTTGCAACAAGTGGCCAGGATAAGCTCAAGTGTCGCGCGTGTGTGTGTTTTGGTGTTAATCACTGTGTTTGTATTGGTGTACAGTGTAGTGTCACAGCTTTCAGCCCTAAACAGAATTTGGCTTGTCTTTTGCTGCACTTAGCGGATTAACAGCAACAAGCACTGAGTATCCTTTGGCTGGCAAGATGCGTTTGCAACCTTTGCCACTGCTGGTAAGTAACAAATACTCAAAGATTTTAGATTTATACGCCACTGGGGAATGTCAACGCTTGACCCGCCACGGGTTGACATTGATTAATTATGTCACCAGCAGCAACTCAGGTGTGAACTCAGTTTGCAGACAGTGTAAACAGTCTTCCGGCTGTGCGGCATGTGGCACGCAGTCAGGCACTGTGAAGTGCAACAGTTGCCGCATCGCAGTCTTCAACTTGCCACTTAATTGTCTGCCCAAAACAAGTGTGTGTGTTGGTGTGTGTCTGTTTGTTGCATGCAACTTGTTAGCACAGCTTCAAACACGGCGCTTGTGTAATCTCTAGTGTTAGATTTGCATTGTCAGCCAGTGACTGAGTCTGTGTTTGCAGCTGACTCTTCAGTCCACGCGGCGTATGCGCAATGTGCATATTAACTGTAATGACCGTTGCAGCAGTTACAACCGTTGCACGTCTAACATCTTCATCTGCTAAAATCCACATGCAACTTGTTGTAAGCGTGCCCTCCTTTCCATTTTTCAACTCTTCAGCTCTGTTACTGTGGCTGCCTTTCAACTGCAGACTCCACATGGCCATCAACATTTGGCGCTTCGCTGTGCTTTTTAGGCCAACATTCAATACCAATCATTAATGGCCATATATTTCTATAACCTTTACAAAAGATTTGCAACTCTTCTTTATTTCTTTACCACAGTTTTTCTATAGTTTTCGTGTAGTTTTTCTGCTTTTCTGTTTGTGCAACTTCATTTGGCAGATGATCGAGCCATAGAGTGATGTGTTATTGTTGTTGATTTCTGACTGTTTGTCAATAATGCGCATCGACATGTGGCCCAAATGCGTTTCATGGCTAATTGCAAATAGCCAAACAAACAATTTGATTGTCATTGCGAGTAGAATTGGCCAAGTTACCAAGTATACAGAAATTGTTAAGCTTTTCGTTGTTGTCCGGCACTTGGCTCAGGGCTAACCACGAAGCAACAAAATATCACTTCAAGCACCTGTTTCACATACCTCTGCGTGTGTCTCCCCCTACCTCTCCTCCCCTTTGCCCCCCTCTCACTCACTCATAGGCTGGGAGTTTTGTTTGTCTTTTTTTTTTAATATGCTGCACGCATGCAAACCAACAATTTGTGTCTGAGTGTAAATTTGGAGTGTAGAAAGTTGATTGGTTTTATTTTCGTAAGTATTTCTTATTCATTTATTCGAAGACTGAAAACTCCAAGCTCAAAACTGAAACTGAAAACGAGAAAAGTTACAATTGTGACAAGTGTAAAGAGCTAAAAATAAACACAGACACACAGACACTGACAGTGACTAATGATAATCTCTTTGGGATTCTTTACAGACATGTCTACATTTCCTCAAATTAGTTTTCTCCTACCTGACTGTGTGTGATTTGTATAAATTATGCAGTCAGTAATTACATTTGATACTACATGAAGCGACGAGAGAGTTAGTCGAGTATGCGCTTCTTTATCTCAGCTAAATTTGAGTGCAAGCAATTAAATTAATCAGTTGGAGAAGTGGTAGAGGCTTTGATGTAACTAATTTGAATACTACAAATTATTTATTAACATTTGATATTGAAAATAGTTGATTTTTGCCTTAAATAATTTTAAATAATTCAAATTATATATTTAATACTATAAATAATTGAAGCTTTTTAGGTTTAATATTTTTCTAAAATTTCTAAAATAATTTTTAATCACAAGAACAAATTTTATTTCATGTTTTAAAATTTTATGGCTAATTTGAATGCTTTAAATTGTTTATTCAAATCTAGATATTGAAAATAATTGATTTTTTCCCTTAAATAATTTAAAATAATTCAAATTATATATTTAAAACTACAAATAATTGAAGCTTTTTAAGTTTAATAATTTTCTAAAATTTCTAAAATAATTTTTAACTACTAGAACTAATTTTACTTTATTTAAATAATATTAAAGCGCTGATTCTTTTTTTTTTCTAAAAATTAAAAAACATTTTTTTAAGCAGAAGACAACAAATTTATAGTTTAAAAAGCCAACAAGTTTTGTGCACACTTTTTGGCATTTTATAAGGAAACAACTGCAATTCAGCTGCAATTATTACATAAACTGACAGACCACGAATAACAAATTATAAATAAAATAAAGTAAAATAAAATACAAGAAATGTTAGAGCGCTTTAGAGGATAAAGCACGACTAAAAGATATGCTCTGTTCGAATTGTTTGGTTTAAATACATTTTATTATATATTTTTAACTATCACCTACTAAATTTAAATGGAGCTTATAGTTCTGCCCTTAAAAACTGTATAAACTTAAACCCAGTAATAAACTTTCTTAAATATTTTTGCCAATTTTGACTTAAAGAATTTAAATACATAAAGAAAGTGCGCAGTCAAGAATTTATATACAAACTGTTGCATAAAGAAAGTCGCCAATGCGTGCGTTTAAAAAGTTTAAATGTAAACAATAAATTTTTGGGTTTAATTGAACAAAAAGGGAAAACTTTAAAGCTCAGCGAAAAAAATAAATAAAAATGAATAAAGCAAATATAAAATGTTTATACATGTATTTAGCAAGACTCCTCTTCTACTTGTTAGCCTTTCACTTGGCAGGCACAATTATTTATTTTTGTTTTCGGTCTTTTTGGTCTTTTGGTCTTTTGGCATCGGCCAGATTGAGAGATGCGCTGCGACTGTTGGCCAGAGTTGTGGCTGGACCTGCTGAGCGGTTGTGGCAGTTTCTGGCCAAAAGGAAAAGGAAACTTTTCGACAACAAATTGAAGACGAGTTGCCAGTTACTGGTTTTTCTAGCCTTAGCGAGTGAATGGCGACACACAGTCAGACACACACACTCACACACACACGCGTACACACACTCCGCTCAATTGTGAATTTTTACACGAATTTGGAATGCGGTTTTCGTTTGACCACAAAATAATTACAACTGCAGCGACTTTTGGCTGCTCATCATCAGCAGTCGGCAGATCTGCTAAATGCGGGTCTATAGACCCGTATTTATTTTAATTAAAAGTTACTCAAACGTTGCCACCGCTTTGACTGCTTCTGGGGCAGCATCTTTTTGGTTGAATTTGTTTTTGGCTTTTGGTTTTTTGGTTTTAAAAACAAGTTGGCATATTAATGACCCAAATGCGGCGATTAACTTAACTCTAATTTGTGACTAGGCCCCCGTTGCTGCCCCTCGAACTGCTGGTATTTTAATTAGTCTGGTCAGCAGGCTCTTTAGCATATGTATTAATTCAGAGTGCACGACTTACATAATAGCTAGAGTTCACTCGCAATGCGTCACATGCGTATGCCAAGAAAGCGAGACGACAAGCGAGGGGGGAGACAGAGCGCGAGAGAGGCCCGGTTCCGGCTACTACACGACTCTCACTCTCAACTCTAAGACTTTTATTTATTTGATTTTTATGTATTTTATGCAACGACCTTGCGCATCGTTTAGGCCATCAGCAGCTGCCAAAATCGTAAACTAATTAAAGCTAACCAAATGCATATTTGTAGTGTATTCATTTAAGCATGTCGAACGACAGACGAGCAGGTTCGTTGCCTAAGTCATCAGTTGCCACACGCCCGCTAAGTGTGGCCCCACCACGCCTACCACCGCCCCCCTACACACTAGCAGCTATGTAATTGTCAACGTTGGTAGCTTCTACGCTTGGTCACTTTGTTTGTTTGTGTCATTTGCTGATATTTTGCATAACATTTGTTGCTGCCACGCGGCGTATGCGCAACATTTCGTTCAATTGCATTTCAATTTACTCGGCGTAATTTGCACAACTGCAGCGGCGACAAAATTGCTCAAGCAGGAGAGGTAGGGAGAGGTAGGGAGAGGCAGGGAGAGTAGTGTTGGCCAGCGAGGCAGGTTTAAATTACACGCCACTACTACTGCTGCTGCTATTAAATGACACAAGTAATAACAATTGTTAAGGCATAAAATGCATCATGAATATGAAACTGTCCAAATGTTGGCACATTTATCATTTCATTCCACTGGGAAAACAATCCATTTGCATTCAACAATTTGTTGAATTTCATTTCAATGACATTCTTTCGACTGGTTCAACAACTTTTACATTTCTGGCGCTTGCTCTTGCTCTTCGTTTTGGTGTTGAATTTTAGATATTGGTCTTAAAATTGCTGATGCCGCGCACAGCTGCAGTGCATGCCTTTGTGCTTTATTATGCAGATGAGTCTGGTAGGCAACTTCAGTGCTGCCCACACGAGGAGGGGTGGGGAGAGAGGAGTGCAGCCATGAGGGTCACTGTTGCTACTTGTTGGCACGTTACCGCCACCAAAAAAAAGACTCAAACTTGGACTTGAAGTTCGCTTTCTCATCGCAGTGCCTGTATCTAAACTTATGCCTGCCAATGTATCTGTATCTTTAGCTCTTGCTGTTGTTGTTGCTGTTACCTGTGCCCAATTCATGTCACGTTGAGGTAGATTCAGCTCTGTCCGGCTGAGCAGCAGCAGCAGCAGCAGCAGCATCATCATTCGCTTGACTGACAGAAAAAACACTTTCATTTTTCATTTCATTTAATAATTCATATTTTTTTTCGTTTTTGCCGCTGTCTCTGTCTCTGCTGCTTCAGTTATTTCTCAGCTGCTGCTGTTGTCATTGTTGTCTGCTCTCCAAGTGTTTATTTGGGTCTAAATTTTGCCGCTTGGCGCGTCGCTTACTTCCGTTTTTGGTGTCAGGCCGTGCAGCTTCTAGCACCGAAAACACAAACACACAGACAGAGAGACAGACAGACAGACAGCAAGTTAACGGCATAAAAAAAGATTAATTGTTTTGCCGTGTGCTTGTGTTTTTTTTGTTGGTATTTTTACGCCTTTTAGTCGCGGCATGCCAAGTTTGTCGCTTAAGTCTTTCGTTTGTTTTCGCCAGAGTTTCATGTATTTTGCACGCCGTCAGTTTAACACTCACACACTCACACACTGGCACACACACTCACTTCCTTTCATTCCTGTTGTTGTTGTTGTTGTTGTTGTTATTGTTGTTCCACATTCGAGAGTCGAGACTCGTTATATAATCGCCTCTTTGGTGATCTCTTTAATTATAAGGATTATTCGCAATTTCGCATTTACTCACAATGGCAAGCGCATTATTCACATCCGCAAGTGCCTGTATCTGTATCTGTATCTGTATCCGTTTCTGTTTCTTTTCATGCCTTTCATGGGCATTTTTTTCACTTTTGTTTTTTATTATTTATAAATTTTGATGTGAATATTAAATATGCATTGTGATGCGACGAATCGATTGAGGACATCAAAATGACACTTCATAAACTTGATTTCAAAATCACGAAAAACACTAAAATCACTAAAAACTTTATTTAAAACGCCTTGAAAATATGCAATTTCTATGACACGTTAATGAGTCGATCATAACGCCCGCCATGGCCACTAATTGGCCCACAATTTATGCTAAAAGCCGTGTCATAAAACTGTTGATCTCTAGAGGAAACGCGCTACATTCTCGATTAATTAGTGTGTCTTTTGTGTTGGCCCTAAATTCAATAAATTGAATACTCATTAGCCTCAAACTATACAGGGTATGTGCAGAGTGAAAGCTTGAATTTATTGGCCAACTGTTATTAAAGTTTGTTTTATTTTTGTGCAAATTATTAGTTGTTCTCATTGTTGGCCAAGTTTTAATTATGATAAGCAATTTCCGCTGCTGACTGGCTTAAAACTTAAAGCGATTGCCAAATACCTTCCGCTCACTTGTATAATTGGCTGTGAGTCGAGATGACTTTCGGCTCAGATGCAGACGCAGTCTGAGAGCAGAATAATTGTGCCAAGTCAGTATAAAAGTAGTTTATACTTTGGGCTTTATTCGCCTGCAATCTATTCACATGACCAGCAATAAGACAATGGCAGATCATCTGCCAACTGCCACATATCATAACTCTAGCAAGTGGCAAGTGGCAGCAGATTGCCATCAGCAGTTAAGAGCAACAGCGGAGACAACAAAGCAAGTGCATAAAATGGCTAATTGTAAATTGCCAAGACACGAGATGTGAGAACCCAAAAACTGCCAGATCCATTTGTCAACAGTTTACATGTTGATATGGCTAACCAAATGCGATTGCCAATCAGCAGCAGCGACTGCAACTGCAACTGGTGTTGTGGCAACAACTTGTCGCCGATTTCACTACAACGGCCAACAGCTGCCACATGCCACTGCGCAGTTGGTCTATTGGCCTGTTAAGTTGTTAACCAGTTAACAGTCCTGCTGCAGCATCTGCCTAGTAATTTCCCTCCGTTTAGCATCGACTTGCATTACACAATGCGCTTGAGCTGCTAACAAACACCAACTGGGACTTGGCCTGGTCAACAGCGGCCTTTTGCCATTGCATAATGCTGTGCAAAAATCTGCTGTGAGGCTCGAAGCAAAAGGGCCATAAACAGTTGCTACTCATCATATTTATTAGCTTAACTTGGCTCACAGCTAAGCTGAAAGTGTTAGTGTGTGTTTGTGTTTGTTGTGTGTTAACTTTCTCCCATTGTTAGCATCTTTCTTTTTGGTTATGCGCCAGTTTCTTTTTAGCCATCAATGAGCATGTTTTGGCTTTGTTTTGGCCACAAAACTCTGTGTGTGTCTTTGACATTTGGCCATTGTGTGCGCTTAGCTCGCTCGGGGCTTTCATTGTGCCACGCCCCGCAGCCCCGCTGCCCGCCCCTGCTGTGCTGCTTTGTTGGTGCTGGCATTCATGTGTTAATAAATCTGATCTGCGGCTACTGAGCAGCATCAGCCATCACTAGGTTGGTAGGTCAGTGCGGTATGCTAATCCCAGACGCCCCTCTGTCCCCTACCTACCCCTCCCTTTATCCCACTCCATTCGTAGAGTTCAAAAGTGTTAAATAATCGAGTTTATTTATGTGTCTGACTCGTGTGGGTTTTCTTTAGATAACTGTGACAAACTTACCTGATTAGCATATCTTGGTCAGCTCTAATGTCGTAATAGCTTGGCCAGAGCTTGAGCTAAAGTGTGAGTGCGTCTTAGAGTTGGTCTAAAAGCGTTTGGCGTCTTAATTATTGCAATTCAAAGATGCGACATTGCGAGTCGTTAATGCTGTCAAAATGTGTGTCAGCAATCACAAGTGAACTGAGGCGACAACTAGCAATAATAACAATGACAGCAGCAAAAACAGCAACAACAAAAACAGTTACAACCAACAGCAGTTAAAACAATAGCTTTTGGCCCAAAAGTGCTGTCAAAAGTCTTCGCACAGCTTCCGTTTTTATTTTTGTTGGTGTTTTTGATGAACAAGCGTGTTTGGCACTTGCAATGATGTGACAACGATGCCATAATCACAGCACACACACAGCACACACTCACACACACTCTGTGATCTTTGCGTAGTGACAACATATTGCGCATACGCCACCGTACAATGTCCAACTGACTAACAACATCAAATTTTGATTACTTTGCCGCTTTTGTTGCTGTGTGTGAGTTTCACTCGCACACTCTTACACACATTTACACGTTCGCATAAATCAAATGTCAGCGCCCACACCGCTGACATTTGCAGTCAATAAAAATAAAAAAAAACACAAAAACTTTACTAGAAATAATCTTTTTATTTTCTTTTTCTTTTACTTCTTTTATTATTTGGTTGAGAAAGTATCGCAAATTAAATTTTATGGCAGGCGTTGGCAATGCCAAATGTCAAATGCCAGCCTCAATTGGGGGTAGGGGGATAGGGGTAGAGGGGCGTGGTCTTAATTTCTCCTCACTGCATTTGGCAGCTGGCCAAGTTAGCTGCGTGGGCGTTGCTGCAGTTCAACATTGTCATATTAACAAAAGCAGTCGACTTAACTGATCGCATTTCTTTTGGCCCCTCAAACTGACAGTGAAGCTACGCTATAAAGAATTCCAAGTGGGAGAAATTGTGCAAATTTTGGCATTGTAGACAAGTTGATTGATAGCAAATAAATGAATACGTGGCGAGTTTCTAATTAAATCATTTTTGACTTTATTTTTCCAAGAAACCTTTTTATAGGCGATTAATTTGTATGATTAAATTATGAGGAAAATGAATTTATTTAATGCTGTTCATAGCTTACAAAGTGCTTTACATTTCTTAGACTCTACACTCAATAAAGTACAGGGTCTATGAGGCTAGAAGTAGGCGTTGCCGACCACATAAGGTATATAGACTTGTGATCAGCAGCAATAGCCGTTGGTCGGTGTAAACCACTAGATCTCAGAGATAATTGGAGACAGAGGAGAACTATATCATGACAGGTAGAGTTAGTTGAGCGATCGCAATCACAGTCACAGATCACAGTATATATCATGATTATAACTATGCACACCAATCTGAATCAAAAACCAAAATATTCCATAGCTCCAATTGCTGACTTGTATGGAAGAATTCGCACTACAATGAGTACGCGGTCTTTTACAGTCGTTTCTTACATTTGAATTTGAAATTTTGTTACTACAAGCAACAATTAGTAGTTGTAAAAGAACTTGAATAATAATCAATTACTTTAAACATAATTATAAAAACATCTCCATATAAAAATCCTTTGTTTGCTCTATGTTTAATATATTTATACCCGTTACTTGTAGAGTAAAAGGGTATATTGTAATTGTTGTTATGCATGTTACAAGGAGATGCAGGCATGGCAGAGCCCATAAAGTATATATATTCTTGATCAGCATCAATAGCCGAGTCGATATAGCCATGTCCGTCTGTCCGTCTGTATAAACAAAAGCAACTCAGAGACTATAAGAGCTAGAAAGGCGTCGCAGATGAAAGGTACAATACCCAAGCAGTACAAATTAATTTGTTTTGACACGCCCACTTTAGGGCGTTCTATCTTCATATAAAGGTAAATGTGCAGGTAAAGCGAGAATGTTTTAGTTTAGAAAACTTTTGTTAGCTATGCTATCTCAACCAAATTTACACGGAAAGTACATGTATAGGAAGTACATGTACTGACCAGTTTGATCCAAATCGGACTACTATATCGTATAGCTCCCATAGGAACGATCGGTCGAAAATACGCTCCAAATATGAATTAGTATGAAAAACTTTTGGGTTTACTAAGCTAAATTTATCAAACTCACAGAGAATACATCCGGCATCAATATATACATACTGACCAAGTTTGATCCAAATCGGACTACTATATCGTATAGCTCCCATAGGAACGATCGGTCGAAAATACGCTCCAAATATGAATTAGTATGAAAAACTTTGGCATTAACTAAGCTATATCAATCAAACTTACACAGAATACATCTGCCATCAGTATATACATACTGACCAAGTTTGATCCAAATCGGACTACTATATCGTATAGCTCCCATAGGAGCGATCGGTCGAAAATACGCTCCAAATATGAATTAGTATGAAAAACTTTTGGGTTTACTAAGCTAAATTTATCAAACTCACAGAGAATACATCCGGCATCAATATATACATACTGACCAAGTTTGATCCAAATCGGACTACTATATCGTATAGCTCCCATAGGAACGATCGGTCAAAAATACGCTCCAAATGTGAATTAGTATGAAAAACTTTTGCATTAACTGAGCTATATTAGTCAAACTCACACAGAACATGTCTGCCATCAATATATACATACTGACCAAGTTTGATCCATATCAGACTACTATATCGTATAGCTTCCATAGGAACGATCGGTCCAAAATACGCTCCAAATATGAATTAGTATGCAAAACTTTTGGGTTTACTAAGCTATATCAATCAAACTCACACAGAACACATCTGCCAATAATATCTATATACTGACCAAGTTTGATCCAAATCGGACAACTATATCGTATAGCTCCCATAGGAACGATCGGTCGAAAATATGCTCTAACCATGAACTTGTATCAATATGTTCTGTGTTTGCCAAACTATCTTAACCATCACCTTTGTTAATAACATATTGAAACTGAGTAACGGGTATCCTAAAGTCGCGACTATTCTTTCTTTCTTGTTTTTTATGTATTTATTTATAAGTTTATTTACTTGTTGCAATTATTTTAATGGTTTTCAATTCTAAACGAATTTAAACTAAAATTGAATGCATTCCATTTGATTTATCACCCACATTGTGGTATTTTTTGAAACATTACGTGTATTAGAAATTTAAGAATCATTTGCGAGTCACTTCTAAGGCCTCTGCATAAGTCGGTGGCGGTGGTTGGTACTCCACGCTGGACTGACTAGTTGCATCCTGCTCTATACCAGACACCTTACAAGGGGACGATGTAAGAGCACATATTGTCGGTATTTGGGATTCCGGCAGAAGATCTTCGGCACTCACTCTATTCGACGGAATCTCAATAACGAACTCGTGTCTTCTATTCCATTCCCTTTCCCTGCTTAGTGCCCGATCTTCGATGAGTTTTAACACCAGAAAGGCACTAAAGTAGAGCAAGAAGAACGCCAATGCCGAACCGATGGCAACGAGTAGTATAATTCCAAGGCATTCCAGTATATGCAAACTTTTCCAGGGTATTATCTCCTGATTTATGCAAAAGATTATAGTCGTGGGTGTAGAAAATATCCAGCAGAATATTAACGACCCTTCAAGAACTACTTTCGGTGGCATTTTCTAAACGCAACTGAGCAGAGTAAGACTCGGTACTTTGCGTTGTGTGTGGACAAGTCGTGAATAATTCCAGATTTATTTCAATTTGTGGTAATTTGCGATAACTGCAACGATAAGAACAGTTATCGATATGCTCACGCAGCAGAGAAATTTACTTACGCATTCCATTCCAAGCTGATAAATTGTTCAATTCCAGGGCATTTGACTGCGCGGCTGACTCAACTCCTTGGCATTGCTGTTGATATGCAAATTGCGTTTGTTGAAATTGAAATTGAAATTCAAGTCGTCAGTTAAGAGCAACTTTCACGGCTACAAATGGCAACTGGGGCAACGAAACTTCATGACGTCACAAAGGCGCAGCGATAACGATTACTCAGTGTGTGTGTGAGAGGGAGTGTGTGTGTGTGACACAGTTCGCTGTGATTAACAATTAACATAAATACAAGTGAGCAGCTTCCAAATGCACAAGATTGATGACTGTCGAAGAGTTTCGATGATTTCGAGTTCGATTTCGAGTTCGTTTTCGATTTGAAATTGAATACCGAATTGTGTTTTTTGGCTCCTAGAGTTTAGCCTTAAGTTGAACCCAATAGTTTGCTTAGCTGAAGTCAACTTGACATTGACCCAATGCCAAAAAAAGTGTGTAGATGAAGACATGTCTATGTTGGCCCAGCTAATTTGGCCAACACACTCGTGATGCTGCTGTTTTCATAGCTCTTTTTGTAATACATATTTCTGTATTTAATTTGCCACTTTTTGGGCATTCACCAATTTGTTTAGCCTTTTGTAGCTCAGTTTGTGGTAAAAGTGTTTTCGACCTTGCGACGCAACCAGATTTAATTATAAAAATAAAATGTTTGCACATCCAAAATGTTTATAAATTGTTGTCTTTGACTTGCTTACAGCTGGCGCTGTGCGTCTTTGGAGCAGCAACAGTTGCAGCCACAGCGAAGCCCAAAACTGAAGTGAAAAGCAAAACGGACACAGCCACCAAGAAGCCCACGAACACGCCCACAACCGCAGGCTCAAGCACTAGCACCACAAGCACAACCACTACAAAGACATCCCGGCAGTCGAAGGCCTTGAAGTCTGTGCCTGGCGAGAATCGTGGCAAACGCACGCTCTACGACTTTGGCAATGCCGGCTATCTTTATCCCGAGGTGGCCAGTCGTCGTGCCGGCTACGTGGACAACTATTATACACAGTCGGCACAGGCGGGTTACTACAACGGCCAACAGGCGCTAGGTAAGACCACAAACCTTCATCCCAAACTTTAGCTAATTCTACTGCCTTTACAGCTCAATATCCTGGTAACTTTGCCAGCGGTTACGGTCCTTATCCGCAGTACTTGGAGGCACCGGAGCCCATCATTGAGATCATCATTAAGGACGCCAATGAGACGCTGGCTGGTGAGCTGCCTCAACCCGTTGTGACCAAGAAGCTGAAGAAGAAGAAGGAGAAGGTGCATGTCTTCTATGTGAACTACAAGAAGGATCAGAACAACAAGCTGCATCTAGAGACACCCATAGCCTCGCTGAACAATGACGACAACGAGGAGCCCGAGGAGGAGGAAGAGGAGGAGATCATTCAGTATCCGGTGACACCACTGCCACCACTCAAGGCCACCACACTGCGCACCATCATACACCCCGACTCGGAGAAGTATCACAGCAACAGCGGCATACACGTCTCCTTTGGCGCCGAGAACAAGCAGCAAACTGGTCACATTCTTGAGGAGCACGACGCGGAGAGCATTCAGCGTCAGGTGGTGGCACTGCCGCTGACCAACACCAGAGCAGAGTACGGACGAGAGAGCAACTTTGCGCGTGGCTCCAGCTCCAATTTGCTGTTCAGTGGCAGCAGCTATCAGCCACAGGTGCAGCAGCAGCAGCAACACCCATCACAGCAGCAATTGCACTTCTCCAGCCAGCAACAGTTACCAACGCAGCACAGCAACAACTACTTCAGACAGCCAGCAAGCAAGCCACAGCAGCAGCAGCAACAGCCACCGCAGCAACAGCCACCGCAATTGCAGTTCTATCAAAAGCAGCAACCGCAACCGCAACAGCAGCAACATGTCTCACGACCCAGCATTACACAGCAGCAACTGCCATCGACTTCCTCTCAGACAATTTTCAACAAGTTGGTGCAACAATCACAGTTCTATGTGAATCACAATCAGCAATACTCCACGCAACAGCAGCTGCCACAACAGCCGCCTACACAGCAGCAACAGTATCAGAAACCACCGCATAAGCAGGTGCAGGTGCCATTCTTCCCCACCATACCACCTAAAACTCAGGAGCTGCCCTCGCGAGCCAGTCAAACGCCATATCAACCCATCAAATTCCGACCGACTCCCTCGCCAGCAACGCACGTAAAGCCGCTTAAGCTGGACAATGTTAACTATCAGCAGCAGCAACACCAACAACATTATCAAACTCAATCCCAAACCCAAACTCAGACTCAAACACAGTCGAAGCCTCAGCCCTATCAGTTCATCAGACAGCCGCAGTTTGTGCAGCAGCCGCAGTTCATTGTGCACTCGCCAACACCAGCAACAGTCGACTACTACGCACAGCAGCAACATCAGCAACAGCAGCAGCAGCAACATCAGCAGGAACACAAGTACTCGCTGCCCACACTCAGCTACTTTGACATCAAACCCTCCAAGGAGACGGAGCTACTCAAGTCCATACCCAAATACGAGCAGCACATCACAGAGACCGTGCAGAACTCACCCTCACAAGAGCAACATCAGCTGTCGCTGCAGCAATTTGCCTACAGCAACACGCGCAATGAGGTGATACACGATGTGCCAGCTCCCAATCTTGCACCACTGGCAGGCAGCGTGCAACAGACTCAAACGCAGCCACAGCCACAGCCCCAAGCACAGGCCATCACTGGACACTACATAACAGCCAGCTCCAATCACGTCTCCCAGCAGCAGCAGCAACAGCAGTACAGCAGCTTTGCCACTGAGGCACCACCGGTTTATGCCGAGTCCACACACGGACAGAAGGTCATGGTAGTGACACCAGTGCCTCCTTCCGCCAGCTATGCCAGCTACAATCAGTACAGCAACGAGCAGGTGATTCAGGTGCATCCCCAAGTGCAGCAACCCAGGCAAACACAGGCAGGTGGTCAGATCAATGCTGCCTCAGCTGGCGACAATTCACCCTTTAGTGTGTCCACCTATCACTCGGATGTGTTCAAGGAGCTGCAGCAACGACAGCAGCAGGAGAAGCAACAAACTCCCTCCACCTACGTAACCCCCATTAAGCCAGCAGCTGCTACAGTTGCCGCCTCAGCTGCTGCTGCTGCACCCGCTCCAGCTCCAGCTGCAGTTCCAGCGCCTTTGCCCACAGCTGCTACCAAAGCCAATGGCAAAGCATCGCAAACTCTGCTGCAGCTGCCCGACGAAGTGCCCGATGATCTCCGCCAGCAACTCTTCTCTTCGGGCATACTGAACAACGCCGACATCTCTGTGCTGGACTACGACAAACAGGGAGACATTGCGCTGGAGAATCTGCCAGCGGAGCATCTGCAGCATTTCTATGGCGCCGGTGGAGGAGCACAAATCGCAGAGACCAACAAGGTGCTCACCGTAGTGAAGCCCAATGGAGACAAAGTGGCACTCAGCGAGAAGCAAATCGATCGTGTCAAGCAGACAAATTCGCTGCCACAAAAACAGAATCTGGACGTGAAGGTGGTGCGCTATGATGCCGCACAGGGACAGAGTGTGAGTGAGAAGTACCTGCGTAGTGATGCCACTGTGGTGACACCTGTGGAACTGGCTGATCGGCAGCAATACAATCGCTATCTGCCGCTGAAGATCAATGGTGCACAGTTTCCCATACCCGACAGTGAGGAATTGCTGGGCAAGAAGATAGTCAGTGTGGTGGTGCTGGCTCCAGTGGAGGCACAGCCACAAACTCAGTCGAGTGAGGCGCGCAGCAGTGTGGACAGCAAAGAGGTTAAGTTTTTAGGAGGTGAATTGGTCAAGACGCTGGTGAAGAAACCCACCAAGGATAACTTCAAGCGTTGGCTGGAGAAGGAGGCGCGCACGGACATTGAGTTGCAGTCGGTAGTGCTGCTGGTGGCCAAGTAAGTAGCTTAACAGTGTCGCTAACACCGGAGTTAATATAACAGTTTGCTTAACAGCTCAGTTTGCTTAACAGCTCAGCTAACTTAACAGTTGCACTTACAGCGCAGCCTACATAACAGTCAGCTTAACAGCTTTGATCTCACACTTCTCTCTGTTATTTTACAGAAGCAGCGACACTGCAGAGCAGGAAATCTTCATGTACGACATTGCCACGGGCAACGTTAACAAACTGAATGGAGAACTGTCCAGCACCTTTGTGAATGTCGCTGAGGAGAATGCCAGCAGCGAGGATTTGGAGCATGCTGCCACTTTGGACTCCAGTTCGTTGGAGTCTATGATGCATTTGCGTCGCAGATGAAGTAATCGCCGCAAATCACCACATGCCATTTAGATACTCGATCTGTAGCTGTTTTTTTTTCCTTCTGCGCTATAAATCTACTTTCGTTCTCTTTTCACTTTCCTTCTCATTTGGGCGCACATTTTTCACATGGAAAAGAGAGAAATCACACATTGATCGCGGGTCATAGCAACGTGCATGCAAATTCCTTTTCGTAGTATTTCAAATGTTGTAAATATTCTGATGATTATTGTAATTTAAGTTAATTTACGTGAACAATAAAATAAAACAATTTTAAAATGTAACGATATTTTACTTAACATACAGCTTACAGCGGGTTGTTGTCCACGCTAAGTTGAGCTTTAAGCTCAACAGTGTTGTAGTAACAGCTTTTGGTTAAGAGTTGAGCTTTAGTCTAAGAGCTGCTTTCGGTCTGTAATGCCTTTAGACTCAGTGTGTGCTGGTCAGCATCGTATTTAGGCCAAGGTTAGCGGCCCCAAGAAGATTAACACACACACTCGCACCGCAAGTGCTTGGTTGTATGTGCGCGTGTGTGTTGATAGCAGGACAAGATTTTCTATAGCCAACAACGGCATTCACTAATCATTATGCGCATACGTGACCTATCAAACTTGGTCCATTGCTGGCTGCTGGACGACGTGACCAAAGACCATGCAAAGAGCACGCAGCCATTGCTTCGCTTAAGCAGAGTGCGCTCTTTAAGCACGCACCTTGCGCTCGCTCATTCTCACGCTCTTTGGTTCAGTCTCTTTGACAATTGCGACGCTCGTTAAGTTTACTTTTTGGGCATGGCTCTTCACACGCACATACCCACACACAAACATACATATGTATGTATGCATGCTATGCAAGTGTGTGTAATTATGTATGTACGTGCGCAAGTGTAAGTGCAACAAGTCGTAGTCTACGTCTATAATTACATGCCGTTTATTTTTAGCGCACAACAACAAAAACAGAGAGCGGCTAGACAACAACAACATCCAAAAAAGTCGATAGCAAACAACTAAAAGTGCAGTGCATAAATGAGGCCTGCTTTTTTGTTGTTATTGTTGTTGCTTTTGCTGTCCGCAAACTGAACTTACCGGCTATAAAATTGTTATTGTTGCCGTGACGAACGATGTTGTCGTTGCCGGATCGAGTCAACAACAACATGAAGAAAACATGCCTGCATTTGCACACAAGTAAATGGAGGTGCATGTGTGTATATGTGCGTATGTTTGTGCATGTGTAACTGTGCAACTCCAGCTGGCGAGGTCTTCTCCCTTACGCAATGTCTGATCGTTTTCGCTTTTTTTTCGTCGTTTGTCGCCTGTTGCCAGGCGCCAAGTGACCCACGAAAACTCAACAAGAACTGGGAGACAAATGCGAGTGGAAGTGGCATGTAATGGGTTAAGGTTACGGTAAATTTATTAACCAAGCGAATAGTAAACACAACTATATGACATTTTATTTATATGCATATTTGAGACTCGTAAAACTTTAAATTTGGAATACACTGACAATTAAATCACAAAATTTAGTGTTATTTCGGAGAATATTTATTTGAAACTCGTTTTTCAACATTAATTTTTATGTCTTTGTCTATTTTTAGGTCCCAACTTTAATTAGCGGCAACATCACAGTACAAATTATCACATATCACACTCAAAATTGATAAACTTATAACTAATATTACACATTTACTTATGAATTGTCTCATTTTAAGTTTATTAACCGAAAGTGGTAATATAATTAGTTATCATTCAATAGAATAATAACCTGAATTAAATCTAACGCTGAAATTTATATGCGTAATAAAATCAACTATAAAGTTTCCGATAAAAAAACTGTGAGTAACTTTGGTTCATCCCTCAAGACATACGATATGTGTGGGCTTTGTATGCACTTACATAAATATGTGCATGAGTGTGCATATGTGTGCATACACACATGTTGTTTGAACTGTTTTCGATTTCTTACAATGCCTTTCGCTGTATTTTCGTATTCTGCTTCCCACACATTCCCATTTTTTTCCTTTTCGTTGAGCTTTTTTGCGACTTGTTTTAAAATTGGGTTACAGAGCCCCAAACCAGAAACCAGCGAAAAAAAAATCAACATGAAAAGAAGAAATGCAAAGAACAAAAAATAAATAAAATGCAAAAATCCGTTTGACGCCCGTAAGCTTCATGAGTCAGAACTGTTGCACTGATTGCTTAAGGAGAGAAGGCGTCGTTGTGGGAGGACGGAAGCTTTAACTTGGACTTTATTTTGTGTGTAAGAGATTTCGATTTCTCCTTTTTTGTTTTGCTTCTTTGCTCATGTCTGCTTTGTTAGCTGATTTGTAACGTTACAGTTGTCCGTCCATCCGTTTCTCACTCTGTCTGTTTGTCTGCCGAACGAGCGTGTTATTGTTGCTTTGCTACATGCGAGAAGTTGTTTACGAGCAGCTTTGCTAAATTTAAGAGAGCACAAAGTAAAGCAAAGAGCGGGCTTAAAATTTTACAGCTGTGCTTAGGCGCTTGACTTGGCACTGAGGTGACAGTGATACCAGCTGCAAAGCAATTAAGAGGCTAAACGAGAAGTCAAGCAAAAACTGAATAAAATCTGTTAAATTTAAATTACATACAAGCTTCTTCACAGATGCTGCTGCAAATCAATTGGATAAACTCCAACACGCAGAACACTCTCTTTGCTAATAAGCAAATGCTTTCAAAGAGAGAAATGGAAGCTTTAGCGGTTAAGAGAGCGAGCTGACAGCACTGCCGCAACGATCACGAAGCATCGTCGTCTCTCAGCACCGTAAGCTGCGCTCAGTTCGTTTCGATCATTCGTCGCAGCAAGTCAAGACGTCATCGGGCTCCGGTCATAGCGTAGTTGAGAGTCGAGGGTGGCGCAGAGCTTGGCCCAAACTCAGTCTCAGATCTGATAAAAAGGGCGCGCGAGTGCATTAGCATTTGGAAACATCGCAGTTTATTTTAGTAACATTTCTGCACGTTAATTTCCTGAATTTATATATCTTATTTAACCAAATCGTGTGTGCTGTTAATTAATGTGTAGTAAATAGTTTTGTGCGTGTATGCGAAATCGAACTAGTCCGGATTATGCAATTGGCCTTTTGCCGAGTGAAAAGCCAAACTGTGTTTGTGGTGCGCCAAAGAAGCGAAAAAATTCAAATAAAAGTGAAGCTGGTACTGCAAAACTACTTAAATCGAAACCACAAACAACGGCACTGAAAAAGCCGTTTTAATATCGAAAGCAAATACAAATAAAACAACAAAAAACCAAAAAAAAATAACTGAAACTGAAACTTAAGACATTCAGACTAAAATGGCGGCTTGTAAGACTGCAACGGCGAATGCGACCGCGACGCGGACTGCGACGAACTTTTGCGTCAGCTGCGTACGACAGCAGCATCAAAGTCGGCGCTGCGCTGGCGTCAGCGACGGTGTCGTCGTCAGTGCAACCGCAGCCGTTGGCAGAAGTGTCATTTTGCAAATTTATGGCGTCTGTGCGCTTGTCACCCTGTTGTCCGCCAGTGTTGTCATTGTCGAGAGTGCCGCAGTTTTTGGTTAGTCGATTAAACTGATAAGCTATTAACTTAAATCCAATCAACTATGCATACCTAAATTTATATTACCAGTCATCTCTCCTCTCTCTTTGCCAATAAATTCGCTGCTTTCGTTTTTGTTATTTTTTAATTTCTTCTGCTCAAAATTTTGCCAACTCGCCATGCGATTATTCGCCGTTTTTTTCTATCTTTTTTTTTGCACTATTCTATTTCAAGGTGCCTTTTGGCTGTATTCTTAGTTGTTTCTGGTAATCTCTTTTTGTCTATTTGTTCCGACTTACTGTGAACCACTGTCATTTGTTTGTTGCCTTTGCTTTTGTGCTGTGACAATTTATGAACGTGAACCGCAAACCGGTTGGCTCTCAGCTCTCTGCGAATGTCTCGAATCTTTTCGTTTGTGCACATGGTTTTTATTACTTTATTTATGGTATATATACATAAACACTTTGTTATTGTTATTGTTGTTTTTTGAATCATTTGGTCAAGCGGGTTCTTCTCAGTGTTTTGGCAGTTGTTGTAAGGCTTAAACAAGGTATTAACTTCTTCAATTGTGTTTTCTTTATCCGTTTTGAGCCGTGAATCATTTGAAGGCCTAGACGTAATAACAATAAACTTGTCGTGTAAACTTCACGCGGAAGCAACAAAAATGAAACAAAACACAGCTAAAGACATGTGAAAATAATAAAATAATTATTTATATACATAATAAGATAAAGAGAAAAACCGAAACAAAAACAACAACAGCAACTGACAAACTCGAGTCAACAGAGTTTAAAGAAGGAAAAGAAAGAGAACAAAAAGCTATGAAAATTACACAGAGTCAAACACACACACATACACAGAGAGAACAAATGCGGCGACCTCATTGTCATTGAAATACAGTTACGCCGCAGAGAAGTTGGCGCGTAGAGAACAAAGGCAAAGGCAAAGGCAGAGGCAGCGATGCCATGGAGTTCACCAGTTGGCAGTTACCGTTATTGTACCTTTCCCTTTTCCTATCCCATTTCTTATTTCTCATTTGCCATTTCCCCAACCGATTGCAACAAGCGAAGCTTTTAACGCTGTTCCGTTCAACTTTTTAAATTAATTTCGGCAACTATGCCAATTACATTTCAATTAAATGCAATTTAATTACTATGGTCAGTCAATTGCCATTGTAGCTGAACAAGAAAGACTGTAAAAGACTTGGTAATAATATGGATTTTATTTTATATTAATTTTAATGCAAATTATTACGCCCACGCCTCCTTCCACCTATCACTTACTTCTACATCCAACAACCTAATGAACCCCGCTACTCCCTTGGGTTACGCGGTCTAAGCAACAAAAATAAAGCAAGAAGTTGCCAGATCTGTTCAATAAATGTGCACACACATACATACGCTGCGCGTTTGTATGCGAACCGGTTACTGAATCAATTTGCGTATGAAAAAGAACCAAAACAACAACAACACTCACACATTCATAAACTGATAAACATCCATATGTGTTCAAGCTGCTAAAAGTGATTTTTTTTCTTGTTGATGTTTTTGATTTTTGTGTTTTTTTTTTTGCTACCAGTTTTGAAACAGCAAGTAAAAACTAGAAGTCGACGCACCTCAGGGGATGCCTAAAAGCTTTTGATCTGTTGATGTCATAAGAGTTCAATTAGATGCAACACTCGCAAACGTTTACCCGCTTCGACCGTTTCCCCCGATTCCTCTGTTTACTCTCCTATCCACTAAACGGGCTGACCAGAGAAAAGTTCTTGCAACTTTTTGCTCACAAAATGCAAATAAAAGAGAGTGCCATAGAAACAAAAAGAGTTTATGGGAGGGGGAGTGGATGTAGAAGTGGGACAGGAATAGAGAAGGAGTGTGAGCTGACAGAGATGGCTTTGTGTATAGGCAATAGTTTTAGGTTTTTTGTTTTAGTTTTTTTTTTGTGTATCAAGATGTGCAGAGCGTCAACAAGCGCTCAATTAAAATGCAAATTGACCGTTATCTGAGCGCAGCTAGATTCCCGCCCCCACCCCCCTTTCTCACTCTTGCTCCACCTCTCTCTTTTTACGCTCTCTTGCGCTCTAGCGCATTTAGACGACACTTGAGGATGCTGTTTCAGTTGTTGTTGTTTTACGCCCAACGCCCACTGCAACTAAATTGGCGCAAACTATTTTCGCCAGCAGACACACATACACATTTACACACACACATACAGAGAGACACATTCACACACACTTTCATGTACTCACAGGCTTTATGCAAGCACTTACTTTGTTGGTAATTTTTTTGCTAATTGCTAAAATGGCCGCCTTGATTTATGTATGTGACCGTTAGAAGGCAGCAGCCAAGTCCAACTCGACTTTGTCTGTGTGTGTTTGTGTGTGTGGAGTCATGTTGAACCGGCTTTAACGACGGACATTGCTCGGTCACGCTGCTGTTGGCAAAATGAGACTTACAACTGGCAACAGCAACAGCAACAGTTGCCGTTAGGCTGTCTGCGATAAAGTTGTTGCTGCTGCACGCGAGCTACAGCGACAGCAACTGCAACATTGGCAACAAGAACAGCAGCACTAACAACAGCTAGTGGAATCAGTTAACGTAGAATGCATGTCAAGTTCTTTGCAGTCGCAGTCGGAGTCGCAGTTGTTGTTGTCTTGTTTTTTAGTGCAATTTATTTTATTTAGTTAGTTGCTGCTGCTGTGCAAACAAACGGACAACAGACAGACACAGGGACAGAGAGACAAACGGAGAAACGACGACAACATCATATACGCTTGACCCAAAAGCAAAAATTGGCCAACGGGAATTGTAGCGTTGTTGACCACTGTGAGCGTGTATGTGTGGGCGGTGGAAGGGAGTCGAGGGAAAGGGAAGGGGTTGGGGGTCAGCCACTTAACCCTTGCAGTTGTGACTTTGATAGTTGACCTAATTTTCAGTTGGTAAACAAAAACAAAAAAACATAACTACACTTTTAGCTATTTTTTTTTTGTTTTTAGCTGTTTGTGCGTCAAGTGCTCGCTGTTCTCTGTTCGCTCTCTCTCTCTACCACTCTCCCACTATTTCTCTCCCTTTTGCTCTCGTGTGTGTTGTGTAATTTTTTTGAACAAGTTTTTTATTTCTAGTGCCCATTGGTGTGGTCTGTGCGTTTTTTTCTGCGTGTATGCAACTGTGCGTAATTATGATGAGTGAGCTGTGCACGCAGCAACTTGCAACTTGGAGCAGCACATGACACATGCCGCATGCCACATGCCACATGCCCAACACAGGCACTCAAAACAGATGCTTGACAATCTGCATGCAAGAGAACCTCTGCTTAACACATGAGCGAGCTGGCAAACCCCAAAGAGACCACCACCTACCACACACCGCACCCAACCCAGCCTCAATACGCAAACAAAACCAAAACAAAGCCAAAACAATTGGCCGGCAAACGAGGCCAGAACTGAATATCTAACCGACTAAAGTACACTCTCCACACACGCTGAAGTGTGTGTGCATGTGTGTGTTTGAGTGTGTGTGAGAGTGCACTCATTATGGGCACCTGTAGATCAACATTGACTGCCCTTCAGTTCAGTTTTGTTGAGCTCTGGCGTGTGTGTAACACACACACCAACACCAGCACACTACAAATGCTTAAATTGCTGTAAATGCCATTGCTTTAATCGAGTTTGAACTGCAGTCTATTTAATCCCAAATAATTTTTAAATTTATGTCAGTCAAATTGGTAAGTTCTTTTTCTTTAGAAAAAAAGCCAAGGGGGAACCCCAAACACCCAACTCCAAACAGTTAACAGCTTACAGCTCTTGACGTTCGTTCTGCTTTCGAAGCATTGAAATAATGGAAACAATTTCAAGTAAACTATTCATGTTATGCTCTAGAAATTGAGACAAATTATTAACGGCACATTAATGGTGAAAAATCAAGTGAAATTATAGCCCTTTCTTGGCTCGGTCTGGGGTTCGTGGTTCGCTGGGTTTCCCCCGACTTGTGCGCACCTCTAACCTCTGAGCCATTTCTTTGTGCTTTCCCTGACTCCCGTTCGCCCCATTTGCCCCGCTCTTCTGCCTCAGCCTCTTCGAGCTCTCGTCTGCTGCTGCAGCCAAGCACAACATGTTACACGTGTGTGTGTGCGTGTGTGCGTGCTTTTAACCCAATTAGCTAAAGCTGTAACCAAAGCTAGAGTTCAGTGGCATAAGCCTCGACTTTTATAGCTGCCAGTCAGCACACCAAAAAATTTGATACTAAACCTCGTTTTTTGTGCTTTTTCCCTTTTTTTAATGGATTAAACCGATGGCTTATGGGTCAGTTTATCAGTCAGCCAGCAGTTAACTGTCAGAATAAATAGTATTTACATATATTATTCGTGAACCCTTGCGCTTAATTATGGATCAACAGGTCGTCAATGAAATTCTTAAACGTTTATTAATTATTAATTTATATTTTTGCTATGAAAGCTTTAGGTTTTTAGCTCACAATGCGCTTTCACAGCCATTGATTAAGTGTGCTCAATTTACGTTCAATATGTGATTATTATAATTTATAGTTGTTGCATAAAAGCAGTTAAGCCTTACTTAAGCTATCATCGCATTGATTAACCAATTATAATTGATCACAATTTGAGCTTTCATGCGCTTACGAAAAGCGTCAATTGAACAATTGCAAATGTTGAGCAACAATTGACTTTTTTACACAATTGTTGCCTTAGAAAACTTGAATTCTGTTGAATTTCGGGCTTAACTAGAATTCATATGTTGGCCCTATTCGCTGTTAACAATTTCCATTGGCCATTAATCAAGCTATGAGTGGGACAATTAAAAGCATAAATGCATTTTTAAGTGCACTTTTAGGAGTTGTTTTGAGCATTTTAGGCACTTTATATTAAAGTGCAGCACGTGTCAGCCAAGTTGGCTATTAATGTCAAGTTCGAAACGAGAATTAGCAGCTAAATTGCGCACACACAGCCACACACACACACGCACTCGTTCGCACAACAAATGCAAATTGTTTTTGCAGTCACAAAGGCGAATACAATTTTTTAATGGGCCAAAACAAGAGCGGTGGTAATTGCAAAACAAGACGACGACCGGAGATGGTCAAGGAGCGGGACGGGAGGGGTTGAAAGGCAATTGGGGTACTGGGGGGGTATGTAATAAAATGTTGCTGCAATAATAAGCGCCCACAATGCAGGCTGTGTGTGTGTGTGTGTGTGAGTCAGTGACCCAGAATATAATGCAAAAGTAGTTTTCCTATGGCATCGACTCTCCACATTGTAAATAAATATTTCATATTAAACAGCAACAAAAACAAGCATAAAGTGTTGTCTCATGTGTGCTTTATTAATTCAACTGGTGTGCGTGTGTATCTGTATCTGCAGCGGTGTATCTGTGTGCTTGTATCTTTAACCTCTGCTGCGCAAAGTTCGACTGCGAGTGCAAAATAATTGAGCCGAGACTCTTGAAACTCTGAGCATGCACAGTGAGCAGTGAACAGTGAACAGTATTTTATAGGTATCGCCAGTTATTCAATTATACAACACTATATGAAATTAATTGAATTTTCAAATGTATCTTATATATTGTATCTGTATATATTTTTAGTGCCGTTGCTCAAAAGTTTGTCACCGCAATTGATTATAATAGATCTTGTAGTTTGCGCTGTCAATTAGCAGCATTTTGTTAAGTTTCCTCTGCTCCACTTTTACCACTTTACTAATGTATCTTCTCATCTGTGTGTTGTGTATCTTTTGTGTGTTTACAGGTGGCCTATTGCCGCATCCCACATTCAAACCTTTGTGCAGTGCCCAGCATGAGCATTTCATGGAAAGCGATGGCAAAGAATCTAGTCTCATCATCGAGCTCAAACCGGGTGCGTATGGAGCCCAGTTTAATACCTGTACCCGCATACTGAGTGCTCCGCCCAGTTACGGATTCATAGTGCGCCTCATACTACCCAAGCTGCGACATATTCAGCACACGGCAGACACTGATGGCGGCCATGCTCACGCCCACTCCTCGCCCACATCTGTGTCGAGCATCATGTCCTCTGTTGTCAGCACGGTGAGGCCACAGTTCCAATCGCAGTTCCAGTCGCAGTCACCGTCAACTGGTTCCATGTCCACGCTGATTGAACGACTGAATACCACAGCAGCTGGCGGTGGTGGTGGTGGAGTGGGAGTGCCAACTGGAGGATTAACCTCAGCCGCAACCATTGTGGGACGCACTTGTCCCCTGAACATTGTAAGTGGTATACTCATTATAGATTCAGATTGAAAACGAGGCCTCGATAATATTGATTACTTGCCTAATGACAGAACTGTGCTGAAAGACTGCTAGATACGCTGTAGATAATTTGTGTAGATATTTGAGTACGTCTACACTTAAATGATAAGTTCAATATATGTTTGCTTGGTTGAAAGTAAAAGGTATAGAATGAAAGCTTAGCTAAGATACAGCCGAACGATTTAGAGTTGTACATAAAAATTAGTTAAATTTAAAGGCAACTTAATGTAATTAAGATAGAAACTATGTAGATATAGCAATGGATTTTGAACTGGCGTTTGGATGGTTTAATGCACTTAAACTTAGTTGAAAAGTAAGTTTTGTAACATAAACACAACTTTAAACCTTAAAAGATATTAAAAATTAAGGAGTTAGGATAGTTTCTTTATATTCAAAGTCTTTATTTATTCTAAAAATCTAGCAGAATATGATATAAGATAGTACTGCTTTTAGAGTAACTGAATTTTAGATTCTTTTCTCCGCAGTTTAAGTGATTAATATTTCTTTACAATTTATTAAAAGTTCTCGACATTTAATCAGTTTATGTGATTAATTTATTAGTAGTAAATAGGCATATTTTGCCTAAAGATATTAATTTTAACTTTGAAACAATATTTTTATTAATTTTTCTTTTATTATTTAATGTCCTCAGATTAATTTATTAGAAGTAAATAGATATTTTTTGCTTAATTTTTATTAATTTTTTAGTTTTATCTGTAATCTACAGAAGTTAATCGTTAAGTGTATTTTTTTAACAGTTACTTTGCCTACCACAAACTCACTTTGTTTGTTCTACCCACGATAACCATCAGTTTATGGTTATTCAATGGCTAAGACTTGTGCTCCTTTATAGGGTTAGGCAAAGGTGTTTAGCTGAAGGTTGCAATTAGAGCTGCTTCGACATTTGTTGCACCTTCCCATTTGCTTTTAGCTGACCATCAAAAATTTATAATTTAGATTTTGACTGTTAACTGGTGACTGCTATTGGGTGTGGGTGTCTCTATTGTTGTGTGTGTGTGTGTGTGACTGCGCATGCGTGACCACCGAAAAGTGTGAGAATTGTTGTAGATTGTAAACGTATTTAGCATTGAACTCAGCCAAAAGATACAGATATAGATAAAGATACAAATACAAAATAGAGGAAGAGTGAGAGGAAGTGACTTCATCATACATTTGTTGTATAATTCTAATTTGTGTTAAGCCTATGAGTTGACTTTGTTAAGGTCTTTCAACTTGGCTAACAGTATGCCAGGGCCAAAGTACTTTCGCCAATTGTCAGTTTTGGCCAATTGTGATTAGTTTCAGTTGTACAAATGACATTGTTTTTTCATCATTTGTTAGTTGTGGTTTCTATTTAATTTTTCACATGGCATTTTGACACTTGAAATTGTCGCCAATTACAATTAATTTTGCTGTCAATTGAAAAAAGTTCTCGTTATCTGGTTTAATAGACTGCAAGTTGTGCGGTTTTAAGGTCGACATTGAACTGAATATTTAGCTGAATTATAGATAACTTGAGCCCGCATCTCAGTTGGCCTTTTTTTGGAGAGGGGGTGTGAGCGGGGGAGTGGCAAAGTTAGAAAAAGACAGCGTGTGCGATTTGCATAAGCGCGCCTGTTTCGAGCCATTTTTGCAGTTTGGTGCGAGTTCTTGGCTTTTTGCGTATTTGAAACACGTTTGTCTCATTTGGCCAGGAAAACGAAACGCGACAAAACATTCAAAAGCGTCCGAAACAGGGGAACACAGCGAACACTTTCAGTTGTGACGATGCGATGCCATAAAATACAACAAAAAAACTGACAAATTGACAAGTTGACAAGCTGACGAATTGAGGGAATGATGCGAATCACTGACAGGCAGACAGATTGATGCGAACGTGGACAGTCGACGGCTATAAAAAAATAGAAGAAGAATAAAAAAAAAAAACTATCTGCGCGTCGCATATGAGATGCGCCGTATCTGTATCTGTATCTCAGGGGTAAAGCTGTAGGTATCTGAAACTGTAGCTGTATATAAATGGGGTTTCTTTGTTCGCGATAAGTACGTAGTACCTGCATATGCAAATGCAAATACGTAGTATGTTTATGTGTGTCACAATCAGTTAATGATAAACATTCTCAGTTCCCATATCGTCATTTATTTATTTTCCCTTTATCTATTTGTTTCGATGTGTATTTAGCTTTTGTTGTTAACTGCTAACTAGTGTAATTGTATAGACACACCTGGAACTGAACCCGACCCTTAATTAAATATTAATATTTTATATATTTACTCAACTCTACTCACTTGAGATTCCGTTGATCTTGAGCCCTTTGAAGCACGATTAATTGCAACTGTTGACGCTTTAGAAACGTAATATTCTTTGAATTCCAAACATTCATTAATTAGAGTTGTAAAAATCAGCGATTAAGTGAAACCCTATTGAACTTATATCATTCGGTATTAATTACAAAACAAAAGCGTTAATTGTGGAATGTTTGTAGGGTTCCGTTTTGTTGATTAATACTACTTTATAATTTAAAATTTTTAATTTGATTTATTAGCGTAACTTTAATTGCGAAATTTTGCAAAATTACTCGAAATTCATTGACGCGAAAAACTAAACGAAAGTTGTTAACAAAACGGGTTACAAATGTGTTCTCAAAGCAAAAAACGGCAATAAAGGCTGTCGAATATTTAAGCCCAAATTATTCCATTTTTCATTAGTTTTTTTGTTGAATATTTAAACATTTTCAATCAGGTAAAAATTATTTAATCTTAATTACATATTAAACATTCTTTACATAGTTATAACTGTTAAATATTAGATCACTATTAAAATTAATTATTTGTTTACTTTGATACACTTAATTGTTTTATGTTAATACCCTGTTGTGATTACTTGACTGTATAGTGTAGTGGTTTGTGTTGCCAGCAGGAAATTCTCAACAACATGTTTTTCGCAAAAAATTTAATCAGTTGATAAATTTGAATACTAGTCGATTAGGAAATCTGTTGGATTTATTTGCATTTGTTGTTTATTTTCGAATTTATAGGAGTTGTAGTTCATAGCTTATTAAAGCTAGTAAAACTAGGCGCTATAAATATAATAAAAAGAGGGTATAAAATATTTTAAATGAAATATTTACTTCATAAGTGTTTTGAAAAACTACTCAATTTTTAACTTAAATTTATGTAATGAAAAATGCTGTTGAAAGTTTTTTTTAATCCCCAAAAAAGTTTGTACAGAGTATTCACATTAACATTTAACATTTTTGTTAAACAAATTTATTTGTTTACATTTTTTTTAACAGTTGTTAATGTTTTATTTATTAATTTTTTTAAGAAAAATTCAGTTTGTAACTTTCCCAAACATCTAAAAAATATGTACAGAGTATCGTTTAGTCGAGCAGCTTATAAAAAGTGTTGCTAAACATGCAGTGAATATTAAATTGATTTTTAAACAAATTGTTGCTGTTAACTTTGCATATTATGCCCGTAATATAATATACATTTATAATTATGAACAGCGTGGAATTTCGCTGTCCAGTAGTGCTCTGCGTACAGCACCCGGAGGCGGTGGGTGGTGGTTGGTGGCTGGGACGGAGTTAGGTGGGGTGTCGCGTGTTTACGGGGGGACATGTGCCATCTAAAACCGCTTTATTTTTTTTTTGTGAGCGGTTTATTTAGCCAGCGTAAATATTTAATTTGACATTATTCTGGCTTTTACTGGCATGTTTTAAATGCCAAAAATGAATTCGCAGTTGATCGTTTATTGTGCACGTTTTGATCTTTATTTGTTTAAATAATTTATATCACGTCGTTCTCTTTTTTTTTCTTGTGGTTTTTTGTTCGTGGGCGTGAAAAGCGTTGAGTGCTTTTTGCTATACTACTTTTAATCTATTTACTTGTTTGTGTGCGTACATTGATTGGGAATTTTTATTTGTCTTGCAGTTCAGTTCCTTGGATCCACACACGGCGCAGTGGCGCGTGGATCCCTGCCAGCTGGAGGATACGGCCTCGGAAATGGAGGATCCTGTGCGCTTATTCCATGGTCGCGTGCGTATCGTTTGGGAGCATGGACATCATGCGCTCAAGTCCAAGCTGATGATCACGGTGCTGGGCAAGGGGGAGCAGTGCAAGGACGAGAGCAGGCACAACTGTCTGAAAATTGGGTAAGTTGAAAATAAATTAAATAAAATAAATAACTAATATATACTTTTTCTCCTGCTAGCGATGAGCCCATTCTGTGTATTTCCAAGGAACTCGCCTGCGATGGCATACGCCATTGTCCCTACAGCAATGAGTATGACAGTGATGAGGACTACGAACTGTGCTACAAGCAGCGTCGTCCTGGTGTCATACCACTGCCCTCCGCACAAGAATCCGATCTCTTCGAGCAGTTTGCACTCGAGGTGTTCCGTAATTTATTCATGCACGATGCACCCACAGAACCCGAGGATCTGCCGCTGTTTGGCAACGGAACGAGCGGGAATTCAACAACTCAATTGCATAAAGTGCACACCAAAGATATGAAGAAGTCCGGACACGAGGTCAATGGCTCACCGAATGCCATTGGAGCCGAGCATGCGATGGACTCAAATGGAAAGACACACGACAATAATGCCACCATTGAGAGCAATGGAAATGGAATTGGCAGTGGCAATGGCAGTGGGTTGACGGGAGGCAGTGGATTCACGCGTCGCAACTCGACAAGAAACGGCATCCACTCGGATCTGTCCAAGTACGGACCGTGGGGCTATCTAATGCTCGGCATGCTCCTCTGCGGCGGAGCTCTGCTCATCTGCGGTCTCTGGGGTACGTTCAATTGCACAGTTTTGTAGCCCAAGTCAGACATAGACATTTATATTTATGTGAGTTTTTTTTTCTTCTTCGTTTTGTTTTGTTTTGTTTCTTTTGCGCATGTGTCTCAACTTTGATTTCTTTGTGTATCAATGTCTATGTCTATGTCTAACTTTCGCTTTAACCGCCATTAATCCACATTCCTCTCATCCCTCCCACACCCACACCCACCAACAGTTTCCTGTTGTCGCTTGAGCTCTCACATTCAATCCATACGTTCACTTGCAGCTTCCGCATCACAGCATGCGGTGAACAACGAGCGGGAAGCGGCGCTGGCAGCCGCCAATGCAGCTAGCCAGGAATCGGGTAATGCCAGTTCACCGCCCAACTATGAGGAGCTGGATCCACCGCCGGCCTACTCGGTGCTCTTTCCCAATCAGAAGGCCGCCAGCAGTAATACCCTTAATGCGCTGGACGGTGTTGTTGCAAGTACAACAGCAGCAGCGGCGGCGGCAGCAGCAGCTGCAGTTGCGGTAGCAGCAACAACATCAGCAGCTGAACAGCCACAGCAACAACAACCAGAACAACAACAACAACAAAATCCAGGAGAACAGCCGACAAACTAGCTATATAAGCCTGACAATAAGGTCGCCCTTGGATCACATCCTGTGCGCATCCTGGCACAGTAGTTTAGGTTTAGGTTCCAACTTCTTTGACTGACTCTGATGCAATTAGTTTAGAAAACCAATTTGATAGTTTTTAACTCTAGCTACTAAGTTTTAATCTATGTTTAATGTCAGCTGGTCAACACAATGTACCCGATTTACCCAAAAAAAAAAAACATAAAACTAAAAAAAACGATTTAAGAAACGTCCAAGGTTCAAGCGACTCATGCCAAGCATTCAAGTCGAGCTGACAATCCTACTTTAATCGCATCCAAAACCAATTCTCGTACTAAACTTTAGTTTAAAAATAAATGTATTGATTGTAAAAAAAAACAACGACAATTAACAACAACAACGACAAGTCGCATATATTTTGTATCTTTGTTAATGTAAAATTTAATGTGATATAAATTTAAATCTTAATAAAAAAAAAAGGAAAACAGAAAACCTGTACAAATTTATTGCCTTTAAATGATGTTTAAGTGTGTTAATTAAATTGAAACAAAAATTTAATAAAGAAAAGTTTAAGAAGAGTTTTAAATTAAACTTATTCGAGCTGAGTATTTATATTCAGGAACAGATAATAATTTTTAGCTGTCTAAGCTTAAGCATAACATACCTACATATAACCCATGTGTGTGTAAAGCTGTGTGTAGTTGATCTTGACCTGTTTTCAATGCTGGAAATAATATTGATTAAATTTATATGCATTTTAGCAAAGCTTATAATATTTTCACACTTACAGCAACCCATGCCATGCCTTTAAAATACTCGAAATAAAAAGTCAGTTTAAGAATTTCACATCGAATTTCAACATCATTTGTTTTTTTTTTATTTTCAGTTAAATTAAGACTTTGGTCAGGGCTTAGATGGGGGAGGAGTATGATGAGGCTGGAAACGGGTCAAGGTAGGGAAATGCAAAGAGGATTAATTTCACATTTAAATTGCATTTAGTGCTGAATGAGTTAAGTTTGACATTTCATTTCATTACTTTTGCTTTAATTTTTTAATTTTTATGCTTATTTACGCTTATTTGTTGCTCTAGTTGCTTTTAATTGGTTTATAGTTGTTGTTGTTGCTGTTACTGTTGATATATGTAAGTTGCTTTGATATCGTATTGTTGCCGGGGACACTTAACTATACTATATGCTGTTTATGTTTATGTTTATGGTATCGTACTTTAGATGTATATTTGCTACAATCGTTCTATGTCTGCCTTTAAGGATACTTCGCTCGGCTTGCTACACCGAATGCCAGTTACTCTATACATATTTCATATATGCAATACAAGTTAAGCAATAACATACAAGTACAATCTCAATCGTAATCAGTAACTATAACAATATTATATACTAAACAAATTGAAGCATTATGTGCAATCCACTGCGTACAATCCAGACAATCCAATAATTCGAATCAATACAATTTACCAGCTAAATACAGTTATTATTATATATATATATATATTTACTATATATATGTATTTATATAGTTAGGGTTTTCGCATTTTTGTTTAATTACTAATTCACTTAATTGCCAATTTCAGCATTTTTGAGTTTCTCCTCATTTACTTTTATTTGGATTTCTGTATTATTTTCATTATCATTTTTTACTTTTCATCAATTTTTTCATTAAAATTACATACTCATAAGATTTGGGCGTTTTCATGTTCATGTTCATCGACTCATTCATTTTACACTTGACTTACATCCACGTTTACACAACTAAATCATAGTTTAATATAAATATATATATAAGTATAGTCTAAGTATCTATAGATCGTATCATTTTAGTGTGTGCTCGATGTGTTTAATGTTTTGTTTGTTTGTTTTCTTGGTGCATTAATCATTCCTGTCTGTTTTTGTGTAGAAAACTGGATTACTTATTTACTAATAGGCCATAGGGGTACACTTAGATTAATAATACACGTCGTACAATCTTTGTCTGTAGCTCGACAACAATGTGGATAGAAAACGTTGTCTAATAAAATGTTTTTAGTTATGTATTTATCTGGTATTTCCTCTGCTTCATCAAAAGTCATTAAAAATAAATTCAAATACGATAAAACTTGTTTGGTTTCCTTTTGCTTATAGACTACAAAAACGATTTCAATTTGCTCGTTACTTTGCTTACTCGCTACTCGTTACACTTAACTCGCTACTCGTTACTTTACTCGCTAGCGTCTAAGTTAGTAAATACTTATGCTCATGTAAAATTGGACGCCAAAAATCAATTAACAAAATTAACTAAAAAGCCTTAAAATTATTTCTCGAGTGCGCTCAAAAGTTTAACGCAAATAAATTCACATATATCAAGTGCAAGTATCTGTATCTGTGTATGTGTATCTGTATCTGTGTGTGTGTATCTTTTTGTAGTTTGTTTCATATATTTTTGGTTTTTTGAAAAATAAGGCCAGTGGATACGCATACATCATAAAGTACACAATCATAAATACAAATATTAATATTAGTATTTTTTTTAGTATTTTGTAGTATTTTTTTTTTTTTAGTATATTTCAGTATTTTTTATGTACATACAAATCTATTGGTTGTTTCTTTGGTTTCTAAATTTTTATTTAATACTAGAAGCCGCAACATATATAGAGTCAAGCCTTATAAACGTTCCGCTTCCTTCGGTTCAGTTTTCAGTTTCATATAACACACTTTATATGATTCTTTGCTATATTCTGTTATTCCTCACATCAAAGTTTGTTTGGTATAAAAAATAGAAAAAATTTCGTGGCAATAAAAACAATGTTTTTTGTCTCAAATCATTAATCATTAAATCGACTAGATGACTAGACGACTATAGTATTTAGTATTGTGAATAAAAATTCGCTTAGCCGCTACAGTTTTACAACATTACAGGGTATACAATGCGTTCTATATGCTCTGTTCGGTTCGGTTCGTTTAGATTCGATTCTGTTCGGTACAATTCTTCTAAATACAATGTGAAACACGGATATGAATGTCTTACTAACTATCATATAGTTATATAGTACACCTCTCTATATATATCTGTATATATAGTATTTTAGAGTACGCCTGCTGATTGCTTAAAAGTTGCTCGAAAAATTAGTGGTACATATATACTGTATATATCTCTATATATAAGTATACATCTGAACTATATCTTTTCTTTAGCTATTAACTAGATGCGGCGATTTTTAAGCGGATTTAAAAGCACATTTCATGTGTGTGTGTGTGTGGTTGTGTGGGTGTAGTGTATGTGTATGTGTGAGTGTGTGTGAGTTGTAAGCCGAGCTCACTATGCTCTATCTCTTTTATGTCTCATCTAAAATCTTCAATCAGTTTCTTCTTAAAATTCTTCGAACTACTCTAAGACGTGTCTTGTATCGTCCTCTGCTTCTTCTACTTCAACTTCTTCTTCTTCTTCTTCCTAGTTTCCAATGGTATGGCGCAGTTGTTGTTGTTGTGGTTGGTGTTCTCTTGTTGTTGTTGTTGTTGTGGTACTTGTTGTTGGTGGTGGCTTTTGTGGATTTGTGTCAGACAAAACGATGAAATGATGCCTCAACCTAAACCTAAAGCATTTCCGACGTCGACAACATTTGTAGTGGAAAAATTGGAGTTTAAAGAGGAGGGAAAAGAGGAAAGAAGAGTGTGGGAGTGTGAGGGAGGGAAAGGGACGCTGCCACTACAACATTAGTTGAGCCACTGGGCCAAAGTTGTGCGTTTTGGGTAAATTTTGTTTTGTTTGCTTCTTTGCTTGTTTGCTACTTCTGCTTGTCTCCAAACGAGCGAGAGAGAGAGAGAGAGAGTTCATACGGCTTCTGTCGCTGTGAACATAACTAACAATAATTACCATTACCATTACCATACCAAGGAAAGGTCCAGCACCATCAGTGCGGAAGCATCAAAGGTCTGGCGGTGCTGCTCAGTCTGTGGTGTGACTTGTCACCGCCTCCGTACTCATCATAGGCCAGCAATGGTGATATCTTTAGTCCCGTCTTCTCGGGTATGATCTTGAAATGTGGCTGCTCTGTGCTCACCAACAGAGGGCGCTTCATCGACGAGTGCAGATACTCGTGACCAATGTGACCAATATTGCTGGACACGGCGCCGAGTGGACGACGTGTGCTTGGTACGTTCATCTTTTTGCATGGCTCCGGTTTGCTCTCATAGTTGAGCTGACAGTTCTCGGGTGAGTACTTGTTGGGCTTGTAGATGGAGAAGATGTTGTTGATCAGACTGAGGGCAGAGTGACCGCCGGCGGAGGCGTGGTGTATGCCCGCAGTGGGCTGTTGGGTAAGCACACTGCCCAGTGTGGTGTGCTCCGGATAAAAGTTGTTGTACTGATACGAGGGTAGGGTATCTGCGCTCGGATATACCTTATGCCCATAGCCATGACCATGTCCATAGGCGGCGGCAGCTTGTGGCGCTGGAATGCCATGATGCCGTACCTGGTGATGCTGCGGGTGGTGGTGAAGCGGCTGCTGCTGCTGCGGTTGGTACTGTTGGTGGTGCAGCGGTGCAGCGGCTGTCTCAAAAAAAGGAAAACTCGTTGAATTATTACACGAACCATTCGAGTCCATCTGTGGCGGTGAGGGCATGCCCTCCAGCAGTGATTTCTTAATCATTAGCCGCTCATGCTCACGATCGTGCATGTCGATGGGTTGACCGTTATTATAGCAACGCACGTTGACATTCTTGACCTTGAGATTGCTGTGCATATTTCGTCGCATGTCCATGTTGATGGGACTGGGCGGTTTGTCCAGCTGCTCCCAGTACTTCTCCAGATCAATGTTGAAATCCTCGAGATCAATTTCAGTCGTATCGGAGCAGCTGTCGTCGTCAAAGAGACTCGGAGGCTGCACCTCCAGCAGCGATTTGCTGCGCGTGGGACGCTGCTGATGCGGATGCTGGTAGTGCTGTGGGTAGCGACGTCCTGGACTGGACTGAGCATGACTCTGGGCCAAATAACGCTCGTCCTCGTCGAGGAATTTGTCCTGCAGCAACAAACGATCCCGTTCGGCGCGTATGAACTGCTCCAGATCGGTATCGTAGCGGCAATGCATGTGCTCCTCCTCCTCCGCAGCCGGATGATGACCTGGACAGTGAGATCTCGAGGGTCTCATCGATCTGGCGGTGGCTCGATGCTGTGGCTGGCGATGGCAGCAGCAGTCATCTGTCGCACAGCAGCAGATCACCGTCGTCGCCGGCTGCACTGAAGCGCCGCCCAAACGCTGGCCACGCCCCATGCCCAGGGGCATACCCATGCCAGCACGATGATCCGCCTCTGTGCGCTCCTCAAAAAGCCAATCCGCTGGCGAGCGTAGATTCCGCTGCAGATTCCTGCTGCTGCCAGCGCTGGCGTCCAGTCGTCGCCTCGATCCCGCATAAATGTCATCCAGCAGGCACTTGGCACTGGTGCACTGCTCCCGAGCACAGCAGGTGTGCGCCAGCGTGCGCTCGTCCAAACTGTTGCTATAGAGCATATTCATGCTGCGTCTGTAGGCTTCCCGCTTCTCCCGACGCGTGTTCGAGGCGGGCGGCAGCTCGTAGTCTATAATGTCGAAGGGCATGGTCTTTGTGGAGGCGCTAAAAGAGTAGGATTTGGGCACACCCGTGCGATTCTTTAGTATGGAGGTGGTTGTGGTTGCACCCGAGCCGCCTGCCTCAAAGACATTGCCCTCGAAGCAGCAGCTCTGGGATTTGGGATACTGAAACTCCTTGCAGCTCTTTGAGCGCTGCAATCCATAGCCGGGAGATCCTTCGCCCTCCCCACGACGCTCACGCATGGGCAGTGCATCGTCGGCATACTTCTCGTCCTGCTCGTGTATGTCGCGTAGAATGCGATTGCCGTTAGTGCCGTACTTGAGGCAATCGGGCACATAATCCTCGTCCAGGTCATCGGAGCGATTCGAGTATATGTTGTCGGTGTACCAGGTGGAGTCCAGTTGCTTTGGCCGTGGCTTGGCCAGCAGCATTTTGTCCCGCTTCGACTGCCGATAGCTCTCGAAGCAGATGTTCTTCATCTTCTCTAGCTTTTGTTCTCTGATGCGCTCCCAGTTCTCCCAGTTCTTGTCGTTCTTATTGCGTCCGGAGAGTATGAGTATGTCCTTGTCCTTATCCCAGATGAGACCGCCGTCTCCATCGCTGTACTCGATGTTCAGACGCTTCGTTTCGTGGCTCGGCGATGTTTGTGTGGCTGGTGCAGGTGGTGCGGTTGGGGCGCTGCTACTGGCTAAATTGTTATCGGATACTACAATTCTAATTCTACGCTTGGTCTTGTCGCCTGCTCCGGCAGCACGCGACGTTTGCATGGATGACTTAGCAGGCGGCTCTTCCTCTTCTGGCTGTCACACCTCCTGCAGGTACTTGATGGGACAGTAGCCCTGACGATTGTCCGCTGAACGCACCATTACCATGCCATTCACCTCATCGCCGGTCTGTAAAATGGGCGGAAAATTAATTTGAAATTGATTTGCAAGGGGACAAGGTGTGTTATGCTCACTTGTATGACAATTTGATCGCGCAGCAGTGTCATGTTCTCGCCACGTTCGCCATCGGACACCTGTAGATTGTGTGTTACCTGCAGCGGCTTCTCGTTGGCATTCAGACGCACGCAGTACTTGGATGGAAAGAAACCTACGCGTCCTAGCACTTTACCCTTCCACCAATCCGGATCTGAGGTATCGATGACGGTCACCTGTAAGGCAGAGTGTGGAGGAAAGGGAGAGAGAGAGGTGGGTTTGAGTAAACACCCAAGTAGCTATGCTATAAAACGACCTTCGGGGCGTATACGCAATCGCAAATTACAATCGAAATGACATTGGCAATCAGCATATGCACACAATTTCTACCCATAACTACATGTAATATTTTTACAGTTTTCTGCTTTTCTACTTCTTCAGTTTCCTGCCCACCCACTGCCACTCCTCCGACCCTACACACCCCCACTGCCAGCATTTTCCATTTGCCTTTTGTTAGGTTTTGTGTACATAATAAAAATGCGATGTGTACATTATAAATGAACCAGTTATTTCTCGGATTGTTTTTGTGCCCATATTGAATATATTGTTATATAAACAGAGAGTGAATATGGGTATGTATATTTTTATATTTATATATATCCATATTTGTCCAGGCCATTTAAGCATTTTCCCGGCATTTTCTTTGTTCTGCCACAATTCGCTGTGCTAAACTGCGAGTTTAGCGGATTAAACAAAGCGTTTTATTTATTATTTATTTACTGCAATGCAAAAATATGTGCGAAGCATAATAATACCCTGTAGAGTGGGTAAAGGCTATATCGATGGCCTGGTGACTTTTGTTTTCTAGAAAAACCCTTTGTACACTTCCGTTTTGTTAACCAAAGTTTCTGTTTTAAAATTTGCTACTACCAACTACAGCTCACCTTATAGCCCGCTTTCAGATCCAGTTCATCAGCGTGTCGCGCCTTAAAGTTGTAGAGTATTACGTACAGATTGGTGGGCAGCAGACGATGTGATTTCTTGAAATTGGAAGCACATTATAGCTCAGGCATAAACACGATAACACACAGCCAATAAAATCATAACAAATAAACACAGATAGACACAAATAAAAACAGACAGATAGATCGAGAGGGTGGGAGTTGTGGAAAATTGGATGGAAAAAAGCTAAGGGGGGAATACCTGGGCATGTCTTACTGGTGATAGGCAAGGCGAAGTGCTGGCCGATGATTGTGACTTCTCCATTTCATCGGGTAGATCGACGCTGCCGCCCCGCATGCCGCGTGTGGCATAGAGTAGCTTGCGGCCCGGATGTGAGGGGCTTGACGGTGCTGTAATGGATATGGATGAGAGAGAAGAAAAGAAGGCAGAATTGGCAATGTTAATGGCCAACTGTGATGAGATAAAAAGCACATGCACACACGCACACACAGGCAGACACAACCACACACACAATCACACTTAATCTCAATGTGGTTGCTTGTTTGTTGTCTGTTAATTGAATGCACGAATATACAATATGATAGAAAATTACAAGATACAGATACAATTAGAGTAACAGTTACAGATACAGATACAGAAAATAGCAGGAAAAGTAAAAACGCATTTGTTTTTTTGTTTTTGGTTTTTTTTTTGTGCTTCGTGACGTTGACTGAAATTCAAATGAAGCCTTAAGTTGAAAATATTCGAAGAAAACTACTTGGAAAATGCATTTTTCTTGTACTTGTACTTGTATGACTGTATTGTGGAATTGTGTTACTTTTTTCAACGTTTCGTTACAAAATTGAATTGAATTTAATAAGTTTCTTTTCTACGCATAGCTAAAGCTACATAACGAAACATACTAAAAGATACTTAACAAATATTAACTACTTGTTTAAACTATTGATTAAGCGATTTTATTACTGCATAATGTATGATAATATATATTTTTTTTGTATTAACTTTAGTTTTAAACAATTCAGAGTATTTTCGAGTCAAGTTTAAGTATCTGAAGAGAGACAGAGAGAGATAAATTGGGGATTGGAAAAAAGATTTCTAGTTGAAGTGGCTGAAGTTTACTTCAGTTTTGGGATTTCTCTTATTAGTTTTTTAGATCTGAAGATTAAGGTGCAAACTCTCCGGTTCGGTGTGATCGGGAACGGAGGGGGTGAGCGGGAACTGGTTTGCTACTTACAGTGCAGCCGGCTGTTGTTCGATGGTGGAGTACTGTGCTCCAGATGGCCTCCAGAGCCGCCATGATAGTAGCCGCTGGACGTGGAGGCGACTGTCACCGGCAGATGCTGGCGACGCCTAAACTGACCGTGCAGCTCCGAGGATTCAGGTGAGTCCAAGCTCAACGATTTCATGCGTAAGTTCAACTTTTGACGGCGCGGTGAGTGCGGTGCTGTTGTTATTGTCAGTTAAATGTTGTTGTTGTTGTTGTTGTGTTTACGTTATCAAAATTTTGTTGTGTTGGACAATAACAGAGACACACGCAAAACGAGTTTTGGTTTGGGTTGGAATTGTTTGTTTGTTTGATTTTGTTTTGGTTACGAAAAAAGCAATAAAATGTATGAAAAGAAACATTTGCAATTTAATTTCGTTTGTTCAAATTTCAATATAAAATGTTGCTAATAAGTATGTAAAGTAGCTACAGATCTAAGAAAAAATTCAAAACATAAATGAAAAATAGTTTTTTTGTACTAGAAAATGATACAAAAATTATTTAGAAAAACTATAACATTTATTGTCCCGTGGACAGAATACAGAATATACTGTAGTATAGAAAGTATATAGAAGTATATATAGTATTTGCAACAGAGCAACATTCAACACACGTTTTTATCATAGTCTGGTCTGTGTGTGGGTGTTTTTTCAAGTGTATTTTGGGCGCCCCGTGCATAAACTAAGTGCGTGTAGTTCAGTGTACAGTAATTCGATAACATGGCTCACAAAAACAAATATCAAGAGAGAGAGAGAGACAGGGAGCTTGACTCACAGCTGAAATATATTTTCATTTTGTAGTTTAGGGTTTTTATATATATATATTTTTTTTTTATTGTTTTGTGTAATATTTACAACATTGATAGAAACGTACAGAGATAGATGTGCATAATGAATAGAATACGATTACTAAAATACTTTAAAATACATTTAAATTGTAGCAATGAACATTCTCAGGCTACTTTAATAATTTTTATATTTAGAACTGAGCACTAATTAAATGTTTATCATTTATTTATGTAGATAGATTAGTTGAGTATTTTATAATAATTACTGTGCTGCATTTTGCATTCGTTCTTTAAGGACTACATTTTAGAGGGCAATCAAGAGAAAGAAATGATTAAAGAATTAACTAGTTTAAATTAAGTTAAATTAAGTTGTCAACTAAGCAGCAAATATTGTAGACTTGTTGGGTAAAGTATTTTGAATTTATTTCATTTAATTCAAACGGAGTCGTCTCTTGTTGGTTTTGGCCTCATCTTGACTGGGCTCTGGACTCTTGGCCACGTTTCTGGTCAACATCAGTGGCTCCCCGAAGGGCCTGGCAATGTCCGTCTTAGTGTTTGTTGCTACACATTATGTATATATTGTATATAGATTATATAGTAGATATATAGTCATTTAATATTTTAAGCTCAAGTTGCGTTAGTTGCGCTGCTTAGTTAGGAGGAGTCGGGTCGATTTAACGGCATGCGAAGGCAAATTAAAACTAATTAAGTTAAACGAAGACAAACCAAAAAGTATTAAACATTAAGACGCTCAGCGTTCATGCATAAAAGAAGCAGGCAACTCGGCTCGACTTTATCCCGGGGCCAAAATGTAATAGACCAAAGAAAATAATCCCACCAAAAACAAAAAAAAAGAACGAGAGAGAGTAAAGTAAAATAAAATAAAATAAATGCACAGAGTTCGCTGTTCGCTTTTGGCCATTCCCCGTTTACAGCCTCTGTCTTGGCCATCTTGAATGGGCCCAAAAGAAAAAAACATGCAAACGCAGAGCGCAAAAGCCCGAGCAGGAAAAACGGAAAACCCCCGTCGTAGTTCCAGTCCAAAAAGCAAGAAAAGATAGCATAGAAAAAAAGTGAAGAAAATATTTTGTGGCACAACAAATTTTAGCATAATTATGTTGCAGGCAGCTTCCAATTGAAATGGAGTGGCGCCTGGCGTGCCATGGACTCTGAGCAAAGACAAAAAACTTTGTTGGCTTCCACTGCAGAGTCCTGGACACGTCAGCTCCCTGCCCACAGCTCCGCTGCACGCTGCGTCAGAGTCCGGCAAAGATTGAGAATGCCATTAAAAATGCGGCAGACATTAAGCATAAATGAACTCGGCTCAGAGTTGAGCACAACTTCAATTTTGTGTGTACAGTCAGTCAGCGAGCAACTTGCAACTTGCAACTGTGCAACCGTGCAACATTTGTGTGCATATCCTTTATATTTCACTCGCTCTCGGTTTCTCCCGCTTTTGCTATTTTCTTGTTATACCCTTGTAAATGGTATTTAGATTTTGTTACACGGCTTGTAAAGCTTTAAAGAAAGTCGGCAGATCTTTTGAGTAGTTGTAGTTGTGTCTTTCTGCTTTATGTTAACTAATAATTTATAGTTATGCCAATGAAATTTCGTAAAAGTTCGCATAGTTTTGGAAAAGAAGCTTAAGCTTGAAAGCATCGAATCGGAGTATCCTAAAACTGCGTTAGCTACTTTAGGCTGAAAACCAGTTTAAAAATATGAACAACTGTTTTGTTCTTTGAGTTCTTTTCGAAGCATTCCTCCTTTCTAATATACTAAACCGTTTTTGAGTCTATGTGAATACAAAACTAGACATATATTAAAGTAAAGATCGCTTCCAATTCCGCATAAACTTGGTCTACATCAGAGTACTTGTTCTATACCCAGTTAACAATTAGCCAAATACACCCTACAGGGTATCTCTGCAAGTGTATCAAATCTTTGCTATCCCCCCTTTTCTTTATACCTTTTTTTTTCTTCAATGCTGACAATGGCGCGCAATTTACACGGCGGCAGCAGTTGCCGTTGCCGTTGCTAGTTGCCGCTTTAGTTGCTGGCAACACGGCGTATACAAATTATGGCAATGTGGCTGGTCTTGTAATTGTTGTTGCCGCTGGTGCTGAGTCGGAAATGAGCCGTTTGCTTCAAGTGTAAACTGGGTTAAGACTAATTGGCGTGTACGGGTTGGGGCAGGCATTGTTTAAGCCAAGTTTGTCTAGCTTGAAATTAAAGTAATGTTTAAATTGTGTTAGGTAAAAAGGAGGAAAAAGGGTTTGGTGCACTTAAGTAAGCTAAACAAGTAACACACACACAAACACACACACGCACAACCTGACACACACACACACAACATTTAAGAGATGCGACACTAAACAGCAATAAAACACAACCAATTGGAATAAAATGCAGTACAATTCCAAAAAGAACGCTTGATTGTTGTTGTTGTTGATGTTGATGTAGTTGTTGTTGTTGTTGTTGTTGATGAAGTTGTTGTTATTGTTGTAGTAGAAGTAGAAATATTTGTAGTTGCCATTGTGGCTGCAACAGAATCAAACGAATAGTTGCCGCACAAATCGGTGACAGAGCGTGTTGCACGTTTCGTGCGGTTGCAAGAAGAAGGTGTTGATGTTGATGTTGTTGTTGTTGTTGTTGTATCTAAGTAATCGTGTGGATTGTAATGTTGGTGATAGTAGTAGTAAAAGTGATGTTGCTTGTCTTGTTGTTGTTGATGGACATTGTATGTGACGTAATTACTTTCTGGCAATGATATGGAACGATGTTGCTGCTGGGACGAACGCTGCTGTCGCAACCTTCCAAATCCGGACAATGGTCGAAATCCGGCAAACAAACGACGTCGCATTCCCGGATCATTCTGCAAATAGCTGGCGGACATTTGTTGTAGTTGCTGTTGTTGCTGCGGTTGATGTGCTGGTGATGCTTGTTGCAGTTGCTGCTGCTGCTGCTGCTGATAGCTGCAAGTTGCTGCTGTCATCTGCTGCTGCTGTTGCTGCTGTGCGCTGGCTGTGTAGTAGTTTATGCCAAAACCACTGCTGATATATGCCGAGCTGGACATATTGGCGACTGTTGCATAAGGCGCAGCATAGCGTTGATCTTTCTCAATGTTGTTGTTGGTTCATGTTGTTGTTGTTGTTGTGTATATATAATTTTTTTGGTTTTTATATATATGGTTATTGGATAATTTTGGTTTGGTTTTGGTTTATTTTTGGCAAGCGAAATAAATGTGGCAAAAAGATAACACGAGAAAACATTTTGTTGTGTGTTAATTTCGAATCAATAGATCATATACATGTGTGTGTGTGGTTGGTTGTGTTTGTGTGTGTGTGTGTGTGTATATGTAGGAAACATTAATTTATATGCGAGTACGTAATCAGCACAGGAAAGTCAGCGTTTACTAATCTTAGATCAATTATAAACATATTGGCAAATTATCCAATTGCCAATTTGCCGAACAAACCATGAAATATAGTCCAAAATGGAATTGGGGCAGTCTGGCTAACAATAACTGGCAACACCCCCTTACACCCCCACACACACACACACTTGTCTAATTGCCAGCACAGTCACAGTTGCCAGTTGCAGGTGACGAAAGTGTTTCTAATCATGTGGCAAGCAAAATGCACTCGAGTGCAACTAAAACTCAGCGACAGATTGCAAATAGGCTTTGCCATTAAATCTGATCGTTCTCCAAGGCCGTTTGTGTTTGAGTTGGGCGTAGGGGAGGCGTGGCACGAGTGTGTCTGTGTGTCTGCTGAAAATTGTGTTGCCAGCTCGCTGCGTTGCTTTTCAATTGAAAATCATTCTTGCATGGTTGCTTTTGATATTGTAACTTGGGTCCACGATAAATGTGCATACGAGTACGAGTAGTTTAGGCAGACACCGACTAACCCCCATACACTACCAACAATCGAGTGTTTCTAAACTTAAAACATTAAATATTTATATCGATGTACAACAAAATCATTTGAAAAATATGGAAAGTGTATTTAGTATTCGTTGTGACGACAAACAGTCTCTATTCAATTGTTATATGGGTCACAATAATAGATACAACGAGTGAAATTTCAACACCAGAGTTGTTCACACACACACACACTCATACTCACACACATAGGAATGCAAAAAGTTAAATACGAGTATGTAAATATATTTATATTTAATAAGTGACCTATTTAAGCATTAAATTACTTGTAGTTTGAGCTTATAATAAAGGTTTTTAATTAGGTTATTAAGTAATTTAAGTATTGAACTAAGTGAGTGTGTGTGGGTGTGTGTCTGCGTGTGTGTGTGTTGGTGTGTGAGTGAAAAATGAAAATGCATGATTAGCATATACAAAATACAACTAAATACCAAATAGATATAAGATAATAGTTAATAGCTATGGCTAGGTTAATGCTGCTACTAAACGCTAGTTAAAGAAACTAAGCTAATGCTACAGTTTGACAGTCGCTATGCAAAAGCTTTGATATAAAGTATTATTTGGCTTATTTCATACACAAAATGCATAGCTACATATGTGTGTGTGTGTGGGTGTAGTTGTGGCGGTGTGTGGGTGTAAAGTTAGGCGTGTTGTTGGAGAAATTCTAAAATCACAAGCGTAGGAGCGTAGCAGCAACGACAAGAGCGAAGCAAACGGGGCGTATGCGCAATATATTTTGGGCAAGAGCAATTCAAATTGTATTTAAACTAGTTTATGCAATTAAATATAATAAATATATGTATATATATTAAGATAAATGTCTTGGTGTGTGTGTTTGTGAATGGGTGTGTGTGTGTTTGAGCTACTGGGCGATTAGAGAAGTGCAGTAACAGCATTTAGCAGAGAGTTGAGGTGAAATAAAGGACTTAAAGGGCACGACTGGAGCTTATTGATTGACTATGTGAGTGTGGGTGTGTTGTACGGGTAGAAGTACGGGTGTATGTGTTTAATATACTTTCAACTTTGCTTTCGAGTATTTACTTAAAGTTCAATTTGAAGTTCAACGAAACGAAATGGTAGAAATGTTGGCTTGACTGATTGATTGATTGATTGAATGCTACTACGGCACTGGATGAATGTTGTGTAAGAAACGAAACCAAGACAGACAAAGAGAGAGATAGAGAGAGAGAGAGCGAGAGAGGGGAGAGAGGTATAAACGTGAACTCAAAACTACAAACCATAAAAATGACAAAAAAGAAAATTAAAACTATAAATGATGAGCAGACTCAGTTAGAGAGAGAGATGGAGAGATAGATAGATAGAGAGAGAGAGATAGATAGATAGAAGTAACAACAAGCTACTTTGTTGCAATTATTATTTTGGTTTGCTGTTTTTTGTTTTGATTTTTATTTTTGCGGACCTGAACTACTAGAGATATCTTGTGTGGGCACTGGCAGACCGCCACGCTGCTGCTGCAGCTCCTGTTGTTGCAGCTGCACGCCCAGTATGGGCATGGCCACCGGCGGTGGTCGGACGCCGCGACCAGCTCGCACCGCCGCCGCCTGCGCCACCGATGCCAGACTGCGTTGATGTGTCTGCGGATGTGAATGCTGATGCGAATGCTGCTGCTGCTGCGAGTGTGAATCCTGCAGTGCCATCTCCGACGGCACATTGACAATGGGTATCTCCGGTGCTGGCGGTCTTTCATTGCCGGACAGCGGCTGCAGCGGCAATGCTGCCAGGTTTGACGGAGCACCCGCTCCAGCTCCCGCTCCGGCTCCAGCACCCAGTCCGACTCCAGCGTTGATGTCCAATGTTTTGCCCGGCACATGGACGGATTTGTCGGCGGCTGGAATATGCCCGGATTTGAGTTCTCCGGCTTGTTTCAGCACACGATAAATTTGATCGATTTCGGTAATTTCTGATTTGGTTTTTTTTTTGCATTTTTTAATTGGTATAATTTTTGGTGCCGTAGCAGTTGATTATTTGCCGTATTTATTTGGTGGTGGGCGTGGACGTGGACGTGGTCGTGATTGGTGGTTGGCCGTGGTGGTTAATTTTTGTTTGGTTCAATTTCAAAACGATTTTCGATTCGATTCGATTTCGATTTCGATATACGATTTGATTGTGATGATGTGCAGTTTTGAAGTGCATTAGTTAAATTTAGCAAGTGGTTGATCGGTTCGATTGATATGTTATCGATAACTTTTGAATGCTGTGAGATTTGTGAGGGGTGGGCGGGGTCGGGCTGAGGGGGTCTGAGGGGTATGCTCTATGTGAATGTATGTGCGTTTAAGTGTGTGTGTGTGAGTGTTTTGAGTGTATTTTTTTTTTTGAACAGAGTTTTTGACAATACTTAAATACCTCTACTAAATATATAAGTATGTACTTTAGTTAACATTTAGTTTAATCCGTTTTAGATGAGCTTTGATTGCCAGTTGTGATTTATTTGTGGGTATGATCGTTTTGAGCTTTAACTGAGAAACTGTGAATGCTAAAAATTTTGGGGCGACATCAAAATGTTATCAAATGCTAAGTGTGTCGGAGAAAAGACCCAATTCTTACAGTACAAATAGCCACAACCGTTGTGGAATGATAACTAAGAGTTAAGTGAGAAATTTGTTTGTTTTTTTGCAATAAGATTTACTTAATGACAGCTCTATTACATGCTCCACTACGCAATCTTATTGTTTTGTTAGTTTTCTGTTTAGAAAAATCGAAATTGATCGTTGCTATCGATTAATCGTTAACGAAAGAATTTCCCTGCTGTAGAAAGTGTATCGATTGTGTGTGATTTTGGCGTATGTTGGAGCTGACTGTGTGTATATTATTTAATATATTTGTATGTCTTAAAATTATGCTTCATTTGGTTTTTGTTTTCATTCTTGTCTCGCTAATTTATAGGTGAATCAAAGCGCAACAATCAATCAATTGCAATAACCGATTAATAAAACTATAAACGATCAACGATCAAATCATAAATAAGAAACACAAAACAAATCAAAATTAATTCAAGCGCATGGCAATCGAGTATCTTTTGCGCATACAATATAAGTATGATAATATACTATATAGAGTATTATACATTTGGTACCTAGTTGCGCAATGCGATTGATGAGTGGCGTCTTTTGACGGAATTTCAAATTGGTTGAAGTATTGGCATTGGCATTGGCATTGGCATTGGGCACATTCAACAGATTTGCGCTTTGATTTTGCTCATCATTTGCCGCTGTTTGCCCTGTTTGTGGGCTAACCACCGACTCCTGTGGCGATGCTTTATGTGTTTTTATGTCATTTTGGGTTTCATTATTGGTATTCAGTTTGTTTTTTTTTTCAGGTGTTTAAATGGTGGGGGGAAGAGGATTTTATATTTAACATTTATTGAGTAGTTCTTGGTTTTTATTTCATGTAGATAGCAGCTACAAAGTCTCAATGAATCTGGTAATTTCTTGTTGAATTTGATTATTTTTTTAAGATAATTTTAAACTTTGTAGCTGCTTCAGTTGTCGTTTTAAAATGATTGCAACAAAATATTTAATGACTGAGCCCCAAAAGGAATTTTACTGCTACAACAAATAAGATTACATATATATATCTTTAATACGCCTAGTTAGCTATGTATACGTAGTACAATTAGAAGTTAAGAGCGTCCTTGTTAAAACCACAAATCATCTACAGCAAACCGAATACAATGTATGTCCTTTGATAACAAAGAAAAACCACTCACAAAAAAATGTAATAAAAAATGACAAAATGAAACCTAAAATAAAATGTAAAAAAATAAAGATATATACTATATATATGTAGCTTGTTGAAATGTTGCGAATTGTGGCGGAAATCAGAACTGACGCAATCAGTTCGTCCCACGAGTGCCATAAATCCATTGTGAAATCAAGTGATGCCCCAACATCACAACTGAACACGGTCAAATCAATAGTCACAGGATGCGTTCCTGCTGCTCGACAATTTGACAGCTGCCAACTCAACTCGAACTGACTTTGAACTCTCGGTTTATGAATTACAGGGTTTTTGATTGGTTCTGCTGCTGAAAGTGGCATGCAACCAGCTAAAGTTTCACATATTTATAGTGGGTACACAGAGGAACCACTCCAGGCTGGATATGGGCAACAGTAAATACAATTCTTACTAGCAATTAGTACAAACTTAACACAGAAATATGAGAAAACAATTAGAAAACACAAGAAAAATACAAAAATTAGCAAAGAAAACAACAAAGAAATGCAATTTTAACACTCGATTTGGGTTTGCTGGCCTCAGTTTGTGCTCTTTTCTGCACACAGTTGGTAGAAGGAGTATACAAATAGGTACTAAAAACCCAGGACACCTTTGGGTAAACCGTTAATGTACAATACGCCGACATCTCAGGGTTATAATACTGGCTTTCTCACGTAATGGCAAGCGTATTTGCAAGTGTTATTGTTGTTAGTTAGTTTTATTTTTATTTTCTTTTTTTTTTTTTTGTTGGGTTCAAAGGGGTTTCTTGGAGGGCGGGGAAAAAGCGCGTGATGAGCTTGATATATAGAGTTAAAGAGGTAGCGAGAGAGAGACAGAGTGTGAAAAGAAATGCGTGGAAAATACTCACTTTCTTCCTCGATATCAACACGATTCTCCAGCTCCGAGGTGCTCTTCTGGCGACGCAACAGCTTCTGTTTTGGCTGGCAACGTGGCAAATTTGGAGCACAATCGCCATGGGCATTCAGCTTGCAAATGCGACACCGCAGACCCTGACGTGTGTGACCTGTACAGGTGCAGCACGTTAAGTTAATCAAGCAAAGGTAAGCAAAAGACAAGACAAGACATGAGCTTGTTATCCATATAGTAGGCAGTACATACCTCTCAGAATTTGAGAGCAGACATCACAGGCTGTTATCTTCTTGTACGTGTACTCCTGCAAATGATGGCTGCCATCCAGATTGGGACGCAGCGACTCCGATGGGGCATTAGAGGCACCATTACGCCTGTGAAGAGTGCAATGGACATTGTATTAGAGACTCTCTCACACACACACACATGCTCACTCCTTCTAAAAAATACACCAAAATGATACCACTAAAATATACGAGTGTTAATACGAGTATGCATACTCGTTGCTGTTATCTTTTTTTTTTTGAATATAAGTAGTTGTTGTGGTACTCAAACCAATCCAATCAAAAAATCGTGTCAAATGTTGCGCATTCGCTTTGTTTCATACACTAAATGCAATTATTATGTCAACCACAATACAATAATGTTTATATATGTCTATATAAATCTGATTACAAACACCATATGTACACACAAAAGTGTAAATTTGCATTTACAGGCCTCGGGTGGTCAAACTATACTATAATATATAGTACATAGCATATATATACATAAATATATCTTAAATAAATATGCACACTGACAACACCAAACAATGGAAACACACAAAGCCAAATGAACATTAATCACAGGTCTCTTGTTTAAATTCCACACAACAAACATGTGTTTAACAATTTATAAATAAAGTGAGCCAAATAGCAGTTAGTTCAGATTAATTAAATACTCTTGTTTGTGCATGTTTTTTGTGTGTTGTCTTAGCAGAAGAGATTTGCTTTTCATTTTGAATCTTAGTTAAAGACCAAGACAGTTTGTGAATTGTTTAAGTCCTGTTAAGAAGCTTAAATTTATTTCGAAATGCTTTATTTTAATAATAGTTATTAAATACAGTTTAAAGCTGTTTTTCGTACCATTTATATTTCATATTTGACATATTTGCTACCCAACCCTGCTTTATTTTATGTCTTTTTAAAAAGTACTAAAATTATGCATTTCTCTTCTTTCTCACTTTGCGTTAAGCTCTCTACTTTGCATACAGTTTGTAAAAAAGGGCATGAATACACATTATGATCGAAATTTACTCTTATTTGTGTATGATGTTATAAAAAGCATTTCTCGTGTATCTCAATAATTTGATGTCATATTTATATGCATAGCATTTGCCCTCGAATATAACCAATTTGTTGTTGTTTTTGTGATGTTGCCAATGCTGCCAATTCTGCTCTTGCTGCTTTATTTCTGTTCCCCCCTTTTTGGCTCTGTTTTATTTACCAGAAAAATATACAGCCAAATGGCTGGACGGTTGGACAGACACGACAGAGCGACAGAGGCGGGAGTGAGACAATACTACAATTGTTCACAGCGGGCAGTCGAGAGGTAGTGAGAACGGGATGGAATGCAAGGACCAACATCCTTGACAAGTGGTAATGGAAGTGGGCCAACTCTCGACGCTTATTGTTTGTAAGTGGCTTATATTGTGCACAATAACGAACAAACAGACAGACAAACAAACATACAGAGGCAACAGACACAGACACAGACACACACACAGACAAACAACCAACAATTCAGTCGAGTTCAGTTGGCTTATAAAGTTGTTACAGATGTGTGTTAAATATACAAATTTGTGTATTGTTCTTTTACCTTTTTAAGTGAAATTAATTACATTTTGTTTCATTTGAGTTACAAAACAAATGCGAAGTAGCGCAACATTTGCTACAAATTATCCAAAACATAAACATAAATATTATTTCATTTATTTATGTAGCTTTAAATATTTTTAATTATTTTGTTTATTCGGAAGTCATTAAGCTTAGCTAACAAATTATTGTCAGTTCGTTGAATAGCTTTCATGTAATTGGACATAAAAGTTAACTAGTTTAGACAAATGCTGTAAACTACAAATTAATTTATAATTATGTTAAAATTGTTATATTTAAGGGTAAAACAATAAAAAGCCAGCAATTGGCTGTTCTATAAGTATATTTACTCAGTTAAAATAATAAATAAATCTAAGGATATATTTCTGTTGTCTGATTTCTAACTCGATCGGACGCAAAGCCCCATAAAACTGTCATAAATATTTAATTAGTAGTTTTGCGTAATCACAAACATTCCATTTAGATTAATTAAACTTAAATTAAGTATTATTTTGTACCATTTATAGGGTTATATATACAAATAAATACACTTACATAGCTGGAAATATATGTATATGAGGTTTACGGCTAGTTTATATAATTTTACTATAATTATTATGCGTACGGTTTACAGGGTATACTAGACACTAAGTGATTATATATAGAAAAGGGTATATATATTCATTGTGAATCAATGTACATTGGGAAAGATATTTATGCAGTTTGTTTCATGGTGAGGGATGGAGTTGCGGGCTCTGGCAAAATGCGTGTACTTCTATTTATCAACACAAAAAAGGCTCATAAAAATAATTATGAAATTTTCATTAATGCACAACTAAAAGTTTTGTTTTTGGGAGCAGAAGCAGAACAGAAGTAGAAAAGTAAAACGATGAAGCGGCAAAAACACACAAAAATAATAAAAAAAACTAAAAGGCGGCTAACGGGGCGTGTTAGTGATTTCGAGCGCAATGCGAAAACTTTTGCAATATAAGAAAAGTTCAAACTGTGATTTTCTTGTCACGTTTGCAAGTGTTTATATTAAATTGTTTAACCATTGCAGTTGTAGAATATTAACTTCAGTTGCCACTCTAAAAAAAAGATAGTTAAACAGATGAGTTGAATGGCAAGCTACTATAAATATGGCAAATGTGTCGTCGTTACATTCTGGCCATAATTCCAGACGAGTTATCATTGGACAACTCGCTTCATCACCTTGCCTTATCTGTCGCTATCTCGCTCTAAGCCGAGAAGATTTTCGATTTATCATCGTTTGCAGCACAAGCTGTCGGCATGGTATTAAGTATTGTTGCTGAATGCTATCAAAAAAACTGCAGAAAAACTAGTATGAAAATGGCATAGCCATGACAAACGACTGAAAAATACCCTGTACTTATGCAGTAGTACAATTCTATAGTTAACTTGTATTTATATACTTTATGTACTTTATTTATATACTTTATTTATGATTGTATATTAAACAAATCTGTTTAAAACATAAAAGTCTACCTTCTTCTTTTAACAAGTACAGGGTCTGCAGGCAGAAAAATGTCGGCAATGGCCCAACGGGAATACCATAAACGGTAGCCAATTCGATGCGGATGCGAATGCGAATACGAGTACGAGTACGGATGTGGCTCCGAATGCGACTGCAACTGCGAATGCCCAATGCAATTTATCGGCGTACCAGACGTTCAATGTGCGGGTGTCTATGGCCAACTTGGAAATTTATTGCCAGCAATTTTTCGCATATTTTTCAATGTTTTCACTTGGCGCCAAGTAGAATTTACTGAGCCGAATGCAGGACACATATGGACAAACTGCACAAAAGTCTTCTTTTTATATCAACTATTTTATTGTTTCTTCCTTTTTTTTATTTTGGAACAACTCCAGCATAGTACTTGGCTCTAAGTATGTTTCCCAGCTATCTGGCATTGGTTGTTTTGGTGCAATCTTAATTGATTTACGAACAGTTGTGATTGATGATCATAGGGCAGCAGGTGCAGTTTATGGCATTGCAAAAAATATGAAATTAAAATTAAAATAAAATATCAAATGAAATAAATCATATGTTTAATGCAGCTTTCAGCTTTTTAGACTTTACAATCGAATTGTCAGAGTTATTTTTGTTATGGTTTTTGGGAGCTGCTAATTCTACGTTTGGCGTGCAACATTTACAGCGAATTTGTTATATATATTTATATATTTTATGGTTTTTCAAGCGCTAAGCAAAGCAAAATTTGAAATAATTTAAATTTCATGGATGTACCAAATACCAAATATATATTGGAACACATATGTATATTGTTTAAAGCATAATGATTTGATTTAATTGATAGTTGATAGTTAATTTGATAGTTGCTTTGATTAATTTTGGTTACCTCAAGGTTAAAACGGTCGATACAGCGTGGTACATTTGATTTTGTCGGGGTGGTAGGCTGATCATATATGATTGTATCGATTGTGTGTACACAAATTCAATTGATTGTTATCGAATAATTGAATACATTTGTTTAACGAATTAAATATCACAAAATGTTATGGGAAAGAAGTAAGTGTATATATAGAGAAACATTAGTAAATGCAGCTCACTCGCAAGTAGACGCATATTTAAACTAAAATTTTACCTTAACTAAACTTAACTCTTGTTCGGTTTCTGGATGGGCAAAAGGGGTAATAGTGGGGGCCAGGGGGATTTGTAGGTGACTCAGTTGCGGTTGGGTAACCATAAAATTTCAACTAAAAAGCTGCTGCTTTTACACCCACTGATGAAATTACTAAACAGAAAGTGCAGCCAAAAAATTTGAATTGTTGCATAAACAGCGAGAAAATGGATTTGAAAATGTTCTATTTGCCAGACTTTTAGACTGACTCTTTTTTGGCCTTAGTCTGTGGCATATTTTCGCAGCTTTTAGTCATATTAAAGTGGGCATGACTGGCGGTCCAAGGGGTCAGGGGGGCGGTGGGGATTTTAAAGGACTTTAGCTGCGCTTCATTTGTAGCGGCAGATGCAAAACATTTTTCCGACTATTTTCCCCAACGTTATTCCGTTGAATTTCTGCACATTGTACTAGTTTAATGTTAGTGGAAGGATTTGTTGTGGTAGTTTTTCTGACTTAATGGAAATGGGAAGCTTATAAGATACATAAAACTATATATAGGTTTTTATTTAATATTTAGATACATAGATAGCAGAGGGAAATGTGTGTGGAATGAAACTCACCTATCAGATTGTTGTGCTGAACCAGAACCCGCCGGCTTTAGGCTCTTAAATGCTTTCAGCCACTTTGTTTTCATCGATGGCGCTGTGGCAGCGGAAAATTTGCGTTCGTTTCGCGGCGAAGTTGGCTCAACTTTGCTAACGAATAACTCCTTCTGCAAAATAGTTAGAAAAGAGGTAGAAGGAGTTTAATTTCAGTTACAATTCAAGCTACTTGTTTTGGCTTACACCGATTGTAGCAAATTACACTTAAGTGTCTAGTATTGCACTTTAATTACAGACATTAAAACAGGAGCGATAGAGAGAGAGATAGAGGGGGAAGCCTGCTTGTTATGTCATAATTACATGCACACGCAATTTAGAGGCAAATGTTAAATATTTAACTGATATTCTGATATTTTGATATATGTTTTGATAGCAGACTCAGCAGCTCGACAGCCATTTGTGTTGTGTCGTGTTAAATAAAGCTATTTTAATTAATAATCAACACTTTGCTGAATTCCACAAAATGTAATTATGCCACTCACACACGCACATCTACACGAACACACACACATGTGCAGAACACTTTGTAACGATAATTAAAACCACGTGTGACATTTGGTCACACTTTAGTTAGCCTAGCCTAACTAGTGTTCTCCCTCCCTCCTCTCTCTCTCTCTCGCTTGTTACAATCCGATTTTGGTGCTTAAGTGGCCTTGGAATATAAATACTAAAATTGTTTATTCTGTGGCTCTTTTAATGGCACACACAGTTTCGATTAAATGCGATTTAGTTTGCAACATTTGGTATTCTATACACGCCCAATTTGGGCGCATAAATCATCAGTTAAAACTGATTTTGACTTGTGTTACCAGCAAACTGACAGCTTGGCTTAGCAGCTGTAAAGTGTCATGACACTGGCTGAAGTTTGTTGTAGATGAACCGAAAGCAATGCAAAGTTCTAACGAATTTGCCATTAAATAGCTTTATATAAAGCGTATTTTAGAGCCTATTAAATCTCTTTTATTAACATTAAAACAGCAATAGTATTTACAGCCTTTAAATGAAACTTGTTTCAGCGCAAGTTTCTCATAAATATTTGAAAAGTTTCCCAAGTACATAAACTTAAAATATAGATTTGACAGCAAACTACAATCCACACACACTCGAATCACGAAGATCAACAAAACTTTGACAGTTTCTGACAATTTTTGCCAACTTTCTTTTTGAAGGAATGTAATTGAAATTTTCAATGTCAGTTTCAGTTTCAGCCAGTGTCATTTTGGCATCGATAAAAGTGTTGTGCAATTGCAAGAAAAATATATATACACAAACATAGATGGCTATTGACTCATCGCGTGTGTGTGTTCAACTCAGAGACGGACAGGCAGACAGACAGACAGACAGTAGGATGGACAGACTGACAGACATGTCAGACTTTGGTATAACCTTGCGAGGACAAAAACAAAAGTATGAGCTTAAAATTCAGCACTCTCGCAATTGCAACATTTATAATGCAACGAGGCGCGTGCAACTTTTGATATGAGTTGCGAGTACTATTTTCGACATGTTATATCTGCTTTTTTGGAGGCAACTGACAGTGGCATGACAGTAGATTGGCACCAGAGCGTGAATTCATTCTCATGCCTGACAGCAGGATATTAAGCTTGCCAGCGAATCTGTTCCACTGAGAGCAGTATATATAATAAATATATATATATAAAGAGATACACATTTATCGATATGAAGAAACCAACCATTTTATTGGCTTAAACAAGAAATGCGTTTAAACACACGTATAATTGATGTTGATGCAATTAAAAATGTATTTCATTTTTGCATGACAAAGCGGCGTTTGCTATAAGTTCATATTATTTCAATTTAATTAAATTGCCAGCATTTAAATGAAGATTAATTTCAAAGACCTACAGCGCTTTTTAAAGAGAGAGAGAGCAGAAAAAAAGCTGTAATGAAGGCAAGTGTAAGACAAAAAGTGTCAGCAGAAAGTAGGGAGAAAGGCCAAGATAAGAAGCTGTTGCCTGACGTTGAGCACCAGCATCAGCAGCGGGACATTTAAGTGTCTCTGACTCTCTGTGTGTGTGGGTAAGTGTGTGTGTGTTGGCCGTAATGGACATGTGCCTGTCATGTTGCCTTTGTCATTGTCGTTGAGGGCGTGTCCTGTGCCATAAATTTATGCATGCAGTGCATAAAATTCAAATTAAAGGATCCGCCGCGTATCCTGCCAGCGACAAGTACACGTTTTGACACTTTACAACACTAGTGGGCTCCTGGTCGAGTCTGTTCCGTCCAAGCCTCGCCTGTCTTGGCCTCCTGTCGCCAGTAACCATCTTTGCTTTGCTTTGCTTTGCTGTAACCCGCAGCTGAAATCGGGCCACAAAGTTCGCTCGACTTTATCGTCCCGTTTTGCTGTCAGGGCCAACTAACGCCACAGAACAGGGATCGCCCAATGTGGGCGTCATCGTCATTATTATTATTTTTTGTATCATCATTATCATTATCATCGTCATCGTCATCATAGTCCTTTCTCTTGGTCTCAGCAATCAACAGCCATGTGACGAAGCACAATGAAAGGAATTAAATGTTGCCCTTGTCTCGTTCTCTTTCTACCTACCCTACTCTCTCACTTCCCCTCTCCCTCTGCTCTTCAGTCCTTTTTCGATTCGACGTTTGTCTTTGACCGTAGTTTAAAGTGCTTTTGAGTGCAACTTCAGTTGCATATAATGCTCTCTAATTGATTTTCTTGCAACTTGGCAAAAGTGGCTTTTAAGTCCGACGACAGCGGCCACAGTTAGTTAAAATATTTATACCAAAAAATAGGTTATAAAGAAAATGGGAAACTTTTCATGCTACTTGGATGATAATGAGGCAAACGGTCAGCGTTTGCTATCACTTGACTCCCGGGAATATGGCACAAAAAAAGAGTCCAACGGTAAAATTTATGGCTGTCACAATTTTTAATTATGTTGCTTCACTCTTTGCATTGCGATATTGAAACCACAAAGGTATCATAAATTGCCATGCCCCTTATCGCAATCTGTTAACTATAAACAAAGGGCCTAACGAGGAAAGGGGACAGCCAGAAAGACAGAGAAAGAGACGTCGAAACGCAACTAAAAAATTTGCTCATTAAGACCACAAACAAAAGCTGAGCATTTTATGAAAAACAAAGAATAAAAGACAAAACAAAAGCAATCTCAGTTAGTTATTTCGCGCTTCATTTGACTTCCCTACTGCGAGTGGGCGTGGCAGGCCATATATAGTGGCAGCTAGCTAGTAATGAGCTATTCGAGCGCGTAGATATGCGCATATTTTATTGCCACTTTGATGAGCAGAGGGTCCATCATTGTTAACCCATATTTCATCCATTTTTTTTCCTTTTTCAAATGCTGCCATTTTGTTGTGCCCCATTCTCAGTCATTAGTGTGCCAGAGTGTGTGTGTGTGTGTGTGTGTGTGTGTGTGCTTACTTCATGGCTTTTAGAGCAGCCCCAACTAATTGCTGAGCCGAGCACACGGCTCGAGTTTCATATGAGTGCCGTGCAAATATGCTTAAGACAATTTAGCAAACATGAAACGACACACAAAGAGCGAGTCAGAGAGCGAGGGAGAGAGATAGACTTAGAGACAAAAAACAGAGCGAGATGGGTATAGGATGCCCAAACAAACATTTCCGTAAATTACACGCATTTGTCAAAACGAAACAATGCGCAAAGTGTTTATTTGTTTTAGTGAGTGCTTTTGAGCGCAAAAATGACTCAACACAAAAAACTGCAACAGGCTACAAAGGGGCGGTGAGAAGAGGGGAGAGTAGAATGCAGCGGAGTGTTGTAGTTGTCTGACTACTGCTGCCACACCCCCGCCTGCGCACACAGCACTCGCCCACTTGTGTTTTAGAGAAAATGTAGCAACTTCTAATGGGTTTGCTTGTTGTCGAGATCATTGTTGTTGTCGCGTTGCAGCCAAGCGCAAAATGTAGAGCAGCGATTATGCAACCACATGCAATGACAATGCAACATCGATCCACGCCCCCACGCCCCCTCGCCCCTGCCGCTGTGTAACCACATTGCAGCATCGTTCAAAGCGCGCGCCATGCGGCGTATGCGCAATTTGTAATTTTCATTAACGCCTAAAAGCAGCAATTAGTTTTTCCCATATCCATTCGCATTTCATTTCCTTTACTCTTCTTCTTTTTTTTTGTTTAGTGTTATACTTGCTTTGTGATTTCGCTGTCATTGTTGCATTGAATTAAGGAGCACTTTTTATTTTTAGCTACACAAAGCATGCCACATGCTGTCAATGCGATTTCACAAGTGACACAAGCTCCAAATGGGCCACAAGCCATGCAAAACTTTTCTATCAACAGCAATTGTAGTGAATATTTGGAAAGTCAGTGAAGCTTTAACTCTCGTTAAATAGAACTTGAACTATATTTATAATTTAGCTAGTAAGCTTTAGCTAGCTTGGCCAACGAATTAAGTCAAGTTTGGTAGGAGCTTAAGCATTTCTGCGAAAGTTTTATGCTCTTTGAAGAACTAAGTCCAACAGCTTAAAACTTTCATCCGAGCTTATCAATAATATTAGTTCCATAAAGTGAACGACAATGGAAACCTCATTGTAGATTTAAACTCCGGCGTTACTTCAGACAAGTGGTTTGAAAGCTTTAAGATTTTATGTACTTCACTGAAAGAATTCTGGAATTTCTGGCATAACAATCAATTCATGAAGTGTTGAAATGCCTTAAAAGCAGCTCAACAATCTGCTGACACTTTACAACACTTAAGCGCATGCTAAAAGGTAAAGCGCACACACATTCATGGCACACATTCAGTTGCAACACTTAAATAGGTAGTTTGCCACATAGCCGAGCTGCACTAAAATGCTGAGCCACATAACGGAGTTCAACTAAAGAAATATGTAACAATTTATGAACGGCAATTAAAGCAAGTAGCAGAGGAAACTGGGGAAGTTTGGAAAGTAATGCGAGGGGTATCTTTGGCCGTAACTGTAAGCAGCAAAAGGCAGCTCCATTCCGGCTGGCAGCCAAGTCTGATAAGTGCGCGTAATCGGCTCACGCTTAACGCCTTTCCATGCAGACCAGGCCAGACCCAAAGCAAACAGAAGGCCAAGATGCATTGGTGGGGAAAAGGAGGATCGAAATGGAAATGAAAATAAGTAAGGGGAATGCCAAAGGCAACAGCATCGGCAGGAATAGCAGTAACATCGGCAGTACCAGTGCCAGTGCCAGTACCAGTGTCAGTAGCAACACCGAGAACGACACCGGCACCGGCACCGACAACCGGATGCGGATACGGATGCGTAGCGGCGCCATTTGCATGGCTTGTTGGGGCTTTTATTTATTATTTTGTCCCAGAGCTTTTGGTTTTTGGGGCGTGCGTATTTTATGGGTGCGTGCCGCAATTTCATGTCATACTCGCATGAAGCCGCCTTTTATTGTCCATATACAGACTGTTTAAGGGTACACACAAAAACAGAAGAAGAACGAACGTTGAACGAAGAACTAACTGCCAGTCGTGCTAATGCACAGTTATGGCTTTCATTAGGCAGTTGCCTCAAATGCGACACAGGCAGCAGCAGCAGCAGCATCAGTTGAGTTCAGTTAGGTTCCCTTGGGCAAGTTGGTTAAACTGTGTGAAATGCTGCAAACCAGTGTAAAGAGCTAAAGAAGATGGCTGCACGAAGAGTAGGGGAATCAGTTGAGGGAGACAAACTGGGCTCTAATGAGACTTTAACTGGTTGCAGCTGCAACCTTGTCAGTTTGCTGATGATGTTGCTGCCTCTCGCTTGGTCACCTGAAAACGTTGCGTGCGCCTCTTTTTCTCTTTACTTTCATTCATTCGTTCTTTTTTTTTTTGCAATTTGCATTTTCTGCTTGTTCTTTTTTTTTTAACATTTCTTTTTAGCACACCCAGAACAAAACGCAGCAGTGACAGGAGGAAAGTGAAAGGGAAAAGGGGGGACATGGCAGATAGGGAGAGGAAAACAAAACTCATATGCTGCCCTCAAGTTTCTACTTGTGTTTTATGGATTTTCTTCTGGCTGCCTGACATTCTACGTGACTGCCATCAATTTTCTGTGGCATTGCCGCTTCATTTTGCATACAGGTGAATGGTTACACACCCCCACACATAGCTATGCTCCTCTGCCCTCCCCTCCCCTACCCTTTCCAACTATGTGTGAGTGTGTGTAGCGTGTCCTTGTGCTCTTAACTCGATTTGGAATTGGTTTAAAAGGCAACGTGTGCGGGAAATGCTGATCAGCATACCTCAAATGGCATTGCATTTTCTTTTTCGCTGCCAGCAACAACAACAACAACAATAACTACAATAACAACAAATTCTACACTCAGTTTGCTGCTGCTGCTGATGTCCTTTGCTTTTCTGCGTTTTCTTCTCTTTATTTTTTACAATTTTCCACATTTTTCCCTTTCATTTTTGAGGGGCGTTTTTATGTCGCTTTATTATTATGGCAAGTGTAAATGTGGAAAATTGTGTGCGTGTTCAGGCGACTGTGTGTGTGTGTTAGTATGTGTGGGTATTTATTGTCCTATTTCTTGCTCAGCATGTCCTTCCAACTGTCCCTACTTCCTTCAGTCCTTCTGTCCACTTGTCCGACTGTCTGCTTGTCTGTTTTGTGTGCGTTAGAAGTTGTACGTTGGTCCAGTTTGCTCTACCTTTGCTGCTTTGCTGCCGTGCAAATTGATTTTCAATAGCTGAGTGGTTTTTGATTCAATAAAATGACATACTCAGTTGACTCTCAACGAAGTAGAAGGCCACCCAGATACGTGCTCTTAACATATGTGTGTATGGGTGTGTGTGTCTGTGTTCATTTCTATGAATCTTCGCACAGTCTGCAGAATCTGTGGTGTGTGGTATTGGAATTTGTTTGGTTTTTGCAACTACGTAACTCAATTCATACGATTCTAATATAGCTGCTTATTTTTTACCTTGCTATTTATACACACACAAGGAGAGACATAAAAAAAGAAGCACTGCCCTTGGTATAATTGATGGGCCTATAAATATAGACACCACATCGATTGGCCAACCACTTGGCCTGGTCACTTGCTCTGGCTTTCTGATAAATGGTCACTCTGCTTACTGTGTTTTATGCGTGACAGCTTAAAAGTAATTTATCAAACTTGCATTTGCCTTTCTTACTTTGGTTTTTGTAAACTTTTCCTTTCGCTGTGCTTTTGTGGCCTAATCGAATCTCTAACTAACTAACTAACTTATCAATCAAGTCTCGCCCCAATAAGTAGGCAACATAATTTTTATTGCCGTTGGATAGAATCAGAGCTCTGCTCTATCCCAAGCATTTCTAATTAAAATATAGGCTAATAAACAAGCAGTGAGAGAGAAGAGTGTGAAAGAGACAGCGGCTTTCTCTGTTTACTATCTGCTTAATTACTTAGTGGCAGACAGAAGCTTGAGCTGTCAGGGATGCATAATATGCATAATTTAAAGTGCATATGTCCCAACACGGCACATCCCCAGTTGATTAAGTCGACAACAGGCCAACTCTCAACTTTATTTTCCCACCCTCCCACACTTTACACCTGCCGTGCTCCCCGCCAGGCATTTCACACGCAAACTTTTATTGCACTGACAAAATGCTTGCTGCGGTTTTTTATACCCTTGTCTTCTTTTGCTTTGTGCAAATAAAATGAAATATAAATATATGACTGTGACTGTGACCGCGGTGGGGCAGGTGGAAAGTGAGCTTGGGAAATGGAGCGGAAAATATGCTTGTGCCGAAATGGTTTTGGCGACGCTTGAGCCATTTTAACCCGCAACAACAATAAGGCCCGCATGCACACAAATACACACTGAAGCTCAGCTAAAAAATAAAAGGAAATCAAAATATTTCCGCAACTTAAATTGAAAACTGTCAATTGGTTTTTACGTGCAACTGTACGTGTATGTGTGTCACATGAAAAATACATTTAGCGGTATATTGAAAATGCTTTTTACCATCAAACCACACTTCTAGCCACTTTCGTATGCCTAAAGTTTTGGCTCCGTTCTTGGGGCTAATAAAAAATCAATTAACTTGGCCATGTTCGTGCTACAGCTCATAACTTCAGCTGACTTAAAATCGATGAAGCCAATGGAATTACCCAAACAATTACATAAGCACAAGCACACACACACACACACACACACACACACACTACAACTCACACACAACACGAAGGAGGCTTCGAAAGTTACACGAGGCGCGATAATTGATGTCAAATGCGACGTGTACGCCCATTGCAGTCGTTAATCATACAGGTAAAGGTATGAGCACGAATCGAATAGGAACTTAATAGACACACACTCGCACACACATGTGTGTCTCTATCTCTGTCGCACGCGTACGTGCATAATTAGCGAGTAGAAAGAAAATCAGTTGCTGTCATGGCAAAACGTTCGCTGATTGAGTGTTGCAGATTAACAAATTCAGCCTCCAGGCAACAGTAACAATAGAAAACAGTCTAACAACAATAACAAAAATACTTCAAGAAAGTATTGAGAAGCTAAACCGACTCAAACATACCCAGTGGTTTGAGTTTTAATTATAGCTAAATTGGTTTATGGTGCATCAGAATCTGAACAAGTTAAGTAAGCCCTCTTTACAGGGCATAACAAGACTCATTGGCAGTTGTGGCAATGTTTGTGCGTCAAAGCACAAAATACACTTGAGGCGAACAATTTAATTCGTTTGGTAAACAGCACACGGAACAGAAACGTGCAACAGAAATGCGAATGAATGAGATGCCAGTCTCGGGCCAAAGACTCTGAATAAATACTTAACAGCAAACAGAGACAGCAAGAGAGCGAGTGTGTATGTGTGTGTTAGAGTGGGAGTAAAGGGCCACACAGATTGTGGTAGTCAGGCAGTTGCGACATGACTACACTGAGCGCAAAGACCACTTCCTGTCATGGCCTAAGCCATGTTGGCAAGCACCACTAACACTAGCACTAGCACTACAACTTGGCCAACACCTAAACACCCACGCACACACACGCATACACACTGTCTGGGCCGAGGTGTCACTTTTGCTAACACGAAACTTTTAATGCCGCTGCCGCTGCGGGTCGCGACCATAAAAGTATTCATTTGTCATTGTCAGGATGCAGCCTGAGTCTGTGTTCGCTTTTATTTCTTTTTCATTTTTTGCTCTCTGTCTATTTTTGGCCAAAAACATTGCTTTAACAAAAACGCTTAAACGGTAAAGTAATTTCAACGAGCCAAGTGCTGAAAACTGCTGACTGCGAACAGCTCTTAGGCTCATTAATATGCAATAGTACGGACTAGAATACAAGCAGATAGACAGAGATAGTATATCGAGTTCAAGCTCTGCCGGTCTGCCTACCTGCCACATTTTCACCTGCCAACCAGCAGCTGGCAATTCTACAACACATTCAATTATTTAAATTTTCATTAAGATGCCTCTGGAAATTTCATAAAGTGTTAAGGCAAAAATATTGTAAGCAGAATCAAAACAAAAAAAAAAAAAATAGGAAAAGGAAACAGAAACAGAAAATTGTGGTAGGGAAAACCAAAAGAAAAACCAGAGCCAAGGAAAAATGTGGTCAACTAGACGGTGGGAAATGCAAAGCTATGCGGAATTTATTAAAACGCCGAGGTCGATGTTAAGAAATTGCTTTTGACACGAGCAACATAAAAAGAAACGAAATCTTTTCTAGCCGAACTTGCTATGCCCTTTAATTAAACGTAGCACTGAGTGAACCAAGAGGAAGTGCGGCTGTTACACAGCTTCACACAGGTCTAGTCCACGCCGTTGTAAAATAAGTTAGGGTATAAGAAAGGGCAGCGTTTTATGCATAAATACAGCCACCAGCTGTTAAATGCCCGCTGTGCACAAACTGCTGAGCTGTCAATATTGCAAATTGCATAAATGTAGTCTTACTTTTTTTTTGCCGTCTTCTTCCTTCAATTTCTCTCGCATTTTATGTTGTTGTTTTTGCGTGTTGCATCACATCAGAGCAGAGATCACATCATTTGAATTTGATGGGCGTGAGATGGGTGTGTTAAAAATTCAGTTGCTCTGAATATAGCACTCATGACATGTAACAAGCACATACCTAAGTCATAAAAGCACCCGCGGCAAACCAAAAGAAAATACTTTAACAGCTCACACCCAAACACACTGCGTATACGTAATAACTTACTTGCAAGAGGGTTTTGTGTGTGTGATGGGGTTCTTTTTAAAGGACGATCCTGGCTTGCTGACTGCCTGGCAGGCGTAATCTTACTGCCAAGTGCCAATAAGTCAGTTATAAATTTGATATTAAATTAAGCAAGTTGTGGGCGACGTTGCTGGCTACAAATTGCAGTTCTTGTGAGGCCAAGAAACTGCAGACAAGGCTCTCGCAGTTCACATACAGTAGTTTGCCTTCTGGCCCTTAGTTATGGGCCAGGCTTTTGCAGGCAAGAATGCAGCTAGTTAGCGTAACATATAGACTGCCTCCAAAGTGTACACACACACACACACACACAACACTTTCATACTTGTACTTTTGGCATCGTTACGAAATCATAAACTATACGTTCATATCTGTCTGCCTCTTCACTGTTCGTAGTTTAATAATAGTCATATTTATCGATTAAAGTTGAAGAAATGAACGAAAACAGAAAAAAACACACTGTTTACTGTGAGAAGTTTTAGCTGTGGCAAAGTTGACACATAGTTTTCAAATACCTTTGACATTTTTATGATGTATGCCATGTCAGGACAAACTTTCGTCTGTCAGTAATATTGAATTTCTGTTTAAAGTTTTTACAACTCAGGGGCCCAGCAAATGGAAAAGTTTATAGATCTGAAGATAGTCAGTCCATTGGGGTACTGATAAAATTTTCAATGAGTCCCAAATGGAGTGTAACCCAATTTCATAAAAGCAAAATTCATATTTGTGTGGCGCCCAAGCTGGCAAGGCAACTTTAAGATCCGCTGTTGCAAGCCAAGATTTATGTGAAATATTCGCTCTTATGGCATCCAAATAAATATACTAAACACCCAGCTTGCAATTTAATACCTAAGTAATATTGTCTATGCATGTGGCGCCCAACGTGAGGCAAAGCAGCAACCATTCTGGCTGGGAATTTAAGGCGTACGCAAAGAACCAACAATAATTTAACAAATTTAAGGCTAAAAAACTTTCTAAAATGGTTTTTAAATTTAGCAAACTTTACTCCCTGCTTATGGCGCCCAACGTTGCTCAGTTGTTTAATGAATACTTGTGTATATATTTCAGCATTAATTGTTAATGTACTGTGAGAAGACGAGTTAAACATGTAACCATTAGCACTTTGCTCATTGTTTGTAATAGAATCATCAATTGGTAATTAAATAGTTTTCTCACTGGCATCCAGTGGAGTTTTCTAGCTACTTTAATTGCATATTTTAGCTGGCATCGCTGGCTTAGAAGACTACATAATTGACTGCCAGCAGTGCCATTAAAAAGTAAGCTGATATTACGCGCTATGGCTGCAGGGACACTCAGCCTTGTCAGTCATTCACCCAAACACCCACCCACCCAGGCTGGCAAACAGGCAACCAGCCAACATTCAACACCCAAAAAAACCCTGCAGTTCCCTTAACCCAGCAGAGCAGCCACTTGGTAAGTGCAAGTGAGAATGAGAGTGTCAAATTTCCGCTTCTAGCAGCAGTCTCTAACCTCCTCTTCACTCCTTCCTCCCCACTGCTCTATCCTTGCCTTTTGCTTTCTCACACCCAGCGAGCAAACACTCTCAACTAAGCAAACAGTTGTCAATTTCTGCCAGGGCAAATATTTTTTCGCATTCGCCTTTTGCACTCACAGAGCCCACACTTGTGTTGAACTTTTTTTCTCATCTTTTCATTCACTAATACTGAACGACAGTTCTTTTTTTTTCTCGATATTTGTAGTTGTTTGTTATCGCTATTGTCTGAGAGTCTCCGGCTGATTCTCGGTCTGTGTCTGATATTAGAATTCCAATGGAAATTGAAATATGCCAGCGATATTGAAAGTGAGCAGCGTAATCTTGTACAGGTTTGCAGTCATGCGGAAGATGCCGCGAGTATTCTGCACAGAATTCAACAAAGTGTACTTGCGACGTGGTCAGCATTTATGCAGGTTATATGGGAGATAGAAAACAAAAAGGAAAAGGGACAGCGAAAGAGAGAAAGAGCGAGAGAGAGATGGAAACATATGTGTAGCTGAATACCTCACAAATTACATTTTTGTCTCTGGCAAATTGCGGTTTGCATATTTTGGTGCACAACCCAAGCCAAAAAAAAAAACTAGGAGAATGCTACGATTTGTGCTTGGGCGTATGATGTAAAAGGAGAAGATGAAATGCAGGTTGAGCAGAAGCTGCACATAGGTATTGGTATTCAAAAGCAGACAACACACATGCTCGCCCTTTCACACACTCGTGCTCGCTCTTTCTAGCTTAAATTTCTAGAAACAATGACACTCAGAGCGCACTCAACTACATGTTTGTAAACGTTGCTCAGGCACAAGGACCTCTTGCAAGAAAGCCAACAAAATGGCAGCTGTGCTTGTCCATATTCTTGTTGTGTGCCATTTGTGTGTAGGTGTAGGTGTGTGTGTATTATCTAGAGATAAGCGCATATAAAACAAGCCGAACGGCTTGAGCCGCAAAACAAAAGCTGCAAAATTCAGTGCAACGCACTCGACACGCCGCACAGTTGCTGCAGTCTCTAGTCTTGGGTGTGTGTGTGCGTGTGTGTGTCGGTATGTCAGTCATTTAGCATAGCCTACTCGGATGCGCTGAGGTGCAGTAAATAACAAGCAGAAGTCGAGCAGAGCACGTCTGACATACAGTAGCTACTGACAGCAGGAGTATTACAGGGTCTACTGAGAGTCTTATAGTTTTGCCATGTAATGTGTCAATTAATATAGGAAATATGTAATATACAAAACATTTACTTTGAACTGATAACAAGAAAGCTTCAGTTTACATTAGCAAACCTTTTAAGTGCCCACTGTTATGGGTGAGAGTATCACACATTCGATGTGGCACAGTTAAAAGTTTCTTGTTTTATTTTTAACCCTTTTTTTTGCTGTGAGATATAGACTGTGTGATATCCGGCAGAGAGGATGTTTGCACTGATGCTTCGGCATCTGCTGCAAGCATGTTAAGTTGCGATTATAAGCTGTTAGTGCAACTGCCGTTGACTATGAGTAGCACACGTCACAGGCTAAAGCCTCAATCCCATTCCCATGCCCAATCTCATACACTCATCGTCATCTTCATTCTGATGACTGAGCTTGAGCCGAACAACAGATTTGCATTCTCAATTGGCCGCATGAAGGACGTGACAGCCTTCTGGCAACTGGCTGTCAGCATGCCTTCTGCTCAAGAGGGAACAAGGGGGAGGAATAGGAAGAGAAAGAGTAGTGAATGGAGATGGAGAGCCCCACAATGTTGATCAACTTTGCAGCTTCTAAAGATCTAGATAGATGTGCTTAACGAGTTGATTGCTTGATGGCCATAAAATCGATGCACATCAATTCATAACGAGCGCAAAGCAAACTAATTAGCGGCTTATAAACTCAGCCGGATTTCGAGTTAACAATCTGGCTTAAAGCTGACTCATTTTCTCATTGGCCATGCATCATTTATCGCTTCTCATTTGATTGGACTTGTCGAATATATTTACCATCTACCATTCACCATTTAATTCATTGCCTTGTGACAGTTAATTTTGTGCCAGAATTTCATTGAATTGACTGTTGCCACTTCTTGTTGCAGTTGCCAGCATAATCGCATTGAGCTGTCATTAGTGTGACATTAATTAAGTTAATCGCCATGTCCATTGTTATTGTAGTTTGGTGTCTCAGTCTGTTAACTGTTTACTGTTATCTGTTGTCTTGTTGTTGTCTATTGCTTCAGTGCGTGTCACAAGTAGAAAATCGAAATCCAATTAAGCAACTGCGTTTCAGAACAACTACTGCGGCCATGCCCCCTTTCCCCTTTCCGCTTCCCCCTACCCCACGCCTCATGCCCCCATTCTGCATACATAATTCAGTTCCCAAGTACATGCTGTACAAACAAATTAGAGTCGCGCGCCTTTCAGAGGCGTAACTAGTGGGTGTGGCCCAGATTCTAAGTTGTCCTTTAGTCAGGTGAGTCAGCTAAGTGGCAAGTGGCACTGGCTTTGGCCTTTGCATTTGCCTTTTCCTTTGCCTTTGCCACCAACTAAGCAACCAGATTCATCATTAATTCAAATGTTGTTAAGCAAACATCATTTAGCTTCCCTTTCTCTTTCCAGCTTAGAAGAAGTCGAGGGCTCAGTTCTCAGTTCTCCGTTCTTGGTTTAAGTACAGTTTATGGCATACTTATGGGCGCGATGTTTGGCAGTTTACCCAAGGTAAACATATGGCAAGCGAACTCGCGATTAATAAGACCCCAAAAGTGTGCTAAAGAAACTGAGCAGCAAAGCTTCCGGAGTGAGAAGTTTTCTTTTTTATACCTTTAAAGTTTACACTAAATTGAGTAAATAATCTTTAGCTTAGCATAAAACAACATTTAATAATTTAAACTAAACTAAAATCTTTAATTAAAGCAAAGATTTTATTCGGTTTGTTTTCTTTAAATTGCTTTTAGCCCTAAAGAAGCTTAATAAATACAGTTTAATGTGCAACAAATCGTTTTAAGCAAGCGATTCATGAGTTTAGCATTTGTATACAATCGAGTGCCCGAGGCAACTGTGATTTATGTCCTTGTACTCGTATGTATATTGTATTTTATCAAATAGTTATTCAGCTGGTGTATTTGCAATTATTTTACGGCCAATTTGTTTTGCTTGGCGTGAACTGCAATAGAAAATCAATTGTGTGTGTAGGAAATTAATTTCATTTGCTGCTTTATGGACGACATTTAACATTTCAGCATGACTGACCGCAGACTTTAATATAAAGCTCGATAATGTTGTTGCTTTCGCACAGCACTCAACAATTATGTAAATCTCACCTGAGCACAGGTAAAAAGCAAACTGTCACTCTTTGTGGCATTTGCGAGAGTTGTGCTAAAAGTTATGGACATTTTCAGTGCGGTTTTATTCAATTATGCCAAGTGAAGTTCTTAAATAATGTATCTGCGCTACGTAATCAATAGCTGCATTTACTGCCAAAAGATATAGATACATTTGCAGTTGCTGAGAAGTTGTCAGCGTATCCATAATTGAGCAACTGACAGAGTGAATGCCACAGTCATCTGGGTGCAAGCTGCAGACAGATGTCTGCACGTGTTTATGAGAGTATTTGTGTGTCATTTATTAGACTTTAGCCAGAGATACTCAATTTAATATGCAAACACGTAGCTCGAGTTGAAGGCGAAACTTTTAAACTAAGAAATTCCCTCGATTACTTAAAGCGAGTGCACAAAAAGCACTGGGAGAAAGGAGGTGAAGGGGGATCCATAGTAAGACAACAACATGAATATTTCACACACATGTGCATACACTTCCACATCCACATCCACTTACACTTACATATACATATGCATATTAAGTATGCGTGCGCACAAAAGCATGCTACAAAATATAAAAAAGAATGTCGTGGCTGTCATTTTCTTTTTGTCTTTTTGCTGTTGGCAGCAACGCTTAAACGCAAACAAATCATATGGCAACAGACAATTGAAAGTGTCTTTGGGTGTGTGTGTCTGTGTGTGCGAATCTGTGCTGTCGTTGGGTTCTTTCGTTGGCTCTCCAAAGTGCACTCGAGCGTTAAGAAATGAAAATACTATTTAAGCCATTTTATCAACATAATCGTAAATCATTTTGCACTTTTCGCATAAAAGTCGTTGGGCAATAAAGGACCCAATTGTCTTGTGCATATAATTTGTTATTGGATTGCTCGCAGCGACTCTCAAAGCCGTCGTCAGCTAAAGCTTTTGGCTAACACAGACACAAACACGGGACAGAGCCACAGCCACTCGGAAAAGCATTGAGCGGCAGCCCAGCTGCTTTTCCTTGGGTGTTGATTTTCTCCGAGTTTCCTTTTTTCTTTTTCATATTTCTGGTATATTTCCTTTTTTTTTGTTTTTCGTGCTGTCGTGTATATTTTTAGCTCACAGTCCCTACAAAATGTAGAAGCACGCGTTTTAGCTCCCGTTACAGCTTCAGTTTCTGCTCTTTTTGTCATACATTTCACGCTCGAGAGCACACAATGACCAAACTGTCGGGGAATTGAAGATAGAGGGGAATTGAGACTGGAGACCACATCATTATATATGAACACACGTACACAGCGTTCGGCTCGAGGCTGAAGCTGCTGGCTATAATGACTGCCAATGTTCGACTATATGTGTGTGAGTGTGTGTGTGTGTTGCATGTTGCGAGCAAGAGAAGTTATCGCCCACGCTTACACTTAGTGGCTTATCTATGACTAAGCAGCAACTTAAGGCAACACTAAAATATATTTGTCTATGCCCCGCAATTTGCACACATAGTACATAGTTAACTTATGAATTCATAACATGCCACATCAAATTGGCACGTGGCATGCACTAAAAATCATCCAATTAAAATTCCATGCCAATGAATTTAACACATGAACTGTTTAAAAATATTTTACTTAAGCCCAGTGACAGTGCCAACGGGAGAGAGAGTGAGACAGAGAGCAAAAGTGTGAGAGAGCTAGTGAGCATGAAAAGCAAAATGTTTTCTTTGAAAATATTTGCGTTAACACCACCCACTAAAAGCAGCTGGCAGCTATTGGCCATAGTCAAGCCGCAATTTGGCCAGCAGCTCGCTCTCTCTCTCTCTCGTTGACTCTCTTTCTCTAACGCTCTCACTCTGCGGTTTAGGTTCCAACTAAGGCTAAGAATTCCATTAACACACAGAGTGTAATCAACATCGATTGCAGTTTGTTTTGAGCATTTGTAGGGTTGCCACCCTGTTTCAAAAACCAAAGGGAAAGCAATTAACTAAACTATCGACAAATGCAGCTCCGAGGAGCGCAGAGCACAGAGCTAGAATGTGGCATAAACCCAGCTAAAGTCATGACAAGCAAATTAATGCAGCTGTCGGTAGCAGAATACTAGAGCAGCATGGCCAATAAGTGACTAGCAAATACCCTATAAATATATTAATAGGCTGCGTAACTTATTTAAAGTAGTTTTACTATTCAAACTAACTTAACTAAACTAAATATTTCTTACTTCCTTTCAGCCCTTTTCTTTAATAACTTTAACATAGTTTAACTGTTATCCATTAGGTATATCTTAAACTATATGTTAACAAGCTGTTAAACTGATTTATGTCCGCATATATTACACCAAAGTTATAAAAATGCTCAATTAAGTATGCAAAAGCAGATTTTTACACGTGCTTGCACAGCAAATGCTGAATGCTCAATAGATTGTAGGGCATTTAAAAAAGACTGTGGAAAATCCCAAGAAAGCAAGGGAAATATATATACATATATATATATATGAATATGTATGTGGAAAAATATATGCTTTTGCCTTTGCCATTAAAGGCGATTTTCCGCTCGTTTTCCATTAAAGCCAGCCACGTTCTTGGCTTTGAGTTGGTTACCCTAAGGCGCATTTGAGGCTTAAATGCGACACGCCCCCACACAATCACACACACGCACAGATACATATATACGCAGCACTTAGAACAAGATATGTATGAGAGTAAAACCTGAAAATATATATATATAAGTGTGTATAAAAGAAAAGGCCACGTGCTGTGCGTTTTGTGCCAATGCTGCAAAACTTTTGGCCTTGTAACACTTGCACTTACACACACAAGCACACATACATCTACTTGTATTTATATATATATAAAGTTACAGATATAGAGTATTTATTGTATTTTCAACATGTGCTTCGCGAATTGCCAGTTGCAAGTTGCAGTTTTCGTTCAAGCTGCAGGCTACCAATATTGCCAAATTTGCGGGCTGGTAACGATGCTTTAATTGAAACGTGCTACATTTTGTCGTTGTTGCAGCTGCAACAAACCTTCCCTTGGTTTCTCTTCCCCTCTCTCTCTCTCTCTCTACCCCGTCGCTGACTACGTGCCAAAATAGGAAACTGGCAAAACTCAGTGGCACAAGCTGCCACAGCACCTGCCAACTGTTAGTTGTAGCTGGATTTGCAATCAAGTTGTCACATCAATTGGCAGCTAAAGGCAAAGATTAAATGAAATACACAGAAAGCCACGAAAACAGAGAGGCAGGAAGGGAGAGAAAACGGTTTAAAGACAGAGTGAGAGATACTTTTCGAGTTGATATATTGCAAATTGATGGTGTTGCTGCTCCCAAATGCAAAATTGCTTGTCAATGCAACGCACGTGGCATCATTTAGCACTTATCCCCCTCTCCACACCCATCCGCTGCTCACCATCCTCCATCCACATTATCCATCCGAAATTTCCCGTGAAACATGAAAAATTCACCTGAACTGTAGCGCAATTGTTTCATTGATTTCGCAATGTTCAGTGCAAAAAAAAAAATTGGTTTCGGTTGCACTTCAGCTCAACTGGAAATCGTATGTTGCAATTTCGTGGCCAGTTGCGTGCCACATGCCTTTTGCACAACTGAAGTATAATGTATGCAAAGCACTAACGACATCAGCGATAAAAATTCATGACTCTAGACCAACTATTTTTGGGTGTGGCTGCGTATGCATATACATATGTGTGTGTGTGTGTGTGTGATTGGGCTGCCTAATGTGCAAATGAATATGGAAAAGCTGGCAGAGAGTCGGCACACTAGAAGTTGACTTTTCAAGTGGTTCGTGTTAACAGCGTGTTGCATATGCAACGCGGCGTATGCGTGATTTCAGCTATGGAGCGCACAAAAGCGCCGTGAAGTATGCAATAGTTATTGACCACACCATATGTGGCAACCACAGCGGCTGCTGTAGCATAAAACGTGATTTTTTTTTATTTCTGCTCTTCAACAGCCACAGAAAGCAAAAAACAATATTAAGCGGTAAGCCGCAAAAAATGCCAGATCAAGAGGAGAGACGTGTAGTGAGTGGTGGGGCACAACGAGTTTTGACTGCACTTCAAAGCTAGTTTCAGTGCGCAGAAAAAAACATTTATAGCTTGAATTCAGTCAATATTTAAGTGCTAGTAAAAATGTTATACACACATAAATTTGTTAAATAAATACAAGACTTATTTTAACAGCACTTAATCATAACAATTCCTTATTTCACACGTTAAGTTTTATGAGGCATTGGCAAAGCTAGCTATAAATTAGCCAGAATGCCAACACTGTCTACGACAATAGTCAAAAAACTATGCAGACTAAAAGAGTAGTTTTTTGGGCTTTGTAAAATTCAAACAACTGCTACCGCCCAGACGCCACACCCAAGCCCACGCAGTGCATGAGAGGCCGTCGCCACATACACTGCAAACACAGTGATAATTAAAGTTTCGACAACAGCAACAACAACAACAACATAAAAAAAAAGAACAACAACAGAAGTCACTCGAGCTTTATTACTTTGTGTCCTGCTGGCAACAACTGGACTGAGTTTTGGTGTTTTTCTTTGCCTTTTCTACTTATTTAAAGCACGTCTCTCTCGTAACACTTGTGTGTCCTGTGCGACCAGACAACATGTAGATTCTTGTAGTTCCCCCAACAACAACAAGAGCAGCAACAAAAGTTGTAACAACATCCTTATGCGATAACAAGGCAAAAAGCGTCAGAGGCAGATCCATAGACAGCGCACCCAACAGTCGCTCGACGCAAAACTTATTTGCATAAATAAAAATTGAAAGAGCGCATAAAAAAAAATAGAAGAAAATAAGAAAAGAAAAGAAAACAACTAAATGCAACAGCAACTGCAACAAACTGAGGCAGCCAACAACTCTGGCTATGTAGTTAAGTGTAAAGCAAAAATAAAAGACAAGTGCCAAGGCAAAGAGTTGAAAGTTTTCCCTTTGAAGGCAACAACCCAAATACGAGCATACAACTACCAAAACTACACAAGGAAAACATTCGAAACGAAAACTGAAAAATGAGAAATGGTTGAGAATAGTTCTATGAAAGAGAATAGGAAGAGAGAGTACGATAAAACAAAAGTAACAGGGCGTTGCATAGATTATCCGCCCCATAAATGTTATTATTTACTTTGCATTTACTTTTTTCTCTTCACTGCATTTCACCTCAATTGTTCAAACTGAAAATCAAAACTGTTTCATTGAAATATTCACAATAAATTCCAAACTGGTTGGCAAATGTATACATTTATTTTTGCCAACTATTTGACAATATCAAGCCAAACAATTTATTGGCATTTCGCAAAAGTTTCGATTGTAGCAGATATCACGAAAAATGTTATTAAATTTTAAATAAATATTTACTGCGTTAGGAGAGGAGAGAAACTATGCGGTGAATTGCAATTGCTTTGTACTAGAAATTTCTTCTTTAAAATTCAACTAATTTCTTTTCATAGTATGTGAAATAAAATTGTCTTTTATTGAGTTTTACTTCTCACACTTTTTATAGGATATCTGCTAGTCGTATATATGAAACAAATGTCTTCCACTGCTCCTTTGTTCTACTGCGTGTGCTTTTTTTTCTGTTTTGTTTTATCTTGTTGAAATAAGTTTGACATCTGAAGTAACGCCTGATTCTGACGCTGCTTATTGGATATGCAATGTAAAAATGAAATTATATTTTGCACGCAGTGACTGTCTGCTTGGCTTAACTTTGCCACAATATTTTGAAAAACGAGTCAACAACTTACACACACATATGAATACAACATGTGTGTATTGTATATGTGAATTTATTATAAAGTCAGTGGCGTAACGAAGCCAATGTCAATGGCGAAATCCGCAACCCATTTCGTGGGCGTAAAATACAAACACTTACAGCAGTGTGTGAGCGTGTGTGGTTGTGCATATGTGTGTGTGTGTGTGCATGTAAATATGCGAATATATCGCAGGGGAAGTTTCGGGCCGAAAGCGACACCCGCTCATTAAATATACAACGAATGAAATGTCAACGTGAAAATTAATTAACTCGATTGCGCAGCTTTGACTTTCGCTGCTTGTGGTGAGAGCAGAAGCTGTGGCCGAGGGGAGGCTGCAGGCAGGAGGAGTAGAGATGGTTGGGTGTCGCGGTCAGAGCAAATTTTGGGCTCATATTTCAATCAAAAACAGCGACAGCTGTGAGCCAAGCAGCATAAGCTGCAACATAATTTTGGCAAGAGTCCATCAACTCTCTCACTCTATCGCTTTTCCCTCCTGCTCTCTGTTTCCCCTTGGGGTCGGTTGTGACGCCTCTGCTCTGAGCCACATGGGCAGACAGACAACGCGAGAGAGCGAGAGAGGTTGGAAAGCATGAGAGAGACAGCCGCAGCGTTAGCCTCATCAATATTTACAAGCGGCGTGCCACAAATTTTTGGCGCAACCAAAACAAGGCGTGTTTATGGGCGTAAAGTTAATTGCTAAATGACAAAATGTTTGGGAATTAAGGTGGAATGGTTAAGGAGACTCGAGAAAAAACCACAAACAGAGACACTGATATAGAGATAAAAACAGAGGGAGAGAGAGAGGGAGGGCGAAACAATTGACAGAAGGCAACAATGTTGCCAAAAGCGTCTCTGCTCCTTTTTGGCAACGTCAAGATTAATGAGCGGCAATTAAACGTTTAAGTGTTGATTAATGTGACTTTCTGTATTTTAAGCCAGAAACAGAGACACAGAGTCAGAGTCAGAGCCACAGTAAGAGCCAGAGCCTTGGCCAGCTGTCTGTCAATCAGTGTGGCCAAAAAGCTGAGAAAAGAAATATGCAAAATGTTGGCCTAATTCGGGTCAGCGGCATAACCATAAATTTTAGCCCCTTTCATGCGGCGCATAGGTGCAAGTGGCAAGTAGAAAGTGGCAAGAGGCAAGAGGCAGCAATCGGCAAGCGGCAACTCAAATTGAAAGACATTCGCATTTATCATCTTTACGGTTTAACTGCCAAAGTGCTTTGAAGGGATAACCAACCAAGTGTAAACCAGAGCAGAGCAGAGAGTAGACCAAAGCAAACATAAAGAAGAGGTAAAAGCTATTTTGGGCTAAGGAGGCAAGAGGCGAAAGGATTTTACAAAGTCAAACAATGTTGTATGCCATACTATCTCTACTCCCTTGTTCAGCTATGTTTTCGCTTGCTGTTGTGTTTATCTTGACAGTGCCAACAGTATAACAGCTACAACAACAAAAAGTAAGAAAAAAAACACCAAAAGTTGGTAAAAAGGTGGCCAAAAAAAAGAAGCATAAACTATGAACGTCAAATAAAACGCATAGAGATAAGAGCTTGCAGCAATTAAATAGACAAAAATATGGCATAGGAATTTCGGATAAGTCGTAAGTCCACAAGCCCCGTAGTATTTTTTTCTCGTAACTCTAAGCTCAACGTTCTTGCACTTTTCCACAACAACAACAAAAAGAAAAACAACAACAAAGGCAAGTGTCCATCAAGAGACTTTGCTGACAGAAATATTTGCTCAAGTGGCAGAATACGGACGTAGACGAGACCAACACAATGAGCCTGGCCCAAATGCTGGGTAAAACAAATGGCTAGAAAAGATTACGGCAGCATTTTCCTGATTTTCAAATGAAATTTTAATGAATGAAAACACCCAGAAAACTTACCAACAGCAACAAAAAACAACAACAACAACAACAATGAGCATAACAATAGCAATCAGTGGCCAAATGGAACGCATTTTTTGTAAATCTTCACAAAACAGCTTCTAGTTGATCCAAGCTACTCAAATCAGTCCGCCAAAATGCTGCTGGAGGGATTCCACAACAAAATAACCATAAAAGCAGCTGCTTTTCTCGCTAAAAGCAACTCACAGTTCACTCTACAGATTTCACTCTTAAATATTTATCAGTTTCAAACAGCAGTCGCAGTTGCACGAGAATTGGAACTGCTAACAAGTCGAAGATTTAATACACTTCTTGATAATTTAAATAAACTGCGGACAACTGATCAAAATAAGTAAATGGTTATACTTACTTTTGACTATTTTTGTTACAGTTCTAGATTAAACTGATTAAAACTTAAAAGCTATCATTTAAATGGCATTGAAAGTGGTCATTCTTATGCATCGCTGAGTTTTCGGTTAGTTTTTCTTCGAAATGAAATAATAGAAAGGCAGGAAATGCAGGCGTATATTTACAGTCCGCAACATTCAGCAAATTAGTTGAGGCAAACATCCGTCTGATAAAGTTGGAGCTCGCGAACAGGCTGATTAATTGAGAGTAGCAGAGGAGACTGGGAGATAACAAAGCAGGCAGAGCGTAATGGGAGAGTAGGCGAGAGTTTGGAGGCTGCAGAGATTGTGATACAATGGAATGATGAGTTTAATTAAATTTCCTTGGCCGGCAATCCTTTTATGGCGCTGCCATTTCCACTGCCAACAGACTTCCAAGCCATTGAATGTGTGTGGGTGGATATATGTGTGTGTGTGTGTGTGGCAGAGCTAATGAAAATCAAACGTTGCACCACATTCATCTGTCCCAGTGGCAAAGCAGAATGAATGGCGTCGACTGCTGTTGCGACCTCCGAGGCGGCAGCATCTTGTGATTTATTATTAAACACGAATATGAATTTCTCAGGACAGCTTGCTAGGCAAAATGAGCAACAACAGCGGCGAGATAAGGAAACAAAGAGCCAGCATCACAATATATGCCACAAACCTGTGTCATTTTGATGCGCACACATTTTTATGATTAATTAAAATTTATGCGGTGGCAACAACAACAAGAAAAACAACAAACACACCAACAACAAACAAAAAAAAAGAGCGAAACAAATAAGAAATTATGTTATGCTTATATGGCAACCAATTCAGCAGCGACACATTAGGCGCCCAATTAAGTTCTGGCCTGTTTAAGATTAAGGGGAGTCCCCAAAATTAACCCCACAACGCCACCAACGCATTCAGAGACACTAATTGTGCTTGAGATTGTGGCACAACTATGTCGAGTTGCACGAGCCACAAACCGCAAAAGCGAGACAGGACGAGAGGTGGAATGGGCGAGCGAGAGTGAAAGTGTTAGTGTGGGTGAGTGAGAGAGACGAAGAAAAAAGAAAAGCGAAACGCATTTTATATTTATTAAAGCAATAAAATAAAGTACAACCTGGCCACCCAGTTGCCCAGATAACGTATCCCGGCAGCAAAAGCGGAGAAATATCGCCATGTCATAGCCGTCATGCAGGTCTCTCCCAGAACACTCAACTCACGTACATAAATTCAGCACTTTGTCCCCTTACACTTCTCAGCACGTGTATGCTGTGTTTGGGTGCTTGTGTGCCTGTTTGTGTAAATTGTTGTTTCACCATTTTGGACTATGAGTACGCCTACGCCAATGCCAACGCCATTGCCAACATCAACGCCAACGCCAACTCCATCGTCGCTGCCTTCGCCTTTTGGGCAACTGGAGCGTCCCTTTGCATGGATTTGAGGGCATATGTAACAAGACCATAGCAATAAATTTAAAATTAACCCTTTTCGGAGCACAGCTTTTGACCTTAGCCCTCTGACAGACAACAACTACAACTACAACTGCGACTACGAATACGACTACAAGCATGCGTAAGCCACAAAGGTTGCCGGAGATGCCGTGCATCAATCTATTCCGAATAGTAAGTGAGTTAACAAAAGTCCCATCACCATGCCTCCAACTCCTTACATCCCATCTGTCATTGAATTGTTGTCAACTATGTTGAAGCAAGAAACGCAAAATTTATTTTATTTGCATGTCTTCAACTTTTTTGTAGCATACTTTATAGGGCAGCCAACAGCAGCAGCAGCATTGTGTGCATGTGTGTGTGCTTGTGGCAAGATTAGTTGATTTTATGGCATAACAAATTAAAATTCAATTTGCACCTCATCGACATGGTGAGCAAAAACGCCCATTAAAAAGTTGCTAATAATTTAAACATTTATTTAAGAGGAGTTCGACATAAAAATAGTCAGTAAAATCATTTAATTACATTAAAGATACAGCTGAGAGTATACAATTAACTTTAACTATAAAATTTAAAGCTTTAAAAAGTCCACAAGGTAATTTTAATACCGGAAATTGTCAACACAAAAGATAAGCAATTAAATCGCAACATTTTATATAAATTTTCCATATTAAATATATAAAATTCAAACGACAAATTGCTTAATTACTTCGAAAATTAACAATATGAAATAAACTTTGACAATTCGATTTAATTTCATATTATTATTGCTCTTAAATTAATAATATGCAATAAATTCGAGTTTCATAACTTAATTCAAAGGAAATGATGTGCCACTTATTGTATTAAGATGACGTGGCTGAAATAAATGCTATGTAAACGTTGTCCGCACACAGAAGTAAGTTGTCATTGTCTGAACAACAACAACAACAAGAACAATAAGAACAATCATGAAACCAAACAACAATAAATAAAATGTGGCTACACACACACACACACACACACACACAGCGTAAAGAAGTTGAAAAGCTGTTGGTAGAAATGGCAATTGGAAAAATGGACAGGAAAGGGAAAAGAGTGAGAGACAGAGAGAGCGCGGAAAAGGAGAACGCAAGTAGGGTAAAAGGGAGACATCAGTTCAAGTGGCCAAGTCAAGACAATTCGAAAAATGCTTTTAAAAGGAAATCAGTAAAGAAATTTCGCTTATGGCCAAGTGATTGTGCCAATGGCAGTAGAGGTAGCTTCAGTAGCCAAGGCCAAAACTGAGGCAGAACAATTTTAGACAGCGCCAAAGTCTAACTCAAGTATGAAACTGATTCTGGACTGATGGAGGACAAAAGGGCAGAGGCGAAATGTAGATGGAAGACCTCACGTTTGACGTTTGGAAAATTGAATTGTTTTAGATTTCGTTCACATTTTCCGTCGCTTTTCGCTTTTGCTGCGCCAAACAAATAAATCAAATTGGATTTTCTTGTGCACTTAATTTTCAAATAGGAAATTGCACAAAACCTAATCAAAACCGGCTGGAAACAATTGTCTAAAACACTAAGTAGGCTTTTTTTATGTGTTTCTTTGGGAACCCAAAAAATTTTATATTAAGCAAAATTGTTTTAGAAAAACTTTTCACAACAAATTCAAACGTAGAATGTCTTTGCCAAATTTTCTGCGTAACGAAAATCTGAATAGAGGTGATCATGTATTGATCTCAATTATACCAGATTTCATTAAAAATATACAGAGTTGTTGCTACTGCTTTGATCTGAAGCTGGGCTGCAAATTAATCGCAGTATTCGATGGATTGTGTGGCCTGGCCCAGACTATTTTGTCCTACCAGACATTCCTACCTCTCATAGGCGATGCTTATAAACCTAGTCAACCAGCTCTGTTTAGCCGAGATCCAATTTCTAGCTTTATATTTGGCATAATAACGATTATCTGTGCTCAAATACTTTTGGCCGGCGTTATATTGGTAAGTATTTTTGCTAAAAAATGATTTATTTTATAAGCATTTCTTTATTAGGATCGCAAGGCTTGTCTGGTGTATTGGATCTGTGCAATAACTCTCAGCACAACTGTCTTTGCTCTCTACAACATAACTGAACTAGTGTTCTTTGACATTTTGTCACTGGGTAAGTAAAGGCTTAAATATCTTTAGTTATAGCTATTAAACTTGTTTTTTCTTAGTCATACAGGGCTATTTCATTATGATAGTACTCGCGTTTTATTTTCAGCTACGAAAATCTGAAAACGCTGATGACGAATTCGAAGTTCTTTTCACTGCAAGCAATCCACAAATAGTGGATTAAATTAATAAATATATATTTGAGTTGTAAACATATTTAAACGCTATATCTTATAATTCAAATGCTTAATAGTTATGCATAACTGTAATTAAAATGTTAATTTAGCATGCCATAAAATTCCGAAAAACTACAACCAATTTTTGAGCTATTAAGATTGACGTTCCGTTTGGTATTTGTTTCTAATATTTACAAATGCAATATCATATCGAAATCATAGTTAAATTGTACTAGTTAAACATGCTAGTTATGGTTGCTGATGTAAAAATGTTATTAATACTTTCGATTCGCGGCAATTTTCGCGCGATTCAATTGCATTTATCTCTGGTATTTTAATTTCTCAAAAATTGATTGCATTCGCAATTTTGGGCAAAAAAGGAAAGTAAACAAAAATGTTATCTTCGCTGTAGAAAATAATAAACAGAAGGTGAAATAACCAATGTTTAATTTGAAATTTGAAATTGAAATTTCATCAAATTGTAACGAATTTCTTACTTTTGCATACGATTTTTTGAGCGGCTCACGCGAGGAGGATGATGCCGTAGGCGTGCCGCGTTTATTAGGGCGATTCTTTTTGAGTACGATAACGCGCATGGTGCACAATTATATATATATATAGATATATGTATGAGTTTTATATATGTATATATAGGGTATTTAAAATTTCGATGGCACGTTGTATCTTTTTGTCTCTCAAATGATTTGCCGTTCACAAACGGAGTTGCACATTCAGGACACACGATTAGTTGTAAGGACAAAATGCAATGCGAGCCACTAGTAGGCGATAGTCATTACGAGTACATAGTTAAATACTAGTTAGATAACTACTTTCTATAGATCAGCAAAGTGGATTAGTTGTTATTTACAGTACATATACAAGTAGCTTGCTTATTTTGTTTTGTTTTGTTTTGTATTTTGTTGCTTTCTATTTATAGCGTTTTAGTTAGTTAAGTGGTTCTAAAAATATATATTTAATTGTAGTTGTACTTTGTAATTGTTGGTGGTGAAAGTGTGATAGAAATACAGATAGAGATGTGTTAGTATATCTTTAGCTATTATTATTTTCTATTTGCTGCTAAAATTAGTTACAAGCATGTGTTTGTTTATTGTTTAGTTTATACTCGATTTGATTTATGCCAACCGATTTGGTTTCTATCTAATCGAATGCACTAATATTACAAGTTCGAGTACTTAAAGCAAGCAAAACATTTTGAAGTATAAACTGACAGTGCTACATAGTAAAATAATTATTATTTTTAATTGTTTGCTTAATCGATTGTCGCACGGTGCGTATGATAATTATTTGAGATATTTTGAGATAAAATAAAAGTAAAGCTATGAATATTATTATTATTATTTTACATATGGTTGCTGCCAAAGACTACACTGCTCTTGTGGTTCAAAGACATTTGTGGCTTTACTTACGGTCAAGTCAAGTTTTAGATAGATTTATAGATTAACAGAGTTACAGCTACAGAGCTACTCGATGGCGATTCGAGTTAACTGAACACAAAAGCCTGCCTGTCCTGCGCTCTGTCTGCTCTACAAAAAGTACGAGTACATTTATATTGTCTTTGATTAACAACAAAATTTGTAGTGTGTTTTAAGTTTTTTTGCTACTGAGACAACGCCTTAGACTAAAACAAATGTCAATGCATTTCTCATGTGTTTAATTCGTAGATGTTTTTTTTTTTTTTTAATTTACGCGCTTTTTTTTTCTCTATTTTTGTTTGTGGTTTTATTAACTGTGCGGCTGCAAGTGGCCAGTTGGCAGTTCGCTGTTGCAGCCAATCAAACGTCAGACGCGACGACAGCGACGGTTTTATTTTGTCGAACGGATGCGGATCACTCAGCAGCAGCAGTGGCAACAACGTTAACGCGACGCGCGCTGTGAGCAACGTTGGGATGCAGGCACGTGACTGACTTGGAGCGACACATGCAGGCTGCTTTTATAAACAGCGAAACGACTGCAACGCGACGATCTGGCAACGCTGCCCATGCACATCAGTACACTCGCACTCGCACTCGCACTCGGACTCTCTACTTCCACTGCCACTCTGTCTCTCTCTCACGCTCTCTCGTTTACGCTCTCACACTCGCATTGTCTGGTTGGTAAACAGCTGTTTTTGAGCACGACGCTTTGCTTGGGGTTAACGTTATTTGCGTTGGGGTTTTTCTCACCAATAACAACAAATCTAGCCAGAGTTTATACAATTCGTTTGGCTGCTTGTCCTGCCAGCACGTAAATCGAAATTAGGCTGGCACAACAACAACAAAAATAATTACGCACACACACACACACTAGAGTTTGGCAAATATTTGTATATTAAGCGCATAAATCGAGTTAACAATTCAAGCACGTGCACGTAGTTCGCATCGGTAATTGTCGTCGTAATTCGTCGTTCGAGCCACAACCGTCGTAACACAGACCAAACGCAAGCTCATCTACCGCAGAACTAAACGAAGGACGAATGTTTCCGGAGTTGTGCTCCGTCTGGCAGCATTCAGAAAATCCTTTGGTCACATGCGCACTGACAAAAATGCTCAAACTAAGTGTCAAAATCTACAGCTGTTTGACCTACATTAACTGAGTACAAGTGTACTTTCAAGCGTGCAAATCGGCATAAATAGTTCAAATTTAGTTAACAAACTGCCTACAAACCAAATTTGGAACAGTTTTTGCAAATAAGCTATAAAATTGTGTTGGCTAAGCCAAGTAGAAACTGGACTGTGTCTCTCAATTTAAATATATGCCAAGTAATAAAGCTCTCTCTCTCTCTCTCTCTTCTATTACTCTCTGTCTATTTGCCATCAACAGGTGCCTCATAAGCTATAAAAAGCTTTCCGAATGGTTAACTTAAAGCTATGCAGAGCTTTTCCTTGAGGTGCCTGCACAGACTAGATAAAGCTTTTCAACACAAACTCACCTGAGCCCTTATAGCAGCCAAGTGTATTTGCTTGGCGCGCAAATCAAATTTCTTCATGGACAAATCCTCCTGTAGCTCGTTAACCTTGTTGTAAAGCTGTCCCTCAATGCCTCGGGTTTGTGTGCGATTCAATGCGTCTATAGAATCCTGTTATTTTGAGCAATCGTAGAACACATGCAAATACATGTTACTATAACGGTTTGCCATGTTTACACATCAATTTCTTACACACCTGCAGCTGACGTATTTGCAATTCCAATTCAATGGACTCACGCTTAAGTGACTCCAACGCCGAGCGCTGCGACAGCGTCGAGTGGCGGTCAAAGACGAGTTCGTTGCGCAAAATGGGCGTCATCTCCTGCAACGATTGCATGATGCATGAATATGTTACACCTCATGCATGTATAGGTGTGCGTGTGTACTCACGTTATAGTCGCCTGTTTCCTCTGCTGCCTCGCCGGGCTGCTGTGCCTGCGGTGGTGCAAAGACCCGTCTGGGCACCTTCTGAGCTTGCGATGGCTGCGCCAGCAACCGCACAAAATTAACCAAATCCTGTTGCGGCAAAACGCCACTGCATTGATTTGCCAGGCTCGCATAACGCTTCGACTGCTCAGTGGCCTGCCAAAATATACAAAGGGATTTAGGTGATTAATAAAGGATTGATGTAGTATATATACATATGTATATAAAGTTTGGGGCAGCTGGAAAGTGCGGAGCTAATAAGCTTTTAGTTGATCAAAGGAAGAAGTAATGGGAGTTTGTTTGCCATTTATTTGAAAAGCTTTAAAGAAGTAAGAGGATTTAGTTGCTTTAAAATATTAATTTAAGAAAAGGAATTATTGAAATTTGATAAATTTATTTTTTGTGCCCTTCTCTGTAACTAGCAAAGACATTCGCTTAATATTTTTAGTGTAAGACACACACAATTATAAAGTTTGTTTTTAAAAATTAATATTAAAATGCAAATATAATAAATATCTGGCTTACAAATTCCCATATTTCTTCCGTAAAGAAATTCGCTTCTAACAAAACATTTACAGGACCTGTTCTTCATTTCGAGTGCCCACTGTATTATTAGTATTATTGCGGCTGTAATGCTCGATGATAAACATTTAATCACCAAAAGCATACCCTGGCGATTGTTTTGTTTGCTTGTTTGATGTCTACGCGCACGCACTTCACATTATATAACATTAAATAAATTACCTGCGCAAATTGCGACCACGGGAGGCGCAATTATGGAAATTATTTTAATAATGCTCAAATTGTACACAAAAAAACAAACGAGCTTTTGTGGTTGTGGTGCTGCAGTCAAATGAACTTAAATTCCTCGGTGCTGGAAAGTGTGTCAAGATGCAGCAGAAACAACCACCAGTTGCTGTCAATGCAGCACACAGGTACATTAAAAGGGCAGAGGATGAGGCCAGAGCCACCACAAAAACCACAATGGGAGGCCAGTGCATGAACGGTGGCAACAAATTGCGTAAGCTGCAACTACAGTCATAAATCAGTTGGGTGACTCACCTTGGCGGCAATTACATCGGCACCCTGCTGCAGTGAATCGGACACAATGTTGCATAGATCGTTGTGTATCTCCTCCAGTTCCTGCATCAATTGTGGCAACGTGTCGCAGTGGTAGGCCTCGAGCATGCCATTGGTTGCATGCAACTGCTGCACATACGCATTATGTGCATCAATGTATTCGGTTAACGAGTGTTGGCTGGGATTCTGGCGGTGTGCCATGTGGCATTGCTTGTAGTCCAGGCGACACTGTCACAAACACAAGAAAGATACAGTTAGTAATATATACACACATGTATAAGTACATAATTAAGTGGCATGTGGCAACCAGGCGTATGTGTGCTATATTAATAGCTAAATGTGCGTATGTGTATGTGTTTGTGTGTGGCATTAAGCACAGTTTTGTTAAGTACTTAAGACTCGACACTCAACGGAGGCACTTAAGTGTGTGTGGGTGTTTGTGTGTGGCTTTCCGCTCATAATACACACCTTTGACAGCTTCTCTTCAGTCTTTGCGATAATAGTCTCAAAAGACTCCCTGTGTGTAAATATTTTGCGACTTTGAACTTTGCGATGAAAGGATTTATCCAGCATTGGTCTCGACACCTGCAAACATAATTTCAAAATTAAATAATGAGCAATTTTAACGAGTACTACAAGTTTTACAGCTACTTAAAGACTCCTTCAATTTAAGCCACATTTAAAGATTCGTAATGATGTGTTTTTGATGAAATATGCTTCAATTCATTACAATGTTTTCATTATTTTCTCTTCGTTTTGCCAGAGAGGCAACAAAAAATGCAAATCATCTGGTAAAATGCAAATTAAATGAAACACACAAATAAAACAACAGAAAAAAACAACACAACGCCGCCAAAAAAAGAGCAGTGGAAATAAAACATTTAAAGGGGCTGCAGAGAGGAAAGGGCGGCTACTTAATACCCTTTAGTTACCCGAGTCGATATAGAACAAGTGGAGTAAGTTTAAACAAATCTTCTAACAATTAAGTTTAACACTTTAAAAGTAATTAAACAAAATTGTACTTTAATTAGTCTTGTATATACTGCTGTAGCTACTTTGTGTAAACTGCTACTAATTACAGGGTATCAAAGTAAAAAGAATTACGTTATGCGTCACTCGCGCATTACACATGCGATTTCCCAAGGTCCCAAAGCTGTGGACTCTCATACACCCAAACACACACACACACACGCATATCTACCCCGTAACTGCGAGCACATTAACCATAATTAATCAGTGTCTGCCCGCGGTCATGAGTATATATGTGGTATGTATATAATTGTATGGTTAGTCGAGCGATTGATTTAAGGATGTCCATTACTCAATTAATGCAAACGAAAGCCACAATCTATTTTAGATTATAATGCCTTTCTCACACTCTCTCTCTCTCTCACACTATCATTCACTCCCTCACTCTTCCTCTCTGGGGCAGAGCTTAACACAACTTATCCATTAAACTGTCAACACTTAATAGGCCCAATAATAGTTGGCAATTTTTGGCCTTTTCACATCGATTTTCATGCTCACCTGGCGAGAGAGCACGCTGGCCACATCGTTGCAGGCCTGTGAGTCGGTTTCCGCTTCCTGCAGGAATGTTTCCCATGCCTGAAAGATGGCCAGATGACAGGCGGGTCTGTCAACATAAATGTAAAGAGTTTTAAGTTTTAAGTGCTTTAACTAGTCGTAAAATATCGCACATATATATTATTATATATTCTTACCTTTCCTTGCGCAACTCGGCATTCTTTTTGCGATAATTGGACACTAAAGTTTGAAGGGCAGTTGCATGTTCCTCATACAATTGGGCAAGTGATTCATTGAAATCGGATACTGAAAAACAATTCAAATGAAATTAATTATTTGCAGTCAAAATAATAATTTTTTTTTTACTACTAGATACGAAATTAAAGAGCTTTAAGTTAGCTTAACTATTACTACTAAAACGAACTATAAAAGTTTGCGATCTCGTTGTAAAAAAAACGCAATTCCTTTTTTATCGATCCAACTAGCGCACAAAAAGCTTTGCTAAGCATCGTTGCATCGAAAACGCTTGAAAAAAACCTAAAACAGAAAGTCGATGACAAAAAAGAGCAGCAAAAGGCAAAATTCCGTTTCAAACGTGTCTTTAAGAAATCTTAAAGCGCGAAACTATTTTATGAGCAATACAATTTCATAAAAATGATACATCGTTTCTAACAAATTTAATTACTAGTTGGGATTAAAGTTCAGTTTGCTTAAGCAGATTTAATGAATTCGTTGTTAGATTTAAACTATAATCCAGAAATGCGTAGTTTAAGCTGTGAAAACGTCAAAAGAAATTTTAAAATCTCTTGAAATAAATTTATATACACACACTCACACACTGCTTTGTTGCTGCAAAGTGCATTAGTGTCGGCTGTGAAATGAAAGCTGTTTTCAAGGCTTTTATGCTTAGCCTGACTGGAAGAGATTCACTTTAAAAGTGGCTTAAAAGTGTTAACAGACGGTTTAAAGCTGATATAAGCTACTCATTTACTCGCTGACACATATTCACATACTTTGTAAGGGCTATGACTGCGTGCGTATACGTAATATGAAAAGGCTGACTCGTAAATGTTAATCGCTTTGAATATTTAGCTACGTCATATGAGCACAACTGTCTGTCATCGCTGTAGCTGTAATCCATCAAATTTACGACTATTTAAATATATATGAATCTGCACTGGCTTTTAACTTTTAACATCTTAGCCTTTCGTTCACCTGCTGTCAGCCAGTTTATGAGCCAACCTTCGACCATAAACAATTTTATTGACTTTCATGTGCGCAACACACACATCGCCTCAAGAATGCCAAGTGCAGCAACAAGTTGCCTTGAAATGCCTTTAGCAATTTGCATTTTATTGCAAAAACCAAACGAAAATGTCAAGAATCTAAGCTAATTGAAGTGTTGCCATTGCAACTGCAGGAATTTGAATTATTCAAGAGCTGTTGCAACAGCTTCATCGATATTCTTTGCTTCTAGTTCTTGTCTTTCATTTTAGTTTCCAAAAATTGTATTAAAAAGTTTCTGGCCCAGCCCAGCAGTGAGCAGTGTGTGCTGAAATTACAAACGTGGGACCCCAAATGCAATTTGAAATTTAGTTTGTATTGCTTTTGACAGGATGTGTAAGTTTCAAAGGACACAAGCCCAAGTTATGCCTCTGCATTGAGATCATGTGTGTGTGGACTAAACAAACATGAAACATCGAGTTTGCTAGAATATTTGTTACCCTATTCTGCTTGCTCGCTAAACTGTGAATAAATCCCCTTTTAAAAAAGTACGGCAGGATATACAAATTGACAAACAAGTTGTTGTAAAGTTCAATAAGGCATGTGTGCAAAAGTTTTATAGAAATGCCAAAGGAGCCAAAAAGACGCCAAATAGTTTGAGAACTTAATGCCAAAGTGTGACTTACTAAAGTCACGATTTGCAGCTGCTTGGGATATGTGTGTTATTTATAGAGCGGAAATTTGAAACGTGTGCACATCAATTGTATAGATTTATGGCCAAATCAGAAGGCAACAAGCGCCAAAAGCTCACACACGTGGGCCAAGACAAAAGGCACAATGCGATTGAAATCAATAAGCCATAAAGCGAAGCCATCTAAATATATTGACGCAAAACAATCGAGAAAAGTTATCAAATAAAACACACACTCCCACGACACAAAAAAAGTAGAATTGGGACATAAAAATAGGCACAGACCCTAAACAAAAACTTTTAGCTTTGTTTAGCCATACAAACACATCCATCCACCTGTATTTATTTATATGCATAGCTTACCTGTTTTAATTAACTTAAAGTTGACATTGTTTTGGGATTTGAAAGCCTCATTCAAACTGCTGTGACTGTAATCCTTTAGGACACCATTGTAGGACGCCATGCTGCCCTGTGGGCTAAGGGAACCACCGCGTGGTCCCCTCCACCCAAAGAATCTACGATTTTTTCGACCACTTGAAGAGTTTGCCAAAGAATCTGCATGAATTAAAAATAAGTATTATTAATACCACAACGTAATACAATTCATTTCATTTCAAATGAATACAAGAAAAATATATGTAATAAAATCAACAATTAATTCAAATCAAGCAAATTGAAATTAATATAAATTACAATTAAAAGGAATAATGAATGAAAGAACGAAATTCCAGAACGCAAACAAACGTAACCAAAACGAATGCAAAACAAATTAAATTTCATATCAAATCTTTTGGCCAAAACGAATCCAATTGAATTGACGTTCATGGCATTCGAAGAAGCTGTAAGAAAAACAAGAAAGAAAAGTACAGTCGAGCGCGCCCGACCGTATAATACTCTCTGCATTTTCCCGATTAAATTATTAAAATCGGTATCCAGATATTACAATGAATAGTACTTGCATTAAAACACGTTGAAACAAAAACAATCTAAGCATAATCAAACACACATCTGTTTGTTTGTTGCGAATACACATACGTTTGACAATATATGATGCATGCATGTATGTATGTGTGTATTCGGCGCAGCCAGCGACCGCGGGCAGCGCTGCCGCCACACAGGCAGCAAAAACGTTCGAGCATGTGCTTGTGTGTTTCTGTCTCGCTTGCACCAATGGGTTGATATTGCGTTCAATTAACAATATTGTAACGCTTCTAGTTTTCTTGTTTATAGTCCGATTTTAATGCGCCTTTCAGGATAGTTTAATATAGTTAGTCTCCACACCAGTTATAAACTACAATACTGTACGATACGGAAAAACGGCATTGAAGCTTGAAAACTATTTTATAAATTGTGGGAAAAGTGGGCGTGGCAGTCCAAATTTATAGATGGCAATGCAACTATGCTGTCGCTAGGAACTCCCGTACAAGAATTGGTGATCCTAGGTGCCATAGTTACTGAGATATTTGCCGAAAACACCAATTTTTCACGAGGTGTGTCCAGTTTTTTTGCTTTTTTGTGGGCGAATGGGGCGTGGCATCGAAAAAAAAAAAGATTCTTGTATTGACTGACTAAATATCTGATCGTTTGACACCAAGCTCGAACTTGTAGCTCTTACCATCTCTGAAATCTGTTTGTTCATACGGACAGACGGACAGACTAGTAACAGTAACAGTAGTCTGAGTTGTATGAGTTCCGTATACGGTTCGATTTAGTCCTTTTTTTCCGGTCTTACTTTTCGGTTGGCTTTCAATACTGGCTGGCATGTCAGGAATTTATATTCGTCTTTTTTCTTCAGTTCGTCTGTGATAAATACAAAAATATATTGGTTTGACGTGCCAGACAAGCTGTCACGCCCCCCGCTAACCAGCCCACTAAACATGGGTGGAGGTAGGTGGATGGCAGTGCGCAATCAAACAAATCGCTGCCTCTCATATTTATGCATAAATAATGAGACTAGGTGGATTTTGCTTTCTTGTTTGCCATTCTTTGTATTTTCAGTTGAGCAAACGGAAATTTCAAGTGCTTGGGCGCCCATTACAAAAGTCAACAGAATTGAGTCCCCTTTCCTCCTCCTCCGCCCAGAGAAGACATTGTCGAGCCAATTCTCAAATTGAGTCTCATTTCAAATTCAATCGATAGCTCAAGCGTAATATGCTATTGGCTTTACGATTTTTGAGCTAGCTCTAATATTGCTGTTGGGGTTATTTGTCAGCTCAATTGTCCAACTGTCCAACTGATTGATCATACAATACATTTATATATATTAGTTTTCATTCTGGTGTGTAGAAGTGAGCAGCACGTGTCGTTGGAGTGATGCTTTTGGCCACAAAGTACTCTATAGCGTTTGTTTAGCGACGCTAAATGACGCTGAAAAGGAACTGAACGACAGCTGCACGGCATGTGCCATGGTTATAGTTATAGTTACCATTACAGTTACAGTATATTCCAACTGCAATATCAAATGGAATAAACAAGTCTTGCAAGAGATTGCGCTACGCAGCGACGGCGGGAGAGAGGAGTCGGGCACGCACGCCTGTGTGTGTGCTTCATGTTTGCAGCTGGCACTAACACCACGACAAGCGCACGTAGAACACGCTGTTGATTTAGTTTTAGTCGAGTTGAGCTCAGTTGAGTTGAGCTAAGCTGAGCTGTGCTGCTGGTCATCAAATTTGCCGCGCTGTGAACTTTTAAATGAATTCCAAGTGGGCGACAAGTCGGTTGCCATCTTAAGGCGTGCATCACGTGCCGTCGTCGTCATCGTCGACGTTGACGTCGCCGTGTCGTCTGCGTGTCTTCTCGTCTTCGTTTTCGCTGGTGTTGCCGTTGTTGATTACACTTCACGCCCAGCTAAGCTTGGCATTCATTTTGAAGGCGTCCATCACTGCAGCACAGCAGGATGTGCTTTGCAGCATGCAGTCTCCCATTCTTCTTTCCTTCCCTCATTCATTTCTAGCTCCTTTGAAAGCACTGCCATGCATTGCCAAGAAATTATGTTCGTGCCCATTTCGCAGTGCAGTGAAAAAAAAAACGCCAACGAGTGCGCGCATTTCCATCACAATCTTCTTGCCCCCAAGCAAAGTGCACGCAATGCAAGGTTAAATCCCACTCTTTGCGTGTGAGTAAGTGAGCAACAGAGTGTGAGAGCGAATGCGTATGTGTGTTTTTGATTGTTTGTGTGTGTATGGGTTTGTCCAGGGCATATGGAGGCATGCACATAATCCTATTTGCATGCAAGCAACTCAGCAAAGGACCGACATCATTGCATGTGTGATAAGAATTAGGATAAGACGTCAGGCAGGCAGGCATTCAGCCAGTCAGGCACTTGGAATTCCAGTTAAAGTCGAGCGGCTTAAACACTCGACTCAAATTTTCTTTTCTCTTTTTGTTTAAAGTTAACTATGCGGAACATAACACAAATGTGAAGTCATCTCGTTGGCATGCAAAAGCGCTTGCATATCCTTGCAGAGATTATTTCAAAACGTTTGTTAAACTATCCACTGCGATTCAGACAATAGCGTCGCTGCATAAAAATGAGCTCAACTTTGTGACACTTATAAGAAAATTTTATCTTGCGCCAAAAAAATCAAAATGGAGGCTATTCACAATAGAAGTTTTTTCGTGGTGGCATGTCGACTGCACTGATTTGCATCACCGATAATTATCGGTAAGTCAGTGACAATTGATCTTGTAAAACAGCTGTTTGGTTGACGCTTTCAAAAGAATGTCGAATTTGGCGCATTAACTGCTCAGCAATAAATCAAACGGTTTTATGCTGCTGTAAATCCGTTTGCAGCTCAACAAAGTTGCGAAATAACCTCTGCAAAGTCGTAAGAAAATGCTATAAAATCATCTCAGAAACTGCAGTTAACAACTAGCTAAACTTCACACAAAACAATCAATCAAAACGTACGCAACATTTTCTATATGTATTTCTATGTGTGTGAGTGTTCTCTTTTTTTTTTTTGGCAGCTTGCGGCGCAGCAGCAGCAGCGGCAGCAGCAAAAATAACTGTAAACAATTTGATTAGCTTGTGAAAAAGTAGTTTTTGGGGGCACCTGTCACCTTTGGAGTGCGCGCCGCCACCAGCTGGCGTCCCACTGTTTTTGCCACGCGCCCCACCCGCACCACCGCTTCCACCCGCCTCATCCCACTGATCGGCACTGCGGGAACGCGCGTTGAACGCACGCTCCCGTTCCTCCCGCGGCGAACGTGCAAAGAGACCACCACCGGAGCTGCCAGCTGGACTCCGGGTACGTGGCGATTCATAAACGCCAGCAATACCCTCCAGTGGTGGCGAATAGCCGCGACCATCGGCTGGCGCCGTATTGGGCGTACGTGGCTGCAGCTTGATGACCGGTTCACGTGCCTCAAAGAATGCATCAAAGTTGTTCTGACGTAAATTCTCGCTGCTAAAGACCGGATTCTCCACATGGACATGGACATCCTCACGCAACCGGTTACTCTCACGCTCCCGCGTATCCGACGACGTAGAACGTCCCAGTCGTCCCAACGGTATGTGTAATTTGGGACGTAATCTCGACTTGCTTGTCGGTGACTTGTTGCCCACACTGCTGCTGGTGGAACGCTCAGGTGGCAGATCCATGGGTGACATGGGTCTTCCCCAGCCGGGGCCAAAGTGTGCATGAGTTGGATCGGGCGTTGGTGGCTCCAGAAAGATGCTGGGACTGCGTGAACGTGCATCGAGCCCAGCGCCCGATGCACTTGCTCCAGTTCCATAGTCAACTATACCACGTTCCTCGTCGTAGGCGCTGCTGCTGCGCTGGAATGGTGTTGAGCGTCCTGGTGCTGAGCTGCCTCCTTGCATGCTAGTGTCATTATACATGGACGTGCTCAGCGTACGCTGATGTGGCAGCAGCGGCGTCAAAGGCCTTGAACGATTGCTCCGAACGCTGGAACGCTTGCTGCCGCTGGATTGATTGTAATTGGAGTGCGTGAGGGAAGCGCGTGAGGTGCGTCGTATGAGCGGCTCCGCAGGTGCTGCAACGGTTGCTACTGGTGGACTCGGAGTCTGTGGCTCCTCGAAGCTAAAGAAATTATTGGGGCCGGTGCTCGATGGAGCAACAACAGTGATTGGCGGTGTTAGGAGTTTGTGTGGTGAGTTTGGCGGTGTGGGCGCGGCAATGGAGGTAGGAATGCGGGGCGGTACAACTATAGACTCGGCTACTGTGCTAACGCCAGGGGTCCACTGTGCTGGATATGTGTCGGAGCTGGTGACGGCGGCGCTGTTAAAGTTGCTGTTGTTGGTGCTCTGCTTGTTGTTGTTATTGGAGTTCGATCTGACTGGAAACTCGATGGGCACGAGGGGCTCACGCAGGCAGTCAAGTGTTGGACGGGGTTTCACACGTGGCGCAAAGAAACCATAGGTCATCAAGATGAGCTCATCGGCGGGATATATTACGTACATTCCTCAATGTCCCCATGTGACATGGTGGCAAATCTCTCTATGAATTTTATCTCGCTTGCGACTAATCCTTAACCCTAAGTCTAAGTTAATCAGTGGGCGTGTCTGTCTGTCTTTTTTTTTCTATTTTTAAGTTAAGTTTAGTTGATTAATTAATTTTTTACGTTGCAGTGTCGATTTGTCTTTTATAATGTTCAATTTCTGTCTCAAAGTCTCACAAACTGAATTTTCAGTAATATAACTAAAGAGTTGTACATAAATTTATATATACATATAAAATGTTAATTATGTTATTTGTATTAACTAATTTAGCGCGTACTTTATTCAACTTGGGTTTATCACAAAGCGAGTTCGAACTTTTTGGTATCGTGTTGTCATTTAGAGCGCTGCATCCTCGAGAATATAAAAATATCTGCAAGACACAAATACAGAGCCACAAATTAATTTGTTAATTAAAAATTACACTAATTACGGACTTAATTAAAATGGCTGTCAACGCTTATAGCCAAACAAAAACGCACAAAACTTGAGGCATAGTCATTAAATTATTTGGTTATTTAACACACATGTACATGTATTTTCTTGGCTCATTAAATTGTTTATCATTTGAATTCATTGCGTGGCAAGTTTTTGGCCGAAAAGTTACGGCCAGCATTCGGCAGTTGGACAAACTTGTATAGCAGTCAGCAGAAAGCAACATACAGAAAAGTTTATGCCAACTTTTCACATGTCTTTTGGCCAAGGCCAGCAGCAGTGGCGAGCCCAGCTGTTAGCCCAGTTAGTTTGAGCAGCAGCAGAAAGTTCCGCTCGCAGCCTTATTGACTATTCAATGGGTTCAAACTGTACACACAAAATTAACACACAAATTAGCCGGTGGCCGATAAAAGGCCAAAGGACGAAGCACTCAAATTATGCGCATAAAAGGATTATTATTATTATCCTGTCCATTATATTAGAAAATTAATGAGCCGGATTAATTGAATTGATGATGATGGCCAATGAGCTGATTGATAGAAAGCAAAGATTGCAGAAAGCAAAGCGAAGTTGGACTTAAACTCTTTCCGCTCTCTGATCATCGCGTAGCAGAAACGTAATGGGAAATAAGCTTTAAATGAAGCGATGGATAGCGATCATCGCGCAGCAGTACTATGAAGAGTTAGGAACTCGAAAGAGAGAGTTTGGTTCCAATCAAAGATTAATGGTTTCGGGCGACAGAGTACACTCTTTTTCTTGGACAAATGTAAAGAGGATTTTCGATTGAGCATCCTACATTTTATAAGTAAGGTTTTATTACAATGTTCACTCCATTATTTTTAAGTGAGCTAAATTCAGACTCATCCCATTCTATAGTTCTCAAAGTTCTATAGTCTCAAAGTCTTACAAAACTTTCGTCTGTTTAGCAGCTAAGTCAATCAAAACCAGTAGTCCGCCACACTCCCTACAGGGTATTAACTAATGATGGAAAGCAGAAGCGCAGTTATAATAAATCGAGTGAAAAATGTTGCATGTTCATACATTGCACTCCCCAATGATTTATGATGAGAGCGCTAAGAAAACAAACTATTTTCGGTTGACTGATGATTATACCAAGACAAGGATTTTATCAAAACCATTGAGTATTTAATGTGCGCTTGCAATTGGATTTAAATCGAAACCAAAGCCATTCGAACACAAACAAATATATTTGTAGCCCAAAGGAAAAGTGTCTTAACGCAATTGATTTATGGCCAAGACCTGAGGCTAAAGCAAAATCAGAAAACATAAGTAATATTGGCATTCCTTGGCTGTTGTCCAAATGAAATCTAAACGGTGAACGGCATTGAAGACTTAAACTGACGATTAAATTCGTATTGTCATAAGCTGACAGACCTTGCCACAAATAGTTGCATCTAGCATGTATAAATCCCAAGCTAAATAAAATTACGAAAAATTTGCATCGATAAATAAAGAAATGAATGCGCTATAAATCATGAATTCCTTCCTATACCCGTTTGTGAAGGCAATTCTTATGGCAAAGTGAATTATTTATAAGTTGCAAGTACAGCAGTGGACATATAAATAGCTACAGCTACTGTTGCATGCAACTAACTGTTGCAAAGTGGCAAATAGGGGGCAGCAAAACGTTCAACAATGATAATGTGAGTTTGATGTGATGCGTTAACACACACAATCACACACACACACACTTGCTACGTAGTGAATGCAAATATTTTTTTTCCATTTGCCCTGCAGTTAGAAACACACACACACACCTCCTTACACACCCACTCTTACCCTCGATAATTGAATTGTTTTGCAGCACTTTAGCAGCTCGTTAAATCTGTCAACATTGATCAATCATCCAGTTGAAAGGACTTTTCTGAGTAATGGAATACCTTGCCACCGAATGGGGGCCGAAAGGGGCTAAAAAAAGAGGAACTCTTTACCACCGAGTGACATTGAAAATAAGCTATGAATTTGCCACTATATGTTTACAGAAAGGGGTCGAAAAGGGGGTGGAGAGTAGGGGGGCAGGGCAGCAGAATGCTCTCGGCAGCAGCAAAGCCATAAAGCAAAACACAAAGTGAAAGCAATTTAGCAAAATGCACAAACACATTCACAGCAGCAACAGCAGCAAGAACAACCCGGCAACAATGAATGCTCTGGGCTACTTTGCCGACATTTGTTGTGCCATAAAAGTGCAACGGTAACTATATAAAATTAATTAACTACAACAAAACAATGAGCCAATCTGACACAGTCTCACAATGACTATGACAGCGCCGGCGGTGAAACAAAAAAAAAAACATAGACGTAGCAACAGGAAGTGGGGAGGAAGAGGGGCACATAGAGCAAAAAGAAAAGGGGGTGTCTAGAGGGGATGGTATTCCCAAGTCAGACGATTGCTACTTTGAAGTACTTGTGCTTATCATTCACGACGAGCCCAGCATGAAAATGAATGCGAGAACACAATGAATACAGCGAAGGAAACTTGTGGGCACACAGGCTGTAAAATACCCTACATTGGAGAAATAATACTATAAGAAAACTTTTTTATTTAATTAAACAATTTATATGTACTTTAATATTTTATATTTAAAAAAAAAATAAATAGTTATGCAAAGGCTGATTATACAAAATTAGTTCAGATTAAAAGTCTAATAGCTGAAGAGCTCTCTCATAAAAAATGGTTTCAATTTAGTTAAAAGTTAAGTATTTTGAAGCCACAAATTTGTTAACTACTGCTTCAAAAACTCAATTAAAAATTTGGTAGCAATTATTTTAGAATTTAATTATAGCTTAGCACTTAAAAATCAAACATGTTAATACCAATAATAATTTTATTTATTAGCTACAAAAAGTCAATTTATTTTTAAAAAAAAAATCACCAAAATTATAATAACATTTTAATTAGCTTTAATATGCATTTATCCAAGTCAGTTATTTTAAATTAGCTTAAAATTAAAAATACAACAAACTAAACATATTTTAAATTCTGTACTTTAGCTAAAGTTTTCCTAAATTGTTTCAAGAACTCATGACTCGCTATTTAACTAAAATGCTCTATTATGCTAAGGGGTTTATTTGTAAACGAAATCAAATCAAAACTGTGCATAATAAGCTTGTTATTTTTAACAAATTTGTAATCTTTGAAAGTGCATATTTGTTATGTGAAAACATTTGCAAATCTCCTTGAGTCTTTCGCACATTCACAACTATGGAAGATGAATATTTTGGCACATTCAACTCATTTATATGCTCGTTGCATGAATCTTGAATGAATCATGTTCATATGTGACTTATAACAAACTGCAGACACCTCACAATCAAACACAACTGAGAATTAAATTAATGGAATATACAAGTATTTATATATATATATTTTTTTTTGTTGTACCTTTTAAAAGAAATCAACTAATGACTGGCTGTCAGAAAGTTGAACTGACAGTTTGGACATGTTAATGCCAATGGGAAAATTTGTTGCATATTTAATGATAAAGCCAATATGCCCCAAATGTACGCTGGGGCGTATCATAATCAGGAAGCGCGACAGCAAACAGCAAACGGCGAAAAGAGTAGCAAACAAAAATGTTATAAATAAATAAAACAAGCAACGCGTTGGCTACTACAGCTGCTACACGGTGTTTGTATCATGCTTTGGCGTCTGCCCCAGATACCCTTGCCACTCCCGCAGCCACACCCCCCCAGCAGCACCCCCATTGCCCATGCTATGCAATTTTGGCAGCCTCTGCATTGGCAGCGAAGCGACGCGACGACCTGACAGCGCCCAAGCAGAGGAAGCAACTTGACTCAAGTGCATTGTCAAGGTACGGGCAACGAGCAGAGAAAACACACAGACAGATACACACAGATACAGATACAGCTACAGCTACAGATACCGCTGTATCTACAGAGTTGCATGCATAATTGCTGTAGTGAATTTCTAGCATATTTATTTATTTATTTGTATTTAGATAAACTGAATTGAGCTTTTCTTTTCTTGTAGCCCAAAGTACAAAATTCTCGAAATTCTTACAATGAGCACAATATATAAATATATGCACACACATATACATATATATACGAATCTACATATGTATGTGTAAGGCTAATCAATTGCGTAAGCTGCCTTCAAGCGCACAAATGTTACCTCGCATAACAATGAAGCATTTCCATTCATTTTCCTGTCTTTATAATAGGCATTTTCCATCTGCAAAGTGTATGAATGTGTGCCTGTATTCCTGTGTATCTGTGTGTGTGTGCTCTAATGCCTCATAATTCCCTTATTGAAATGAGTTTGGCTTACGAGTTGTTCTCGCTCCCTCTTAGATTCAGATACAGATACAAAAGTCGCATAGCAATGAAAAATGACAGGTAGTAGACAAAAGGGAACAACTGGAGGCTAAGAGAAGGAAAGACGGTGGACGGTAGCAAGGCGAACTTCTCAAACCCTCAGCAAAGCTGTCGAAAAAAGCAAACTCAATTTATGAAAACATTCATGCAGCAAAACACGCACACAAATTGCGTATACGCAGCGTGAGCCCATTTTGAATCAACATAAGCTTCAGGCACGCCCCCAACCGCCCACCACTCCATAGCCATAGCTCCGTAGCTATCACAAGCTATACATAAATAAGTGAATAAGTCTCACAGACTCGTCTGTTATGCTCCAACTTGAAAGGGAGATGGACACGGACTTTTTTTTTCATGTTGTGCTGTCCGACAGACAAAAAGGTAGAAAGGTAAATGGTAAACGCATTAGGTTAATTAGTCTTTGGCCAGATTAATCATTGATTATAATCGAAGAGGAACAGGAACAGGAACTGAATACTCACCGTTTAGAGCAACTGCAATGGCATTGAATGAAATCCTTTGCTTGAATTTATGGCTGACATTTTAAGAATATTTATTTGTTATTCCAACGAATTTCGCACTTTCGCTATTTTCTAGTGTCGTTTATAGCACGTAATTTGTTGTATATTGTTTGTTATTGTTGTAGCTTTGTTTGATTGTTGTTTTGCAAATTTGTTTGATTGTTTGTTTATTTTATTTTGGTTTTTGTTTGTTTGTTGCTTTCGTTTCGAGTCGATCACTTTTTTATTTAGTGGCGTGTTTAGCGCCAGTAACACATACAACTAAACACACACACACACTACACACTGCACACACACACATGCACGCACACACACGAGCTTCGAGGGTGTGAGAGGCACACAACACCAAACACACAGCACCAAACACTTAGCGCGCACAGACGCCGATCGACGATGAATTTAGACTGAGGCTCAGCAGCTGTAAATTCTATTTTGACAATTTTTGTTTTTGTTCCGCTTTTCTTTCTTTTTGCTGTGCTTTCGTGCGATTCTCATGGCTCTTCGTGTGTTTACTCTTCGCATATTGTTATTGAAAGTGTGTGTATTTAAATATATATATATTTGTATATATTTAAATATGTATTCCTCTTTAGATATATTATATTGGATTGTTCTTTGATCTTATCAATTCACAATTACTTTGCCACATTTTGAGCCACACACCAGTTGATAATCTCTTTACTGTTTGTGTGTGTGTGTGTGTGTGCGCGAGAGTGTGTGTGTTTATTACGCGACGTATACGTGATATATAGAATTTGTTAATGACGTCGCCAAGAGCGCGTCGCTTGTCTATCCAGCCAATGACGTCACCGTTTGTCACAGCTGTCACGCGCACAGTATACACTATTTTTAGTTGGCACGGCCGATGCCACAGCAGCAGCAGCAGCGGCGACAGCGGCAGCATCAGCAAAGCTGCTGCTAATTTTCGCAAGTGTTTTTCTTAGCGCTTTTCTTGGATCGACCGGTTCTGAAAATAGAAAAGCAAAGTAAAAAAATCAAGAAATTGCTCTGTAGATGTGTGAGTGTGTGTGTGTGTGTGTATTTGTTCGAAACTCATTGAAATGTTTGCGCGTACTCAATTTTAATATACGTAAATAAAACTGGCAACAGTTGCAACCGCAACAGCAGCAGCAGCGACGGTGGCAGCAGCAGCAGCAGCAACCGCAGCAGCTGATTACTCATACGTCCCGTCGGCGCTCAAATTAAATTGCATTAAAATTATAAATGGCATCACGCGCGTTCATTTCCAAAACACACAACATTTTCCATCGCCAGAAATGCGTGAGTGTCAAGACACCCGCGCAGATCAGGTGAATGCATCTTCACATATTTTTTTGAAGGCTTCGCTAGCCCAATTTCTAATTATTATTTATGAGGCCTGTCACCAGGGATATATAGTTATGCAGATATGTTTATGTTCAGCTCTGTATGATGACGACATGCAAATTCGCTGCGTGACACAACAACAACAACAACAAGAAAACAAAATTTGCAACTACTCAGCACGTTTCTGCCTCAGCAGCCACAACAGAACAGAAGCTGAACAGAAGTTGAACTCGGCATTTTAGACATGAATTCCTTTACGAGCATTTTGTTAAATTTTTCTAAATATAAATTACACATTATTTCAGCTAATAGAATTCAAAATATTTTATGCAAAGCATATGCGCAAACACAAACTTTTGCAGTCAATTTATGTGCCACTTTTCACTTTCCATAACATCTGTTGCTGCCCAATAACATGTTACTAACAGCTGTTTAACAGCTAAAAGTTGTGGAATACTTAATGTAGAATTTGGAATTCACTTCTTTAAAACTTTCGTCTTTCGTAAACCCATCCGTTGCACTATTTTGTATTAAACAGCACTTAAAGTGCTTCAATTTATGCAAATTTAATAACTTTAAGCTCCATAAAATTCCAAATATTGTAACTAGATTATATCTTCATTAACAATCCAATTTGCCAAGTTAAGCAAAAAGTTTCGGCTGAAAAAATGTGCCTTAAACTCAGATTATTTCTCAGATTAAACCACAAGATACAAAAGGAAAATAAAAACAAACTTTTGAGAGCGTAAAAACTCAACTAGAGCTGTCAACTCATGACTGCAAAAATGTTCAGTCATGAATTGCAAATAAAAACTTTTTCTAATTGCTTTTCCGCCTCCATCCCCAAGTAAAACAGGTAGATACTTTCGTATCTTTGTATCTTTTGCTCCCACCAAAAACACGGCACAATATTAATAATTGAATTATGAATTCACCTTTGATATAAAGTTGACTTTAATCGTATTAAATTAGACTAATGTTTTAACGACATCAGCGTGTTAGAATGTCATTCCCCTCGGTGGATTGGGATTGTAGGGCGATGGTCGGGGCGGCGACGGCAGTATAGGTGTCCGCGGTGTGGCCGTGGTTAAGGCCAGGCCAAGTGATAGCAGCAACAGTGGCAGCCACAAAACTCTACCCACATTGAATTGCATCTTTAGACTGAAGGGCTGATGAAACTTGATTGATGGCAAAGCGGTAAATCCGTCTCGCTTTTATTTGCTAAGCCTGCATGCTTATCAGCTGAGACGGGAATGCTTTGTCTGTGTGGCTGATAAGACAGACAAATGTCGACGGCTGCTAAACAAAAGCTGATAACTGATGCTGAGACGTTGGGATTCACAGCAGGGACAAAACCGCGAAACCAACAAGAAAATATTTAAAGAAAAATGTGTGGGGGAATTTTTAAGTTAGCTAGAAGGTCATCAACACACTTGCTACTGTGTCACCAAGTCACTGTGCCTCCATCCCAATGTGCCACCGTGCCACTGTGCCACCGCTTGCAGCCACTACCGTCTGCCTAGTCAGCCACTTTATGTTGTTTTTGCATTGCAAATTACGAACAACAAACGACGTCATTCAAAAGGCAACGTCAACGTGCGTCAACACAACGCCACGGCACGCCACACCATGCCACGCCCACATTAGCAGCCCCCTTGCCCTTGTGCCGCTTCTGTTGCAGCCACTGGAAAGTTGTTTCCACCGATAATGCCCCTTTGGCTCTATTAAAGCACTTTGTTAGTTTTTGCACAGCTTCAGTTACAACCAAAGTGGGGACAAACAAGGGAAACATGTACACTGCCACAAAAAGTGGGTAATGAAAGTTCAAATTAGTGCCCAGCATAACTGGGGATTTAAGAGCCAATTTGTTGAAAATTACATTAAAAATTGATACATTTTCCAGACCTTAAAAGGCGAAAGATTTATATAACTACAATTCGTAATCTCTACAACTCCTTTGAGTTAGATTTATTTCTTAGCTTTTACTGTTGCTGAAATGCTTCTAGCTGCTTTTATGTATTAAATTACAAGTGCCTTTATTTTTTTTTAGAGTGCTTGCTGGCATCTTTGGTAGTGACAGCCCTTCAGTTTTGCGCCCTCTTAAAAGACCAACTGAAATTTAAAGCGATTTTCCCATGCACTTTACCACTTTGCGGTTAGTTTTCGCTTGCTGATAACGCAGTGAGCTGGGAAGGGGGAGCGGGAGGGGGTGTGATAAGTGCAATGTGGCATGCCTCATTAAGCTAAACAAACTGTTACCCCAAATGCTCTCGCTATGTGAAAATCAATAAGATGATGGAAATGAATTTATGGGCTAATCAAATATACAAAGCATACATCAAGTGAGTCTACATAAATCCCCAAATGGCTCAAAGCCGCAAGATCAACCAGCTAGCAATAACAATAGCAAAAACTTTAAAAGCGAAAATTCAACAACAAAAAGAGAAAACAAAATGTTGGAGGGAAGAGAAAACCGAATCTTTTATGCAGCTAAACAAAAAGCGTAATGTTTACTTAACAATCGATATAGCCGATGCTCCTGTGTTGGCCAAAATGTGTTGGCCATTGCTTCCTATAACCATAAATCAAAACAAATGTGTTAGCCATTCCCAAAAATAAAAAAAATATATTCGAAATACATTAATCGATTTTCATTGCTAACGCATAAAAAAATACATTGGCTATTGTTTACACACCAACTGTGGAGATAAACAATTGCCCCACAAAAATTATAAACAAAAGAAAATGCAAATAATACTATAGACTGTATAGAGAGTTCGATATCAAGACCCCATATGAACATTTATCTATTTGGCAATTCGTCAATATACACACAAAAAGATCTAGTTGTACATAAATATGCTTGCGTCATTTTCTCAGTCTTACATAACTACAAATGTTATATAAATAATAGGCTTAGCTGTGGCGCAAGTTACTACGAGGCGGGAAAAAGCGGGAAAAACCAAGGCTGCTGCACTTACTTCCCAAAAATTCCTTGACATTTTTCTTCAGCTTGGCATTTTCCTCATTGCTGTGGCTGACATTTTGAATTATTTGCTGTAAATTCGTGTTGTTGTTTTTGTTGTTGTCAGGACCTATCCCGAGGCTAACGACCCGTAGCAAAGCAAACAATTCAGTTGGAAAAGCCCCCTCCCTCTCGCTTTGCCCTTTTTCTACCCTCTCATAGTCAAGATTTTTCAAATCAGCGCCAGTGAAAAGTGGAAATTTTTGTGATAAGCAGAAACGAACGCCAATTCAATTGAGACATAAAAAATAAAACGATTCCCGTTTGAATTTAATAGCAACAGAATAAAACTCCAACTTAAATGTGAGTGTATATGATAATGAATCCATTCATAGCTGTATGCTATTTGATTTAATAGAAGCCGACTTAATTATTCACGCATAATATTTCATATGACAATTGCTATTCAAAATAATGTAAATTTAAATGATTTTATTCAATGGAATCAAAACAATAGAAAGCAAAATTATGAGCCTCTTTAATGCAATGTATAATAACTGATTTAAGCTAGAAATCCAATTAAATTATTTCAAGCTTGTGACACAAAAAAAAAAAAGATTATTTATTTACGCTAATTAAGAAGTTGTCAAATAAAATTAATAAACTTTTACAAACATTTAAAATTAACAAATAAGTTTAACGAATAATTTTATATATTTTAAATATATTTAATGAACACCCTGGCGTATACGCAATAAATCGTTCACACTTATTGTATTAAAAACACTAGCGAATATTATTTTCCTTTATTTTAAATCATTTCGATTAAAGCACATACGTATACTTAATTTATTTTTTAATATCCCTATTGAATGCATAATGAATTGCACAATTTGTCAATGAAACTCATAAATTTCGCTCTATTCAAATGATGCTATAATAATGCCAATCAATTATTTAATGCTTTTGCTTTCGCTCTGACAGCTTTCACTGAGTTATATTGATATATGACTACTTATAAGCTTAAGGAAAGCAACAAAAACTTAGTGTACTGTTGGTTCGTGGAGTTAAAATCAAATTAAGAGTGAGCGCTGCACGTGCAACACTCATGCATAAACATGTATACATGCGGCGTATGTCTGTGTGTGTGTTTGTGTGTGTGCGTGTGTGTGTAGATGCCACAAGGTGCTTCAAATGCCAACTCTCCAGTGGCATAAAACTAATTTACAAGTTTTTGGCGCTTGCAAACGAGTTTGAAATTTGAGCGTCAGTTAGAAAGATGTGAGTGGAATACTTTATACACAAACACACACCCTCTATATATATATATATATTTGTGTGTGTGTGTCTGCATATTTAAAGAGTATTTATAGAGTATATAGTCAGCGAAGTCAGACCAATAAAAATGCCAGAGAATTGTGAATAAATAGGCAGCCCAAACAAAGGCTGGCATAAATATGCATTTTTCTACATTGCGTTCATAAATAAATTCGGTGGGAAAATCATTTGGCTTTGACGGAGGGAAAAGGAAAAAAGGAATAGCTGAAGACTGACTAGAGACAAGAGTCATTTACTGCTGTTGTTGCTGCTCCTGCTGCTGCTGTGTAACGGAAAGGCAACACCAAGTTCATTAGGTATGTATGGGAAGTCTAGTCCGGGGAAAAGGTGCTTAATGCCATGCTCCAAAATGGCTGCCATAAATGTGCCAGCTCATTTGAGGGGTGGTCTGGGTGGTCTAGGTGGTCTGTCAGGTTTGAGGGTTGTGGCAGTGCCTCTAATGTTATACAGACAAGATGAAGCACTTAAGAATGCGTTGTGCCATGTCAGCGATAGGATCTTCCCAACTCCCCATAGTGTACCCCTCCCGCATGTGTATCTAATATCAAATGCTTGTCTGGACGGACAGGTGATAATGAACACACTTAGCTGGCAGGTAGCCTGCAGGAGCAGCTCTGCTCTCCCTCAAACCGACTTGCGACTTCCAACTGCTGTCCTGGAATTACACACATGCTGCCATTTAAGCAGTTAATGGTGTGTTTAAAGCTAATTGCCGTTGCCAACTGTTGGTTCTTTTGGCCTCAACAAAGCAGCTACAAAAGCCTCATCTGCTTGTTTATTAACTTTGCAATTTATTTTATGAACTTTTTGTGTCGCCTCTGCTTACCACAAGCAATGCAAAATATGCTGAATAATACATGGCAATGTTTTATTGTGGTTTTTCAGCCTGTTTTTCATACCCTACAATTGGCATATGGGCAACAAACAAAAACTCCACATTTATTTGTCATTGAAGTGAAATTAAATTAAAACTTAATTCGTTTAAATCAAACAATTTAATTGATTTATTTTTCATAGTTTCATTTATAAATTGATAAACAATTTCCAAAACTTAATTTATGCAATCCTTTGTCAATTTATCACCAATTTTGTACATTTTTTTAATTAATGGCAACTCAATTGTGCTAGCTCAACCGCTGTAATATTTTATTTATTTAGTTTAAAGACTTTAAAAACTATTGGCTGCATTTTAAACTATTTTGTCCTGCTTTAAAGTATGCAAAACATTTGCTACAGGATGTCTTATAGTCTATGCACTTTTTCTGCCATAATTTCTGACCTTTGTTTTATGCAACCAGTGGGAATATCTCATTTGCTTGGACCCTGTTGTCATAGCGGCTGTGAAAATGTTATTGTTTGTGTGCAAAATGAGGCTGGAGACCAGAAAAAAGAGACTGACAGCGGCAGTGGCAGCAGCTAACGTCATGGCCATCAGTTGAAGCTCATGCTCACCTGACAGTTAATCAGCACACACACAAAATTTGCCCTACAGCCCACACACACACACATACCTACACACATAAGCTACAAAATGCTGTTTCAACATTTGCTTTCTTCTCTTTGGTTGGGCACTAAAAAATTAGTTTTCCTTTATTGAGCCGCCAGTGATTGCCAGAGCGAACGTGCTGCCAATTTTGGCAGGCAACGTGCAGCTGAAAGCCAGAAGGTTGCATACAAATTCCAAAAAACCCAAAGAAGAAAAGGAATCCCAGCTTTTGTTGAACAGTGTTTGACAGCGGGCTTTGTGTGCGCTCAGTGCTGTGTGTTGTCTGGACAACACGTTGCGTATACGCAACGCAAATCTAATTAAATTCCATGCAGCTGTACAAGCAGACACTTGTTGGCTTATTTACAGTCACCAAGAGCAATTGCTTATGCGGTGGCCTGCGGTGTAGTTCAAGAGCGTACATTGATTGGCATCTTGTGAGATCAGCAGCAGATTGATGTGATGTTTGCCGGCTATTTGGGGAATAATGTGAAAATGGCAGCTGTGCTTAAATGCTTAACAAGGCTATAGGGCTATAAGGCTGCTGGCCATTGCGGTCATTGTTTTGTTCCCACACCCCAAGAAAGTGCCCCATTGGCGCTTTTTTAGAAAGGTGGGCGCGGTTGTCGTTATTAGCATGCCATCAGAGCAATGGAGACGACGACAATGGGGACGAGACGTACAATTTATGCAAAACGTGCTCAAGTGGCCCACATCGCGTGAGTGGCGCCAACTAACGCGTTTGGGCCAACTTTTACCCAAACCAACAGCACCACTAACGGCTCATTATCAGCAAGCATGAAAGAAATGTCTAAATTATATATATATAACATATATTTTTGTTGCTCCGCTATATGTTATTTGGCCAGGAATATTTGGCATTGCTTTAAAGGTTTCCCAGAAGTACTTTGAGTTTCAATGCCAAGAGTCGAAATAAATGTTAAGGTCAACAAACAAGTCTCAAATATTCACTTTTTGTAATTGGATGCTGTCGTCTGTGACTGTGACTCTGACTCTGACTGTGCATACCTTTAGATGCTGTCACACACACAAGTATACACACACACACACCTACAGCTATTGTGGCACTCTGCAATCCGCGCCAGGGGCAAAGAAAAAGAATGAAATAAAGCTATAGGCGTGTGTATCGACTGTTAAAGACCTCTTAATCTGTCTGTAGTAAACTTTTAGATGTTTTTTTTTAATTACTTAGTTAAGGTTGTTGGACATTTCAAATATTACTTTATTTATTGAGTGTGAGTTTAGTTCAAAAAGCTTTTTAAATGCAACAAATACAAAGTACTGATGTTCCACAGATTGGACCGTTGGGAGGTATGTGAAACAGCTGTCCAACTCAAACTAAACTTGGTCAGGTGTAATAAAAATTCGCAGCCCATATTATGGTTTCCTCTAAGACATCTAAAACAACAAAATTATCGTACTATTTTAATTTTAATTTTAATATTTAGTGCCTGTGACATAAATTTGAAATACGCCAGCTAAATGTAACATATAAACCGAGTTTCATTTCAAATTTGGTAGCTCTAGCTTTTATTGGCTCTGAGTTGCAGGTGCTTAAACAGAGCAACACCACTTAATCGATCAGAAATACTTGATGATCATACATAATTTATAACTTCTCCCACTTCTACCACTGCACACTATGCACACTTCTTTCTAATAAACCCATTATACCTCTGTAGTGTATCTGAGTACGGGGTCTTGAAAAAAAGGAAAAGCAAAAGCAAAAAAGGAAAAACAAGTTCGTAAAAAGCAAAACTCAAATTGTATGTGTGCATGTTGTTCAGTTGCCACCGCACCCAATTCGTGTTGTTGTCATAAAGTCCGCGTGTGGGGGGTTCCATGGTGTTCCAGGGTGTTGTGTTCAGTTCTGTTGTGTTGTTTGTTATGCTCCTTTATTCTTCTCAGCATTGGAGCGCATTGTATTCTGTTTGTTTTATAGTTATTGCTTTTGTTTCGCCTTCAACAGTGCCAATCCCCTCTCAATCCCCTCTCAAGACCCCCCTTTATCGCAATTTTATGCACATTTAATCTTATGACAGACAAAATGTTGTAAAATTGTTTATGGCACTTTGTGACATGGTCAGTTTTTATAAATTTCACAGTAACTAAAACATTTATGCGCACATGTGCTTCTCATCCAACACCCAGCACCCAGCAACAAAACAGGATTCAAAGGAAACTGTCAGGTGATCAGGTAAATATCTGTCATAATGCTTAGTTAACTTTGAGCTGAACTGAGCTGACAACACTATGCGGTAAGACGTCGAGAGCAGCTGAGTACTTTACGTGTTCAAATTCTGCTTTTATTTTCTTTTTGGTATTTCAATTTTAAAGTTTTTATCAGAGTAGTTAAGTTAAGATGCAACTCTATAGAAATTCTTAAATAATTTTTTTTTAGTTTTATTAAAAGATTCCTTCATTTTTGCTTACATTTTTCTTGCAACTTTTATTCAGTCGACTTTTCTTTATCATTTACATTCGTTTTTAAATTCGCCTTACAATTTCTTAGCTTCTTTAAATAATATTTCTTTAACAAATGCACACTAGCGTCAATTAAACTGTTTGGAATATTTATAGATAATTTTTTTTCTCATGTTTCAAAACGGAACATCTTTTTTATTTTCAAAGGAAAAACTTTATTTAATATGTGTCTTTGTTAAATTAATAGCTTAGTTTGTTTGAATACAGAATTGTGAAACTTTCGATTAAAAACATAAATTTTTAGTCAATTTCCCAATCAAGAATTTCTATACTTTATTAAGCAAATCATTTTGTTGTGCTCATAAAATATAAAGTACAAAATAATTCTGATTATTTCTATCTACACTTAAAATCTTAAACACCTTAAGTGGAAAGTTCTAGTTAAAACTCAATGTACACTCACATATTCGTTAATTAAAAAGCTAGTTTTCTATCGTGGACACTGAAAACATTTGCTCTGCTTATTTCCTTCACACATAGCTGATTTCAGTGTGTGTTTTTGTCACATTAATATTAATTTTTTGAGTCTCGAAGAATGCAAACTACTTTAAAGCAGTTTGTTCGCAGCTATTTTTAGTGTCCCTTCCCCTTGAAAAAAAAATGCTCAAATGCGTACAGCAAAAAGTTGAAGTACAAAAAGAAAAAAAAAACAGAAAAAAATAAATATATGTTAAAATTTCGAAGATCAAATAATTTTTTGACATAAGCAATTTCAAGTTGAAAGTAAGAAAAAAAAAAAAAATTGAAACTGTGCGAAAAATGTAGTTAATTATTTGATTCGCAAGTGAAATGTTTATGAACTCACCTGATGAAACAGTTTAGTGTTGGCTGACAACCTGTTGGTTGCAGTAGCTGATAGCTGATTGTTGTTGTTGCTGTTGTTGTTGTTGTTGCCGTTGTCAGCTGTTGTTATGTATATGAATATTGGCAGACAATACAAGAATCCACTCAAAACCGTTGGCACGCTATTTGGTTTTCATGTCAGCGCAGTGTCCAGTTCAATTTTATTTCGATTTTAATCGAAATATATATTTATTTTATCTTTTTTTTCGTTGGTTTTTGGCCAAGCTGTCTGCTCATTTAGCCGATGAATGCCGATGCTCTTTTCAGACTCATCGTAAATATATATATATCTATATCTATATATATGTACATATATGCGTATGCGATGTTTATTCGTATAAATTTGAAAATTATTATTAGTTATTTGTTGTTTGCTTTACGCTTTGTGCTTTGCGCTTTTTGGTCTGCAGACACATTTCATTTCATTTTGTTCTATTTACTCATTTATCTACGTGCTTCATCTATTAAAATCTTCTATATTCCAATTTCTTTTTTTTTTTTTTTATATTATTATTTTATTGTGTGTGCTTCTTTAGTTGGCTTTGCTGCTTTCTGTCTGTTCGGGGTGAAAATTGAAATAAGTTTTCTTGTCGAAAAGTCAAGCGCCTTCGATTTTAATGCGTTAATTTATGACTGGAATTTGTTGCCAGTTAGCTCTAGATTTATAAACATGTACGTGTAGTATCTATTCAGCTGTAGTATTACCGTATATAAATATAGATTAAGTGTAAGTAGTACTTCTCCAAAAATAGTGTGTTTTTTTCTTAGGTTTCCTGTTATCAATTTGGTCTGCAGTTAAGTTTAGTAACGAGCTAGAGTTTTAGGTTTAAGTTTAGGTTGATTTAAGTTCCAGTTTTCAGTTGCCAGTTTACAAAATTCGTTGCGCTTGTCATTTATAGGTGTGTATGTAGCCGAAAAAATATATGCTTCATATTCATATTCATTTTTGTTTAGGTTAGAAAAACGTGAACGTGAAAGTTAACGTAACTCATTATAGCCACTTTGAAACCGAGCACACACACGGCACGACACTAACAACGGGGCTCAAATTGCTTGATTGCATTAATTATTCAGCTCGAAAGGTAGTATGATTATTTCTGTATATATATATATATATATCGTATATCGTATTTAGTAAAGGGTATATATATATATGTATTTATGGTGGGGTCACGGAAGGCGTGTCAAACTTCACAAACGAATCGTTAACGCTACGCGCGCGATAATAAAATTCTAGAGCATACTTTCTAGCAATGCTGCACTTTTTGATACGCATCTACACATTGCACTTGTTAAACTCGAGCACACACAACACTCACACACGCTCACTCACACACACGCACACTCACACACCGCCACCGACACGGACACGGACACCGAGTGTTGTAAGGTACTTGTTGTTTCAGCGGCAAAAAAGAGCTGCCTTTAGGCCAATGTCTAGTCCTCTGGTCTTATTGTGTTTATGCCGTGTCGCCCTTGCGGCCAACATCACGTCCAGCTAACGACTGAGACAACGCTGCGTATACGCAACAACGTTGACTGACAAACATGCCTATTTTCGGAGTAACTGTAAAGCGCCTGCGCGGTGAGAACACAACAGAAAATAAATAAAAATAAAGAGCGTGTTGCCAAACAGAATCAAGCAAGTGGTTTGCATTTGGGCCAATGGCCCAAAGCGACTTCAAGCATGCTTCAGTCAAACACTAAGCAATTGTTTCATAAATTAACAAAGAAACACAGGCAGACAAACACACACGCTCACACACACGCACACACACACAAACGTAATCAATAATCAGCAGCTAATTTGTTGCAGCCAAGCGGCATTTAATTACCTAGCAACATGCGGTGGTGCAGTGGTGCGAGTGGTGCCACAACACAGCAGCGAATCAATTGACTGCCTGTGGTGATATCTGCCATTTGCTGTCATGCAGCTACACATAATGAAATATATATATTCTATATACCAATATATATTCCTATGATAACAATGCACATTGCTTAAGCAGCGTCTTCTGCTGATGCTTGGATCTCAACTCATTTCGATGAGAAAATCGATGCAATCGAAGGGGAGCAAAAGGAAGTAACAACATCCGTTGTTAGTCTTGGTCTTTTTGGTACTTTTGCCTCACTGGCGATTATCTTGGTTGCTTGGGTAAAGTGAGCGAAACTTTTTAATTAAAATTCACACGCAATATGTTGCGCATACGCAACGTTGTACATTCATTCATTCAAGTTGAGCTAAGCTCGAAGCTCCTTGAAGCTCATTAGCGTTCAAATTGTGCGCGTATCATGTAATTTAGATTAAATGCAAATTGAAAATGTAAAGCGATTGTGGTTTTTTTGGTTTCAACTTATTTTACCTGTCTACCTTAGTTACCATACTGTCTCCCCATCTCTCTCCTCCTCTCTCTCTCTCTCTCTCCGGCTGTCTGTTCATTTTTCGCGCGCTGCCTGTAAAAGTTTTGTCACCTAGATTCACGCCCAGTGACCAAACAATTTAGAAACTCAACTCAAGCGTTGCAGCTTAGTTTATGTTAAGTCAAACACTGACATTAACCTCTAACTTGGCATTAGCAAACTTGTTAAAATACCTTGCGATTAAATTATTAGCAACAAAGATTTCCACATTGTTGTTGGCCAAAGACAGTAGCCAGTAGCCAGTACACAGTAGCCCGCAGATCCAACAGCTTTTATAAATATTAATAAAGTCAAAGTGTCCAGCAAAATGTATCCACTTGACACGCTGCCGCTACTACACCTGCTTTTACAGGTACACAAGCAGTACGCGTAGTAAATTCATCAAGTAAATGGAGTTTGCACAGGTAAACTGCAAAATTGCTTTATTTAGTGCGCTCTTTAAGTTCTTGTAGAGGGAAGAAAACAACAGTTTATGTAGAGTGCAAAGATAAGACTTGATTCGCTATGTATACATATTTATAAGCAGCTTAAGGCATTTGGAATATATAGGAATTAAGTCATGATTTGCTTTAAATTAATTGAATAAACTTAAGTTCATTAGAGTGTACAGAAACTGAACTATTGAATTAAGAAAGCTCATGAGGGGTAAGACTGCAGTTTAAAGCTTGAATAAATGTATAATAAAGTTAATAGAATTATAAAAATTAAAAACTGAATATTTGTCAAAGTCTATTTTATGTATGTGAAGTAAAAAACATTTTAAAATAGACAAAAGTAATAATTATACAATTTTTACTTTTAAACTAATATACAATTTTTTTTAGCTTTAGTTTAAATCACTAAAATATATATAGAAATTATATAGATAAAATTTGAAGCGATTAAACTTTAGTTTTTCCAAGAAAACATGTTAATTGTCCAAGTCTTTCTTTAAATACATAAAATACAAAAAAAAAAAAATGAACTGCTTTGCTTATTTTACACATTTTTACAGCTACAAATTTATTTTTAATTTTTATATTTATTAAATATTTTTCTGTAGCTTTAGCCTAAGTCTTTCTCTCTCTGAAAAGCTCTACATGCCTATTGAAATTTGTTGCTATTTTCCAGTTTATACAATATGGTCATCAAGGTTTATGGCCAAATCGTTTGCCCCAAGCTGACCTAAACACTTAACACTGAGCGTTTAAATAATTGAAGACTTGAGATTTCCATGTGAAACGCAACTTGAGCACAAAGAATAAAAGTTTCGATTGCTTCAAGGGAGTAATACAAACATGAACATGGTTTGGTTATAGATTTTCCATACGGGCCAAGAAGCAACCCATTTTGGCCACATAATTATCTATTAATTGGGCGGCGTGAGTAAGTCAAAGTACCAAAGTGGCAGGAAAAAGTCAGTTAACGTAAATTTGTGGCACGTATTGGCAGTTGGAAAGTGCAGGCATGGCCATTATGGCTAACTAAATGAATTGCATGCTCGATAATTGGCCAAAACTGCACCGTTGGCCACTTCAAAAGAAACGAACAACTTTTAACAGCTAAGAGCATTTCATGCTTTTGGGCACACTTTAGCAATGCCAATGTTTAATTAAGGAACCAATTAGTGTTGCCAACGCCAACAGCAGAAGTAGAAAGCAGAATAGCAGCGGGTGACAGACTGAGAGAATTATATGGCACGTGTAATTTTTAAGCATTTTCTGATGAGTTATGAAAAGCGTTAAGACCATCAATTAAAGCGCCATTAGCTGGCGCCACCTTGTCAGCCAGGCCAAGACTGAGAGCGAGCGAGAGAGGGATTATCTCTATGGCATTGTCAATCAGTCAGTCAAACAGTCAATCAGTCAGTCAAGCATTTGTTATTAGTGGCATTAAGGCATACAACAATTAGGATTTATTTTTGGGGTAACGCTGGCGACACATTATCGATCCGTTTAGGCCATATTCTACTTAGCCAAACTCTAATTGCGGCCATTTATGCTGCGTTTCATACCCGTTTCACACAGCCAACACTTCAGACCAAGCCATTTGACTTGTTAAGCCGTGTTAGATATATAAATGTATATATTGATTTTGGCCTGGCTCAAAACAAACACAGTCACAACACACACTGAAAGCTCGCAAAAGGCAACAACAACATCGAGTCAAGTCAAGAGTCGGTAAATGTGAATGACAATTTCAATTTAACAATTTGCATGCTAATGTTATGCGGCAAACTTCCATTCAACTGCCTCCATTTAACTGTCGACACACTAAACCACACACCACACCTCCCTCTCCTCTACTCTCCCACACACTCGCACACATTCACACACACGTGGCAGCCTCACTCGTGTCTGTGTTTGTTTGAATAATGTGTTGCCTTTTGGCCATTTTATGAGCCATCTAAATATCAGCTTTGAATAAAGCTTATTCATACCCAAATTATGCTGTTTATTAATTAAATTATAAATTAATATCTGTACAAAATGGTATCCTGTTAATTACATAAAAATTTCTGCACAGTAGCTAAAATATTTTAGTAGTTGTTGATGTAAAATTATTTAAATTATTTAAAACTAAGAAAATAATAATTTTTTATTTTAATAAATTATTTTAATCAAATCATTTTTGAAATTTAGTTTAAAAAATGTTAAATAAATGTACTAAAATGTATAAGACAGAAAAGTTGATTATTTTTGTTTGAACACAATGAGAGCAGAGTCAGAAAACGTCGGCATCTTATCACGGTTACCGGAAGAAGAGAAGGAATCAAGCCAGGCTTCTCCTAATATCAGCAGGTTCTGAGCAATACTTAATCGATACTTATCCTAGACGATACTACTTAATCGATACTTAAAATTACTTGCTTAATGATATATCGGCAGTCAACTAACCTTATATATCGATATTATCGATATTCACATATTTAAAATATCTTACAAAAATATATTTTATTATTTAGTTTTAATAAAAAAAAAAAAACACTTTTTTATATTTAGACATTTTTGTATATTTAAAAGTTCAAATCTAATTTGTAAATAATTCAATTGTGTTAAAGGAATTGTAGAATTTAATAATTAATTTTTATAAGTTTTTACAAACCAATTATAAACTCTATTAAATTAAGTTATAATTTGAATTGCTTTTAATGAATTAAATTTTCGAAATTTCAATTGTTATAACATAATCAGTTACAATGAATTTTTAAATAAATGAAATTAAATATTATAAATTAAAAAGGACACGCTTTGTTTATTTTAAGCTGTTCATCAAACCCCTTGCTGTAAACTTTCCAGAGTATGAGCTGTGCATAAATTTGTCTGACCCAAAATGAAAAGTCGGTTAATTATTATAATGTGCACGTTTTTGGCAACAAACCGGTTCAACCCCTTCAAGTCCAGCAAAATAGGAGCCTCTTGCTTAATCCTGTAAGTTTGTATAAAGTTTTAGTCTGTTTTGTTTTCGATTAGCCAGGGCTGGAGTATACTTACCCGTGTCCTTTGTTACAAATTCATTAAATTACAAAATTATTAGCGAGCATCCAAGTCAAAGCCCACGGCGATGTTCAGAAAATAATTAGGTTTTCCAGCAATCTGTGTACTAACTTGGCTGAAACGAATATATCGAATTTGTTTGGACTTTAGTTCAGCCACGGATGCTCAAGACACTGAGCGGCAGTGGGTCGCTTATCCGGATCGAGTTCCAGTAAGTATTCCAGAAAAGCAGCGAAAGTCTTGGCATCATCGGGTGACCAGCGATAGGTGTCTAGTAGCACATTTCTGATGCTATCGCGATGATCAGACATATTAAGCATCTGTCCGTAATCATCAAATATTAGTCCTGATTTCTTGCCCTTCATAATGAGATGTAACGGTATATAGCGCAAGTGTTCGATAATCGACGCCACGTGAAACTCATCACGATTTGATACATTTTCCTCAGGCAATCCAAAAAGATACTTTCCAGTGGCCAACTCAAAGCTCACACAAGCCACACTCCAGATATCTGCAGAGGTCGAGTAGCCGATATCCAATATGGCCTCAATGCAGCGATAGGCTGGCGTCTGTATCTCCGAATTCAAGGGACGTCCCACATAGCAGGAATTGCCCAAGTCGGCTATCTTAACACGTAAATCCTCCAGCGAACCATTTCCTATGGAGTACAGCACATTCTCCGGTTTGATGTCTGTGTGTATGATGTTATAACTGTGCACATAATCCATTCCCATTAACATCTGACGTGTTATGTTCTTGACTATGCTCAGTGGCAGACTATCGTGCTCCGATTTTTTGAGCAGATCCAGCAGTGTGCCATCCAGCAGCTCCATCACCATGCAAGGAGCAGGGCCCACGGATGTTTCCATGTCAAAACTATGGTAAATTTTTATAACATGTTCTTTTCTGGGATCTGGCTGTCTATTGCTATGTAAATCAGTTAACATTTGTATTTCCCTGGCCACCATGTCCAAATTATTCTTATTCTCTCTGGGGATTTTAACAACCACCTCGCGTTTGCTGTCCAAATCCCAGCAGCGGAGCACAGTGGACAATATGCCATCATAAAGCTGAACCATCACAAAGTAGCGATCTGCAAATATATTCAAATATTAAATAAAATGTTTAAAATAATTTAATTACATTAAATTTACCATTTAGCAAATCACCGTTTTCTATTTTTGAGGGCACAAAGTCCTTATCGACTTGGCAATTTATTTCCGAATCTGAATTGAACCTTTTATCAGCTGAATTTTGATTCAAATCTATGTCAAAAATGTCCCAATCATGACAAGCTTCCATTTCTGTTTCATTTTGTGTGTTCGGTGGCTCATTAGACACTGGATTTATGGCCATTTTTGGAGACTGAATAGCAAGTTCTTGCTCTGCAATTTGCAAGTAATGTTCTTCATCTATATTGATTGGCTCATTTGGCATCTTGAAGCTAGTATTATTGATGAAATCATCGCTATTTAAATAAAATTTGGATATTACTGAAGAGGCCCAGCTCTGATCATCTTGTGGTTTAACGGAAGTGTCTGCTGACTCATGGGGCAATTTATCCAGCCAGTTATTGTTGATCAAACCCATTTCAGATGGTTGAGAAACAACAGAAGTCTCACAATTATCTGATGTATCCGGTGGTTTGTTTACCATTTCAAGAATTAGATCTTGGAAAGTTATGGTCTTATTAGCCATATCATTTGGAAAATTAGTTATGCTGTCAACATTCATTGAAGATTCTCCTTGAGAAACAACAGTCTCACAATTATCTGAAGTATCCACTGGATTGTTTACCATTTCCAGAATTGGATCCTTTTGGAAAGTTATGATGTTATTAGCCATATCATTTGGCAAATTAGTTATGCTGTCAACATTCATTGAAGATTCTCCTTGAGAAACAACAGAAGTCTCACAATTATCTGATGTATCCACTGGATTGTTTACCATTTCTAGAACTAGATCTTGTTCAAAAGTTATGGTCTTATTAGCCATATCATTTGGAAAATTAGTTATGCTGTCAACATTCATTGAAGATTCTCCTTGAGAAACAACAGAAGTCTCACAATTATCTGATGTATCCACTGGATTGTTTACCATTTCCAGAATTGGATCCTTTTGGAAAGTTGTGATGTTATTAGCCATATCATTTGGCAAATTAGTTATGCTGTCAACATTCATTGAAGATTCTCCTTGAGAAACAACAGAAGTCTCACAATTATCTGATGTATCGACTGGATTGTTTACCATTTCCAGAATAGGATCCTTTTGGAAAGTTGTGATGTTATTAGCCATATCATTTGGCAAATTAGTTATGCTGTCAACATTCATAAAAGTTTCTCCTTGAGAAACAACAGAAGTCTCACAATTATCTGATGTATCCACTGGATTGTTTACCATTTCCAGAATTGGATCCTTTTGGAAAGTTATGATGTTATTAGCCATATCATTTGGCAAATTAGTTATGCTGTTAACATACATAAAAGTTTTTCCTTGAGAAACAACAGAAGTCTCACAATTATCTGATGTATCCACTGGATTGTTTACCATTTCTAGAACTAGATCTTTTTCAAAAGTTATGATCTCATTAGCCATATCATTTGGCAAATTAGTTATGCTGTCAACATTCATTGAAGTATCGCCTTCAGTTTCGTTGTTCTGATCCATTGGCGTATCTTCCTTGGTTAGGTTAGAATCTACCTGCATTTTCTCTGGTTTGTCTTTCATCTTAGTTGGTTTTGAGTCCACGTTATTATTGCCTAGAATTCCTTTTTTTTCTTGCATCTTCTTGGGCTTATTTCCCAGCATTAAGTCCAAAGTTTCAAAGCTGAAATCGTCTTTGGAATGCACGTTCATATAACAAGGTTTTATAACGCTTTTTATGGGAACCTCGCACTTTGCCTGCATGTCCCAGCTGAGCCAACAATTGGCCTTTTCTAGTTTTTTCAGCACAAAATACCTGTCTGTATCAGAATTTTAGTAACTACTTACTTAAAATTAAATCAATCATGCATTACCTTCGAGAAGTTTCCCCAGTGGCTGTACGTTAGGCACCCAATGTAGCTCCACGGGCTTTAACTGCTTCTTACATATTTTGGGCTTCTGCTGTTGCTTGATTTCAGTTGATGCAGCTTTTTTAAAGCTACCAGAATTATTCTTTCCACGCAATTTATTTTTAATCTTCATGATTATTTAATTTATTTTTTCCTACACACGTGTTTGACAACCGAATATAACCAATGAACTCTAAATTAATTTTCTCACACTCCAGTACTGGTTAACGCCAAACAAACAGTGCTGAAAGTTACGCAAACTGCTGTCATAAAGTTATCAGTTGTCGACAAAGTTGGCGACAGATGTGGCAAGCAGTCAAGATTCAAACTACTGTAATTGCAGCACATGCAACAACTGAACAAGGAATTTGCCACATTTTCACATCACCACTACTCAAAAGTTAAATCATGACGAATGTGGCATACACATCGTTCTGGCCACATACTCCGTTTGGCGCCTTCTTGTCTTGTTAGGGCACTGTCTCCTTGGGGCACGTGCCTTTTTAAACACTACACTTATCAAAAGGTATATGAGTCCAGTATACCCTAACTATCGCTGGGTACAAGGACTTGTCTTACACAGTTAGCAAACATTAGTGGTGGCAAATATTTGCTTCACATAAAAACAACAAATCATATTGGGCAAACAGTTTAAGCAAATATTTGTTGTATTAAATATTTTAGTGAGTAGTTTTCAACACTTTAAATCAGTGTTAATAGCACCAGACTCGCTTTGCTTATTATCGAAGTTATCGTATAGGGTAGTCATGTATTTTGAGAGATTTCGAAATATTTATAAGGCGCGTTCAGTCATTATTTCTTACAGTAATCGGGAATGCAAATACTCTCAGCTTATTTGATACAGTGATTTTATTTAAAGTTCAAGTATGAAACATTCGTTCATTAGTTTCAGAAAAATTAAAATATTTGTATAGCTACTCTCGGCTTATTCCACACAATCCATTTATATTACTATAGTTTTAAAACTACAAGCAGTACACAAAAAAGCTTGAATGCCATTTTAAAGATGAATTTGTTTACTTTACTAAAACAATATTTTCAGTGGCAATAAGTGGATTTTTAATAAAAAATCGCAAACTTTCACGCTTAAAACCAAAATCCGTAGAGTAAATAAACTTTGGTATTGCCCAGGTGAGTGCTTCCCGTGCTCAGTGCTCTTCAATCCCAAGTAAATCCTTGGCAAGTACGCAGCAGCGGGAGAGAGTGTAAATAATGTGTGGAAAATCCCGCTTAATGAACTGAAAATAGAAATACAAAAGCACAAAATGGTGAAGAAATGGTGAATGCAGTATGTGGCATGTGGCATGTGGCAGGTTCAAGGTTATATATAGTTGACTTAAGTAGTCTTTTTCAACTCGAATTGAATACAACACTGCTTAAAATAACGAATGCCTCGAGTGTTAAGTTTCAAAGCGAACAGCAAGGAAAACAAAAAGCATAAAAAAAACATGCGAATGCGTGTCAAAAAGGAACACACAAAATGGCGCCCAAAACTTAAAGTTTTTATAGTGTTGAGGGTGATTAAGGGATGGGAGCAATGGGAACTTCTACCAGGCAGTGTAGAAGAGAAGGTGAAAGAGGGTCAACTTAAATCGAAACTTTTTGGACTAAAATGCCGATGGAGTGAAGTCAAAGGCTTTAAATGAAGGGCTTAATAAATGAAATCGGAGGTGTTATATAGCACCGTTATAGCTGTATATGTATGTATGTGCTATGTATTGTTAAACAGACTGACTCAGTGGTCTATTCATGAGCTGTCAATTTGCATGCTGATGCAATTGCGTAATTATATTTGCCACGATTGTTGTGCTGTTTGTGTGCTACATTTATATGCAGATTGACGCGTTTGAATGGCAACTTATATATTATATATATATGGGAGTACTGATACTATTTGTAGGGTGTTGGTTTGACAGGGCATGAACCTCAACTCATTTCATTTTGGTTGCTTTTGTAACTACAAAAAAATATTGTACTTTAGCTACGAGTAAGTAAGCATAAAGTTTTAATTATATTATAAGTAGCCTTAGTTTGGTTTGCATATAATTTTATAATTAAGTAATTAAAGTTTGTAAAACAATTAAACAGAAACTAGAGCTGAAATAAGTCACTCAAATAGAGTTTATGTATTCTAATTGGTAAAATATAAATATTGGCTAGAAAGAGCTGCATTACCCCATTTACCCTACCCTACCCTTTAATGACATCCCTAATATACATATTTTTGCTCAGTGTATTTAGTTTAGTTACCATGTTTGTCAGTTTGACACTAGATTTGCAATATTTGTATTCTGTTCTGCGGTTTTCTGCATGTTAACTTTCACTTTTGGCATTTCATATCATACTGGCTACTCTAGAGGCCAATTAAGTGAATTATTCAACGGACAACAGTCGAATCTAAATCATAGCAACGTTCTGGGAAAAATCTTCAAATTGTCTAAGCTGCAATGCAGCTCTCACCCAGCTCAGTTCCCCAAGAACTTTATCAACCACAGTGTTTTACTTAAGACTTCAGTTCAAGACATCTTGAAGTGGGTATATAAGACCATTAGTTAGTTTTGTGTCACTTTAAGTGTCTTGTGTGTGCATACCCTTTGGCAACAAATGCTGTAGGGTATCATTGTTAATGCTGCAAGGTCACGTTCTTCGTTTTGTTAAACATTTCGATACCATTCACGTTTCATCAAAATTGAATATGCTTATTTATTTATGCGACTGTTTTAATATGCAGCACAGTCATTTTATTAGAATTGAATAGCACAAAACAGTCAGTTGGGACAGACAGACAGGATACGAACCCGAATCAGTATACTCGACCAAGAGACCAAATTATATAAACAATATGCACACGACAAGGACAAAAGATGTTTAGTTGTTGCCTCAATTAACAAATAACCAAACAACCAAATAACGTATGTAGTGCTATCATTGTCAAACTGTTTCGTGTTTCACATCATTACTAGTTTAGCTTGTTACCCAAATATGAAATACATATACAATGTACTTAAATTCTGGCAGTGTTCCGACCTGCCAAACAGCCAACAAATGTGTTAATAAATTAAGGAGTTTTAATAAACTAGAATAAAAATATTTATTTAATATTAAAGCAGCTTTAGTTGAATTTGTAAATTATTATTTGAATGAGCTTTACTAATAAATTCGCATAGAAACAGGCGAACCGACAGACGGACATCGACTCAGCTGTTGATGCTGATCAGGAATATATATACTATATACTTTAGAGGTTCTGAGAAGCCGGGATCTTAAAAATAAATAGATGTATCTAATACTCTTATTTTTAAACAATAAAACGGCGCTTCTCAGTGTTATACCTTTAGGTATATATATTATATATATTTAACGTTATATTTTCAGCTAAAAATTATGACTGTTTTAAGACTTCAGACCTCCATTTGTAACTTGCTCGCAGTGAGTGCGAAATCGTGTAGAATGCGAGTGTGAGAATGCGCTTTTTAACAACATTTCATTTCATGTTTGGTGAATTACATATTAACAGTGCAAACAGACTTAATGTGTGTGTGTGTGTGTTTATAGCACAGTTAGCTATAGCTATATATGGCAATACATTTTATCTATTCAGGTAGTTACGTCACGGCATGTAACGCCTTTGTAGCTGCAGTTGAAATGTAAATCGAACAAGCATTCGGCAAGGACAAGCGCCAGGACCAGCAGGAGCACTAGAAAGAGATGGAGACAGAGTTAGAGAGAGAGAGGGAAGAGTAGGAAGAGCAAGTGTGAGAGAGAGGGCTGACAGCAATCAAGTGGAAAGCTTACAGCGTGTACATTTTAGAATGGCTTGTTCGGGGTAATGGTTTGGGTTGGCTCTGAATTCTGAGTCCTTTGGTCTGTGTTGGCCTGGGTTGGGTTGGGTTTTTTGGTTATATTTAATTCATTGACGCTCTACTTCAACGTCATTGCCCCCGCAGCTCCACACCGCAGAGAGGCGAGTAGAGAGGCGGACTAGCTACTTCCTAGGCAGAGCACGACAAACACGACAACGACAACGTCGAGCTGTCTGCAAACTTAACTTGGGCTACGACTTAGACATCGACTACGACTACGACTTCTTAGACTTCAACCCGATTTTGGTCCTCGTCTTGGTACTGGTCTTAGGCTTGAGGTTCTTGGGGTTCGTAGGGTATTACATATTTACATTTTTGATGGCTTCTTCTTGGCAACACTGCGGCTGGCAAATGTTTTTATTTCTTTTTACTTTTCCTTATTTTGTTTTATATATTTTTTTTGTGGGTATGCTTTGTGTATTTTTGTTGTCTCTTCTTTGAATTTTTAGATATGTTATGTGGGTTGAAACAAAAAAAAAGAGGAAAACAAAGTGCGAGCATTTCCGGCAGCACTTTGCCAGCTCAATTAGTTGGCTGACAGGACAGCGAACGGAAATTGTTTGCTATTTGCATGGTAAATAAGCAAAGAGGAGTCAACTTAAACTTAATTGCTGTTTTAAGAGACAGGTGTCGAGACTCAAAGAGCAGGGCAACAAGTGAGTCTAAAGTAAGTACAACAATCTTCGAAGTGGTTGGAAATGGAAATGGAAAGAAAAACATTGTCATCTTCATTTGCGGACACGAAAAGTGCAATTTACACGCCAGACTCGTTGAAGTCGACACGCCCACCTAGCAACCAACCACCGCCCACATACCCACTGCACAGTGGAGTTATAATCGTGCCAAAGGCACTTGAATATTCCGCCATAAATCCACTTGGCTTGCATGGAAAATATGTAAATACACATAAAAGAAAAAGTAGAAAGAGGAAAGGAAAAAGTGAAAGACCTTCGGGACAGGTTGGACTTGAGGTCTGAAAGGCTTTGGCTTGAATCAAGCCAACTCCTGGCTGAGTTTTCCAGTCAGCACAATGGGAATCGATTGAGCAGCGCAAAAGGAATTTATAATGGTGCAATGACTTATGGCGCAATTGCTGCAGTGAAAATAAAATCCAATAAAATTGTATGACACACACACACACACACACCCATGCACACACACTCGCACACAAATCTTCAGTTAAACCGACCAAGCCTCAGCCCGTGCACATTTGTCAAATAATCGTCAGACATATTTGGCTTGCGTTTTTCTAGGGTTGCCATTAACCCTCAAACAAAAATAAATGTGAAAAAAGGATTGTCGTTGAAATCCGTAGATATGGTAACACATGCCATGTAATTTAATGTCGTATAAATCACTTGAAATTTGACTAACAATGAGCAAAAAGCCTGACACTTTTCCACCTGGCAACAGGTGTGGCGATACCTGCTCCACATGTCACGCGGAAATGCTTGAGACGAATCCGAAATGCTGCAAAATGAACATTGAATTTCAAGTATATTATGCAAAAGGGTACAAAAATCTTGACACTTCAAATTGTTAGCCAGAAACAGCGTTTAAATTATTTACAAGAGTTTGTGAAATGCTAAAAGTCAGTGTTGAATTTTGGCAGCTTCGGCTTTAAAAATTTGAATTATTAAAAATGCATAAATATTTCGTTAAGTCGTATCGCTTGATATGTTTTAGAAAACCTTTAAAAGTTCTCCCATTTATAAACTATAATCTTATTGACTTAAATACAGTGAAAGCTCTACTCGCGGACAGCTCGCTCAAGCAGACAGCTTCCTTAACTTGAACTTATATATGCTATGCTTTAAACCGTGACTGGCTGGTCAAAGAAGCTTTCACTGTACTTCAAACGCTCTGCCTTTAAGAATTTTCAGTTTAAAATATTTCTTAAATTTACATATATTTTCCCTGAATTTTCACACCAAATAATAACTCTTTAACTTAAAACAAAATTCAACCGATTGGTTTGAAGCATGTAACGTCGACTTATGGCATTCTAAATTAATCAAAACTGCAACATATTCTATTTAATAATTTCGTATTAATTTTCTTTTATTAAACATGCTCGAACTGTGTGACTTTCATTAAAGTTCCATTTTATTTGAATACATTTTGCCATCGAATGACTTTCTGCACTTGAAAGTTGAGCAAATATTTGTGCATATTTATAAAGCATACGTTGCTGGAGCAGGAGTACTTATGAAAGTTTATTTTAATTTAAATAATAGTGGTTTTCGATTTTATATTGCACTCTGCACTGTTCAGTGAACGATTTCAATTATTTTCGGCCTTGTCCGCATCAATTTTCAAGCCCATTTTGGCTTCATTGCCAACCGACGCCATTTTGTCGCCGCTGCAGCAATAAATAATTGAAAAAAGCACAAAAAAAAAAAAACTCGGGTTAAACCAACACAAACGTGGGCAGTACTTTGTGTATAGAATTACCTTTACTCTATATGTGGTGGCTATAATTGTCAGGTGTAACCTCTCAGTTCCGGCAATTTCCGGTGGTTGCGACGCCATTTACCAAAGGAAAAGACAGGAAAAAAAACAAAACCAGGCCATAAAAAAATTGGAAGCACAATGCTATAAATAACAAAAATATATATAAAAAATGCTCCCACACCGAAAAAAAGTAACACGCTTCGTCCATTAAAAGCTTAAACTATCAATCCACAAAGCGGCTCAAAAAGTTTACCCAAAGATTCAAAAATTCAAAGTCTAAGCAAGAAATTGAATCAGCAACGCCCAAAAAGAGCAACAAATAAGAAGCTGTGGGCTTAGGGTGGATTGGTAGAAGCTCACCCAATTAGCCAGCTAAACGGGAGTTGGCTTAGATTTAGTTGCCACACAGAAAACAAAAATTTTAAGTCTAAAACTTTAGTTTTAGTTATGTAGACGGAAAGTTGACTAGAATAATTTTATTTCTGAATTTAAGTTTAGAACAATTTCTATACTCGTATTAAGAAATTAATGGATGGATATGACATCTAATTCATTTTAAAATAAAATTAATTATAAATACATGGTTTAATTTACTTCCAATTCTAAAATTAAAGTATTAAAGTTTATAAATAATTTTGTGGATTTACTTACGTCCAAAGCACTTTATAATTAATTTCCTATTTTATTCTTGAATCCAGAATTCCTTTTTTTGCTGTGCATGTTTTTAAGTGCCCCACAACGGCTGTGCAGAAAATTTGTTTGATTAGCTTAATTAGACAGGTGTATCAGAGGCAATGCCAGCGACATTTATTAGACAGCAGTTCGACAAGCGATCCCAGTTGTGCTCATAGCAGCCAAACCAAAGCCAGCGAGAGAGAAAGATACATCATCCAATGGAGAACAGGGAGTAAGCACTGTATAGCAAGCGATGTCATGCAAATTGAGAATGTCAAATGCAAACAGTCAAGCGGACAGCTGGACAGACTACACGGGGGGAGAGGGGAAAAGAGAGGAGCAGGACAGATGGAAAGACAGGAAGACAGACGGAGACAGAGAGACAGTTTAACTGGCAACTGGCAGATGGTTGTCAAACACACAAAACCCACTCGTAGAGGACACGAATTGAAGAACAGACAGCTACAGATGGAGAGTGGAAGGAAGAGAGTGAGAGTGAGGGCTATAGAGCGAGACAGTCAGACGCTGGCGACCGCATTGAACCGTTGTGTGTTTGAGCCATCTACATATAACCACAACAGTTTTGAAGGTCACTCGAGGATTAGGCACACGTTGCAAAGTGCAGGAGATAAGCAGACATCAAGGACACGTCGCTGTAGCATCTCGCTCGCACGCACGTAGACTCCCACACAGGCTCACTCTCTTTCTGCCTCTCTTCTTCCCTTTCTTCCTAATTCTTTTTGTGCATTAAGTGTGTGGGCTTCCGTCGCGTGTGTGTGTGTGTGTGTGCGTTTGCCATTTAAAACTTCAAACTGTAAATAATGTGCATGTGCAAACACGCTTTAGCATGCACAGTCATGTATGTATGTAGGTCTTGACTGGGCTACATATTTAGAAACTTCATGCAATTAAAAGGCAATTTTCCATTTCCGGTTTAGGACTTGTGTGACACATAACGATTACTTTAACAATATGTACAAACAAACACGGCTAATTAATACCCTGCAGAAATGGAAAACCATAAAATACTATACTGTATAGTACTAGATTGTGTAACTTGTACTGAAAGTTCGACAAGTTAACTCTTTTCACCTGCTTAAATAGGGTTTGAGTTCTTGGGCAAAGTTTTTGGTCAAAATGGTTAACTGTTGTCTTATTTATATTTAAGACTAAACATGTTTACATCATTACCCAACGAAAATGTAGTTTTTAAACAGCCTACAAGCCTTGAATAAGCTTAAATTCGCTCTCTTATACAAAAATATCTTAGAAAAATACCCTGCAAATTGCTAGCTTATAAAAATTAGCCTAATACACCAACTACAGTACGTATATGATCTAGCCTACCTCATAGTTAATATACCCCACACCCGTATTAAATTATAGGGTATACTCAATTCTTTGTACACAGCTCCCTGTGGCCATTTTATTTGTTTAGGACCATGGCCCTGCTTATAGAGCTTCTCGAGCTTCTGACGTCGCGTGGCCTCTTTGTGGTCGCTTTTAAGTGTAAATATTGAGTTCTGGGCTTGGGATTGAGTTTTGGTATTGGGTTGGGTTGGGTTGGTCTCGAAACTGGGTTGGATTGGGTACTGTGGTTTCGTTGGTTTGTTTATGGGTTTGGCCGCAAATTAAAGTCAGTTGAACGTTTCAATTTGTAGACAAAAAGCAGTCAAGTGCACTGTGTATTTGACAGATTTTTGAGTGTTGTTAGCCAACACTGTTAGTCAATAACACTGTGCGTGCGACATAAATCTAATCAAGTGGATTCTGATTCTTTGGTCAATCCTCTCGACGTTTATTTGCTTTTCATAGCTACAAATTCAATTGAGAGTAAATTTTATTATCTGACTTTCGATTCGATTCGAGTTGTACAATTATTACACGCCCTACATATATATATGTATATATATAAAAAAAAGTGTATATGTATTGCACAATTTATGATGGCACATTTCCTAAGGGATTGTCGTAAAAGTAATAAATATGAATAGCTTGTAAGTATGTAGCTTTGAAGGTCTATTTCTTAGCTTTTATTTACGATTGAGTTTCTTGTTTGTTTTTATTTTTATTTTTCTTTCCTTTTGGGTCCTGTTTTCTCTGTTTTCAGTCTCTCATATATATTTCATCTTTCGTATCGCATACCTTTTATCCGCTTTTGTCTTCGCCCAGAGACATTCCGTCTGTGGCATTTCATTGTTTGCCCTGCCCTCATATTTTCTTCACATTTCCACATTTTCACATATTTTCCTATTTTACCGATTGGCGATGAGCTTTATTTAAGTTTGCGGTTTATTAGAACACGCTCCGGCAAATTCCAGCACAAATAAACGGTAGTGTTAAGTAAAACATTGGGGAATTGGTCAACACCAGAAAAAAACGTGTATTTATAAACAAGCCACATACATTTTAATTAAGTTTTTTCTTATTTAATATTTACATAGCTGGTGTTAAACAACAAAAACTTTCTCTGTCCCTCTGTTACAAACTTAAAGTACTGCACAAAAGTTTCACCGACTTGAATGTTGTTTGTTTTTGTTGTCTTGCTCCTTCTGTACATTTTTTGTTTTGTGGCTCAAAGAGGGTCCTACTTATTTGCCATTAAAATAACGCCAAAGTCGCAACAACTTTAGGCCGTGTTTCAAAACGACAACAACTTAAGAGCGCCGAACCCTCGGCACCGATACCCGCGCGCTCTCTTGCACACACACACACTCTCTCTCTCTATCTAGCTCGCGCTCTCTTTTGCTTTACTTTTCGGAGTGGCCCTAGAGCAGCTGAGCTGACTCCGAAAACGCAGTGTAAATCTACGTTAGCCCACAAGTGGTTGTCAAGCAGTGCAGGGGAGTGAGCAGCAACCAAAAAGCGAACGTGTGAGTGCGAGCGAGGTAGCAAAGCAGTGGGAGTGGGAGTGGGAATGGGAGCGGGAGCACAAACTGCAACTGCAGTTTACAAACATTTCTACAGAGAAGCATTCCAAAAGTTTTGTTGCATTTATTATGTTCTCTCAACATAACACAAATTCAACTCATATTTTGTTTACACTTACAAAGACACACACACACTCACGCATGCACCCTTGCACACACTCACACATACACACAGCAAGGGTGCCAAGCAGCTTTTCAATTAAAAAACTTCAAAAATATTTCATCTAATTTCGTTTACAACTACGAACGCTTTGTCGCCTTTAAACAATTGTTGACGCTCATAAAAGCAAACGTTTTATTAGTTTAATATTTAAAGAGTGAAGTAGTAAACAAAAAAAATACAAATTATGTAGAAAATTATACCTTTTATGTGGAGAATGTAAAAAAATAATTACAAAATTCTTAAATTGAAGAAACAGTGTGAATATAAATCCAAATCGACAGAGATTTATTACCAGAGAATCAAGATAAATGATTTTGAATAATTGACAAGTGTTTTTATATGAAAACAATCGAAAAGAATAAAATGGCAACGTTGTAAATTAAAATAATTTCAATGATATATATAATCATAGAAAACAAAGCCCAACAATGAGCTAATATTTTGCATTGTTTTTTAAGATTTATCAACTGATCATTTTATGTCAGAAAAATTAAAATAAAAATATTATAGATTTGATTTGTTTCAAGTCTTGAATATTTAAGAATATTTTTTGAAATGTAAATAATAATTTCAATTCAAAATTCAAAAATAATAGCTCTTTTCCTTAAGTGTTTAATATGACAACTTTCTGTACTTTACTTTCAATACAAACCCTTAAAAAAGGTCAACGGTCAGCGGTCAAGGCCCATAAAGAAAAAGCATAAAAAAGTATAAAGTGACAAGTGTATTCAATCAAAGGCAATCCTTAATTAATTTGCAATTTCAATATGCTTTTAATGAGTCTGAAAAACTTCTCAAGTTGTGCAAAACTTGTGCATTAAGATGAACTCCAAATGAACACGAGAACTTTTACCAAAAGGTAAATGGAAAGCAAAAAGAAAAGTAAAAGTGGGTGCAGAAGAGAGTGGGAAATAATAGAAAAGCGAATGAAAATGGAAATGGAAATGAAGCAACGCGAATAGATTGAGTTGAAGTGATTAAAATGCCGACAGTCACTCCCGCAACGGATGTGCGATGACAGAGTGGGAGCGAGAGAGGGGTAGACAGAGGAAGAGAGAGAGAGGCAGACAGTGACGCAGGCTGTCTCGCGGCTGAGACAAAGGCTGAATCCGCTATTGTTTATCTACTTTAAACTAACATCAGGCACTTTTGCTATCTAATCCTAACCAAACCGACAGCTACTTAATGTCATCAGTGGCATTCGCTGGCATTTTGAACATCACGACAAGGACACGATGACAAGGACTCCAACAGAAGATGACGAAGAAGCTTTAAAGTGCACAACATGCTCTGTCTGCTGATTGCGTGAGCGGGGGGAGCGGGAGGCGTGGGCAGTCGGAACGGTCTGCTGACCCTAACCTACGGGTTCTCCGCTCAAAACGTTTAACGTGGCCGTGTCCTTTCGGTCTGAGGGCTCAGAGCTCAGAGCACTCAACACTCGGTCTCAGTTCAGACTGCAAATTGAATAATCGTTTGCGCTTGGTCGCATTTAAAAGAGAACCTCTTAAAAGTTTCATTGTATTCGGTATTGTTGTGCTTGGGACATAAAAACACCCACACCCACACACACACTTTGGCACACACAACAAATGTGAGTAATATCGATCATTCAGACGGACACAATTTGCTCGGTTTAGTCTACTCTACCACATTAAACTTCTCACACAGTTTGTCTGTTTTTTGGCAGTATGCAAAAATACAAAACTTGGTCCTTTTTGCAAGTCTCATCGTGTCTCGACTGGTTTCGTCTCGTCTTGTCTTGTCTATGCCTGTTGTCATTTGTTAGACATTTATAAGCAAATCCGGGTCTTGTTAGCATACGTTCAAGTTGTTTCTTATTTGTTGTTAAACTTTTTGGCCAAAATCAAAACGAATGAATGGCCTGGCCCATACCAAACGAATTCAACTGAAAAAGCTTTCAAAGTATTAGAAAGTTCATAAATTTCCTGCAAGTCCCTTTTGGGCAAGAACATTTTAAATTGATTTAACAGACGTTTTCTTTTTAAATTCCTTGAACTGAACTGGGATACAGGTAACTCAAGTGGAATAAATAGAGAAAGAGACAGCGCACATACTGTTGTCTCGGTCACTTAGATCATTAGTACAATTAACCTGCGTTTTTAATTGAACCTTAATGAACTCGAACTCGCACTCGAACTTGATCTCTGTAGAAAATTTCTGGGCTGCTTTAACAAAAGTATCTTTTGCAAAATGTATCTTTTTGTGTAGACTTTAATCTGAGTATGTTTTTGGGCCAAAGATAGCACTTGCTGTTATCCTATCCGATTACCTTGCTGGCTTGGCTGCTGTGCCTACTTGGGATTCTCTGTTAACTTCTTGGTTTTGCAATTCAAGCTCTTGGCATTTGGCCAAGTTATGCACGCTTCGATTTCTTTTGCGTTTGTCTTGGCCAAGTGCGCTCTCAGTGTTGTTGACATTAGAGCCATGAACCGTGAATGACACGTTTATTTAACTTCTGCTCGATTCGCATTCAGAGTGCTTCTAAGAGATAGGGAGTGGAAGAGAGGGAGATTGGCAGAGGCATAAGGAATGAATAAAGCGACTAGTTTGCGTATCCTGTTGGGCCAAGCAAATTTTGGCCAGCAGAAAAACCACAAGAAATTAATCTCTGGTCAGATACAAGTGTGCATTTGTGCCAAGCGAGGGTAGCACCAAGAATTTGCTTATTTAAAGAGCTTTTGTCGAAATATAATTACCTTAATTAAATTCTTAACGCAGAGCTCAGTAAAAGTTTGGCACTGAAATCATTAAATATAAATTATAATCACTAATAATTTCTTGGTTAATAAAAATTGTTCATAAAAATTAAATTTTTATTAATTTAGGCGCTCTTGTTACTTAATACAAATTTAACGTGCCGCCAATTTAATTTCCTAGGCACTCTGAACACCGCAAGCAGCTATTAATTAAATTGAAGCTTAACGACTCATCAAACGACCCTCGCGTTTGATGAGACATGACATTTGTACACGACCAGAAGACATAAAATTCAATTTCCAGTTTAGCCATATTCAAACAGACGTGATATATCCCAAAGGTGATGCTGTAAACTTCATGTACCATGTCGAAGGTCGTACTGTGACCTTCCCACCAGCTCCATTCCACTCCCCATGGGTGTTGGCCATGGTCGTTGTTGGTCCAGCGTAGGGCAAATGTCCTGAGCCCATTTTCAATTTCAATTTTCAGCTGGATGCAGGAAGAACTCAATTTGGATGCTTTTGTGATTTTTATGTGGCCATAAATTGTCGACACAAGCTCAACTCATCGCAATCTTTCTCTCAGTGTAATTGCATACAATTCGTACTGTGGAGAATATGGCTTATAAATGAATGCCAATGGGTTACGTCTTGCCCCAAAAGCCCACAGTTCCAGTTGCCGTCAACGGAAGTGCAGCAAAAGGTAAAGAAAAGGAAAATTTATACGCTCAATGTTGAATGTTGAATAAGATACATGTCGTACTTCAGTACTATTTGTAGTGCAATACAATAAAAGATACATTTGTCGTTTTTCCAATTTGTGTAATTTGTTTTTATTTTCTTGTTGTTGTTGTTGTTGGTTTTGTTTTGTTTGTTTGTTTTGCTTGTTTGTTTATTTCTTTATAACTACATCAATAAATTATGTATCGTATAATTTTCATACTTCATATATATACTCTTTGAAAGGAAAATTGAATATTATTGGAATTGCGCTTTTCAGTTTCTAGATTTAATCAGCTTTTCTTCAACTATCATCTTTTTCTTTGCTTTTCTTTCCTATTTTCAAATTGCTGCCTTTTAGAATCATAGAATAGGTGACTGAGGGGGTTGAGGATGCAACACTTGAAGCTCTAAGCATATGTCAACTTTTCTAGGGTTCATTGTAAAGCTATTAAGTTTTTCTTTATCATCATATCGTTTAACATAATAGCCCCGACTTTTACTGATATCTACGTAATCCGCTTTTGATAGTTTATAGTTTAAAGTTAACTTCAAAGAGTATTTTCATTATTTCTTGTTGTTTGTGGTTAACTTCGGCCAGCCGAAGACTTGAAGGACAACTTGTGTGCTCATTACAGTTTAAGGTAAGAATTAAAACTCAGTTCACTACAAACGTGTGACGTCATTGTTTCATAGGTTTCTAAGTGCAATTGTGTGTGTGTGTGTAAAGTATTGTTTTTGTTTTTTTTTTGTTTTAAGTTTTATCAATTAACTTTTAGTGTTGTTTCTAGAAGTATTAATCGTGAATGTCTATGCTTGATATCGTTTTAATCCTTTATAATATGTGTGTGTGTGTGTGTGAGTGTATTGTTTGGGCTGTGTGTGTGTGTGTTGGAAGTGCAGAGAATCGAATTAATAAGGCCACTTATCATAGTAAATGTTCATACACACAAACAACAATTTAAGCATATTGTGTTGTAATTATTTAATAAGCTTTTTCCTGGTTTTGTGTTTCTATAAATTTAATTATGCCATCAATAACTGTTAACTTGCCGCTTAACTCTTAGATTCTTAGACTAAAGTGGCCTTTTCATCTGGGTTGGGTGCCAATTCAACGGATTAGAGTGTGTGTGTGTGTTTGTGTCTTGATTGTTGGTGTTGTATTTTTTTTGCCTTTTCTACTAATTTAATACAAATATTTCTACCACAATTGTTATTATAGTGTATATATATAGCATTTATCGCTTGATTTCTTTCACTGCATTTCATTTTTAATATTTATGTGTCTATTGAACAATTTAAGTGACAATATTTTATTGATTTATAGTTTATAAACTTTAAGGGCTTTTCATGTGATATTTGTTTGTTGCTATTGTTACTAAAACGAGGGGTTAAACTAATTTAACTACTCTCATTATTGTTATGTTCAGCTCAAGAATACACTCGAAACAAATATGTATTCAAATTCATATTCATATTCTATGTTCGTATGCTTAAAACCATTGGGTCAGTACCATATATATATAATGTATATCATACGATATTTAACTATATATGCTAGATGCTAAGTATGTTTATGTTTATGTTATATGCTTATGTATGCTCGCCTCTTGCTAATAAATGTACAATAACAATTTCTATTCTGAACTGGCTGTTCGTGTTTTATGTTTTAATGTTCGCTTGATTAAATTATCTGATTGATCGGCTGATAGCATAAACATAGTATTTCTCTTGGAGATCGTTTTAAACAAAAATATATGTATGTATAAAAAAAGGAGCCGTGCAATACTTTTTGCCCTATTTACAGAGTCAAAACTTGTGTGTATTTAAGTGTTTCGTTTTTTTTAAAGCGAAAAATAGCAACCAAATGTGTTTAATAATATAAAATCATAAAAAATGAGTTCCAATTATGATAATAATATTACTAGTATAATTGCATAGCATTTGCTAGACAATTAAGACAATTTAATTCTTATAATTCCAAATTGTATTTAAGTAAATTGTCTAATCGGTGTAAAACACAGGAAATAAATAAACTTGGATTTTTAACAACTAAATCAGATCTCGCATAAACATTTTTCGATTAACATAACATTGTAGATGGGCGTTCTCGAGTGTGTGTTGTAGGTTGTGTGTGTGTGTGTGTGTGTGTGTGTGTGTGTGTTTTTATCTGTGCAGAGCAAAGCAGAGCGGAGCAGTTCTTGTGTTCTTTGCAGTTAATGATTGCTAAAGTGAAAATTATTGTTACGTATGTTGCCACGTGTCCGCCAACGGATGCAACTGAGGAGTGCAACCCGAGCCGTACGTAATAGAACCTGGCCATAGGCACAGCAGGCGCAGATGCGACGCAAGCGTTCAGCGAACGTACGCCGTCGGCAGCGACGTGGACGCCAACGAGGCAAATCTTGCCGGCGACGGCGCAGCTGATGTCACTTCCGACGCTGGAAGACACGCCGCAGAGCCCGACGCCAGAAGAAACGCTGCGTTTTAGTCTTGCGATACTGTGTCTCATCCAGGGCAACGGTGAGTCCGTATTCCTGAACTTCATCGTCTTCATAGCATTTCTTGGCGTCGTGCTGCTGCTGCTTCTGCTGGTTCTGGTTAAGTTTCTGTTTCTGCTGCTGCTCGTGGTCACTACTCTGATCTTCGCGTCGTCGCGTTGGCGTTGCGGGCGCTGTACGTGCACTGGACATGGATTTAGAGGATTTTGCAGCAACAGCATGAGGCTGTGGTGTGGGTGGTGCAGAGGCAGTGGTCACATAGGGTGCAACCAAATGGGGACGTGCGCGCAGCGCTGCCATAGCCGACGCCGATGTGGATGCAATGGATGAAATGGAGGCCAATGTGGCCACTGATGCCGTTGACTGCATATAATCTGATGATGCTCCTCCTGTTTCTGCTGCTGCTGCTGCTGCTGCTGCCGCTGCTACTGCTTCTGCTCCTGCTGGCTGGCTGGCTTGCAGCCAACAACCAGGCTGCATCGTATCTTATCTAAGCCACGGATGCTGCAAACACTCCGCAGCGGTGGCACGCTTGGCCGGATCAAACTCAAGCATTGGTTTCAAGAATGCTGCAAACGCTTCCGCATCACGCTTGGACCATTCGTATTTCTCCACCAGCACATCCATTAATCCCCATGGCTTCAGACCGGTTATGTTGCGCAGTTCACCATTCGAATAGAATGTCTGCTGTGCATACGTGCCACGGAATGCAATTTGACGTGGAATAGGACCGAGCAGCTCAATAATATGAGCTATGTGATCCTCATCACGCGTATATGTATCCCCCGAATGTGGTTCAAACAGATAATCACCAGTGGCCAGTTCAAAGACCATGCAGGCGGTGCTCCAAATGTCCGCGGAAGTATCGTATTTAGCGCCCAAAATAACCTCCAGAGAACGATATTGACGTGTCTGTATGTCCTCGGTGAAGTGTCTATCCACCCAGCAAGCATTACCCAAGTCAGCGATCTTCACCTGAACATTGCATGTCTCCAGCGCTGGGTCACGTCTATTGGGTCGATGCTTGGCCATCGGCGGTGGCGGTGGTGGTGGCAGTAATGGCTCTGAATATGGACCACCGTTGGTCGAATTACCCGACGAGGATCGCTCTGCAGAGACATTTGAGATTTTCGAAGTGCTATTCGAGTTTTGCTTCGAATTGGAGTTGTTGTTGTTCAGCTGCTGCTGCTGCTGCTGTTGCTGTTGCTTATCATGCTTAGGTCGTGGTGGTGGCTTCTTATTGCCTCCAGCGGAACCATTTGATTGTCCTTTGAGCGTGCTCGTTGAGTTGCTCGTGTTGCTGGCGTGACTGTTGCTGTTGCTGTTACTGTTACTGGTACTGTTGCTGCCATTGGTCTTTAAAGCTGCACTGCTGCTGTCGCCGCTGCTCGAGTTTTCCTGCTGTTGCTGCTGCTGCTGCGCCTGAGATTGCTGCTGATTGGATTTGTCTGAGAAAAAAGGCAATTATTAGTATTTGTAAAGTATTTTCAATTATCAGAAACATACTCTTGTTCTTCTTTTTCTTTTTCTTCTTGGCCTTCTCGGTGCCCTCCACGGCTGGAGCCGCTGGTTGGCTTCCATCCACAGCATCCTTCTGTAGTTTCTCTGGCACCGTCTCTTTTGGCTGTGGCTGTGGTTGTGGCTCGTCCTCCTCCTGCTGTTCCTCCTTGGGCTGTTCCTCTGCGATCTGCTGTGACTGCTCATCAACACCAGTTTCCTCCAAGTAATCATGCTGCTTCTTAAACAATTCCATACGCTTCTTGGCCTTTCGCTTCAACTTCTTCTTCTTGTTCCTGCTCATCTTGCCCGTAATGATGGGTTCACGATACTTCTTGGGCGCACGACTGACCAAAGATGGATACATCTTGGAGTTCATGCAATACAACTGAGTTGCCTCAACGGCCAGCGAGCGAACGTGTGGCTCATCCACACAGAGTAGAACATTCTCTGGCTTGATATCGGTATGAATGATCTTACAGCAGCTGTGTAGATAATCAAGACCCTCTAGAATCTGACGTGTAATGCTCTTAACATTCTCCAAAGGAATGCCATGATAATTGGACTTCCGAATGAGCTTTAGCAAATTGTCGCCAAGCACTTCGAAGACCATACAAATGTGTGTACCATTAACGCCCGATATTTTAAAATCATCATACATCTGAACAGTCTTCTCACGTCGTGGATTCAATGGATCCGTTTCCCGAACTGTTCTGAGTATCTTGATTTCATCCTTGGCTGTTTCAGCGAAATGCAGTGCCGATTTAACAATTTTGATGGCCACATAACGCTTCTTCGTCAGATCCCAGCATAGCCATACGGTTGAGAAGTGTCCCCATCCCAATTTGCGGATAACATGATAACGACCTGTCAAGGAAATGTCATTTATAATCAAATATGTTGTCGAACGAGTTGCGACAGGTTAAAGGTCAAATGTGTGCACCATCAGCCAGAAATATGAAATCACAAATGTTTGCCTTTGATGGCAATAAATCCATTTAAATCGCTTTTGAGTAACTACTCGCTTGGACACTTGGCAAGTAACTGATACGATGGGCTCTTGTGGAATATTCAATTACGACTGCACCGAGGACTGTCAGCTGTCCATTCGCACAGTAAATTGGCATTGTGTACAAAAGTATTATATAGAAAATAAGCAAGTAGACTATATATATGTATATGGCTAGTTAATAAACAAATAGAATTTTTGCAATTGTCTGGCTAGCTGTTATCATTGGGACTCTTCCTTATCGCTGGCAAAGGTTATGCGGCATTTTCTTTGACTATAAACCCAAAATGAGCTTTATGCACATCAGTCTTTTTTTTTTGGTATAACAAACGCTAATTTCCTACGGGGCCGGGGAGGGGGGACACTCATGTCGTGTCGCCACCAGCAACCGCAAAACCCAATTCAACCAAATTCAAATACTGCCCCCTCTTTAACCCCCTAAACCTATTCATGCCCCACAAAACAACCCTTGCGCGCAGGAGAATATCCAACATGGACACATAATTGTGTATCTATGCATGTGATAATGGGGGAAAAACAGTTCTACATTGACAACCTGTTGTTGTTTGTGCCCCACAAAGGCAACAAAGGCAACTAAACATATTTTGTGGCAGAGGGCAACAGGGGAGTTGTATGCGTTTGCAGCACGAAATGAATCCTGTTGTGCCCCAAAAGCAATTACACAATGTCAGATGAATAAACAACAAAGTTGCCACTTGCTTTCAACGTCACAAACATGAAATTCTCACACAAACGAGTCCAATAATCAATACAGGGGATCAAAGGATTTTTACTGCTCTTTTTTGAGGGGAAGACATTTCAACTAAATGAATAAATATATAAAGTAAAATTTGAGGATTTGATTTGATTTTTGAATTTCAAATAAATTGGCTTTACATAAGAGAGTGTATTAAACCCTCTTGACCACTTTTAAAGGGTATACTACAAAAAACAAGCTATGTCGTGCAACACATTTTTTTTTTAAATGATGTACTACTAAAATTTGGTATGAGGTGCAAACAGGTGACATCGCCATGGCATTGAGATATGATACTCACCCTGAAACAAGTCACCAATATTGACCGGATGATAGCCACCCTTGCAGTAATCCTCCTTGAGTTCCTGCTCCTCATTCTCGCTATTCATTTCCGATTCATCCGATTCGTTTGATGAACTACGCGGTGGCTGCTGATTGTAGATGTTGTTCTTCATCTTTGACTGCGACTGCGATTGGGCATCGGATGTGTGACCGGAACCACTTGATGTCGATGCGGTTGCATTACTTAGGGATGGTGCAGTTTTAGAGTTTAGCGCATTCCCAGCATCGCTGGCATGCAAATGTGGTTTGCTGATGCCCTCTATATGGCTATTATTAGCATTTTCTGGTGCTAAAGCTTCTGCTGCTGATGCTGGCATCGTGCAGTTCTCAGTGCTCCTATGCTGCTGCTGCTGCTGTTGTTGTTGTTGTTGCTGCTGCTGCTGATTGTCTTGGACGGTAGCAGCAGCACCATTTTGCTTTCCACGTTTCTTGTTGTTCTTATGACGCTTCTTCTTAGCTTGGATCGCTAAAACGCGGCGGTTGACGTCAGCTTTTGAATTCATGTTGCTGCTATTACTATTCGCCTTTTAGTTCTGTTGTTGTTGTTTTTCGTTATTTTGTATTTGTTGCCTCTCGCTTTCGCCTCCGCTAATTTTCACCAAGTGTAACAGCTGTTGAAGAAACAACAACAAAAAATGTGCTCAAATCTCAATAAGGCAATGCACAAAATAAAAAAAGTTTACGCTTGTATTGAACGTATTCTATTATTGTTGTTGTTATTGCTATCGGCTGTTTGTCTTCTTCGTTTTATTCTTGCTGTTGTTAGTATGCGCACGCCTTGCTTGTCTATGGGGCTTCGTCAACCTCAACCTCAACGCCTCGTCTACTTGCCTCGGGCTCCCACTTGTTCCAATTGGCACTGCAGCTGCTGCTGTCACTTCCTTTGGAATTCTGTTCAAGAAATCAATGCGATATTAACTAAAAAAATCTTTTTTGCAAAACGAGCACACGAGTCTAGTCAGTAGTCGATTAATCACAGATTTCGCTTTTTTTATTCGCAGAAAATCTCAAACAAATGCTGGGCGAGCGAGCAAAAATATGCCAAATGGAACTGCCAACTTAAACGTTTTTATTGTAATGCAAAAACCACTGAGCACAGAAATATCTCGTAATAATATTAGTTTTCCATATTCAAGATAGTCTTATATTTCATTACAAATGAAAAATATGGTCTATTATTGTATATTACAGATTTCGAAATGTGTGCAAATATGAGGTTTAATAGAATCAAGTTAAGTTGGCAGCAATTGTCGCCAGAAGTTTATTCTTTGCGTGTGCTTACTAACACAATCAACCGCACGAACACTGGGACACACACACAAACAAACATATGCACACGAAACGGTATTGCTGGCTCGCTTCCACAGTGTTTGGAGAACACAATTTGATTTTGCACGCTTAAGCGCCCTTGTTTACAATCTCACGAAATCCATTCAATTTGTCAACTTACACGTCTTTAAGCGATCCAGCATGCTAATCCTAATACATTTCGTCGCGGAAACGTAAAGACGTGAAGCCAAAACGTTGCTGCGCACCTTAAATTCGCGAGTGGAAAAATCTACTACCCAAAATGCAACACTGAATACCAGAGTTGTTAATCGTCTTTAGACAGCTGATCTCCACGACATAACAAAATTTGTATGCCAAATCCTACATAACTCAACTTAACTCGTAAATAATTTAAATAATATCCAAAGCACACTGCCACTGATAAATATACAAAGTAGTCCCGATAGATTATTTATACAATATCGATTTTTCTACTATCGGAGCATTTCCCACTATTAGGACGGCCACCAGTATTAAGGGATTTAGTGGGATGTCGTAAAACGGAAGACTGGCATTTAATATTCGTTTCTCGAACCCAAGGGGTCTCAATGGCTAAACGGAACATGTTAAACTATTATATGAAATTATTACCTCTTTTAAAAGAATGAATATTTAATAATCGGACTCGCAGCTGATCGTGATGATTCTGACTGTAGCCAAAAATTGAGTTATTTTGATGATAACTTTCATGGTCACTCTGTTCAGTTGTTTTCGTTGTCCCGTTGTTGATAGTCGTATGTCAAAACAGCTGATTATATTAAAGTGTATTTAATGTCGATTTGTTGATGATTAATACAAGTAAAGTGCATTTGTTTTAATACATTCGTGAAATATGTGGCTAATTACTTTTTGTTGTTGTTGCTAAATAGTTCCAAAATGTCTACTACTTAAAAAATACAACCCTAAAAAAGAGTGTTGGTAAATAACGAAATTCTTATCAGCTGCACACACGTCGCTATGCAGCACACGAAAAGTGGAAATGGCGCGAAAGTAAATTGGCGCGTCGGTGGTGAACATTTGGAGGGAAACTGCAACGTCGTGGCCCAGTTGTAATTTGAGCAGTGGCAGTGGCAAGACGTGTATATGGAAATAATAAGAATATAGTTAATATCTCGCATACAAAGCCATTGACCAGAGACGTGCCAAGAGTGAAATAGTTAAAGCAATTCAAAATACTGATAATAAATTCAAATTGCAATCATGGCCCAGCCATCGGTAGCTGCATTTTTTAGTAATCGCAAACGCGCCGCTGTGGATGATGCTACCACAATTAAGACCAGGGTAAGTAGAAGCATGCGGCCCATGCGGGTGTTACCCTATCTAATTGTGATGTGCCCAAAACGTGACCCAAGTGCAATAGTTCAAGTACAAGCAAAACTTGTAGATACTTTTGTATCTTGCAGCAAGCAGAGTGTGTGTGTGTTTATTGTGTATGTGTGCGAAGCGTCCTGCGTCCATTTTCTAACGTCAAAAGTGAAATGCAAATAAAATAGTTTTTGTTGTTTACAAAATTACAGCGTCTTGCAGAACCCGCTGAGGTTTCTGCTGCACAGAACATAGCGCTTCCTGGCGCAGCCACAGACCAGGATGTGGATCTGGACGCACTCAAGGGAGGCATACGTACACGTTCGGGACGCACCATTAAACTTATTGGCGTACAGCCAGCAACATCCGCCCAGGAGACCAAAAAGAAGCCCGCCAAAGTCGAGGCAAACATCAAACAACCCAAACTCGTACAGTTCATACGCAAGGGCACCCTCTCGCCCCGTAAACAACCACCACCTAGCAAGGATGAGGACGTACAGACACTCAATGAGCAGACACCCAAAATGAATCTGGGCTTTGCCTCCATGCAAAATACAGCGAACGTGCAGCGTGGCATGCGCACGCCCACCAAACAGATCCTAAAGGATACCTCCTCGCCAGTCAAGCACACGGAAATGGCCAGGCGTGGACTGACTTTTGACGAGGTCAAGACCAAAATATCGCGCAGCGCCAAAATGCAAGAGCTCAAGGCCGTGCTGGCCCGCAAGGCCAAACTGGAGCAGGAGCGTAAAGCACAAGAGGAGCGCAATCGTCGGCTAAGGGAGGCGGGTCCATCGCCAGCGAAGCCAAAGAGTGTGCAGCTCAAGGAGTTCGATACCATTGAACTGGAGGTGTTGACCAGGTAACAATTAAACCAATTACTTAAACTTTTTAAACGCCTGCCACAATAATTTTGGCCTAGAAACCGAAAAACAACTGAGCCAAAAGAGAACGCGGTTATTGAAGACTTTTTTTTCATTTTTTTGTTTATGTTTATATTTTTTTGTGGTGCAGTTTGCTATCGAGGTCGTTTTGGGGCTGCGGGAATGTTCTATCCCGCTCCCTCTCTCACACTAGCACACGCTCTCCCTCTCTGCCTCTCTCGCTCACGCTAGTCTGTCATTATTCAAGCGCCCAATTGCTGAAACTGCAGTTATTTGGCCAAGTTGTTGTTGTTGTTGTTTTTGCAGCGTGACGTTGTGATCTATGAAACGTAAAACTCGCGCTGGGTCAGTCCATGTGTGTACTTGAATTTATGCTGCAGTTGCTCAAGCCACAAATACCAATACACATGTAGACAAATTACTGTGTAGTTATTGCGCTCTCTGACTCTTACTCTCTTCGTATATGTGAGTGTGTGTGTCGCTAGATCGGCAGGGGTCTGTCTATGTGTGTGTGTAGCTATTTCTGTAGCGATGCGTCTGTGTGTTGCTATGTCTGTAGTGGTGTGTTTACCCTTCGCTCGAAAAACGTTCAATTCTTGCCTGACCTTTCTCATGTTCGGGGGTTGTTTTGTATCTCTAACTTTAAATGTATCTTTAACTGCAGTTGTAACTGCATGGGAATGTGTGACTCTTGACTCAGGTAGCCAAATGGTTTTGTAACGGCTTTTTTAAGAGGGTTGCAAAACAAGTTTTCTAATCGCCTTCTGTTTTGTTATTTTTATTCGTTTTATGTCTAATACTTTTATTATTTTCACTTGCAGCCCCTGAAAGCATTCAAGACACCCACAAAGCTACCGCCTCCAACGCCCGACAAAAATGAGTTGATGTCACCACGTCACACAGACGTCTCGAAGCGTCTGCTGTTCAGTCCGGCCAAGAATGGATCACCAGTTAAGCTGCTGGAGACGCCAGCGTATAAGCGTTATGCGAGTCTTGTCGAGACCAGCAAGGCGGGGCAACTGCCTTTGCCTTATAAATACCGTCATTTGTTGGACATCTTTAAGGGACTGGACTCGGTGGTGGCCATGTTCCATAATCGCAAGGAGTGCATCACCTTCAAGAAGCTAAAGCCTGCCGTGCAACGCATGTTGCGCAAGAACTTTTCGGAAACGCATCTGGCCCAGATTAAGCATGTGTATCCGGACGCTTTCATCTTCTCGCAGATGAAGATGCGAAACTTTGGTTCGATCTCGAAGGCTGATTACTTCCAGCTGGTGATCAGTCCCAATGTGGAGCCGGTACCGGAGCAGCCACAGCAGCGCGTCAATAAGATCGATGAGAACGATGTGCTCGCGTCGGCACAGTCGACGTCCATGAATCCACACGTCATGACGGCACGCATGCAGAAATTCCAGAATCTTTTGCTGCAACGTGTGATGCAGGAACATGATCGTTTCGTCAGATCCTTGGATCCACCGATTATCATTACCAAAATGCTAACGCGCTGGCATCCCGAGTTTGACCTGGAGGCCTGTCCCGAGGTAGAGTTGGCGGCTTTACCACAACCACCAAATGTGGAGAAGTATTCCTCCGCCAAGGATATACTGTCAACTGCTAGGAATCTGTTCAATTGTGCCACGCCCATGGAACGTGCAATGGATCGCTATGAAGCTAAGTTAGAGGCGGATAGAAACCAAGCAGAGGATTCAGGTCAACACAAGGATTCAACCACCACATCGGCAACTGCAATAAAAGACACCAAATCATCGACGGAGGAGCCATCCACGTCGACTTCTACATCAACGTCCACGGGACAGCCAACGGTTAAGGAATGCACCGCCACAAGCAGCGATGCAACATCTAATCTACTAAAGGGTCTGCCCAAATCCCTGATCGAGAAAATACGTGCCAAGCAGGCGGCCAAAGCACTGGATGCCATGACGCGACGGCCATCACAGGACCAGGAGGCCACCAAATATTCGCGCCTGCCGGAACTGGCGCGTCATCTGCGCAACGTGTTCGTTACGGAGCGGAAGAGCGTGCTAACCCTCGAGATCATCATCAAGAAGATCCAGAACAGTTTCCGGGCGAATCTAACACCGCAGGACATTGAAACCCATCTAAGATTACTCGCCAAGGAGCTGCCAGCATGGGCAGCGTTCCATGAAGTGCGCAAGACCATGTACATCAAGATCGCCAAAGATATGGACATGAATAAGATTATTGAAAAACTGGAGGAAATCGCGAATGAAAAGAGCAAATAATCACTGGAGATTGAGAGATTAAAGCAAGAATATTGCTAATCCTAGACCCTGTGGCTACATCCAGCTATCTGTATGTTTAAGTAAACGCTTACCTACACTCAATTAAACTAGGAAAATCTATTGTTATTCAAGACTAACTGACATAATTATTGAATATATTTCTGACCTCACAAACACACAAATATTCATCACATTTTTCATAACACTCATCTAATTTTGTACACCTTAATTTTTTCACATTACATTAATTATATAGCAGACTTTTATACTTATATTAAGATCATTTTCATGTTGTATTACGTTGATTAAATAAATGTTTTTCTGGAAAATAAATTGGAGTTTTCAATTTAACTTTTTAAAATATAAATACCAACGTTCGTTGTTTTGGTATTTTATTTTATTTATTTCGATTGTAGGGCAGCACTGTTTTACAAGTTTTTCCTTTGTTGTTTACGTGTGGCAACACTGGTACAGATGCGCGGGCTTTGTATTTGTTATATTAGTTTGTTTCTTGAAAGATGAATGAAAACGAAACTGATGAGGAGATTCCTAAGCCCACAACTGCGGCATCGGGACAGATTAAGGCTATAGCTAAAGACACTGTGCACAAAATCTGTTCCGGACAGGTAAATTGGCAACAAATAAAACTAGCTAAGTTTGGGCTCTATTGTGATGTGAACTTTTTAGGTGGTGCTCAGTTTGGCTGTTGCCGTGAAAGAGCTCGTGGAGAATGCCATTGATGCGGGTGCCACGCTTGTTGAGATTAAGCTGAAGGATCAGGGACTGCAGGGCGTTGAGGTCTCTGACAATGGTAGCGGCGTAGAGGAGGCCAATCTCGAGGGCATGAGTAGGTTTCATGCGTAGCTTGTTTGTCTCTTATTAACACACTTCTTATTGGCAGCTGCCAAGTATCATACATCCAAAATACGTGAGTTTGTTGATCTGCTGGGTGTGGAGACCTTTGGTTTTCGTGGCGAAGCGCTTAGCTCCCTCTGTGCACTCTCCGACATGGAAATCCAAACGAGACACAAGTCTACGGATGTAGGTAAGTTTTAGCCTATGAATTACGCATTTTCACTTAGTTTGTGAACTTTTGTAGCGCTGAAAATTGAGCTCGATCACGAGGGAAAAATAAAGAAGCGTTCACCCTGCGCCCGAGGTGTGGGAACGACAGTCTTCCTGAGCAATCTCTTTGCCACGCTGCCCGTCCGTCGACGTGATTTTACACGGAACATCAAGAAGGAATTCACCAAGATGTGCCAGATACTGCAGGCCTATTGTCTGGTCACTAAAGGTGTACGCATCATTTGCAGCAATCAGACGCCCAAAGGCGCCAAGTCCATTGTGGTGCAAACGCATGGTGCCCATGATGAACTGGCGAATATTTCAGCAGTGTTTGGAGCACGGCAAGTGGCGGATCTGGTGCCACTCAAGTCCCCTTTCGAGGGCGGTCAACTGCACGAGGAAGGCCTGCGTGCAGAGCTGCAATCCGCCAGTGATGCGGGTGACACCACAGTCACTCAGTTCAGTGCCGAGGACGTGGAGCGTTTAAATCAAGCAGACTTTCAACTGCAAGGCTTCATATCCAGCTGTCGTCATGGTGCAGGCAGATCTACCAGGGATCGCCAGTTCTTCTACGTCAATTCGCGTCCCTGTGATCCCAAAAACGTGAGCTTCATGAGTAAACCAAGTTGGAAGATCTTTTCATAAACTATATTTACAGATATCCAAGTTGATGAATGATGTGTACCATCGATATAATGTGCAGCAGCAGCCATTCATCTACCTAAATATAGTGACGTCTCGAGCGGATGTGGATGTGAATCTGACACCGGACAAACGCCAGTTGCTGCTCAACAATGAAAAGATTCTGTTGCTGGCGCTGAAGAAGTCATTGCTGGACACCTTTGGAAACCTGCCCTCTACATTCCAAATGCAAAACACTTCCATAGCTAGCATGCTGGAGCCAAAGGTGAAGGTGGAAGCGAAAGTAGAAGATGATGTGCCTATTAGCTCCTCGCAGGGCTTCATGGATGTCTTGAGCCAATGGCGACGCACTGGGGACACGAAGGGCGTGGCAGGGCCAGCGCCCGTTAAGAGACGTTGTGATGAAAGTGAAGAGATCAAAGCGCGAGCCATGAAGATGCAAAAGATACAGGATTTCCTGACCCAGGAGTCGCCAACTGAAAGTTGCCTGAAAAGCGAGTCAGAAACAGACGAAGACGTGGTAGTAAAGCGGAAGCAGAAGCAGGAGCAGCCTAGCCACGATGACAGCCTAGTGAATTTAGAGGAGCTCATTAAGGATTCAAAGGGTAAGTGTTTGTGTGCTCCAGCTGAGCAAGTTACCATTTAAAACCATGTCTACTTGCAGCTTACGATGGCCTGATTCAGCCCACAAAGGAAACTCACATCGTTTGCAGAACATTGACGCCAGTGAAGACACCAGCCAGCATAGCAGAACGGAAACCAAAGATTATACGACTAGAAAGCAAGCCAGTGAAGGAAGAAGAGGAGCAGCCTGAGGAGAAACCAGCGGAGCAGCGCACGGAATCCTCGCAGACAAGCACGGAGTACAGCGATGATGAGATACCGATGCCAAAACGCATCGAATTCGATGACAACGACGAGGACTTGGAGGAGCAAGCAACACAAAACTTCACCAGCGCTGAGCTGCGCACCACGCTGGAGGAGATTGCCGCTGGTCTGCAGGCCCAAGAGCAGCAGCAGGAGGAGCGCCAGCAGCGTGCCAAACTGCAACGTTTGCGCTTCAAGAGCGAAATCAATCCGAACCAGAATCAGAACGCGGAGGCAGAGTTACAAAAGGAAATAACCAAAGCGGATTTTGTGCGCATGCAAATCATTGGACAATTCAATCTGGGATTCATTATCGTCAAATTGGACGATGATCTGTTCATTGTGGACCAGCATGCAGCGGATGAAAAGTATAACTTCGAGGAACTGCAGCGAACAACGCAGCTGGAGCATCAACGTCTCGCTGTGCCACAGACGCTAGAGCTAACGGCGGTGAATGAGATGATACTGTTGGATCACTTGCCGGTCTTTGAAAAGAATGGCTTCAGATTCGAGATCAATGAACAGGGTGAGTCTGCTAAAACTCTCTAAGGGATTACGGACTCAATTCTCCTTTTATTTTTAGCGCCGGCTACGAAAAAAGTGCGTTTGCTGGGCAAACCCTTCAGCAAGAACTGGCAGTTCGGCAAGGAGGACATCGATGAGCTCATCTTTATGCTGCAGGATGCACCCGAAGGCACCATCTGTCGTCCCTCCCGCATTCGTGCCATGTTCGCATCACGCGCATGTCGCAAATCCGTCATGATTGGCAAAGCACTCAACAGAGGGACCACCATGCGTCGACTGATCACCCAAATGGGTGAGATTGAGCAGCCCTGGGTAAGTCGGGTGAATCGACTTTGAAAGACCCTGTACTTGTTGTGACAGGAGAGTTTATCGAAAGACGGTTTAACAGAGATGCAGCTGATCATTCGGCTAGGCCTCTCACTGTTACGCCTTTATTTTTACCAACCTGATAAGCTTAGGTACCCTGCAATCATTTTAAGTACAGAGTCTAATTCTTGTTTAACTTAGTTTCAAGTGTATTTAGACTAGAGATTAACTAAGATTAGTTTGGACGTAGCCACTTAAAGTACTTTGCTGCGAAAACCACGTGAAACGAGCTCAGCCACAAGGGAAACCTCCCGATTGCGTGTCTCGGGCAGATAAAACAAGGTGAGCAGATACAGCAGACAGCTGAATATGGAGAACACAATGAAGATCCAGAAGCCCAGTAGGGAGTGCATGCTGGGAAACAGGAATCCCACCAAGAAATTGCAGCCCCAGCCCACTTGGTTTCCCAAGGAAAGGGCCACGGAGCGGGAGGGAACCTCAAAAAGTTCTACAAAGGATTCTAAGGTTAAACCAACTCTTAAAGGATTTTGGAGTCGAAATACCTGCGCCTATGAAGGAGGGCATGGGACCCAGAGCCAACTGGAACGTTAGCAGGTAAAGCAACACGCTGGCAATGGAGCCAAAAGATAACCAGGGTACAACCACCTGTGGAGGACTAGGATAAGTCACCGTCAATAAAGCAATATAACTAATCTTACACTATACTCCACTAGCCAGCCAAAAGAGAACATGAGCAGGCCACAGCAGGAGCAGGAGATCAGCATCAGCGTGCGTCTATTGAATCTGGCCATGAGCAGAGGACCCATAAGGGAGGTGCCCAGATTAACAGAGCCCGCCACAAGGTTCAGCCACTCTGCAGTCTGGGCCGAGAGTCCGCTGCCTCGGAAGATGGATACGGAGTAGTAAAAGATCTACACAAAAGGAATAACAAATTAACAATGAAACGCAATCCTTTCAAGACTTCCCACACTCACCGAGGAGCAGCCGGAGAGCTGTTGTCCGCCCTGGTAGGCGCAGAGCAGTACCAAGGGCAGCAGCATCTTGGAATCCCGAAGCACATCAGACAAGCTGCGTGTATTGGATTTACTGTGGGACTCCTGCTCCATGGAGAGTATTTCCTGCTCCAGGCCAAGATTGGTGCCACGTAGGCGGCCGAGCATGTGGAGCGCCTCCTCCCGCTGTTGCTTTACTATAAACAGCCATCTGGGACTCTCGGCATAGTAGCGGAAGGGCGCATAGCAGATGGCCATGAAAACCAAATAGAATCCTAGAGCAATGTGCCAATTCTGCTCGCCTCCAAAGAGCGACTGCAGCGTAAAGATCTGGGCCACAACCATGCCAATGGAAAAGCCCACGGAACAGCAGACGCCCAAGGCGCCACGCTGGCTCAGAGCAGCGATTTCACTGTGATACATGGGCAGCGTGGTGCTAATGAGGCCACCACCAAATCCCACCAGCAGGCGACTAAGCAGCAGCAGTTCCACGGACTGCAGCCAGCGGCAGGTGAGAAAGCCCACGCCCGCCAGAACCAACAGTAATCCACTGAGCTGTAGACAACCACGTCGTCCAAAGCGATTCGCCGCCCAACCAGCGCTGGCGGAACCCAAGATGCCGCCAACCAGAAAAATAGACACAATGAGCGCCCAAAGTGTGTCCAATGCAGCGGGACTTAGTTCTAGTCCATAGTTTTGGAACAAAGTGGCTGCGCACCAGGAGCGCATGTGCTGCAGGATGTTTGAGGATTGAAGCTGAAGAGGCACAAAGGGCAGAAGCTTACCACGGCGGGACTGTTGATGACGCCCATGCAGTAGCCACAGGGCAAGGCCACGCCAATGGTGCTGCCCAACGTACTCCAGACAAGCAGTTGCGTCCACTGAGGCTTCTCTTCCCGACCAGAATCCATGCTTAACTGTGCACGCGATGCAGCAACGACATGAGTTTTAAGTAAACTCGGGAGATAAACATTTTATGATTGGTGGTCAGATTAAATCTAGGGGGGATTAAGCATAGGCTAAGATAACAAAGAGAGCAGATAGAGATGAGGGAGAGATCGAGAGAAAGGCAGCTTTCTTGGGCACAGTGGTTGATAGTGTAGTGGTCCACTATCCAAAGCAGCTAAACTCCTCCTTCAAATCTGTTAAACTCCAACTAAACTTTATTTTCTTATTGCAGAACTGTCCACATGGTCGTCCCACCATGCGTCATCTAATCAATATCACGATGCTGATGGATGAGGAAACTGATAGCCATGAGGAGAACCCACTCGACTAAAACAGCTCATCTTTGTATCATAAAAACAGAAGCCATCCAATAAAATGTTATACAAACAATTTTAGGATTAGGTTTATTGTTGTCTAGTTGCTAGTGGATTATCGGATTTTAAAATCGTCTGACAATTCACACGCTGATTGTGCGAAAGATGTTGAAGCCACTGTGTGCCGTCGATAGCATCACACCAGGCAGCTGTGGATGCCAGTGCAGCTCCTTGATCTCCTTCTGTCCCTGATGTATGAACAGCAATTGCGGCGGCAACTTGCTTATCTCCTCTTCGTTTTGTGCCGGTGCCTGGGCCTGATCGGCATCCTTCTCCACGGCCAAATCCCACAGAGCAATCTGATCATCATCGCCACCAGAGGCCAAAACAGTCGGCTCATTGGGATTCCATTCTACAGTCGTTATGTGATCCGTATGATGCTTGAATGTGGCAATTGGTTTCTGTGTCTTGAACTGACGCAAGTCCCAGATGTGCAGGAAGCCATCGTCACCGCCGCTGGCAATGAAGGGCTCCGTGTGGTTCCAGGAGATCACATTGATGTCACTCTCATGGGCGTTCTCGCAGCTAAGCATGCAGGCCTTTTGTGGAGCCGCACGGCAGTCCCAAATGCGTATGGACTTGTCCACCGAGCAGGAGGCCAGAACGCTGCGCTCGTTGGGACTCCACTGCAAATCCTCCACCGACGCGGTGTGGCCCACTAATGGACGTTGATCGACCTTCCAGGTGCCGTCCTCGAGTGGACTCCAGATGTGAATATCGCGGCGACAATCGCCTGTGGCCAGCACACCCTCAGCACTGGCACTCCAGTCAATGGCGTAGCCCTCCTGCTGATGTCCACTGAAGGTGAAGGCTGGACGAGATGCGGCTGAGTCATTGCTGGCACTTTGTTGCTCATACTGCTTAAGCAGCTGGTCATCCTCAATGGCCTGCAGTTGCTGTGACAGATTCCAAATATTCACGCGTCCCAGTTCACTCCATGAGGCAGCATACACGGTGTTTCCCAATCGACGGGCACGCACACGGTTTACGCATCCCTGATGCTTGATAAGAGCGCAGGTCATTTGTGGTTTTTTCAGCTCGCTTTTGTCGGGCACTTCGTCCTGGTCATCCTCCAGCTCCTCGTCGTCTTCGTCATCATCGTCCTCCTGCGTCTTGTGCAGATTACTCATCTTCATCACAATCAAATTGTTGACATGGGTGCGAGCTGCCTGAGTACCGGCTACAATGTAGGCGGTCATTGGGAACGACTCGCGTCCAGTGCCCAACTCATCGGGCACAATGTCAAAGCTCAAACAGGGTGCACCCGTAGAAGCCTGATGCAACATGACGTAGGCACTCTCATCGCACACCAGCTCCTCGTCTTCGCCCAGTTGCTTGCCCGGCAAGTACACCTGTTTGGACTCTGCTGGTGCTCCGTCTTCGCATTCGGCATCGTCCTCGGATTCCATGTCGCTTTCCGCATCCTCTGGCTCTACAACCTCCATTTCAACTTCATCGTTTGCGTTGTCCATGACTGTTTAATTAATTCTAATTGAACTCGCAAAAAAACTATTGTTTTGGCGCTGCACGTGCAACTAAAATTGTAAACAGAGTGACCAGCGTCTAAATTTCATTTGTTCCTACGTCAGTGTTTTGGTATTCAAAAATACCAAAAACCCATTCAGAATCTAGTGTGCATTTGTACATTTTGTAGACTTGTTCACTCTTGTGAAAGCAAAAACAGAAAAAAGCAAATCGAACTCGTACGTTGTATAAATAAATCAAAAATTATTATTTTCAAAAATGGCGAAAGCTGGAAATCCGTTCAACATTTTGCGAAACATTTACCAAAATGAGTTTCAGTGGTAAGTAAAGAGAGAATTTGTTTCATTCAGAGTACTACTTATTGCCGCATTTATTTACATAACCAAACTTTTGCCCTTAGGATGTTGGTGAAGAGCTTCGGTATGTTTTTTCTGGGAGTTCGCATTGCAAAGGAGTTCGTCGGCGTGGAGTTGATGCCCAGCGTAATGCCTGCTTAGTATAACAATAAAACCAAATTCGCCATGTATAAAAATAGGGCAGTTAACTAATTATAATTTACACAAACATTTATGTACAAGTCGTATCAATGTATTCTAGTTTTTGCTAGCAATAAGTTGCTTAATCTTTGATTCGTCCATGTCAATCTCATGTATTAGGCTATCAGCAAGTATTCGAGGAGTCATCTCGCGTTGCAAGAAATTGGCAACCAGTTTCCTACCAGGCACAGCGCCTCCATGCGCTAGAATCTCAGCTCGATACTTCTCACCGGCCTGGCGATTGAAGGGATTCGCTTCGAAGTACGTCTGCCAAATCCACGAGGCAATGGTCTTGGATATCAGATAAGCATAGTACTTGGCGCCATAACCAACCAAGTGGGAGAAGCGTAGCTGCCACGCCGTGTTCTCCACGTAGGGCAATCCGTAGTACTGTTTTTGCACCTCGCGCAGCGTTTCCGTTGTGTTTGGCCCCTGTTTGGCCATGTCTCCATGGTAGACTTGATCTAGGGCCGAGTAGAAAAGCTGCAGTTGAGTCTCGCTGGCCGCGAACAAATGCTTCGAGGCACACAAACGATACAGCATATCCTCCGGAATAGGTTTGTGGGTCTGGAAATGCCGTGCAAAGGTGCGCAGCACGCGAGGATCACTGGCAAAGTATTCCATCAGCACACTGGGTACCTCGGCAAAGTCTGTGGCACAGCGAGTGCCTGTCACATGCTGATGCTCTGTTCGTGCCAGCATCGAGTGCATGGCGTGACCCATTTCATGAAACAGATTGTCCAGGCGAGCAGGGGAGAGAAGTGTTGGACCCGTCCAACGGGGCTGTGCAAGTCCCAACATCACAACCACAATGGGCAGCTGATAAGTTCCGTCGGGCAGTCGCTTGCCTCCTTGAATGGTGAAGTGACAGTCCTGATTGGGCTTTCCACTGCGCTCGAAGAAGTCACAGTAGATATAACCCAAGAGTCCTTCGTTGTCATGCATCACGGCCAGCTTATAGATGTCACTGTGCCAGCTCTCACCCGGCTCCATTTCGGCGTTTTGCAGGCGCACTCCATAAAGCGAATGTAGCAGGTTGTCCAATCCTTCCATGCAGCCACCTAGCGAGAAGTAGGGTAGAAACTCATTGGCCTGCTCCTCCAGCGACTGACGCTTGAGTTGTGTGGTGAAATAAGGCGTGTCCCAGATCTCGGCCAGCGCTTGAACTTGACCACTTTCCTTGCGCTTCATTTGGGTCATCAGCGCAAAGTCCGCATCTGCACGTGGACGCAGCTGATCCGACAGTTCATCAATGAACTCTCGCACTAGCTCCGGACGCTCCATGGTGCTGCCATTGAGTGCACGATGCGCGTAGGTCTCAAAGCCACAACTACGCGCAAGTTCATTGCGGCAGATGAGCAGATCCTTTAGCAGCTCCTCTTGGCTGTCTGAGGGCTGCAGGTACAGGCGATAGGCGGCCTCACGTATCTGGACATTGGACGCATTTGTGCACAGGCCGGTGATAATGATGTTATCATCAGATGTGGGAAAGCTGCAGAGGATTCAGAAGAGATTAGCCAAAAGTCTCAATTCTTACCGATGTTTTTGTCTTACTAGTGTCGTATGCTCTCCGGAATTGTTTTGCGGGGTAGGACCGTTGGCTGTGAGGCGCCACTCATGAATTTCTGGCCAAGTTGTAGTATGTAATCATTGAGACGCACGACACGCAATCGCTCATCCTCTGGCAAATGGATACCGCACTGCTCAAAGTCGAATAGAAACAGTTTGGCTACATGACGATCCACATCGGTAGTGGGCATGAAATCACCATTCTGTACCACTTTACTAAGTTCCTGATACAAGGGTTTGTGTGTGTTCAAGCTCTCCACGATGCCACAGATGCTGATGCAGGCCTCCTCTGCCGCCTGCATATACTTGTTCTTGGGATGAGCAATTCTTACGAACTCGGCCAGGTCCGCGACCTTGCAAAGTGAGTCCGAAAGCTCATCGAAGATGTCGACCATTTTACGCTTCCTTTGGCCGGATGTGGCCTCAGCGATGAGATCCTGCGTTGAATTCTCCACATTCTCGCGCAGCAAATAGAAGCCATCTGACGAACGCAGCTCCTGCATTCGGAATAGACCCTGGCAATTGAAGAAAGAGACAAATATTTGGTATAACTTTCACTCGTGTTAAATTTGGTCAATTTGTCTTGGGCACTGACCACATCGTCGCGGGTGAAATTGATTCGCTTGGCTGGCGGCGCATTGAAGGCAGTGGCAAGGGGCGACCACGTGGAGACCAGTTTCACTTGACGCCATCGCTGCAGCATTGCACTTGCTGTATTGCGGCTTATATGCAGCATTGTTTTGAACAGAATAAATGTTTCACTTATTTAGCCGAATGTTACATATCCCCATATCAAAACCGAACAGCTGTTTTGCAGTGCAAATGCAAATCGCTCTCTCTCTCTCTCTCACTCTCTCTGTTTGCTAGTAAATCTGGGCTGCCAATCTGACTGAAAGCTATCGATTACTGCAATCGAAAACGTGCCTTATTTATGGGCACAAGGTCGACAGATGGCGCTTTTAACCGCTTAAAAATCAGTGTTTTAAACTTTATATGCAGTTTAAAAGTTTTATTATCTTACTAGAGAGTATAAATCGGAATTTAAAATAAATGCATTTGACATAAAATGCATAGAAATAATGAGAGCATACAGCGATTACCACTAAGCGCAATTACACTGCTTTCCACCCATTCAGCGACATGCGTGAAATTTGTAAACTTCATGAATTTCTTGCCCTGACAACCCATCGAGCCCCCAATAATGCCAGCCAGCCAGTCGTTGCAGATTAGCGGACCACCCAGATCCCCAGGACAGATTTCACCTTCATCATTCGGCTCCACACAGATGTTGCCTTCCGCCTTAAAGAAATCCATTTCTTTACAAAAATCCGGCGCACGTACAACGACTTCCAGGTACATGATCTCATTGGAGTATGGACCATGCTGTGGGAGCACAGCATGATTACATTAACAAAAACGAAAAGACTAGGGTATCTCAGGGAATACCGGATAGAGCTGTCCCCAGCCGAGAGTCAAGCACTTCATGCCAGGTGGAATAATTGCACGCTTTCGCTTCACCATTGGCTTCACATTGCGCAAGTTGGTCGGAATACGATTGGTTAGCTTCAATATGGCCACATCGTACTTCTCATAGCGTTGATACTTGTTGTGAATTAAGATCTTGGAGACATGTCGTATGTCATCATCGTTGTAACGCTCCAGGCGGAAAATGGAACCAAAGACAATCAGGAGTCCCCTCGGATGCATCACAGACTTGTGAATGCTGCAAATAATAATTCGAATCGCTTACCGTTTGCTCTGCGCGCTGATCAGTGTACTACTCACTCTGTTACGCAATGAGCGGCGGTTAAGATTGTCATGCTGGTCAAGATGACGCCAGTACAAAAATGATTATCCCCATGGAACTTGATGTAATTGAGCGTTCTGATGGACACCAAATTTCTAACATATTTAGCATTTTTGGGTATTACGCCACCGGCAATTAGCATCTGGAACTGATCATCCTTGGCCCTGCTAAAGGTGCCCCGATCACCGCAAACAAGTTGAACAAACAACAGCCAGAAAACGGCCAGATAGCTGGCGGTTTTCATGCTGCAGCGCTTGCTGAGTTTCGAGTGCAAAATCAAGTTAAATAAAATAAAATTAAATTTATTTAAGCAATAGACGTAAAACAATCAAATAAGAAAGAAAAAACATTTAGTTTTGGAAATGTAATCAAATGAAATTTCTGGATTTGAGGGTGGAAACTGTTGACTCGTTAAGCAGCGTTGGGAGTGAGAGTGGGGGCTTATAACGCCCACTGGGCGTGGTTAGACAGTAATATATGACTAGCACACCGAGACATACACAAATATGCACATATATGTATATATAGTAGGTACATCTAGAGTGGGAATAACAATATATAGTAATTTGCTCAATTTCAAATTGTGGCTTCCTTTGTATCTTGTATCTTTTGAAAGTATCTTGTATCTTTTGGCCTTATTTGCGCTTTGGTAGCTTGTAGTTTGTGGGCGGATGCAGCTTGAGGTGGTTCAGAAACACGGGCTGCATATCGGCGCACCAAGAGATCTCCTCGCGTACTCGCACAGGTCCGTCCTTGCAGGTCAGCCAGTAGGTGCTCATGAGCCCCTTGCCCTGTAGGGGATTACAGAGATAGAAAAAGAAGGATGCTTATGGTAGGTAACCCGTTACCCACCTTGACATCGATGAGCCCACGATGCTCCGTCTTGAATCCGCCCACCTGCTGCAGTGCCTCATTCATTTCCTCGGTGATATGTATTTTCTGTGCCTCGCCTGTGCTCTCCATGCGCGATGCCGTGTTCACAGTGTCACCAAAGAGGCAATAACGTGGCATTTTGGTGCCCACAATGCCGGCCACAACAGGCCCAGTGTGCACGCCGCAGCGAATCTGGACAAACTCATCGCCGGCGCGGGGAAGTCGGAACACGGAAGAGGCGTCCAATAAATCCAGCGCCATTGTGGCAATTTCGCTTATGTGTTTGTTGCCTAGCGAAATAGTGAGAGTGAGAGACAGACATCGAGCGAGAGAGTGAGAGAGTTAAATAAACATATGTTCAAACATTCCACAGCATAAATTAAGGCACATGTGCGGCCAAAGCCCAAATTAGCGTAAGAACTAGGTTGGGAGTAGGGGAACGGGGCGCCGGGATGAAGAGGAGGCAGAGGAAAGGGGATGATTGACAGCGAAATTTGCATAAATTACCGTTTTTCACTGGCAGCCCAGAGGCAACCATGTAGGAGTCTCCAATGGTTTCCACCTTGTAGACGTCATAGCATTCGATGCGTTCGTCAAATACGCGATAGATTGAATTGAGAAAGGTCACCACCTGCCAAATGTGTTTAAACATTAAATTTCAATTTAATCGACCATTAAAGCCATGGCACCACACCCCTACCCCCTTTGCCTTACCTCCAGCGGCGTGCACTCGGCGGCGATTTCGGTGAAGCCAACAATGTCGCTAAAATAAATGGTCACCGCTTCATACAGCTCGGCGGGCACCTTTAATAAAAACACAAAAAAAGCATTTATTGCCTTTTTGATATAACTGTGAGTGTGAGCACGCTCACCTGTTGTGTCTGCTTGAGCTGCATAGCCACACTGGGCGGCAGCATTTGAAAGAGCAGCGAATCACTTTTGCGCTTCTCTCGCTTTAATTCCTTTGCCTTCATAGACAGATTCATGGCGTACAGCTGTAAAGAGGTGGGGAGAGGAGAGAGCAGAAAGGAGAGAGCTGAGCTTAGAGCGCTTTACATGCATCACTGCGCGTGACGTCATCAAGGCTTACCTGTATAGTTGCTGCTGCATTCTTGACAAGTATAATTATTACTGGCGACACTAATAATACAACTACCAATATGGCTATGCCAATTGCCTCCTTGCGATCAGCCTCAACAAGAGTTTTGTCCACATATTCTCTGCAAAAGAAAAACAGTTACAAATTCGAACCGGTTAAAAGTTCTGCGTGCTCGATAATCGATTTCGATAACCGAAACGGTTGATCTCGTTGGACTTCAATCGGTTTGCTGCAGCCCTCGCAACGAAAGTTATTTACTCCTGCCCTCGCCATTGTTGTTTGTTTAAAGAAAAACTCACTTAATTAGACGCCGTAATGCTTTTTGCAATATTCTCAAATCATCCGTGTACGTGTGCATATAATCGTTGTACTCTATCGCGCTGCGTTCGTTCGATATATTCAGTTTATTCTTCAACACATTATTGCTTCTGCAAAGAGAGAAATGTGCGTGAATTTTGGCGCGAAAGTGTGTGTGTGTTTTTCTTCTTTTTTTTCGCAACTTCTTACAGTGTCTTCACGCGATGAAATTTTACGGTATTGGTGATGTTGGTGTACATCAATTTCAGCTGCGGAGCGTAATTGAGAGTGGAGTTAATCATCTCGCGTGCCATGAATTCGTAGCGCACATAGGACACAAAATTCTCGGCGGTCAGCGAGCCGCGTCCATAGTAGCGTATGCCAATGGAGGTGGCTATATTTTGGCACTCGATGCTCTTGAGCAGATTCTTAAAGCCAACCAAATAGCTGCAAGACATTTGTTGATTACGATGTAAACGTTGGAAAACTTTTTGCATACCGCCAGACACCGCTGTTGTCCGTTTCCTTGATCTGCTCATTCAAATGGTGAAGGAGACCACGATTAATGGCCGTGTACCAGTTCATGACCTCTGTAATTGAACTGTCTTCTGGTTCCAAACGTACGCGCTGTCGGAACTCATTCAGGCGACTCTGAAACTCATTGCGATTCAACATAACCTCGCGATCGTCTTCATCCTCGTCGGGCGCCGTCGGTACACTAATCTCGCTCCAAGTGGTCATGTTGCTCAAGGCATAATCCGTGTTGGCAAAGCGCTGTGTCAGATTGGCACTGAGGAAGATAAAATGCAGTTGAAGCAGTGTTATGTGTTATACCCTAACCGACTCTAGGGTATGCTAGTCCTTCCAGGAGCTAGTCAAACTGGGAACAGTTTTGACATGGCACCTCTTAAGGTAATGAAACACTTGACTACATTTACACAATAGTTTGCTGGGTAGGGTATGTAATCTTCTTTCAGCCAACGCTTGCTTTCCTTTTATTTGTTACTTTGAAAGACTTTTTCTGCAAGAAAATCAACTCACCGCTGCTTGCTGCCATTGGTGAAGATATAGAAGGCCACCTCAGAGCGTTCCAGTTGAAGGCGTGTGACAACTTTGCCCAAGTCCGTTGCAATTGTCACCTGACGTGGGCGGGAAGACATAAGATTATCACAATGTCAGCACGTGTGTGTGTGAGTACGTGTGTGTCTAAGTGTGCGTGTGTGCCTGAAAGTGTGTATCAGTGTGTGTGTCCATTTGCGCAGTTTTTCCGCAAGTTTTGAGCTTGGTGAGGAGTGGTCTTGATTAGTTAGTCGTTGCTTTGTTAAAGCACTAAATAATTCATCATACTTTTTCCTTAAGCGGGGAAAAACGGGATTCACTTATGCAAGGTAATGAAATTGATTTAAGTAAGGCTGTATACCCTGTAATTTTGTGCACGAAAGACTAAGCGAACTGAACTGCGATTTGTGCTTATGAGATTAAATTTAACTTGAAGTTTTAAGCATGAAACTGATTTAGTTAGGCCTGTATACCCTGTACAATTGTGCGCTACAAATAAAAGGGAACTGGAATCATTTAATAGATTTTTATTTGAAGTTTATCAAAGGAGATTAGAGTTATCCAGAAGTTTAAGTTATGAAATTGATTTAACTACCGTTGTATACCCTGTAATTTAGTGCACGTTAGATGAAAGCACTTGCGGAACAGGAATTCATTTAAGGAATTCCTTATTGCCAAGGACTTTTAGCTAAAAGTGTACAAAAAGCTCATCTTTATGGGATTAAATGTACTTTTAAGTGTCATTAATTCATGTTTTTAAGTACTTCATAAATCTCTGTCTGGCTCTCTTCATCTTCAAGGTCCCTTTTTAGAGTATTTGTCTTTCGAGTTTCGAGATTTCTGTATTTGCATTATTTGTATTTTTGCATTCTCAAGTACGTGACTCGGTCGAAGGTCGGCACTTAAGTACGTATTTCCTGCTTGGCACGCCCCCAGCCCCCAGCCCTAGACCAACCCCTCACACCCTCACACCCTCACACCCTCATACACACACCCCAACACTCACACAGACAGAGCTGTAAGTGTGTCAATGCATAACATATTTTGCTTATCAATTCACTTTGCTATCAAGCAATATTTTCATTTTATTATTTCCATCTTTTCATATTTCGCGTACGTTTTTATTTCCATTAAACGTGGAATGGAAACAGTTCAGGGATTGATTGGGGAGGTATTCGCAGAGTTTAAAGGTTTGAGGTGTGGAAATTAGACCAAGAAAGAATTTTCACGCTAAAGTGCCAATGCCAAGAGACTTCTTTGGGCTGCTTCTTAGCTCTGGTGCTGGCCACTTACCTGAGTATATTTGTATTGCCAATTGCCAAGTATTCCCCCCGCTTTCCCCCGCCAATTAAAGCATTGGCATGACAACACACCTGTTTGCTGGTCAAGTGAGCATTCAATTTAGATCCTTGGCGTATGATTGAATTTCAGCAATAAATATTAATTACGCAACAAAGGACACAACTTTGTGGCACATTGATCCTAAGCTCTGTCTGTGTGTGTCTGTGTGTGTGCGACATTCTAAAGGTGTTTTGTTTGCTCTCCACTTACCTGTGTCTCAATGTCGGCCACATCGGCTCGGTATTCCAGTATCTCCTGCAGTGTTAGCGATGTTTGCACAATCAATGCCAATATTGGTATAAATGGTAGAATTATCATCTGCGAAATAAAGTATACGCCACTTTCAATTCTTGCTCACTCTGTTTTCATTTGCCCCAGTGTGTGTGTGTGTGTGTGTTAGTGTGTCTGTGTGTGATTAGTCTTTATCGTGGTCGGTGCTTGCTAATCGCAACACTTCATTAGGCGACGCACGTGACGCACGGCATCGCTAGCCACACAGATCGTGTGCTAATTAAGATGCATATGCTTGGCTAATTAATGCCACGCCCCCTGACACACCGCCTGCCCTTCACTCACCTGCATCAGCTGCAATCGTCGTCCCGTTTTTATAGCCGGATTCCGTGCTGCGGCACTGCAGCATCTGCCACTGCCGCCTGTAGATATATCCTCGGAACTAATCGAGCGTACAGATATTTTATCGAGCTGCAGATTATGATGTGTATGTGTGGGCACCAGGAGTAATCCGGTGGAGCCACCACCGTTGCCACCGCCAACATCAATGCCACCAGCACTACGTGCAGCGGGATGATTCGATTTACAGTTACTAATGTTGATCTTAATGCATGTGGATGCGGATGCCGAGGCAGTTGCATCCATTGCAGTTGTCTCCTTGCTTCTCTGCATCGTCAGCCGTCCTAGTATCACCAATGTCCCGATGTGTCCTATTCAATTTAGCATATTGAGTACATTGGGAACGCTTCATAAACCCAAACGTTTATGGCTGCATAAAATGTAATACATAATTGTGTGGTTCGAGTGGTGCGGGGTTCGAGTTCGAGTGGTTCGGTTGATTTGGGTGGCCTCAGTTCCTATATGTTTCGAGCTGTTGGGTGGACACTTGTGGAGTTTCTCCCCGTTGCCCCGATACTCTGCAGTAATGAGAAAGGCGCATAAAATAATTGCGAAAACGGATAAATAAACACATATGGGGACTGGAATACTCAGTATTACACTACTACCCATTTCCGCTCCCCCTCCCCCTCCCTGATCCCCAGACAACGCGTCATGTCAGCGCGCAGCAAATTTGATGGATGAACAGACAAAGCGTTGGTCAGCGTTACATGGTGGTGGCCAAAGGGGGAAGGGGCTGTAGGGCATGGCTAAGGGGTTGAGCTGCAGTGTCCAAGGATTTGCCATTGTGTTGTAATTGAAGGCACATGACTGGTTTTGACGCGGGAAAACAATGCCAAGTCAATAAAGGATTATTACGCTAAACACTACTATCTCAACTGTTTCGTTCAGTGTAGCGTTGGACAAACAATTTCCGCAATGGTCTTCAGCACACACACACATATCCCTTTTACTGACTTGTTTCTGCTCTTCTTGTTTACTTTTCACACACTCATCAAGCACATTTATTGATTAAACTTTTAATTGCGTTGACAAATTGCCATCAAGTGAGTGAAAATAAGTAATCACATTAATGCTAGGCATTTACAATAAAAAATACAAAATATTTATATCAAATATCCTTAAACCCAAACATAACCTCAAATGCATTCGAAATGCCATAAAGTGCGTTCGAATATTTATTACACTTTCTATAAACTTTAACTGCATGCACAGCATGAAAATCATTGTATCATTTAGCGCATCAAATGTGCGTGCACACAAGCAATAAGCAATAAATAATATTCATTTTATTACCACATTAAATGTCGCACAGAGCACAAAATTCAATTATCTATTTTCGGGGACTTGGACACTTGAATACCGAATACCGTTAATATTGTCGCGTACTCTGTTAGAAAATGCGATACAAATACCCGCGAGGAGCTCACAAAAGCAACTGAACTTAAACCTGTTGAGTTTCGTCTGTTTATAGACGTTTTTACATATGTCCTTTGGCGCTGGGTCAAGAGTCGCCCACTTGCCACCCACAAAAATGTTAGACTGTTAACGGTCTGTTAAAACTTATGTCTAATTATCTAGTGTTTTTAGTTAAAAAATAGTGATTCTAAATTTATTTCTATGCAGCAATTGCTTTTTCTTAACTTTAACATATACATACACTTATGATTAAGTTAATTTATGAAATAACTGTTTCACAATTTATAGATGTTTAAATTGCGTTTAAAAGTAACTGCCAAGCGTGCGCTGTTAACAGTGTGCACTGCTTGCTCAACTACACTTAAACTGCTTGCCGCACTGCTGTCTGCCGCGCATAAGCTTCTTGCTATAATTGAAGCGAAGCTATTATTTAAAAGCTGGTTGCTGCCATGACGAGGACTCTGTTTTCTTGCTTTGTTTTCTGGTGTGCAAAGACAATGGAAATTCCACTGGCTAGCTTGATCAACGCGTCGTATGATTAATATCGGGCCATTAAATTGAGTTATTATACAAAACGTACGACTTGGACTTGGACTATGTAATTCAAATCGACAACCATTGTCACGCCTTTTTGTGTGTGTGTGTGTGTGTGTTTTGAGTGCTGTGTGTGTGGCGAGCATGAGATCATAATGCGATAGACACACTCCATTGTCGCCTTTAAAGAGCGCCTTAAGCAATCAAAGACTTTCCAAATCGGCCATTTGCATAACTAGCTGTAAAATTGTTTAAAACATTAACAACAACAATCGACAGCGATTGGCTGAATTTGAATCCGCAAAACGAAATGATATTCGATACCAAAACAGACACAAAACAACAAAACTATATAGACAAAAAAAGATAATGCCAAGACCATGCCGTAGTAACCAGAAACCAGTTCTAAACAGTAGAAAAAGCGAAAAAAAAGCTAAAACACGCACACAGAGACATTAGCAACGCTGCTGTTGGTTGGGATGATTGGATGATGGGAAGATGCGACCACATCATTGGGACCACCTTGATGTCGCGCTGCACACTTCATTCCTGGCACCGACCCCGCCCCCTCAACCGCGCCTGTCTCTGGACCATGAAATACAATTGGATCGGGTAACTTTGAACTGGGCGGCTAGAAGGTGTCTTGAAGGTGTTTGCCTGCCAATGATGCTGCTGCTGCTAATAGTGTGTGGTGTCCAAATTGATGTTTCAATAAAGACTATAAATTTATGACTTACGAATCAAGTGGACGCCCAAAACACAAGCAAAGAACCAACAAGCGAGTAGGTGTCGCCATTGGTGCCACAATGAATTAATTTGGACAATTTATGAGCCAATCTGCCAGCTGACAACTGGCCAGCTGGTTATAGGAGTAGGAATGGGAATGGAAATAGGAATGCTGATTGAGTTGGGGCTTTTCACACTCTCTGTCCGGTTTCTAGTCCGCTCCGGTGGTCGATCGTTTTCTATTCGAGAAATTGAATTATAATTTGATGCCCGATGACCAAACGCATCTGCATACATTAACGGCTTTGATCGGGCCACACAATTAGCAGCACCAACGCCACCCAAAATTGACAGCAGTTCAGCTCTCGATCTTTTAGCCACTTTTAACAATATGCGGTGTGTGTATACACATAAATAGTCGGCATTGCTGTGAGCCCAAAAAAAAAAGATAAACATTAACGTAAGCAGGAGATTAAACTAAAGCAAGTCGAAGGCGTAAATACACTAACTATTAAATAACTGAACTTGGCTGGAAAATTTCCCTATTTAATAAATAAAATCCAAGCTGCATTTTAGTCTTTTTTATTCATTGACTAAAGGGAATAAGAACCAAATAATTCACACAAGAAACTGCAAAGACTCTCGGAGCATCGCAAAGCACCGACACAATCCCAGCAAAGTTCTGATTAACTTTAAGCTTAAGCCAAGTAGCAACCAAGCTTGGCTAGCAGTGCATATACCCTGTTATTTATGCACTTTGAGCCGGAACCAAGAGAGCTGTCCACATTCTGTGGTGCCTTTTGCGCTGCGACTGACTCTTAAAATGTCTCATTTAAATAACTTGCATGCATTTAGTCATCCTTTTTGTCCCAACTTGGACTTGGACACACAGTCAGCGACAGTTTGCGGGTTGCAGGCGTGACGAGGGGGCGGTGGCAGAGTCGACGCAGCACTGACGACGTCAACTTAAGTGGAGAAGCCATGGACAACAACGCGTCCTCTCAAAAGTGTCGAGAGTATGTAAATCTTTAGCCATTGCCCATTGCCAATGTGAATGCCATTGCCATTCCTGTGTGTGTGTGTGTCTCTGCCTTTGTTGGAATTGTCTCTCTTGGGTTGATCGATTTTGTACACGTCAGTTCAATTGTTGGCCCGGACAAAGGGATACATATGTGTACATGTGTTTCAGTTTCTGCTTTTTTTTTGGGGTCCACAAAGATGCCAATCTCTGTGGACATAATGGAGATATTGTTCGTTCAACTTGATTCTGTGTGCACATTTTGATCTGACAAATTTTGTTGTGCCGTCAGCTCTCTTACACCCTTTCTCTCTCGCTCTCTCGCCCCCTCACTGCCTGTCTCTTTCTATGAGTAACTGGCGCATTTTAATTAATTCAAATGCAATTCAGCTGCTGTTTGTGACTGTTCCTGCTGCTGCGAGTGAAGATGCGCTGATTGAAGCTGAAAGCCAGCACGTGAGTGAAGACAGACAGAGCGAGCGAGAGAGAGAGAGAGAGAGAGGACAGTTAAACTGTCAGACAGACGGACAGACACTCTACACCACTGTCACTTTTTTTCCTTCAACTCTGCTGCTGCTTCCTCTACAGACAGACAGTTGGACGCTCATTCAGTAAACGTTTGTGATTTGTAACGATTGTGCAGTACATAAATCAGTCATGGATTTATTGCGAGAAATGAAATTTGCCGTCTTCCAACTTCGACTACAACTACAACGTGGCTGGCTGAAGGTGAAGCATCTTCTCTGTGCTTGAGTTTCTTGGTCTCCGCTCCTCTCCGCTCTTTTGCCTCATCTGTTGGTTACTTGGTTTTGTTGGCTTCTTGGGTCGTGGTCGTGTGAGTGGCGCTGCGTGTGGGTCGCATAAATTTCACGCTTTGCGCAGGCGCTGCTACAAATCGATGTTCTCTTTTTTCATTGTCTTTACCCCTCTCCACTTTTGTTTAGCAGTTTTTTATTATTTTTGTCTGTTTTTTTTTTGCTAGCTTTTTATGTGGCACGCGGGGACGTGCAACGCCGTTGGCTCCAATCGATAGGCTCGAAATGAACCAGGAAGTTTCAGCTTTGATGTCTATTGCCAACATATGATGTACACCCTAAAAACCAAATAAAACTCTGACCTTGCATTTGGAATGCACAAGTCATAAGGGCAGATCACGAGTGTCTTCAAACTTGTAACTTGCAACTTGCAACACGCAATGGCGCTGCTAATTGCTCTGCCACAACAAATGTTTTACTAAAATGCAACCAAAAACCGACTGAGAGAAGCGACATTTCACAACATATCTGATTGCATGACAGTTCTCAATTACTTTTCTTACTCCCCTCCAGTTTTCTCTGCACAACATTTATTAAACTCAAAAAACTCAACTGAAATATTAACATTTTTGACATTTTTCATGACAAATAACAAATAACTAAAATCCAATTTAGTTTTGGCTTTTTGGGGTTAATTAACATATGGAACTTTAAAATTGGATACGGTTTTGTGGTGTAATTACTAGGGTAATTGGTTCAGTTTATGGCCGTGTCCTTAAAATGGGTTCAATGCACTCAGTTTCCCTTTTAACTCCGTTTTTCGTCTAAGCCGTTTTTACTTGGCCCGTGTGAATTCCCGTTAGCTTTGGCCCAAAGCTGCCAAAAAAGCAGAAAAAAAAACAGAAACTTATAATTTATGGCTGGTAAACTTTGTCTAATCCCTGGCCTAATCGTCTGCATGCCACAAAGAGAGTGGCACTCGCGAGTGTGCAAGCGAGAGCGAGAGAGCCTCAGAGTGTTGGAGAGCGTGTGAGAATGAGAGGGAAGTCAGTCACCTTCGCAAACAGCACGTTTCTCTGGTATTTTACTTTCTTGTGTTTCGTTTTCGTTTCAGTTTTAGTTTGGCTTTTTTTTTGGCTTTATAATTTATTATCGCTTCAGAGGCATCTCAATTATGGCTCCTGGCAGACATGAAACCCAAACCCAAACGAAACCAACTTCCAACTCGAACAATAACAAAAGCTATAGCCACCAAATCTGTGGATTGTATCTGGCGTATCTTTTGGCGAATATAAATGCGTTCGTTTTGTAAATCAGCAATCGAGCAATTACAAAAGTTTACAAAGCTTTATTCAATTAACTTTTGTTCGACTATGTCGTAATGCTTGCAACGTTGTGTGGCAAGTTGTGTTGCCTGTTGTTGTAGTTATTGTTGCAGTTATTGCTGTTGCTTTCGTTATGAACAGTTTATTGGTGTGAAAATGCGAGACGCCTCAACGAAAAACGTTGCAACCGCAGCAGCTTCAATTTCAACCACATTGCAATCGTGACGTGATTTTGATTGCCGCTAGCAGTACCCCCGTTACCCCCGTTGCCCCTCTATATTGTTGGCAAGTTTTTGTTCTGGTTGCATGCTGCACGTTGCACGTTGTACGCTGCAGAGGCGCAGCCGCAGCGCAGCTAAAAATCTTTTTGCACACTTTTACTTTCAAGATCGTTTTGAGCATTGTTTCTCGCCTCAATCCAACGATCTTTGCTGCCCTCTGACAACCCGGAACTATAAATCCATTGGCCATATCATTACTGTCTCCGAACTTAGATTAATCGTAGACAAATTGTCGTCATGTCTGTGTGTTGCCTTCTGCATTTCAATTGACCCAAACGAAGACATAAAACCCAAACATTGGCAGGTGCCGCAAATGTGGCTCTTTCTTTACTTACTGACGGTTTTTGTGTTAACGTCTTTTTGGTGTATGTGTCTCTGATTTATGCGACTATTCAAAAAGTCAAAATTCAACACTTCAATACTTGTCAGAAACCTAAGCAGTTGACAAATGTGCGAGTTGATTGAGTCAGTTGTGATCGACTATGTGCATATCTTGTAAATAATTTATTGAATTAATATGTTGTAATAGAGAATACTTTATACTTCTCAGATTTCTAGTCTGTCAGCTTGTAAACTAAAATATATTTTGACTTAAAAAGACATTAGTGTGGAATCATTCGGATAAAATAACAATGGGCTATAGAAAGTCTATTTTAGAGAATGGGCTGAAACACTATACTTTATGCTATAAAAAACTATAAAATTGAAATTATCAGCTAATAATTTAGCTGTTAAAAAGATCTTTATTTAAAATATTTTTGGCTCTTAATGCAGCTATTTAAAAATATATTTAGTTTAAATTGATCTTGTCAAATATTGTATAGTTTATAAAACTTTTCGGCCTATTTGAATAAATATTATCTAAATGTGTTTTAAGACTAGAATGACGTCTCAGAAGTAATTAATTTTTAAACATACACTGAAAAGTAAGAGCTAAATCAAAGTTTCCTAATACTCCCCATACAAACTCTATTTTCATAACTTTGTTTTACTAAAATTAAGCTCCTTTAAGCCTTGACTATTTCCCTACCTTTCTCAGCTTGTCTACAAAATACCCTCTAAAATTCTAACTAAAGGGTATACATTTACAAATTCCAAGCGTTCTCCACTGAAGCACGCTTCGTTACTATTAGAAATTCCAGGCATAGAGCGAACCTGCCTACCCAATGAGCCATTGAACAATTGATGTATTGACAACTGTGCCCCTTTCTAGCTGCACGGGGCAAGAGGAAGTGCCACATAAGAGTACAAAAATGTAATACGACTGTTGGTTGTTGTCGTTGTTGTTATATATGACAAATGGCTTCCATTTCCTTCCAGTTGATCGATGTTGATATTACCAAAAAAAGAAAGAAAAATAAATAAGAGGATCGCGAGAGAACTGAGTTGAATTGTGTTGAGGATACGATACTTATCTTGGAGTATGCCAAAATTGCAGAGATCGTGTAGTTTGTTTCATTTTCGGTAAAGGCATATGAACAAAAATGCGCTAATTACACGCAGAGCACTGGTTAATTGAACTTGTCAACGGACATGTCGAAATATGCGATGTTTTCTCGACTTTTTCGTTAACGGACTAAATCAAAGAGTCCATCCGCACACACACCGCACCCTTCGATCAGCGAACAATCTTCTTGTCCAGCAATTATCTGTGAATTGAACTTAGCGAAGAGAAATGCCTGTGAGAGTGGATGGCAATGGCGCCATTAATTATCACAAAAACGGATACATTTCTTTATAATTAAAGCGGTTGAATGACATGCGTACCATGCCACAATAAAATATATCCCTGCCACCAAACAGAGCAGCAAAAATAAAGGTGACCATCCTAATGACAACATCTCTTCCGACTCATTGCACAAAATTACAACTGCAGCAGCTTCTTAGCTTTTAACTTTCAGCTTCCAGCTCTGAGCTCGGAGCTCTTAGCTCTTAGCTCTCAGCATTCAGTTCTCAGCTCCCAGTTCGAGTCTGTAACTGCAACTCCATGGACTCCATTAGCAGGAGTGATGCAGCGGCTAATAGAGAAGCATTACTCATGCCCAGCAGGACATCGTTATGGAAGCGTGTCTAGTTGGGATTCGCTTAGCTCTCAGTCTTAGTCTCCCTCTTGGGTCTATACTTCTCGTGCGCAGTGTGCGTTCGAGTTAAACATGCAATTGAGAAATTTATTAAAAATCATTTTCATTAATTTGGTTATTTATGCACAGGATCAAACATTCAATTAGGCTGATGTTATAAATCTCGCATTCATTTTTCACATGCTACAACCACGCGTTGTGTCTATAAATCAAATACAATCACACACACTGACACACACACACACACACTGGGAACTTGCAACTGCAACTGCCCACGGGACACCAGGCAACTCATCTGCAGCTTCAATTGCTTCACCGATCTTTTTAATTGTCAATAAAATAATATAGAAAAATCAGATATCATTCGCTTTTTTATTCAGTTTCTTTTTACTGCTTTTTAGTTGATTTTATTTTTGCTTTTTCGTGAAAAGGTTAAAAGTGAAAGATCTCCTGCTGACTTGAGCTTGTTGTTGTTTTCATTGTTCGACTTGTTTTTTATTATTATTTATTTGTCATGTTCGGCACGAAAAAATGAGAGTAATAAGATGCACAAAGCCAGATAAACAAAAAAATAGCAAAAACCTTCAAATAAATCTCTGCTACAGTTAAAAGCCAATTGAATGCTCTTTAATTGTGTGGTTTAAATAGTTGTCGTTGGTCAAATTATAGCGTAAAGTTTTAATTAAGTTTTTTGCAAACTAAAGCTTAAAATATCTGCTATCATTGGAACTCTTCGCGATTGATTCTTCCACTGAATTTGTTTGCATAAAAAATGTATCTTTATCTACATCTCTACAGCTTGACTTCTGCTTTTATTACATAGAAATTGGCAAACAAAAGCATGTTTTTTGCACTAAAAATCATTTGATTTGTGGTCTATAAATCAGCAAACTGTTGGAGCTACCCACGTCATGTTTTGATCGGCAAATCGCTGGCAATAAATTGACAAAGGCAAATCAGTTAACAAAAAACATAAAACACAAAAGAAAAAAACTTAACAAATTTGGGACATTTGTTGAGCTGACCTATGAATGACCTTTTTGGTTTATTTAGTTTTTGTTTTAGTGTTTTTTGGCCATGGCTAAACTAAATCTCAGCTGCGGCATGAACCTAATAAGTCAATGCAGCTGAGCAGGAAGCTTGCCAGTTGCTTATCTCTGGCTCCCATCGAACTTGGGTGGGTAGACATGACTCCCCGGTCCCCCCAAGTGCCCCCTTGCATATTTCACCCTTTTTTACAGATACATATAGGTATGTTAAGCCCGTTGCTAGATCATAAAATAAACTTAATAAAAGTAAAATCAACTGGTTGGCTGCCTCAGTGGTTACCAGTCTGTCTGTCTGTCTGTCTGGCTTTCTGCTTGCTGGGGCATCATCAAAAAGCCGACAAAAGGGGCGTGGCGGGACTATCAGCACGGCCAGGCCCCTTTTTTGTGTGTGTGTGTGTTTGTGTGTTGGCTTTGCTGCATTGGTTTGTGGCCAACAATTTTGATATAATAAATTGCATAGAAACATAAATTTAATTTTTAACGCCCAGAACGACAGAGTCTAGCTCCCCGCTTAGCATAACAATTAAGACATCACACACGAGTGAGAGTGAAAGGGAGAGTGGAGAGTTAGGAGTTGAGCGAAGGAGACAGATAGATATACAGACAATTTGTTGACAAAATGGTGGCTGCAAGTTACAAATTCCACGAGCAGAATAAATGGCGCTTTCGTTGTCGCTTTTCGCACTCTCACATTTTTCATATTTTTCACACAAGTGGACACAAAAGACGCGCCCTTGATCCGCCCCAGCTTGACAGTGTTTGTGGTTTGTGCTGTGCTGTGCTGTGTAGTGTAGTGTTTAGTCTTGACTGCAAAAAAACCCATAACGTTCCGCGCATGTGCACTCTGCACTCATATGCACGTATTTCTATATTTGTATATTTGTTGTTTGCTGTTTGCCGTTTGTTCCCCCCTTTAGTCACCTCATCGTTGGTTCTCCTACCCACTTTAGTCACCTCACCGCTCCCGTGATCTAAGCTTTCGCTGTGCGGCTTCGCTGATTGATGACTTTCATTTGCCATTCGGACAGGGCTACATTAATATCAACAACAGCGTCCTACAGCTAGTGAAACCCTGAAGCAAACCAAGTCGCTGCTCATCAGCGGTTACTCTTTCTCTCGCCCTTCCTATCTGTCTAGCTGTCTCACTCGGTGTGTCTCTCGCTGAAGCATCATCATCAGCGAAGGCGTCTACTCGCATTCGGGGCGTCACAATTGCGTTGAGAACACCCAGGAATTTGTGGCATTTTATGGCCAATGTTTGACTATTGCATTGCCGAGTGTTTGCAGAACCATCCAGCATCCAGCATCCAGCATCGAGCATCCAACAGTCAGCATCCAACAGCCAGCATCCAATACCCACAGAGATTCGAGAGATCCACAAATCCACAAATCCACTTTCCATTAGGTACACATGCGAGCATAATCGTTCTGGGCCGTGTTAAATTTATGAGTACTTCTATTTAGTTGTAGTCACTGTTTGTTTATACTCTTTCCTTCACTGGGGTAATATACACAGTTTGTCTTAAGAAAAAGTTTTGAACAAAGTCTACTATCTTAATTTATATTATAGGTTTTAGCAATGATTCAAATAATATTTTATAAAGAGAAAATTTGAACTTATTTAATATTATACAATTTTAAAATTGAAGGATAATTGTAGGCAGATGTTTAGTATTTAAAGAACATTTTATATGGGTACGTTATGCTAAATTAGTAGTTGTAAAAGTTGTAAAACGAATGTGAAGATTTTTTTTTATATTTTAAATAAACTTTAGGAAAGTTCTTACAACTTTAGGTAAAAACCTTTAGGGAAAACTCAAAAACTTTAATGTAAATAAGCAAACATATATTCTATAATCGTGATAAAGTCATCCTAATAAGACTTCAAAGATTTGCAAATCATTTATGAAAAACATTTTCAATTTTAAAATTATTTGAAATTAAATGTGAACCATAAATTTAATATATTTATTGATTAAGTTAAGTGTAGAGTATGCGCTGTATATTTATTTAGGCTTTCTCGTGGGTGCCACTGCAGCTACAGCTCCATTTGGCGCAGCTTCCTGAGTAGTCAACCAAGTGCGTGCTGCAAGCTGAAAGCTTCAAAACTGCACGTTTCGCGTTGCAAGTCTGGCAAGTCTGGCAAGCTGGCATTGCGATCATTACTCACGAGCGCTAATCCCAGCGACTCCATTTGCCAGCTGGGAGAGTTGAAGCCAAAAAGAAAAATCACATGCGCAGCATTTAAAGATTTTGGGGAGCAAGCGGAGAAAAACACTACGAAACGACAGAGCGTCGATAAGCAGCTCGGAAAAACTTACTGCAGCAGAGTCAGTAAGCAGCAACCAGTAAGAAGTAACCAACAACCAGTGAGCAGTGAGCAGTAAGCCAAGGCAATTGAGTTGTTCCCCTGGCCAACTGGTTGCTCCTTTCCTGCTGTTGTTGCTGTGGCTCTTCCTCCTAAGCATGTGCTGCACGTAATGGTGTTGCATTTATTAAAGGCTTTTGTGCGTGCGGGCCGGGCACAGGCTGTAGCTGAGACTGTGGCTCAAACCATGTGGCTCCAACTGCAGCTCCAACTCCGGCTCAGAGTCCACTCTCTCTCACATGCTTAATCCATAAATGGAAATTAATGGTTTAAATACGAATGTATTACCTCCCGAGAGACTGAGCGAGAGAGGGATACGAGAGGGAGCGAGAGAGATAGGAAGAGAGACAGAGAGGGAACGACGCTGTTGGAGCCTGGACAGGCTAATGGTTCTGGCCCCGTAACGGTACCATTTGAGTGCCACTGCATTTGTGGCTCGCGGAGAGCAGCCACAAAAATATTAAGACATAAATGTCGTCAACAATGAAACGGACCGTGTGGCACAGTGGTGTGTGTATGCTCAGGAGTGCACGCGTAGGCGGCACAGTGGTGCAACAGCGACATTTTTGTGCTCAAAATGGGTTTTCAATTAAGCTTCAAGCGTTATCCATATATCAAACGATTGACTGTCCGTAATGAGCACAACAATGCTTTAAATGCCCTACACACACACACGCACACACATACACTCATACACAGATAATCAGTGTCGGAAATGGGCAGACAGATTAGCGCCCACCTTCATAAGGAAGAGCAGGAAGATTATATTGTGGTGGGCATTCGATTCTGGCCCTTTTCTTGGGTCATTTGCTAGGTTAAGTCCCGCACGAGGATTGCCTGCTTGCCACATGCAACACACACATAAGTGCATATAAAAAATGATACCACAATTTATGGACGACATCTAATGGCGTTCGCTTCATATAGCCTATGCCACAAGCGGAGCGAGGAGGGCAGATGGAGTGGAGCGCAAGGAACTGATGGGGGACAGGGATTGCTACAGTGTTGGCGGATTTGTGGCTGGCAGCCGCGTTGCATGCAGCGGTGCAACGCGTTGCCGCACATCTCATAAAACATAATCAAGTTCACATTCACCAGTCGCCTGGCGACAATGGCATTCGCATCCTGCCTAGATTCAAGTCGCCAGGTCTCCCATGTCTCCTGGTCTCCGATTCTAGGTATCTCCTCCCGCTTGACTATGCAAGATTAATTTTCAGGCATATTGTCATATTTTGCTGTCGCATGCGTCAGTTCAGTTGTTGTTGTTGCTGTTGTTGTGGTTGCGGTTGTTGCAAGTTCCTTTTTATAAGCGTTTTGATTCCATTAACTCACACAGCTGCAACATGAATAGGATATCAGTTCTTTGCAGCTTACCACCAAGTAATTTCCATAACTTTTGCTCCAAATTATTTGCCGATTCCCGATGCCACTGCTACACTGCTGTACTGCTGCACTGCTGCGGTGAGTGCATTTATCATGTGGCACGTACTGCCTGACTGAGGTGTGTATTAATTGTTAACCATTTGGCATTTGGCAATCGCATCCATTGCATCTTCTTTGCGCGTGGGCGTAGACGTGGGCGTGTTTTCGCTTCAGCTGCCATAAGCACTTCAAGGAGCATTCGACTGCATTAATAATGCCAATTGGAATGCATTTAATGCATTCTCACAGCTCAATGGCAGCTGGCAATGAAACCTGCTCCAGAGAGACCAAAAACCCAGAGCTTCACAGCTTCAGAGCTCCAGAGTCCCCAAAGGCAAATCCCAGCTAATGAAGTTGAAGATCTTTGCAAATTATTTGCTTTACAATTGAAAGAAATTTCAATTATAGATTCTTGTTATAGGGAGCATCATGAAATGTAGCAAACAATTCGATAACAGATAATGGAATTCTAAATGGGAAGCAGATTTTATAGCAGCAAGAAAACTGTGCTCAACTTGTGTGAAAATTATTAGTTAATTTTAAATCATTATAAAAGTAATTTCTAGTTTTTTATTCAAATATATTTATAATAAATAAAATAATAGATATATTTATATACAATTTAGTTGGCACTATAGTATAAAACCAGTAGCTTGAATAAATTTTATAAACGTTTTATTAAAAGCTTTTTAGTAACTTATTTTAATCATTTATATTTAAAGCATTTATATTTAAATGAAATGGCACAACAATTCAAAATCAATAGATTTTGAAAACTTCATAAACCTTTTAATATAAAATATTTAAATGATTTATATATTATTATTTTTTTAAGTTGCCGCAACCATTTAAAATATATTTTCAATTCATTTAAAAACATTTAATAAAAAGCTTTTTGAGCTTAATAGAAATATTTTAGATATTTATTAACTTTTTTTTTCGTCATCGTAGAAAGCTTTTTTTAAAAAACATTTTAAAACATTTTCAGCAATAAATTTAATTACTTCAGCAGATTTTTAGTTATTGAAAAAACGAGTTGAAATTGTTTTGACCCAAATTGAAACCCATTCACAAGGTGAACCATTGAAAACACTTTGATTTGATGGCTGTTGTTGTAGTTCTTGTTGTTGCTGTTGTGTTTTATGCAAATTAGGTGGCAAGTACATTATCATAAGTATTTCATTCGTGTTTGCTTTTGGCCAATAACAATAGTAACAAATTTTGGAATCTTTTTGTCTTTTGTACATCTGCTTTTCACCCGAGTTCGTTGCCTAAGTCTTTTGTTTGCAGACCACACGCGCAGGCAGCGCTTCTAGAGGATTGGCGGGGGAAGGGGCCGGTGTTATAGGCGGTTGAAGGGGGCATTGATTTCACTTATTTGAGCAAAACGAAACAAGCCCGTTAACAATTTGCGCAAAACATTTGCCCAGCCCCAAAAAGCCAAGTCAAGAGAAATAAGCAGAGCCAAGGTCCAGGTTCTTGGGAGTTCCACAAAAGCGGGACGAGAGGTGGGTAGGAGGGGAGTGGAGGCGGGTACGCAGGGGGCGGACGCATCGACAACGCACGCCTGTTCGCATTCAATAAATAAAATGTCAAAACAATAATGAAATGAATTATGAGCGCGCATCAGCAGCGACGGCAGTCGAAACAGCAAATCGATCGAAGGGAGCTCGGCCAAGAACTGTTGGTCAACTGTTGGCGAACTGTTGTGTGTAGTTGTTGTTGGGGCAGCTGTTGCAGGGCGGCGTGGGCTACCATTGCCGTCTTGGCCTGGTCAATTTCTTGTTGCTTTTATTTATTGATTTCGTGCGTATGCACAATCAGCGCGAGGCACAAAACTGACTGCAGTTTGGTGGTGCAGCTTGGTGGTGCAGCTTGCTGGTGCCGCTTGCTGGTGCATCCGATTCCATGGACGTTTCAACGTGCTTACAATTGTCAGAATGCTCGTTTGGGCCAACGATTGGCAACGAAGGCCTCAGGCCTCAGGCAGCAGCGTAATGAAATCTTGTGTCTGTATGTGTGTCTCTCACTGGATTATAGTCATATACTGTGTGTGTGTGTGTGTGTGAGTGCTCGCTGCTAACGCCACGCGAAACGCAATCAAAACTTTCGCTGCCAAACGAAGAAAAAGCAATTATTTCGATAAAAATGACCGTTTACTGTCGTTTTGTGGATATTGAGATCCAATTTATGTGTACTCTGTGTATGTCTGTATGTGCATGCCAAGTGCAAGTCTTGTGAACACAGCACGGAGCGCGGGAGTACGCTGTTAACTTGGCTTTAACTGGGTCAAGGGAATGTACATAAAGAAATGTTAATAAATAAATAAGAAATGTTCGTTCTGTTTATGCCAACATCAACAGATATTCAAAATATTATACAGTCATTAATTGGGCAGTATTTTGTGGGGAGGAAGGAGGAGGAAGGAAAAGGGAAACGCATTTTTGACAAGAAAAAATTCCTTAAAATAAATTTATTGCTGAATTTTGATTTGATTAATAATTAGCTTTAAAAATATTTGATTTTATTTGCTTTTCTTGTCCAATTGATTTCCCATTCCCGTTGCTATTTAAGATTCTATTGTTTCCCCATATGGTGTGACTTATAAAAATGCGATATTTGTCTCATGTTAGCCAAGTTAACATTGCTTTTTACAACTTGACACATTTGCCATAAATTTTTACCTTATCGGTGCACGCTTTTATTGTTATAAACAAATCATAAAGCTCGGAGGCTTTTTGAATGCCATATCATGAGCATATAATATCTGTATATATACATATCGTGTAAGGTTTCATATATGTTTATGTGATTTTTGGAAGATTTATGCGTTCAGCTTTTTATGGTGCACTTAAGCGTCGGCCACTTAGCCATTTTTGGGCCGCAAATTATTAGCCACGGATTTCGGGGCGACAAATAAGGCGTAAGATTTGAAACGCCCAAAAGAAATCGATTTGAAAATATTTTGGTCACTCATATACATAATATATTTGTATGTATATGGCGGAAACTCATTTGTTGCTCAACATTCACGAATAAAACACACGCTCACTCAGTCAAATATCTCAGCTGACCACGCAGGCATAAATATTTTAACGATCCTCAATCCAAGCGGGTTTCTTTGGCCCTAGGCGGCAGTTGCAGTTTGCAGTTGTAGCTGTTGTTTTGGTGCTGCGAGTTGGCAGTTTGGTAAGCCTTATTTGGATCAAGATAAAAATTATGTATGATCTAAAATCAGTTTGACAACAAAATGCTTTATGTGCAGCAATTCTTAACGCTGCAATTTAACAAAACGGCACATTAAGAACAAGAACAAGAGCAAGCGGCAGAGGGAGAGCCAGAGAAAGACGATGATGATCATGATAATGACGACAAAGTGACGCTGGAGATAGCCGAGGAAAAGGAAGTGGGATAACCCAATTTTTTTCTTTTGGGCAAGCCAAGGATTGGCCAATACGTTGCTGGCATGCTAATAAGGGCGACGGTGGCAAATTTTCAGCTGGGCGAAAGTAGTCAAAGTTGAATGGCCCCCCTTCCTACTCCCCTCCCTACTTACCGGCCAACGCCCGCAATCATTCATCATAAACGCGGTAACCGATCGGCAGCCGCATCAAGACAGCCAAGGACAGACAGGTAGGCAAGACATGGGGCATGCGGCATGAGGCATACCGCATTTGGCAGTTGCCTGCCACCATATCTTCAACGTCGATCAATGCAAATTTTTGCGCCGATCAAAACTGGCCAACAGCCTACGCGGCCGCAGCAGCAGCGCGCAGAAGGCTCAAGAATTATTATTAAATTCGATATAAATAATATTTTGCAGCCCTCCTCTGCCCTCCCCTACCGCTGTTTCTCCTCACTGCCCTCTGCTGCGGTTGCTGATTAATAAAAGACGGTACAGCGGCTGCCGTGGCAGCAGCAGCAGCAGCAGAGCTCGATGGCCTGCGGTGCTTAAATTCTGAGGCATCTGTCAAACTGAGCGAAGGTGCACGTTTTGTATGCACAGCTTGGTGCCAGAGCCAACTGCAGTCCTGGCTTGGTCTAAACCAAACTCAGAGCACAGTGCTCAGTGCTTGAATTGGTGTTCAAATATTTTAAAAAATACTTTGCATATGTGACACTCGCATAATAACGCTTCAATTAAGCTCCACTCGACTTCACTTGACTTGTCTCGGGTTCGGTTCAGTCCTTTGACACGATTTTCTTTTGTGCACCCCAAAAAAAAGAAGCAGAGACAAGGGCAAGACGGAGAGCAGCAAAAACTGCTCTTCCAGATGCATATCAATAAGATCTGACGTCAATTTTGATAAGCGAACGCATATTATTATTGTTATTATTAGCAATATACTCGCATGCTGCAGGTCCAGTCTCAGTTTCAGTCTCACTCGCTCCCTTGCCCCTTAACTCCTTCCCCATGAAGGTAGCCAGAGGGGCAAGGGGTGAGCAGCACTTATAATAAGCAGCAAAGAGCAGCGAATCCCTTCGAGCATTTCGCTGCTTCAACGTCCGCCACGGATATCAGCCAACAATCGACATATGCAAAGGCAAAAACAACAAGAAAACAACATAAACCAAAACAACTAAAAAGTATATAGTATACCATATCGTATATATATAAAAAAGGAAAAGAAAAAGGAAAATTCCTGAAGCAGCAGCAGAGGCAGCGGCAGCGGCAGAGGCAGCAAAGCGAGCTGAATAAAATAAGAATTATGCTAAAATTATGCAAGGCGCAGCAATTTACAAAGTGCCCGATCTGCTGCACAGTGGTGCAAAATTAAAAAAAAATTTTATTTCATTTAGTTTCATAAAGTGCGTTTAATAGTATAAATAAAAGAGATTAAAGCTAGATATTACATATATTTTATTTCAAACTGAAATCAAGAATTTTAGTAATGTCAAATTTACATAAAGACCAATTTTTGGGTACTGGACATGTTAAATTATAGACTTAAGCTGCTTTTAAAATCAAATTTAGTTTAAAGTTACCATTTCAGGGCTTGTCCTTCTTTTCAAAGTTGCAATTGTGTTGGGTTTCATTTCTTCTGGCCCCACTGTGCCATCGATTTGGTGGAATAGATAAAAATTGACGTTTTGATCGATATTTATTGTTGGTTCACATGGTATAGCTAGGATGCTCATGATGCTGATGATGATGGCGATGTGCTCGATGCTCCCGATGCTCCACAACTGCCAACTGGCGACTGTTAACTGCTTCAGAATAATGTCCTGCAGTGCTGGCAAATCGACAATGATCTTAGACAGAAGCTTGGCCCAAAACGCAAAAGGGGCGGAACTGTGATTTAAGATTTCATTTGTTAGTTTGGGGGCCAAAACAATTTGTTACTGTTGCACGACAAGCGTATGTTCTCTGTACCCTTTCCAGCAACTTACCCCTTCCCCGCCCTACTCCTCTGCTCACTTCGTGGCCAACATGACTGCGTCCTGGCTTTGGGCAGAGTTGAGTTTTGGTCGCTGCACTCTCGAATACATTTGTAGTAATCACGCGTTATCGTCGCATTTGGACATTTTAAAAGGTCATAACTTAAAACCTTATCGCCGGAGAATGTCCCTGTGTCCCTCCGTCCGTCCGCCTGTCTCTCCGCCGACTGTAGACGGACATAGGCGACACAGCGAGAATCCCCAGTGACATGCGACGCGAACACACGCAAACACACACACAGACAGCGCTGCTAAGGTCGTTGTTGCGCCCAAAAGTAGCCGAAATTGAGCACAAGGATAACATGAAATGCCAGAGTAAAGAAACAAGAGTCTGAGTTGAAGTTGGAGTCGAGAACCTGTGCCAGTTTCAGAGTTGGCAACACGCAACTCGAGAGAGAGCCAGAACGATGTGTAATGGGCTCAGAAGATGTTACCATTGCATTCCATTGAGCGCGCTCTGATAATGAGCCAAGACACACACTCACACACACATGCAGGACACACTCGTTGTGAGAGGTTTGTGCTAAAAGCGAAATGATAAGCTGACAGCTCCGGAGTAGGCGACCAAATCTTGTGTCCACTTCCTTTGGCAAAAACCAGCGCCGACAACGCCATCGCCTTGATTTCTGTTTGTTTTTATTTTCATGTTAGCCACGGGGGGGCAACAGACTTGGCCATGGATTCACTCTATGACTCAGCCACTGATCACTGAGCACGGGACGCTCCCAAAAAAAAAACAAAAACAGACGGCATTAGAGACAGGGCGAGACAGCTATAGTTTTGAGTCGAAAACGTAATTAAATTGGTTTTTTGGATTTTGTGGAAATCAAACACATAAAGCCGACATTTGATTTCCATTCATGATTCTTTGCGCTCCTCCAAAGCTGTCGATGTGTTTATAGTTTTTTAAATTTATACAAATTTATAATAAAAATCTTGCAGTTTTTATGTCATTCATGAATATAAAAACAAGGATTAAGTGAATAACAGTTCGCAGAAAAGTCCTTGAATACTCAAATTTTATACGAAATCAGGCAAAATTTGCTTATAAAAACTATTAAACAGGTAGGAAATTAATTGATTTTATGTAGAAAATATTCATGGGCATAAAAGTATCAACTGATACTGATTTAATTAATAAGTCTTATAGGCTGTTAATGTTTTGAGTTTGTATAGAGGAAATATTAATTTCGTAGTATCTTAAAAAACCATAGCAGCTGCTGCACTCTGAAGACTTTCTTCAGTTCCAATCTCGTAGATCCTTGAATCGAAGAAAGGAAGTTAATGAAGCGCATAAATGCCGCTCGATTTTATGCCCGAATCGATAAGTTTTACTATTTTTAAATGCCTTCGGTACTCGCATATCAAGGGAAACAACAGCAGAGACAATAACAACAACAACAGCAACAAACAGACGTTAGAGTTTTTCTATTGTTACCATTTTCATTTGCGGCCTTTTATTTAGAAATGAGATACCCAATGGTTATATGCTCCGAGCAGCGATCCGATTATCATCTAACTGTGTACATAGCTTTCTTCTGCTAGTATTAGTGTGAGTGTGTGCGTGTGTGTGCGTGTTGACATTCCTTTTTCTTCTTCTTTTTTGTGACATTTTCTACGAAAACTCAATACAAACATTTCATAGTTGTCCCTAGATGATGCCCAGCACTCCCATTCAATGACAAGCCTTAAATTTACGACAATAGGCACAAACAGGTAAAAAATAAAAGAGCACAGTGGTTGGGGTCGGAGTCGGGGTCGGGGTTCACTTATAGCCCTTCAACGATACGCAGATGACTATCGCAACTGGACGACGACAAAAGTCGGCACAGATGACTCATCAAATTAGCGTCTCCGGGCGCCGGCGATAAGCAGCGACCCGAAGGATTAGCGTTTAAAAAATTACCAAGTGCCATCAATGGGCACAACAAATGAGACAGAGTCACCATGAAAGAGATAGATAGACTGTCTATGATTGTAAAAGAAAAGTGCTCATATCATTTTACAAACAGAGTTCTGGCCACTCGAGAATTGACACTGACTGGACAGAGTTTCAGTTTTTATGACCCTGCTGGGTCTGGGAAAAGCGTTTGCTGCATTTCCCTGAGACCACCCTCGTAAAGAAAATTGTGATTGTCAAGTGATTATTAATTGCTGGACATTTGTTATTAGTTAATTGGGTACAGTTTGACAATCATTAAGCGAAACCAAGTTCAACTTGCAAAGAGAAATTCTCTCTCTCGTTTTGGCTTTCTTATTTTTAGTAGCGTGTTTTTACAGTTAGTCGCGCAATTATTCGTTCAATTTACACAGGAAGCTTTTGTCGCTGATGAACGCGGTACGGGCGATAATCCGACAGCAAAATATGCGAACGTTAATTACGCTTTTGAGAACGTTTTGCCAATCAGACAGGCAGACGGACGAACGGAGAGAGGGAGAGGCAAGGCGAGGTTACACTGAGAAATAAAGACCAGGCATATATAATAAAATATATTATATTTAAAGCAATGTAGATCGTATAAAGAAAGAAGTGACAGAAGTATTAGATATTAAATGATAATTTTGGTGATAGAATCTGTCATTTATGTAGGTACTTATTTTTAACTGAAGTAATAAGCAAAGGAAAGATATGATAGAAGTATTATATTAATATTATGATATTATATTTTGATCATATTTTTTCTGTTTAAAACTGATCCTATAATCAAAATTGTAGTTTGGGGAACTCCTTATTTTTCACAGTGCAGCGAAAGAGATGAGCATTGGGATGCACATTGTTGGTAAGTATGACTCCTTAAGCATCAGGTCTGATGCCTGACGGCAGATAATGTTGATCGCATGAATGATGGAATCGAACGCGGCTGCCACAACATGCGGCTGCCATACGGGTTTTGATCGATTAGAGCCCAGTCTCAGCTCACAGCTCTCTCAGTCTTAGTCCCCAATCCCAATCCGAGTATTCAGTTAGCAGACAACAGTTTATAGAGTCAGGTCTCAGGTCTCAGACTTAGTTGATTGAAAGCTTGCAAATTGTTTGAGAAAATGCTGCACTTACGCATCGTCAATGTTTGATGGGAATGTGTCATGGTTGGAGACAAGATCTGAACTGCTTAATGTCGCCTCGTAAATGTTTAGTTTCCTCCTCCTTTATTTTTTTCTCTTAAGTCTTTTCTGTTTTTAGAATCGATAGTTGTGTTTATAAGCCCTCACACTGCGTCCGAAAGGCATTTATCTTGTGGCCTAAGTGCTGCATGTGGCGTTACTTTCGTTTCTGATTAATTTGAGCTAATTTGTTAAGTAATAAAAAGGCTAAAAAGGGTTGTCCAAAAACCAAGTTGTAAAAATAATATAAAAACAGTTTGAAACAAATTCCCGTGATCTTCATTGGGCCACAGCGATTTAACACTTAACATGGTACCCAACTACCAACCAACGAATTCAATCTCCCCCGACTCCAATTCCACGTCGGAGTCGGACTTGCAGTCCGATTCATTCTCCTTGGACTGCGTAGGAGCAGCTCCGAAGTAGGGCGCCAAATTGTGCACGTTGTGGCCTGCGGGTTGCCCCGACGCATTAAGACGGGTTTAGTATTTCGATTATTGACTTCCATCCTTTCATGCAACATGCAGCAGCGGGTGGTGTGCCATTGTCCAATATATATACACATATATATTTGTTTCTGCTGGTTGGCCCAATGGAAAACTCTTGCCTCTTAATTGAGCCTCAAGTACAAAGGCTAAAGCAGATGGGAAAGCGTTAATGTATCTTCTCCAAGACTTCTCCTCCCTCTCTATCTTCTTCCCACTAAAGTTGAGTAAAACTACATTTAAATTCTTGGTGATCTTTAAAGCCATTTGGTTGAGATTTTCTCTTAAGAAACTGACCCAATATTTGGACAATTTTTTAGATCGCAGATAGTATTCTCCAGTTTATAAATAACAATCAATGAATGAATGCTCATTGAGAGATAAATAAATAAATATATTTGCCAAAAGTTGTTATGATTTTATATCTAGCGTATAATTCGACGAATCTGTTGCTCAAAACAAAACACATTAATCAATGATTTGGTTTAAAAAGAGAGAAACAAATAAAAAACGTGAACTTAATTGATTGAAACGAAGTTTAACGAGCCGAAGATCATGTCTAATGCCAGCACCACATTTGCGTCAATTAATTTATTAATAAAACACGATAAAAAAAATAAAATAAAGAGCAGTCGAGAGTGGAGAGTCACCTGCTCCAGTCGAGATCCAAGTGGAGTTCCAGGTTTAAGGCTCCATGTCTTTACCGCTGCCTAATTCACATGTCACGTTCGCTTGGCTTTTGCGGTGGTTTTCGGTTGCGGCTGAGATTGCGATAAACTGCGAAACATGGTTACAACCAGGAGAAGACTTGCCAGTAACAACAACAATAACAACAACAGCACGAGAGATAGCTACAGAAAAGACGAGTAGCTGCGTTCTGAGTGATCGGCCAACAGTTGTTTTGGAGTCGAATGAGAGTTGGGAACGTTTTACACTCATAAAATTAAATCAACAACAATTTTATAATTTGGCGCATTAAATCAACTGTGGGCAGCGCCCAAAGCCATGCCCCCTTAAGGCCACACTCTCCCGCTTCCAGCTCTCACCCCTCACTCCGCTTACCCTGTTAGCCAGCTCTTATTAACTGTGGCTAGGCTACCGTCTAAAGCCAAAAACGAGCCACGTAGCACACAATCAGGCGCGTGCAATCTTAATGGATAAATTATTGAGGCACAAACCAGACTTTTAACCGTATCCAGGCAAAGAGTCAGTTCTCTACAGTTCTCTCTTAGTCAGAGACTAACAACAATTGGTGGTACGAGTGTGTGTGAGTGTCTGTGTGTGTGTGTGTGTGTGTGTGTGCTCGTTATGTCATAATCGCATTACTTAACGGCCTGCGTAATATAATAATCATTTATTAATTTATTAGTGAACCACGCCAGTTGAAAACAGGTGCCAGTTAGCCAAAGTACGTGCCACAAATCACAAAGAAAAGAAAGAGAGAGCAGAGCAGAGAAAGAGGTGGGGGAGCGAGCGGTAACTGCTCCCATTTAATTCACTTGTTCTACTCAATTATATAATAGAAATCGTGATCTTTAATGCCTCGTCAGTGCCAGTTGCTGTTCTCCACTTCCGATTATGATTATGATCGAGAACTCAATTATAACAAAAAATTCGAGGCACATTTCAACAATTATTATGGCCCAATCAACGTTTTTTTTTTTCCGCCGTCTTTATTTTGGGGCAATATCGTGAAATCATCAAATCGCTTCGACACGATTAATTGTTAATGAATTGAAGCACTGCGATCATTTTTTGTTACCAACAACGTGTATTTTTGGCATCATTAGGAACGGACGAACTGCCTGAAAGTTGGCTAAAAGCACGAAGCTGATTTATTTCAATTAGAGCAACTAGACTTTTAATTGCCCTGCAATTGACATGAAGCTCAAGTAACTAGAAGGGTCAGTTGTGGTCTTGGCCATGTTATTAACACCCGCCCCCGCATTAGCCAGAAGTTTTGTTGCCAATTGACTGGCCAAACACGCCCCCAACTTGTGTTTACCAATGCTAACCTCTAATTTGGCAGCACCACCGTTTTATTGCCAACTTCAAGTCCGAGTTGGAGTCCCAGTTCGAGACCAATTTGCAACGGGAGGAGGCGGCAGCAGAAAGCCAAACACGCGCCTTCAGTTAATGACACACATAAGAAGTGGTTTTGGCTGTTTCTGCATCTGCTTTTGCGATTTGTGTGAATTGCCTGAATTTGTATCGCATTATAGTTGTTGTGATTTGAGCTGCCGATTGTTTTTGTGGGGCACGTGGTTTTTTTCTTCACTCAGTTCCTTTTTTTCATTCCGGTTTTTATTGCTAAAGTTTGAGTCGAAAATTGGCATTTCCATTTCACTTAAATGAGGCGTTTCAAATGAGTTGTTTGCTGCCTGTTTTGGGCCAAAATGAATTGCTTGTTTAACACTAATGACTGGGCATTTAAAAGCCATACACACTCAGACACACAGCTCCAATTAGCTGCACGCCAGTCATTTGATCTCCGAGTGTTTCCCAGAGACTGTCAATTGGTAATATCGTATAAGTTGGCCATAAATGGTTTTTTTTTTGGGCTGCTCTGGGAAGCCACTTGTGGTTCGTTCTTGACCTCTTGTGCCAGCTATAAATTACAACTGCTTTTACTTGGCAAAGCAGGTGATGTGACAATTGCTTAACTTACCTTTTGTTGCTCAGATTTTCTAGCAGAGGAGTGAATAATCTGCAGATTAAATTATATATTTCTTGATACTCTCTTTCAGAGCAATTTCTGGTTAAATAAACATCAAATTTGTTTATGCTATTCTACGGCAAATATCTTCCATAAGGCAAGTAACTTTAATTCAAATTGTATAAACTCTAAAATACTTTGGTAGTCTGATCTTATGCAAATATTAATTTAAATTGACTTTTAATAACAATTCTCTTGAGTTGCCATTTTTGTTGCTCAGATTTTCTAGCAGAGGAGTGAATAATCTGCAGATTAAATTATATATTTCTTCATTCTCTTTTTCAGAGCAATTTCTGGTTAAATAAACATCAAATTGTCTATGCTATTCTAAGGCAAATATCTTCCATAAGGCAAGTAACTTTAACACTAATTTTATAAACTCTAAAATACTTTTGGTAGCCTGATCTTATGCAAATGTTAATTTAAATTGACTTTATAACAATTCTCTTAGCTTTTTATTTATTTATGCAAATTAAACACTGCTTACCGTATTAGCCTTATATAATATAGCTTAAATTTTAATTCAAAACCAAGTGTATCCTATTTCATATACTCTCTTCTTACTCTATTTTTACTCCCTCATTATTTATGCCTTTTTTTATACCAATCTGGTCCATCTATAAGTTATCTATAAGTTGCTGGAGTAGCTCAAGAGCCATCAATATTTGCTTTCGGCACTAAAGTGGATGCCTGAGACTTTTGCGGGCGCTTAATTAATTGCCTCAACTTATTTGACAGCGCTGAGCTGAGGCAACTATAAATAATGAGAGCTTTCTATAAATCATTTTACAAGCTGCCATTGGCAGGACATGGATATGTCTGTGTACGTGTGTGAGTGAGTGTGTGTGTGTGTGTGTCCAATACACGTGCCTTTTTGCAAGCGTTTGATAAGCATTGGAAAATGGCTAACGGCAAGGAAAATAGCTTAATATGCGCCAACAGCTGCTGCAGATGCTGCTGTTGCAATTGCTGTTGTTGTTGTTGCTGCGATAACCCTGTCGCAGTCTGGCGTCTCGGCTGCAATGCGGTTAGTGTATGTATATTTATAGTTAAAAGCGCCAAAGGCCGAAAAAACTCGTACGCAAAAATAAATATATCCATATGGCTGGGCACGCACGCGCCCTAGACAGAGCACGGAGCACAGGTAAAGATACAGGTTCAGGTACAGGGTACACACACTACACGTAATTACAAAGTAACAAGAAAGTTAAGTACTGTCGAGTTCACTAGACCGCTAAAGCCCCTGTGGTAGTATAGTGATCAAATCTCCCCTTTGGTTGTACTGACTTCTGAAATCAACAAACTTTAAGCACCTTTAGTACTGGGTACAAAAGCACTAGACTCAGGACTGTAACCAGGAGAGAGAAAACTGTTGCCAAAGTCGAAGCTGAGAGCTTAGCGATATTGGAAAATCGCTTAACAAGCCAATAGGCTGAGTTATGACTGAGCTGCCGTCTTGGCCATGGTCAAGTTGCTTGTCGCTGTCGACGTTGTTGCTGCTGTTGTCGTTGCCGCTGTCGTTGTTGTCTTTGCAGAGCGGCAGCAATTTGTTCTTGTTGTCGACTTTGCATGTCGCTGACTTCCAACCCGATTTGCCCCAGCCTCTGTACCTGTGCCTGCCCCGCCCCAGACATGTCCCTGTCCCTGTCTCTAACTCCGACTCTGACTCTGACTCGGGCTGTCTGTCAGTTTACTTGTTTTGCATGCCAGCCAATAAGAGTACATATTTCTTCCCGGAAACTCAGTCCAGTCGATGTCGATGTGGACGGCGGCTGCTTTGGCATCCGCTGATTAGAGCAACGCTCATTCTACCATGTACCAAGACATGTTAAATAGCTGACAAAACCAATGTAAGGCCAGAAAGTGACCACCCGGCCACCCTCTGGTTACTTCCGCATAACCGGACTCAGATAAATAATCCATAATCTAACGAATGCTTAAACTACAGATTTAGCAATTAGTAATTGAGATAATGCTCTGCTTTGACTCTATAATTTAGTTAAGCAGCTTACGAAACGAACTGAGTGAAAAATTGATTAGAAATTGGATTGAACATTAAATTTGAGGCTGTGGAAGCTTAAGAAAAGTAAAAGTTTGATTTTGAAAGTGTTTTAAGTCGAAGTTACTAAAGCCAACTTAAGTTTAAGCCAAAGTTAATTGGTTTCCATTTTGACTTAGAAATTTTCCAACAGTTTAAACACACAAGTGATTGGAATTAAGATCGGTATTCTTTACTTTAATTAACTAACATTTGGTATAGTTTTCATATATTAACTATTATCCACCGAGTTCATCTCTTGGCAGAACTTCTTAAGCTCTGTACATTAATCAATCAATTTGTTATATAAATTTGTTTGTTTTGACATATGTGGTATAATAAATTCGAGTACTATAACATATTAAACAATTCAGAATGTGGCACAGTTTTCAATTTCAGTAAGCATTGATTGACAGTGCATGAAAAACGGGGGTAAATCATACGGAGGGGGATTGAAAATTGCAACTGCCACATTAATCATACGCAGCGTGGTGCAAATTTGAACATGTGTACAGTGGTACACGTTGTTCAGCTGGAAAAATGGTTACTAGAGTCTCGACATAATCACAGCAACAGGTGGCAGTCAGCCAACGAGTCATTTGTGTCGATTTCGTCAGCAGATTGCATTTAAATTGAATATGTGAATGTAAGTATCTGTTTGTGTCGCCAAAAAACTAAATTTAAGAGAAACAAAAAATAATTGTCGGCATCTAATTCGCAAATGACATTCACTTTTTTTCGCCATAATCAAAAAAAAATGCCAGCAATTATGACATTTGTTTGGGACCTTGAGGCAACACCCTCGTTGTTTGCGAAAAAATATGATGAATAGGCGCGATATTTGAATAGTTTTGTGGGCCTAATGAAGCCGTTTGCCTTTGCCAGATTCTAGAGTTAACCGCTGACATTTCTGCTTATCTACACTCAAGCATTCCTAATTTGAATATTTCTACATTTACAATCATTTTATTATTATTTATTTGTATTTATTTTACTGGTTTACACTCCGTCAAGCAATTGGATTTTGTGGCTTGAGCACAACTTTCAAAAGCAAGTCTGCGACCCCGTTCCTCACTGTACTGACAGGCAGAGGCGTCGGCGTTGATGGCAAGTTGTCGCCTCTCATTTCCAGATTGCACAGATAAAACAAGGGATCCGTCGTTAAGGCTGCGGTGGTGGCAACCGCAAACGGTGGCACACATACACGTGCATTGCAAGAAATTGGTATGAACTAAAGTACTAGAGTATAAAAAAAACATATTTAGTTACATAGTAAAATCAAAAACTAATATGTGTATTATATAAAATATTTTTCAAAATATTATTAGTAACAAAAATTATTTGTTCAAGTCTTAAAATGTTTTGTAAAGACATTTTTCAACCACTAAAAGTTTCAGTTTCATTTCCTTCTCTTTGTTGGTACCTAATTTTTATCAGTGTATACACACACAATTGGGGCACACCTTTCAACCTTACAACCCGAGTGCTATTGTCATTTCCTGCTGCTCCAGCGTCCTCAGCAAAACCAATCTAAACGAATGGCAATATTATGAATTTCATTAAGAATATTGTAGAGTTTAACACAAAATGAAATCGTTTTTGTGGTTACTGTGGCTACAACGGGCTAAAATTAAAATAGTGTATTTATGCAGGGCATTAACTAGTCGTATAAATCATGGAGCAGTGACAGTTGCAGCTTTGACAGCTTGCTGACAGTTGGATCTAAGTGCAGGTCAAGCTAAAGCTAAGACATAATCCGGCTACTGGAAATTACGCTACAATTAATTGAGCTACATTACGAGCGTGGTAAGTGTGGCGAAAGGGGGGTGGGGTCGAGAGTGGGAGTAGGGGGAAATAAAAGAGACCAAGCCTACGTTGAAGCTGTCACACCTTCGTCAGGTAGGAGGGTGGAGAGGGGAAAGGAAAGGTGGGAGAGCAGTGTGGCTTAGCTGCGACAATATCGAAATCAGAATTGGAATTGAAATTGAAATAATCAACTTGAAGCGCTTTTCGTCTGATTCATTGCGTTTTGGGTTTCAACTCGCAGTACATGTGTGTGTGCGTGTGTGTGTAATTCCTGTGGGACTTATGACAGATTGTGCCTCGATTTCAATTTCGATTTACAATTTTCGAGCTGCGGCAGCTTCATTAATTTGCCTCAATGATTCTGCATTAGCGCTGACTGACTTTTCGGGGCAGGGCCAGAGATCTCATATTTTTTTAAGCGATTAACGCGACGAAACTTCCAATGAATTCGATTTGAATCAATTAAACGCCTTCAATACTCCATTCCCAAGTGTCAGATGAGAGCAACGTTGTCTTTTGTCTGTTAATTTGTTTTTGGTAGGAGGCCAATAACTTGGCTAGCATAAACTTGTTTGCAGAGCTGCTCTGGTTGTGGCTATGACTGTGACTGTGACTGTTGCTGTCAAGGCTGCCACATGGCGACACGTTCCAAAAAAGTTCCTTAACCTGCACGGACCGCTGCTAAACTCTAAAATCACTAGATCGCTTAATAAGCAGCCTAGCTGTCTGCTCTGCTGATTTTGCTGGTTTTCTGCGCACTGCAGGTACACAGGTTGAGGTCCGTGTCTGTGGCGGTGGCTGTGTCTGTGACTGTGGCTGCGTCTGTGTTTTGTGGCAACTCCTTTGACTTGGCACCGGCAAAACCGCATAAAAATCTACACCGTTTTAAGCATAAATCGCCGCTGGCCATGCGCCGATATGCGTTCAACTCACTGAACTTGCCACGACTCGCGTTTCTTGACTCCCTCTGTGGAATGATGTGGTTGCTGCTGCTGCTGCTGGTGCTGCACGGCTGCTTCTGCTGCTCCACCTACTTCAACTCCGACATCGGCTGTTACAGTTTTCGCTTTGCCCGCCGACTGGCAAACATATATATTATTTAAATTTTTAAACGATTGATCGTCCTCCGCCCTGTGCATGCTTCCTGCCTCCTGTGGCTCCACCTTTCCACCCTTGCGCCCCTACCTTGTCCACCTATTCCAGCCACATCCATAGCTTCTCTCTCTCGTGATAGTTTGAGTTATTTAGTTGGCTGCTTTATTGCTCAGGCAAAACTGCAGTCCTGGGCGTGTCTCAGACTCCAACTCCAACTACGAGTTCGACTTCGACTTCGAGTTCGACTTTAACTTGAAGTTCGCAACAACTTTGTGCGTTCTTTCTTGTGGTTCTTATAACAAAATGATTATGTTTTGCATATTGAGTGAAATTTGCATAAATGAGAAAGCTGCAAAATGCTTGCGATCACCGTTCACTAAGCCTAAGAAAATAACAACACCACCACTCGCTATGGATTTAAAGTATAACAAAAACATTTTCATATCAAAAAGTCGAGGCACAAAAAAATACACACATTATCATAAGATTTGATTGCGTTAACTGCACAAATTATGGATCCAGGCAGCGGCTGCGATTGCCTATTAAAGTGGGAGGATTCGGTTAGAAGAGACTTCAAAAATTGAATAATATTGCCAAGGTCTTTTGAGTGAATTTTTTTTTCTTCTGCGGAAAGTAAATATTTTAAGGGCTTCAAGGTATGAGATAAGTAGCGAAATTTAATGAAAAAAGTTTTGCGAAACTGCAGCAGATTTATTTTTTAGATTTAAAATAATGTTGAAAAGTGTTTTGGCTATTTATGTTTAATAGAACTCAGCATTACTGAACAATTTAATACGTTTTCATAGACATAAAATACTCTTACCATTATTTTTATTTAAATTTAATATATTTCCACCTTTTTCCATTTCAATCCCTTTGCAAACAACAATCTCTAAATCCTTTTCTATTCCAAAGAACTCACAATTTAGTCTCAGACTTTCTTATAGAAAAGTTGCATATGTAATTTGTTGCATGTGTCACTTTTAGCTGAAAGCAGTTAATGTTATTTTCAGCATTTTTCTTTTGGCTTTTATTTACCCACGCTCATTTAACGCTTAGAATAACAATCATTAACATAAGAACAGAGTCACTTCCTTGGAACGTGAACGTAACGTAACGTTTTTGGTTACAGTCCCCTCTCTTCATACTGCTGGACCTACCCCGAACTGGGCCCCTAACTGACCCCGCCCCATGCCCTGTGTCTTTGGCCTATGAGTCTGTGGCGTGTCGCTGAACCGCTTTTTCGAGCAACGATGCGCGTTAAAGAAATTAAAATTGAAAATTCCTTTATTTCAATATTTTGACAGTGACTTGGCAGCGTCTCGTTAAGAAAAAACAAAATAAACTCGAAACAAACTCAAGAATGGACAACAAAACCAAATCAAACCAAACCAAACGAAACGAAACATTTTTCAGTTGTCTTTGGTGGCCAGTTGTGTCTTTCACTTCATTGTAAGTGTGTGTGTGTGAGGTGTCCGTACAGAACTCTTTTGGGAGCAGGGGCTGTGCCCAACTTCTGTGAAATGGCCACAAAATGTGCCAAGTGCTTGTTGACTTGGCCTGAACTTGTTACAATTTCCATCTATTCCCGCTTTCTACGCCTCTTCTGCTGTTGTTCTTCTTGCTGTTGTTGTTGCTTTCGTTTGGCTACAAATTAATGAGCCGAGAATGTGTTGAATTGTGTTCATAGGCGCCTTCGCGACAATTGGCCCATAAATTAAAGCATTGCCATGCAAATTTCGATATACTCGTAAGTAAAAAGCCACTTGAGCCAGAGATAAGTGCACTTAGCTTACATATAAATTAATATTAATTATGCACTGATTAGCTCTGCATTCCATATGACAAATAAGCCCACAGCAGCTACAACCGATCACAATTTGCTCTTAAACATTTTCAGTAAATCACTTGGAATTGAGAATTGAATTTACGAGCAGCTGAATCGGTTCTTAAACTAAGCCAGAGCTAAAGAGCTTAAAAGTAGCTTGGAATTAGCGTACTTTTTATACTCTTTAGCTGTTTAGAGAATATATTTTGTAATGAATCTGATACTTAGTTCATATACATTCTATTTGATTAAACATTTTTGCAGAATAATTTAATATTTAATTTTGTTAACTTTTTAAACAGTTTATCGGCTTTGGAAGTTGAAGCTTGTGTACTAAAGGAATTATTAAAAATTCTTTGGAAATTTTGTGTAGCCTTAAGCTGAGAATAAATTTGAGTTCACAAATTAAATAATAAATAAATAAAAATTAATTCAAACCAATAGTTTTGTTTATTGGAACTATTAAAATATTCTTTAGTTATCTCAAATATTTTGAAACTTTTAACTCGTTTTATAAATAGTAAATAAATTTATAATATTTTATTACTTAAAATATTTTTTGCTAAACCAATTTGAAGGCGTTTAAAAAGTTTATACATTTTTGTTCATAATCATTTGTTGTATAGTGATTAATTAACTAAAAAACTCTTTTCAAAAAGAATTATTTAAGTAATTCCAAGTGATCACAAGAATTTGTAGATTTTCATAATTTAACTTGTTTAATAACTTGTTAAACCTTCGTTTGAGCAGTTATTGAGCCAAGTTAGCATCGAATTGGCTTGTAAATCGACTTGTTTAACTAAATGCTTGAATTGCTATGTGATTTTGCTGCCGTGCCGTGTATGGCAGCGATCGATTGGGTCGTTGGGTTGGCAAACCGCATTCATTCAATTGCATTTGACAGGCGTTTGCCATAAAAATGATGGCAATAACAGCGATAAATGAGAGCTAACTAACTAACAGCTAAAAAAAACTTTAAACTGAAACTGCACATGTGGTAAATGTGATTGCAAATTTACATGCACTCAACGGACAGAGACTGAAAGTTATGACAACTTAACGCTTGGCTTTGCTTTTGTCTTGACCATTTGATTTCTTTTGAGCAGACGCTCGTAGGCGTTCAATGGCGACAATTCGCTTTCATTAGCAATTAAAATATATATCTATAGCTATACCTATATAGAAATCAAACAAGAATTGTATACCGAAATGGATAAAAGAGTTTATAAATAGCTTATAGAAATGTGGCGCCATTTGTTTTCACCACTTACTATAAGTTTAGGTGTTTTGTTTTTGTATTGTTTGGCTTTCCCAAGTGCTGAATGCACGACTGCACGAGTTCGGTTTCAATTTCCCAGTGTCGAAATTTGTCAAACGTAGATTTCGGGGGAATTTGTCAAAAAGCGGATGCAAGTGAAATTGATACGAGCGCCTTTTGTTATGGCTAAATAATAAGAGGAAGGTGTGAAAAGGTCGTCGTGCCAGACTCTGCACGAATCAAACAAAAAAAGCACTAAGACTTGGTAACTTCAAAACTTGAAAACTTTTTCAAAATTCAAAACCCTCCAAAATTCGAGGCACTTTTGCATTCCCAAGCTGGAGGGGAATTTGGTTGTGGTTGGGGAAGGAACTGCCGCTGTTCATCTAATCTGTTTGGTGTTAAGTCCAAAGGAGCATGTGTAATTCGATTGTTTACATGCGACTGGATTCTGATGCAAAATTCTTTGCAAAATGACAGCAAAACGGAGCAGCAGAAAAACAAAATTAATAATAATAATAAAAGGAGGAAAAACAAAAAAAAAATGAAATCGATGTGTGCTGCTGGCAAGCGAATTAAATACATCAAAATGAAACCAAACTGGCATCTCTTTCGGATCACGTTGGAGCTCATTGGAGCGCAGGTTACGCCTTGAAGCCCTTGGACACTGGCGCAGCAGGAGGCGCAATTTATTGGGTTCAGTTGGCGAATCTGGAATCTCTTTTTTTTTCTCTCTCTTGGCATTGGGGGTGTCGCTGCTTGCCAGCGCCGAGCTGTCTCCCTCACTGTCAGTCTATCATTTTATTAAATGCGTACCCGCCTGACGTTCCACATACACCACATACACATGCACAACCACATACACTCGTTTGTCAGTCTCATTGTTGGTTCTCAGACTTCGTCATCATCATCATCTTCTTCGAGTCTCGAGTCTTCATCGTCGTCTTCATTTTTATACTCGTCTTTGTGGTCTCCGTGTTTAGCTTGAATTGTGTCGCGTCTGTGATGGCAAAAGCAAGAAGCGCACGGAGGAGGCATGAAGGGAAGCGAAGCAGCAGCAGCAGAAGGCGAAGGCGTCGTCCTTTCGCGCCTGAGAGATGCGTTTCACTCATATCCGGTTAAATATTCACACCTCAGCCGTGCCCCAAGTACAACGACGCCATACAGCTCAAATCCAAAACCAACCGACGAGTTTTACTAAATTGCATTTGCCGCTGTCTTTACTGCTCTGCTTCTTCTGCTTGCTGTTGTTCTTGTTGTTGTTTTTGCTTTTGCTGCTGTTGCGGTATTAAATTTCAAACCGCACAGAGTAAAGGTTTGGGGGTCGTGGAAGGGGAGGGCTACGGGAACGGCCGGTGCGGGCTGGCGTAAGTAATGCCCAGAAATCTTGCAGATTTGTGGCGTAAAATTATGAAAATTATGTCTGACACATCCTGCTGTCTGCTTAAGGTCTTTGTTTATCCTGGCAGCGCGGCAAAAGGGAAGCGCCTCCAACACTCCAAACAGCACAGCGACAACGACAGCAACAACAACAACAACAACAACCATAACAGCAACAACAACAACAACACGTTCCCATTTGCATAAGTTTATGCTTTGCATCGTTTTGGCTGCGACAAAGTTTGTCGCTTAAGTCTTTCGTTTTGTTTGCTTTGACTTGTCTTTTCTTGGCTCGTCTTGGGTTAAAGGAAACGCCTGCACAGCTACAACAAAATGAAAGTGAAATCACTTAACAACTCATTACATTCATGTGCTTACTTCATGTCTCAAAACAGCTGCAAAGGAGCAGAAGTTTTATTAGTGAATTGAGCAGTTTTACAAGCGATTTAAATATATTAAAATATTTACTAATTCGCAGAAATATAAATATGATTTCTTATGCTTAGGATTTCACAAGTATTTCGAATAACTTTTATGATTTTCTTGGGAATTCTGCAATTTGTTTCCCATAACAAGCAGACGTTGAATGCAATCAATCGATGTTGAAATTTGTGCACAAATCGTTGCTGCTTAGTCACATGATACAGTGCCACGCCTGTCACGACCTGTACTCCTCTGCCTACCCCATTCGCCACTCGGCTGGGACAGTGGGCAGCCTGCTGGGTCAGCGCCTAATTGAGTCATAGCCAGAGTCGTTGGAGTCGCTGGAGTCAGCAGGAACGACAAACACGAATTAAGCACAATAAAATTGTGTATCGCATTCGCATTAGCAAAGATGCTGCAAACTGATGCGATGCGGTGGTGTGCGGTGCTTAAGGTTCTAGCCTTGAGCCGGTCACAGCTGCGCTGCTGAAACGAAATGCCAAACAAAAAAGCAGCAAAAGAAAAAAATGAAGCAAAACAAAAAGACACCAAATAACGAAATTAAATCAGCAAAACAGCACAAATAAAATCCATTAGGTGTATGTACCACACGAAGAGCGCACTAGCGTGGGGAGCGTGGGGAGTGAGAGGGGAGTGACTGCGACAACTGCGATGTCGTGAGAGCTGACTGTCTGCCTTGCTAGCACCATCATGGTCTGGGAATCTTTTTGGGACTCCTTACCTCCTTTTCTCCATCTCCTCTGCTTTCCTTTCCACTTTTATTTTGTATTTTTACTTTGCTTTGGTTTGGCCAGAAGATTTGTCATTGTTAGACGGGTTCTTAATTTCTCGAATGCTTTGCCAGCGATTGCGGTTATTCAAACGAAGCGAAACGAAACGAAATGGACATCAGATTGTAGCCAGGCTCATGTTTTGGCACCCACAATTCCAATGGGTTGGGTACGGAGCATGTGTGTGTGTGGGTGACGCTGATTCCTGGAATTATATACAAACCGGTTCTTTTTTAGCGCGTCTCCATTCATAATTGCCAAAGCTGGCAACGGATCACATTTATGGCCGCAATGACAGCAATGGGCATCAAACAGGCCGCCAGCCTTGGACCACCCACCGGCCAGATCAGCCACAGCAACAGTCACAGCCACAGCCACAGCAGCAATAACATTGAGTGCAACATCGAGTGCAACAGCAGCAATCGGCATCAAAAGTGTTGCAATGAGGCATTTACAATAGCAAACGAGTTAATTACCACGACGGCGGCTCAACACATGCCTCGACCTTATAGAGCCAACTTGCAACTGCAACTGCATCTGCAACACAGCGCAGTCTCTGTCTCAGTCTCAGTCTCCATCTCTATCCCAAACTCAGTCTTAGTCGCTGTCTGTACTGTCCATGGCCTGGCAGTTGGACTTGGGCCCAATCTGCTGCATTGATCGAGCAAACGATCTGCGATTGCGTTTGGCTTTCCCTGTTTCGAGTCTTGTTTTTGCGCCTGCGCGTGTTCAAATTGTCCAAAGCGTAACAATTTAATATCGATGCGACTGGCAGCCAAACAGCCAGCGAGACACTGAGACTGTGAGACAAACGGACGGACAGTCAGACCAGCATCGAGGCAGCATCTGCATAGCTGCGGCAACTTCGTCTGCCAACAGTGGCAACATGTGCCTGCGCCTGCAACTGCAACAACAACAGCAGAAGAGACTCTGCGCCTGCTTTTTGCCTACACCCTGTAGCCGTAAAACAGTTAAGGGTATGCCAGACTTAGCGCAGGGTAAAACACACAGCAGCGTTTGAGAAATTTCCCACTTACATCAAAAACTGTTGCATTTTGTGTACTGTAGCTGAACTCATGTCCAACTACAGAGTATCTAACAGCACAGCATGCTCCTTTACCTGCCTTTTTTTTATGCATGTTTTACGTTTCGCATTTTATTTAATTGATTTTTTTGCACCGCACTCGCACTGGCCATTAATTCATTTATTTATTTAGCGCTGCGCTGCCAACGACAACAACCGCAAATGGGTTGGGGAATCTGCGGTGTACTATTGCGGTGATGGGCGGGGTGGTGGTTTAGGGGGCGGCAGGTGTACAAACTACGGAATGGGCATGAATTAATCGTGCTTAACACCATTCTTGGCATATTCTGGTCTGCAATAGACTCCAATTCGAATTTGGTTACGAATTCAGAGCGGAAGCACTTAGCTTTAGTTCTCTGGATTTGGGAATCCTTCGATTCTATGCCTCTCATGGTTACTCCTTAAGCGTATCTGGTATGCATGCGTCATTATCTCGCATCGCATCATTAATAAAGCCATACAAATAAAAATAACACACACACAGAGACGGAGACAGAGACGGAGGCAGAGACGGAGTCAGAGCACAGCAAACGGGCTAAGAAAACGCAACGTTAAAATGAAACCGACCAAAAATATGTATGGCTCCTTTTACAAAATGTTTATATGCACAGGCGACTTGGTCATGGAATTGGCCATGGTTGGGGGCCAGGAGAGGGGTGCGCAAAGTGTGACTGGGTTTTGGGTTCGGCTAAAACGTTTTCAAGGTCAGTGCTTGTGTCGCCGACGACGACGACGACGACGGCGACGCCGAATGAACGTGATAAATGAAGTGTCTCCGCGCGAAATAGCCACAAATCAAAGGTAGGCCAGGACCAGGTAACATACTGCTGTTGTTGTTGTTGTTGTTATTGTTGTTGTCGTAGTCGCTGTGAAGTTCAAGTTCGCCTCGCCTGCAAAAATATTGAATATCAGCTAAAAGCATTTCACAATAAGCGAGAAAACATGCATTCTGAGTGCTAAAATGGCACAAAAAACATCGCATTTTATATGAATCATATCGCAAATTGAATCAAATCTATATATATATATGCATATATAATTCTAGGAAATGGGCATAGTTCAAATTAAATGTCTTAACAAAGCTACAAATTACGAGTGTATTGAAATGTTGGCTTTAACAGCTGTAAAGCGCTGCAATTAACAGCTGTTAAGCGCAGTTAATAACAGTGCACTTTTAAATACAAGCGTAAGCTATGTTAAGCTGTGAGTGAAAGGCTGTCAATAACATTTAGTTATTAAAGTAACATAGAATGTTAATAAGAAACGTTATTTTTAATTACAGAAGGATTTGTGTTAATTTTAAAACTTCAACTTTGTAATATAAAAGTGTTAATGACGTTTGCAATTTATTATAATTTATAAATCACTTTTAAGTACTATAAAATTATTTCTAAAAAAATTGAGTCAAGAAATATTTTCAGCTGTCACTTGTGCGTCGCTGTTAATAAAATTACAATTTAAGTCAAGTGTTTTTTCTCAATGTTTATTCAAAATTCGCAGAATATACACTCTATCTACTTGTACCACCTGCATTAACATTGTGATTCCAGTAGACAATGCATATGCATGATATGATGATCCAATCCGGTGTTGATGTTGATACTTCTCCATTTCAGACAACCGATCTCATTTCCACTCCCAGTTTCATTCCCATCCATTCATACAAGAGAACACTTCTCTTTGCTATTCACTAATTAGTCAACTTCAAGGCTTCGAGACTGAAACTACCCTCCCAAACTCCCCCTTTTGGACAGAAAGTAACAACAATCATATGATATAACAAGAGGAAATTAAAGCAACAACTAAAAATCGAAAATAAAATAAAGGGGAAAAACAGCAAAACGCGCTCCAAAAAATTCCGACTTAAGTGCTTTTAATTATCCAAAAGAATTCCGTGGTATTCTGAGTTTGGTATCCTTGTTTGTCATCATCGTCATACTTGGGACTGCGTCTTAAAATTACAGGCGCGTTTGTATGGCGGCAGCGATCTGACTTCTTCCTCCTCATCCTGCTGCTCTTCTTCTTTTCTCTCTCTTGATTTTAGCTGTTTTTTTTGACAAAGTTTTAACGCATCATATGCAGGCTGTCTACTCTACCACTCGAACGCCCATAAAAGGTGTGCAAGCAAACGCAACGATCTCTTTTGTCAGACACGACAGCATATTATACCTGTATGACATACATATACAGATCGAAGAGAATTATATATACACCTTCCCTCAGTGCTGGCAAAAGCATATTCATAATGCAACGAAAGCGAAAGCTGAAGAAAGACGATCAAGTTCAAATATGATTCGAAGCAGGTTCTTTTAGGGATTTCATTTGTGAGGAAATTTATTTTTAAACTTAAATGTATGCAATTTATAGTGAAATAACTAAAATTATTAAATGGTTCAATTAAAGTTGTTTATCATTTTTTAGAAAACCAAAACTAAACCGACTAAACCAATAGATTTCCTGAGTAAGTAACTGACTTTTTCTGTTCGTTTGATTGTCTAAACATTGCTTAATTCTGTTGTTAGCAGTTAGTAATAATTGGACATAAAATACTTGTTGAATATGCGTGTTAGTTAGCGCATATTATAGACGGCTCTGACTTGTGGCCAGTAGCAATGCGACATCAACTGGCGGCATCAGTTTTTGGCTAAAAGTCCGACGGCAAAACGCAATACGCGTCGCATTTCCTGGAAACTTATCGCACAAACACCACACACACATTGTACACACACACTGTCCGTTAGAAGGCATTGAGAGAGCGGGTTGCTTATCGGCACTGGAGAAGCTTTCTCAGGAGAAATGCCAACGCTTGATGATGCAGGCTGTAGAAGACTGAATCCCAGGCAGCTGTCAAGATCAAGTTGATTGAAGGGCCTTTCAAAATAGAATACAAATAGAGGGAACAGAGAACAAAAAACAGAATTTAAGGCTCTGATTCTGGCTCTCTGCACTATTTGCCTTAATATTGTAGGAAGTAAACTGCAGCGCAGTGCAAACAATGTGAAGGGACATGCAATGAAAATATTGTTATAATGCAGAGGTTGCTTGCTTTCCTTTAAAGCAAAGAAATAAAAAGAGGAGTAGATAAAAAATGGTGTCCTTAAGACTATGGACTAAGGCACTTCATTGGCCCCAGGGCAAAAGGAGCATAAGTATTGTGAGTGCGAACGCGAACGCGAATTCGAATGCGAATTGCGACTACGAAGTAGTATTGTGGCAAGTGGCAAATGCTCGAAGACGCCAGCGTGCGGCATCGTGGAGGATGGCAGCAACAACAATAACTTCAGCTGCAGCAGCAGTAACTGCAGTAACTGCAGCAACTGCGGCAACTGCAGTTATGCCAAGTCAGCGTGATGCGCGCAAAGTGACGAGTTTTTAATGAATTTGTTTAACTCAGGTCAGGCCATGGCAGCCAGATAGACAGCCAAAGTCTGGAGTTTAGAGTTTTGGTGTCTTGAAGAGCCACAGCCATGCAGAAGCAGGCGATGCAGCCTTTGCAGCAGCAGCAACAGCAGCGGTGGCGGCAGCAGCAGCAAGTGCCCCATACCCGTGCTGCCCTGTTCAAGTGTAGCCTGGCTAGGATGTGTTATGAGTATGTGTCTGTACACATTTCTGTGGACTTGTGGATTTGTGGATGCAAGCGCTGACGGCCCGTGACGACGATGAAGAACTGTATGCAAGGAGTGTGGAGTTCCTGCCTCTTCAGCTGCTTCAGTCGCTTCAGCTTGTGGCAGTTTCGTCCAAGTCGTCATCATCAGCGACGCCAGCGTCTAGCTTGAGTGGTCTGGAATCTAGCAATGCAAACAATAGCAGTAACACTTCTCGTTCTCAGTCTCAGTCCTATTCTCTACCCTATGCCAAGTCTATTTCTAGCCATAGCTATAGATACAGCTCTAGTTCCAATTTCAATTCCAATTCCAGTTCCAGTTTCACTTCAAACTGACCAGTCGCCATCGCTTTCGCGTCACTTTGTGTGTCCTTCGCCGTTCACTTTCGTTGACCACGCGACGATGCGTTCGCCGATACATTTTCTTGCATCTTTTCCCCTCTTTTCCTTTTCTTTAATTTTTTTGGCTCCTTTTTTTTGTGGTCTTTCATCTGTGTTTGCTCCTCTTGTGTTCAACAAAATGTTCCAAATTGTTGCGCACTGCAAACATTTCAAGAATTTGCGCTTAACAAACTTCGAAAAAAATGTTTTTCCCCGCTGCCCAAGTGTATGTGCGTCTGCGAGTGTGTGTGTCAAGTTTTTATTTCTTTGTTGGCTTGAAAGTTATACGCGGGCTGAGACATTGGCAATAATTAAAACGCGACGTCTTTGGCCACGAAATACAGTTCCCAGTTCCCACAAAACAAAAGACTTAAGCAACGAACTTGACGGCCAGTGTACACATCCCATCGCAGTTATACAATCTATCCAGCTATTTATCTGTAGTTATGGCTTTGACATGGAAAATGCCAAAGATCATTTGTCAAATGCTGGTCAACTGTTAACTTTACGTTAACTTTGTGTATATTTGTTTAATTCGATTAACTTTTGGGCTGGGATGTGGAACTGGCTATTTGGCTCTTGTCTTTTTGGCTTAAATATAACAAGTTTGCTTGGGTTTCATACCACCACCAGGTTTCTTTTCCCACCATATTGGCAATGCTGACAGCCTATAAAGCAATACAACTTTGAAGACCCAGTGCCAACTTCCAATTCCTAAAGTTGCAAACGAAACCAACCAGATTACAATTTATCATTCACATTTACACCGTCGAAAACAGAACAGCAATAACAACCACAACCACCCGGTTGATTTTATGCCTCGCAACGAGCTACAAAAATTAATGTTAATTAATTTGACTTAAACTGACGATTTCAACAGACACATTACTGCGGGGCAAAAGGCAAAAAAGCCACAAACAAACAACAGAAAAAACTTAAAAATATAAATATCAAAACCGAAAAGTTAAACAAAATCAAATCAAAAGCAAAAAATCAACGAACTGAGCTTTATTTAATTTTATTTTATTTTTCTTTATTTATTTTTACTTTTGTTGGTGCGTGTGGCCAACAATTTGAAATGAAATGAATTTTGTGTTTAGCTGATGGGATGTCGCTCGATTTTGTGTCAGATACTGATTCAGATTCCGATTCAGCTACAGATCGATTGATAATGCAAAGCAGCTAAAGTGCCCAATCAGACAGCTCTGACACTTTAAACTTTATTTTATTGAATTTTATGTTTATTTATTGCAAATGTTGTTCAGTATTTTTTTATTTTGTCTCTTTTCACTCGTTGTTTGATCTTTCACTCGTTATCTATGCGTGGCCCATTCAAATCGATGCGATGTGATTTGATTTGATATTTAATGTGCATTCAGTTGATTATTTGATGAACCGATATTTGCATTTAAATGCGGGGGAAAAAGACAATAGGAATTTGGACTCTGAATTTGTGATTCAGAATTGGGAATTGTGTTAAGTATACGCGATAACAGTAAAAATGAGTTGGTCATAAATTATGTTTATGCCTGTCATTCGATGCTGAGCAACTTTTAATTGTTAGTGCAAATTCAATTAGGTAAATCGTGAGTCTGACTCGCAAGTTCCCAACTTCGAGAGTCCCCACAACACAAACACACACGAACACACACAGACACACTCGGAGACACACTCAGCAGTAGCCTGGGCACAAGAATGCGCCAGCTTTAGTCTCTCTGTTGTTGTTATTGCTGTTATCGTTGTTGCCCTCCCAGTCTCTGTTCCTTCGTCTCTCGCTCTCTGTCTCTCTCTCTCTCTCTGCCTCTTCCACTGAGCAGCTACTCGAGCTCAACTCATTCCGTTTCCAACGCACATTCGCGCTCTGTCCTCGAGTAAAAATTCTCTAAACATGCTGTCAAGTTATGTCTACATTCCTTGATCATATTTTTTCCAACCGTTTTTTTTTCTTTTGCTCTTCCTTTGCCTCTTGCTTCGCTGCCTTCGCCATTGCAGCCTCGCTCCCGCTCAGAGCGCAGCTCAGTCAGCAGATACTAGTTTCTTAATGTGGCGCAGCAAATGTGCCGCGCTGAGCATAAAAATCAACAACACGAACGCTTCAAGAGCTTCAAATGGGCATTACAATGTCCACAGTCTGTGCAGTTATGCTCAATGTAGAGAGAGCAGCCGTTTGCTCTCTCTCTCCCACATGCACTTACTCTCTTGCTCTCAGTCGTCCACTCGCTTACTCTCTTGCTACGCTCATGTGATTCATTGAGTGTAATGCTGTGAGTGACTTTGCTGTCTGCTCTTAAGCGCTGCTCTTCAAACTGTTACAACTTAGCTATTGATAATTTATATCACAAATTTATACATTTGATTTGATGTCATAATTAATAATAAAAGTGGCATAATTGAATAATGGAAGATAAGCACTTGGATGATTATTTGAAACGATTTTACAGATTTTAAATACTGATAATTACGCATTTTACTTTCGAGACTTTTGCCGTCGGTATTCGCAGATTTTAATATCGCAAATTTATTTTTTAATATTAATATGATTGTTTAAATGATTATAATGAAGTATTAGATTGAATTATATATTTAATTAACGTTGTTAAACTTAATTTACTATTTTATATATTTATTTTTAACGATAAACTTTTTCTTGCTTAATTTCAAATAGAGTACAAATTTAAATGCTCTTTTAGTTTATCCAATTTAAAAGTTCTATCGTTGGAAAAGCTTTCAAGCTTAAGAATTTTCTTGTCCCAAATGCATCGTTTCAAGTTATTAATCTATGATGAAAGCACACATGTTTTGCTAATTTACCAATAAAATATTCCTAGGTTGGGGATTTCTTATTCAAAAACTTACACAGGTTCCTGCAGATAATGGTGCGACAAGCATGTGCATGTCCAGCTAAGCTGTATACAAAATCAAATAAAAAGAGCGCCAGAGTTTCACTCAAACAAAAAACCGGCACAGGAAGAGCGTGAGAGAGACAGAGAGCGGGAGGGCCCAAAAGATTGAGTAAAAGACGCTTAAGGAGAGCGGCAGAGAGCGCGTTGAGTGTTTTTGAGTGGTGAGCAGAGCCGGCTCTGATCAGGTTGGAATTGAGCGCTGGTCCGGTCTTTAACTAAGCCTGGCGACAGCTCTCCAGTCGTCAGTCTGCAATCCAAACTCGATCGAAGCGGTACGCATGCGCGCACGTTGTGCAACCGTCAGATACAAAGATACAAAGTGCTGTCACAACGGCAAATAACAGAAATAGTGCACTCGTTTGAATTGACAAAACAACATGTGATTTGATTCGAACGAATAACAAAGTCTATATATGATCGATATATCTATATATATATTAATAGCCATTACTTTTATGCGAAAGACAAACGCGCAGACAGCGAACGGCAAGAATTAAAAAAAAATAAAAAAGGAGAATAAAAAATAAAAAAGCATAAAAATTCCTCAGATCGTTCGGTTTGCGGCGAACAGCAACGGCGAACGGCGTTCGAGCAACGTGAATGTTGTGTTTGTGGACGCTGAAAGCGGACAAAAAGCCCTAAAAATAAAATAAAAATAAAATCAAGCAAAGGTGCGAGACAAGAAATTAAATTGATAAACCTAAAAGCAAAGCAAACAGCAACAACAACAACAACAAAGAAACCCTTGACCGTGCCTAGTCGCAGAACTCCGGGCAGGACTTGGACTTGAAGTTGAACTTAAACTTGGACTTGTCGCGTTGCTGTGGCAATTATCAAGCGCACTGCATCAGGCTGGGAATGCCAAGCGAGACAGTGTGAGTGTGTGTGCGACTATAGATGTGCGTGTGTGTATGTGTGTGTGTGGGGTAAATAGCTCAAAGCCACGAAATTGCTTTTATCGGCGCGCCAAAATCGCCAATTGCAAAAATTGAAAATAAAACAACAAACTGTTAAGACAGCTAAGGGTCTGGTCTAAAACCAAACTAAAGAAATAAAAAGAAACTAAATAAACTTAAAATAAGAAAAAAGCCGATACGAAGTACAGGAAAAAAGAGCATCGCGTGGAGGCCGCGATAAACTCCAAAAACTGCGGCAAGAGAACGAGGAAATTGCTAAAATATTACCCCGAAAGGCATATTCGCTATGTACATACGTGTGCAACAACCGCAGATACAGACAATAACAACGGGTACGACAACAGCAACAACAACAACAACAACAAAAGCGTCCAGCAAGCAAAATGTATAATAAAAAATTACAACAAGTGATCGTGCAGAAAATAGATCGATAAAACGACCAAATAACAACAACAACAACAACAAAAGTAACTACAAAAAATACGAACAGAACGAGCAAAAAATAAAAAATAAATAAAGCGGCGTTGGGCACGTTTTATTTTTTATTTTTATTTACTTTTTTTTTGGGATTCCTCCGTTGCTGTTTCAATTTCAATTGTGGAAATCGAAGAAAAATCGCCCAAAACCCAAAGCTTAAACGTAATAAACGAACCGGTCAGCAAGTCAGAGAGCGAGAGAGGAAGAGAGCGAGATAGCTTGCAATAGAACTAGCTAACAGCAAATAAAGGAACCCACAGTTCTGATCAAAAAGCCCTGGATCAGGCGCAATATTTATTAAACAAAGCCAGAAATTAATTTCACGACTTTCGACTACGACGACGTCGAGCTGCATCTGAGTTTTCATCTGGTTTAGCTCCCCCCGATTGCCTGCACTGCAGTTGCCCCACCCGGCCGGCTTCTTTATGCCAGCAGTTTGAGAGCGTGACAGAGACAGAGAGCAGCAGAAGGAGAGCGAGAGAGCAGGAGAGGAAAAGGGAGAAAAGTTCGGTGACTGCAGCAGCAAAATGTACGACATCAAGCGCTTGGAAGCCGGACAACAGCAACTACAACAACCACAAGCACCACAACAACAGCAACAACAACCAATTGAAAAAACCTTAAGCGATCGTCTGTGCGGCACTGCGGCGTTGCAACAGCTACAGCTCACCTGCAGCGTTATAACGCCCACGCCGCGTGGCCAAAACACGCACTGCACCAGCAGCAGCGGTAAAGCTATCGGAATTGGGATTGGGAACAGTCCCATAGAAGCCACACACATGACGCTACTGACGCTGCGTCGACGTCGGGCGTTCCAACGTCGCGCCTGCCTGCTCAGCATACTGGCCGCCTTTGTCTTTGGCATGGCACTGGGCGTGATTGTGCCCATGCTCGGACTGCCCGACTATTTTGCCACCAGCAGCAGTAGTAGCAGGGACAGCAGTAGTGAATCCTCCTTGAAGCTCAGCGAGGAGCCGCCACCGCTGCCCTACAGCGTCTCCTTCATTCGCGAGGACGATCAGTCGGCGAATGTGGAGCTGAGTGCCGAGCAGGTCTTTCGCAATGCCTTCCACTTGGAGCAGGACAAGAACTCGCCGGATTCGATGATTGTCAAGAAACTGGACACCAACGATGGCAGCATCAAGGAGTTCCATGTGCAACGCATTGGCAATGGACGTTACCGCAAGGGACCCGAGCGACGTCTGTCCAAAAGCTCAGCTGCTGATGAACGCAGCAAGTCATTAGCGAAGCCTCAACTGCAGCCACGTGAGCAGCAACTGCAAACCGAGGGTATCATCGAGTCGAACATCTATTGGGGTGAACTGGTGGAGAATGCACTGCCCAAGGGCTTTGCAGCCGAGGATCAGCACAGCTGGGAGCGCTACGTGGCCGGGCAGGGTCAGGTCACACGACTGGAGCCCGGCTGTGGACGCATGCAGAATCGCATGGTTGTCTTTGCGGATGGTACACGCGCGTGTGCTCGTTATCGCCAGAACACGGATCAGATTCAGGGCGAGATATTTAGCTATTATCTGGGACAATTGCTTAACATTAGCAATCTGGCGCCGAGTGCAGCGACCGTCATTGACACGACGACGCCAAGCTGGTCGAGTGCATTGGCGGATATCGGGCAGGCGCAGTGGAAGGAGCACAGGCCAGTGGTGCTAACCCGTTGGCTGGCCGATCTGGAGCCAGCGGGTATACCGCAACCGTTTCAGCCACTGGAACGACATCTGAACAAGTACGATGTCTGGAATATTACACAGCAACTGCAGCGCCAGACGAGTGGAGTGGAGGGAGCGGTGGGAGGTACAGAGGGAGCGGAAAAGTCACAGGGATTACTCAAGCGACTGGAGGCTGCCAGCGGACAAACGGTCGATCATCAATCACGCATGCTTGAGGAGTCCCAGTCCCAATCGCAGTCCCAATCGCAGTCGCAGTCACAGTCACTGCTAAACGAATCAAGCGAATCGTCCTCGACGTTGTCGTCCTCGTCAAGCTCGGCGGTACTGCAGCGACTAATTGAATTGGCACAATGGTCCGATTTAATCGTCTTCGATTACCTGATCGCGAACCTCGATCGTGTCGTTAATAACTTGTACAACTTTCAATGGAATGCCGACATTATGGCTGCGCCTGCACACAATTTGGCCAGGCAGAGGGATACGCAACTGCTTGTGTTCCTTGACAACGAATCGGGACTGTTGCATGGCTATCGTCTGCTCAAAAAGTATGAGGCCTATCACAGTCTACTGCTCGACAATCTGTGCATCTTTCGTCGTCCCACCATCGAGGCACTGCAGCGACTGCGCGACACAGGGGGTGCGGGGAATCAGCTGCGTGAACTGTTTGAACGCACAACCAGCTCGAATGTGCGTGATGTGCTGCCCTCGCTGCCGGATAAATCAATCAAGATTCTGGCGGAACGCATCGATCGCGTGCTGGCTCAGGTACAAAAGTGCAGCGACAGCAACAAGAGCAGCTAATGAAATGATACCAATCGGAGTCGGAATCGGAATTGGGATTGCACCTGGGATTGGGATTGTGATTGGGATCGTTTTGGGTTTGTCGCATTGACATTGACTGATAAGCTGTAAATATCGTTAAATGAGAGAAGAGTTGTAATTTTAAATGTTCGCTTTTGTTAATACTAGTACTAATACTTATACTAATCTTAATCAAATGCCAAATGTTCAAAACTGGCCGAACAGCGCTTCACATTAAACAGTCAACAAACAATCGGGCCAAGTACGAGTATTAGCAGCTTAATATCGACATACAGTTTAATACGATTAACTAAAGCGAGTATTAAGCCAAGTCTAGCTTAAGCTTAAGTCTACCACATCAAATTGTTTAATCATTTTTTATTCATATGCTAGTTTGTAGTTTATATAGTTTGAGATACATGTTTGTGATATTTTGTTTAAGTATTAGTGAAAACTAATTTAAATCCGTTAAGTAGATATCATTTTTTGTATAATTTATGGGCCATTTCTCTTAAGTGAAACGAATAAAACATAAAAAAATGAACATGCAAATAAAATCAAATGAAGCTTTAATTCAATTGCGGATACAGATACAAGTGTAGATACAAATGCAGACGCAGATACAGATACAGATGCAGTTCGAACTGAAGATGGAGATGGAGATGGAGATGAGCACGCCTGCGCCCAGTGAGAACTTACATAGTCATGACAATAAATTGTCATTGATCTTTTTTGCAGGTGAAGCAACAGCAACGTGCAACTTGCAACAGCAACAACTGTGGCAGCAGCAGCTGTGCCAAGTACTCGGTTACTCATAGGAGTCTCGTTCACTCGGTACTCGGTAACTACTCCCATGGCTGTCCGTCTGTGCTGCGCTGCATTTGTCAACTTGCCAGCAGCGTTGCAGCAGAGCAGAGCAGCAATGCAGCGAAGCAGCGCAGCAGCAACTTGCCACAAACCCGATCGCTGCCTCTCGAGTGGCACTGTGTTGTCACGCAGGCCGCAGTCTCAGTCTCTGTCTCAGTCTTGGCTTGCTTTTCATAATATCTTCATAAGCATTTGAAGTGTCCCCCTCCCTCACTCCCCCTTTCTCGCTCTGTCTAACTCTCTCTCTCTCTCTTTCTGTCTGTTTGAAATTCAAGTGCAGCGACGACGACGTTGAAGCCAGAAGAAAGATGAAGCTGAGCCGGAATGAGGCAAAGCGCAGCTCAAGATACTTTCGTCGCACACACACACACACACACACTCATGTGTATTGGCAGAGATATCACTATGGCCAGCACCAGCGTCAGACTCAGAGCCAGGCCCAGAGACAGAGACTCGCGTTCAGGCCAGCTCTGCAGTCAGTACGTCTCTCCGTCCGTCCGTCTGCTTTAAGATTTAAGATCGCTGCTCATTAAGTGCGTCCGCGTGTCTCAACGACAAGAGATGCTGATGCTGAGAATGAGAATGAGAATCTTTCGCCCTCTCTCTTACTATCAAACTATTTCTCTCTTTCGCTCACAGGCAAATACGAGCAAACTCTGCCGACTTCTCAGCTCAGTCGAAGTCGAAGTCGGTGTCGGAGCTGGAGCTGAAAGTTTTGCATCTGATTTCGTTGCGTATATTTTATTGGACACCAGAGTAGTTCACGTAAATAAAATGAAATGAAATAAGGCAAGAGACGGCGTCTCCGACTGCAACGAGACTGAATTATATATTTATACACACACATGTGTGTGTGTTTGTGTGTGTGAGTACACGTATGTGCAACAAAGTCGGGGAAACTTTTAGCTACAAATCTCGGAAGAAATTCAAAATACTTAACAAACTGAAGAGCGCACACAATGTTTAGATAACTCGTTTCTCTCCCTCTCTCTCTCTCCCTCTCTCTCTACGTCTCTCTTTTCTCTCTCTCTCACTCTCTTGTGTGCGTCTGGGTGAGCTTAATAAAAATCGTTATGCTAGTTTAATAAATATATCAAATAACCTAAAGACGTGTTAGGGAACTTGTGACTTTAACACGTTCAGAACTTGCTACAAACTCTTTAACTCGTTAAGCATATCATTTTACATTTGGGCACACAGAATTTTCAGCTCTCAAATCAAATGATATTTCCCTTCAACTCAAGCCAAGATCAGAAACCATATAACAGTAACGACAACACACAAAATAGACATAAAAAATACACAGACTACAGACAAGACAATTCGTTTAAATTGATGAAAAGAGGCGAAGGGAAAACACACATTGACCCCACCAATGGCGCTATTGTTTACACACACACACACACACACACACATAGAGACAAATTGCAAACCACTCCGCATATATGGTAAAAATTACCGTAACAAACAACAAAACTGAACAAGAGTACAATTTTTATGAGTACTTTTTATGGGGTTATTAATAAAAGTTTATGGTCATGTGCCATAAGGTTCAGCCAACAATAAAGCATAAGGTCTCGCCGTCTACCTCTCCCTCTCTTCTCTATCTACTTCTCTTTCTCTTCCGTTAATGCGAGAGCAGCCAAATGAATACTTACTTGATCTATAATCATATGCAAAGAAACTCAAGTTAGTATAAAGAAAAAATCTTAAATCCGTAGTAAAAAGGATCATGGATTTTTTAAGTTTTAACTACTGTGCAGATTATAAATTTATAACTCTAGTTTGATTAGCTATACTTAAGTTTTTGTATAGCTAAAGACATTAAAATTAGTTTGAATGGGAGGAGATTAAGTTATGAAGCGGATTATTGGGTGAAAAGTGTTAACTGTTAACTTAATTTCAAGTAGCTGACAATTAAAATAAACAATTCGAATACCAGTTTAATAACAAATCATTTCAAATGCATCTTTAAATAATTATTATGCTCTGATCTAAGTGAAAGTGAAACCAAAACTTAATTTATCTGGGAACTGCTGAATATGGTTTTGCTTGAAGTGTAATTTGTGCAGCTGCTTTAAGCTTTTATTATTGTTTAATAATAAGCTATATTTAATCGTTTCTTGCTGCCTGCTTTCACTGCTCAAAGAAAACTTTGTTCCCACAGTGTGCGTGTGTGTGTGTGTAACTGTTAAACTGCCCTCGCTTAAGCAGTTACTTGAGTTATTTTCGGTTAGTTAACATTGATTTGGCAAGTTATTCAGTTGCTGCAATGAAGTTGCAACGCAGTTGAAACGATTCCTTTGGCTGACAACGCGACTTCAAGTTCTTGTGGCGTCGCCTCTGTGTGCACAATAATTTGCATACACACACACACACACACACACACACACCCATGGAGACGTGGAGCATTTGCCTTTTGGCAAACTGTGCATGCAATATTTTCTCTTGTTGTGTGTTTACTCTTTTCGCTTTTATTTAATGTCCATGTTGCCTGCTCGAGTCTCTTGTAGCACTTGTTGTTCCCTTATCCCCTCTTATTGCTGCTCTGGCAGCTTTTGCCTGTTGCGTTTACAGCAAAATTCTAAACAAATTGCTTCCGCACCTGCAGCTAAGAAAATCAATGCAGAATACAGAAATACACATATCCACAAGAAGCACGCGAGGCATAAGCTTCAATCCAATACCAACATTAAGTTTGAACTCTTAAAAAACTAGAGAATATATATAGTTGATCTCTTTGTGTGGAAATAATAAACGGCTTTGTTGGGGTAAGAAAAGAGCAGTGCTGCTTAGAAGCTGCCACAGAAAGCCATCAAAATAAAACATTTCCCAGGCCAAAGAAAGTGGTTGAATAGTAGAATAGGTCAGCGCATATCATATCATATCATAATCCTGACAATGGCTGCTCCCCCCTAGACAAAAACTTGACTAATATTTACAATAGAAAGGGTAAGTGCGACCAAATGGGCAACAACATGGAAAAAGAGACCATAACACACACACACACAAACTCATTTCTTAGCATTTTCCCCCTTCAGTTGAGTTTCTATTTCTTTTTCTATTTTTCTTTTCATTTTTTAAGTGCTCGTCCCTTTGGGCGCTAAACAAAATTACGTGGAAGGGCAGCAGCTCAGAAGGCTCGAAAAGAAAGAAATTTACGATCGGCATTTTGGATTTGAATTTATGAAAAACCTTCTTTCTTTTTACACCTGAAACTGAACAGAGAACAAAAAAAAAAACAAGCAACTTCCAGACAGCCAGCGAGAGATGCTTAACTGCCTCTTTTCTTGGGAGAGCCATGGAGTTGGGGCACAGGGCTTCTTGTTAACATATGCTCGGAAAAGAAGAAAGAGATAAAATGTTGATACGCCAAAAGATACTGAAAATCAGACGAAAAAGATACAGAAACCCAAATACAACAGAGAAAATCAAAAGACTTAGGCAACAAACTTGCCTAGCCGTAGCCACAAAACTGATGCTGGGAACTGAAACTGAAACTGAAGCACAGGCAAATTTCTTCTAGTCCAGAAATGAACTCTGAGCTGAATGATCAGGCAAATGGCTAGCGGCTGTACTATCAATAATTCATTTAACGATTTACTGATTAATTTAACAAACTGGTCAATGATTAGGACTCCGATTCGGTATCGCTTTCAGATACGGCTGCTGTCTCCCAAACCGCGACACATTGACATTGACGAAGTGCAGATCTTTTTGTTCGACCTCCGAGCAAGCGTATTAAAATACGCATTTTACATTTATACTTTATTTTTACCTTGGCTTTCCCTTAAAAAACAGAATCTATATATATCTCTGAGCATATTCCCATTCCCAGTTTGAGTCTCAGCTTCCAGCTTCTCTCTCTCCGAGCTGCCTAAATCGAAGCCAGAGTCAAAGTCAAAGTCGAACCTGTTCTGTTCTGGCTGTCTGTCTATTCACATTGTTTGAAATCTTTTTGGCCGAATCAGGTGAAGTGAGTTGATTGATTGCGCTAATTTATAACGACAATGGGTCAGATCGCACATGGACCTTTGAGCTTGCCCTGTTGTTACTGCCTCTGCTTGGCTGACAAACAGACAGACAGGCAGACCGACAGACGGACAGCTCAACTGACTGCTGACTTTGTTGCTGGAATCCATTAAATACCGCCTTTGCTGTGATTGTTGTTGCTGTTTGCTGTGGCTGTGGCTGATGATAATGATGCGCGCGCTGATGAATGAATCTTTTCAATTTTGAAATTTTTTTAAACGAATTTGTCAAAACCCGCTGAAGAAAGAGATTGGAGAGTTGAGTGCGTGAGTGAGCGAGTGACTGAGTGAGTGAGTGCGTGCATACCCTATGCAAAACTAATGAAATGCATATTGCTTGCTTAAGTCTTTTGTTTTGTTTTTGTTACCTTCAGCTTTCTCTCTCTGTTTCGAGCTGACCTTGCCTAGCTGAGAGTGGCCCTAGGCGCCTTTTAACTTGGTCTAGCAGCTGCCTGGTTAATTGCTCATGATTGAATTATAAATACACGCACACCAGCATCTACATCAACTGCCCTGCATCAACTAATGTGCCACATAATCAGCTGCTGGCTTATAAAGCAAGAAATGAAATACTTTGGACATGCCACAAGTTGGCCCAAAAATATGTAAAAACAATCTATAGTCTGAGCGGTATAGAAATCCAAGAAACGGAGATTCAAATAATAAATTACAAGCCTACAAGCTTAGCTAGTTCGAGTGTTTAAATGAAGACCATACACACACATACACACACAGTCACGCAGAGCGTATAGAAATTGTTTAAGAAGAGACCAAATCTCGACTTGGACAAGCTTTAACACCTTGGCACACCAAGACAAACATTTGTTCAAGACAAGTTTCAGTCACTCTCTTACTCTTTTTTGTCTATATAAACAAAGGGGGGCAACAACAACTCAGGTAAGAGCAACAACAAATTAACAAACACCTGAAACCCAAACAGAATCAACTCACAACACTCATGCGGGCTGTCGAACCCATTTTCCAATAATTAAAAGCTGCAGCCATCAAATGAACACGAAGAACACAGAAAAGGGCAACAGAATCAACTCGAATTAGTTGTGGCAAGGCGTGGCCAAAGACTGCCCATAGTGCACTGTGGTCGAAATCAGTCAAAAGCAGAGCAGAACGAAAAACTACAAATGGAAAGCTGGAAGGCTGGAAAATAGCACAAGTGGATTTCCAATGAATTTGGTTGGTAATCTGAAGTGGAATTTTTAGGGCTTAAAAGAGTTCAAAGATTTCTTTTATAAAGTTAAAATGTTTTTAAAATTATTATTTTAAAACTACATAAATTTATTAGAAATCAAGCTTGTTTATTTATTGATTTACTTAAGAATAGCTTAGAAATCTACCTCATAAATAGAACTAACTTTAATTTATATGTTTATTTACTTATTTAATAAACTTACCTTTTCAGCTGGCTTCATAAATTACCAAATTCCAGTTTCTTTATAGTCTTTTAGTTACAAATTCCATTAAACTTTTCATTAAAGTCAGCAGCCCAAATTGAAATCAATTTAAATTATACATCAACTTTGTCTTTCTCATACTTTGTTTGTACTTTGTTTTCTGTTCTTTACTCATGTCTAATTCTATCCAAAAACTCCTTTCCAATCTTGCAGTAATTATTGATATTAAGAACTCAAATTCATATGTCGATTGTGTGAGTTGAGACCCCCCGCAGGTGTTTAATGTAAGTGCTTTGCTATTGTAATCACTGATCATGGATCAGTGTATTAGCATCAGTTTAATTAGCTCTCTTTGGGGTCGCACCCCAATCAATCGAACCAGAACCTGTTGACCTTCAATTTGAGTTCAAAAACAAGCAAATTACACTCCAAATCCACACACAATCCCCCTGTACACACTCCTCCCACTAATCTGCATAATGAGAATTTATGATTGCTTATGATAGATTTTAACTTGAAACTAAATACAACTTGCGACACAATTGTGCAGTTTCTTTTTTTCTGCTTTTTTACGGCGCCAAAGCGACAAATGCCACTTAATTGCAGTTGGCCAAGTTTGCGTTTTCTAATGCCTGTTAGCGGTTGTTATTCAACAACATATTTAAAACACTTTAAAGTCGAGTTCTCACACAGTTATGTAGATAAGTACGTGTACAGTGTACAACCTGCGTTTTGCCCCGTTTAATTCGAGTACTCGAACGAACTCGGTTCAATGTCATTTGGCGCCATTCTCATCATACCCTGTAGTTGGGTAGAAGGTGGAGTAGAGTGTGCTTTAAGCTGCGTAAAGTTGGGTAGACTTAGCTTGTTAAAATGTGGCTTTAAGCGGTGTTAAAAACTAACTACATTTATTTTTGATTTGTTTGCTTTTCCCTCTCTCTCCTTCTCTCTTCTTGATTCTCCTTCTCTCTTTTGCCCCTCTTTTCTTAAATCAAATCCACTGCATCTTTTTCTCCCTGGGTATCTGCTAGTCGTGCTTTTAACTAACTGTTTCCTATTCTTAAATCTTGTTCTCATTCCTGCATTTGCGTGGGCGATGTTGCAGTTGCTGTCGTCGTTGCATTTGTTACACAGACAATATATATTCTAATTGTTGTTCTTGTTAATCTCATTGTTGTTGTCGTCTATGTTTTGGTTGTTGTTGTTGTAATATTGCATGCAAATGTCTGAAACTGTTGAATATAACAACCTTCAAATGATGTTTATAATTATCAACTGCCAGATCTAATGCTCGCATAGGCATTTGTGTGCCCATGTGTGTGTGTGTGTGTGTGTGTGTGTGTGTGTTTGTCTTACAATGGATATATCTATTTCTGGTTATTGGTAGGTTCTTTGAATGCAGCTCCTACTACGAGTATATCGAATAGACGCCTCCATGTGCTGATGGCTAGTCTCTTGTCATTGTGTTAACTTTCATTAGCTTTCTAATGTTTGTTGTTGTTGTTTGGGGACTCGATTGGGCATTTTCTTAGTGGCTTGGAGAGTGAGGAGTGGGGGAGCGGGGACCGGCCCCTCTCTGGGGTTTCGTTTCGGGCTTATGGTCTATTGCCTTTGCCGCCTGCCAATCGTCATTTCATTTTACTGTCACTCAAATCTTTATAAGTTTTTCTTTCTCTTTAATTTTCTCGCGTTGATCTTAGAGTTCTGCTTACGGTTGTTTTTTTTTTTTGTAACTCTTGCTCTCCCTCTCTCTCTCTCTTGCTCTCTCTCCCTCTTGCCGCTCTGCCCCTTGCCTTTTCTTGGCTATTGTAAATATTTTTCCATTATTTTCCATTAGTTTTCACTCGTTTGTTACATTCCCCGATTGCTGTTTGCTGTTTGTTGTTGTTTCTGTTTTGTTTTCTTTTGGTTGTTGTTTGGTGTTGGCGTGGTCGTTACACAGGTTGTTCCTCACGTTGCTGTTGTTGTTGTTGTTGTTGCTTGTGCTTCTCTGCTGTTTGGCATATATTGGTTATTATCTTTGAAGCGCATCGGCTTTGCTGCGTTTACCGATGCCTCCATCCTCAAACTTTGTTCTTCATGTAGTTCTTACTGCAGTTGTTGTTGTCTTTTTTTGCTGTTGTTGCTGCTTTCATCGTCTTCGTTGTCGCCTGTGCGTATTTGGCCAGTTGACTGGGCGCGTGAGTGACGGAATGATGTTACCCAAAACCAGTTTCATTGACAATTATACACTCACACACACACACACACACACAGTGCTGCACAGTCTGCCGTTTGTGTTGCATCCACAGTCACATCCATGACACTCATTATGCCAGTGTCGCGCTCGTTGATCAAACTTTTGCAGCAACAACAACTGCAACTGCGACATCGTCTGCTTGTGTGTGTGTAGTTATGTGTGTGTATCTTTTTTTTGGTGTTTGGCTGTTGGTTTCGGTTTGATGGATGACTGACAAAGGCAGAGCAGAGCGTCCCCAAACTCGATGCGATCAAGCATACGCCATGTGTGTCTGTCTCTCCGTCTCTTTGTCGCTCGTCTGCCTGTTTATTTGTCTTGTTTGATTTGAGTGCACACACAACTGTCATTGTCGCTGTCAAATCGCATTAATATCACTGAGCTGTCAAATTACAGCCAAATGTTTGGCCATGCCCATGTCTCTCGCTCTCCCTCTCGCTCTCCCTCTCGCACTCTGTCGCTCCCTTTCACTCCCATTGTTATGCTCTATCTCATGCACGCTCACTGCCCACTTGGTAACTCAATTAAAATGTTATTCATGACGCTGACTGTGAACGTGGCTCAATTTCGACCCGCTAAGAGCCATCATTAGGCCAGAATTAACAGAGAGAGAGCGAGAGAGAGAGATAGGCGCCAGTCGTTTGGGCCGCATCCAATTACCAACAAATAAACAGCAAATTATTCGCTACTGCCAACGAGTTGTTCTCTCTGCTCTGCTCTCTTGCTTTTGGCTTGTTTAATGGTAATAAGCCCAAAATTACGCGACGCTGATTGGTCTATTTGACAAACGTGTTGAAACGTGTCTGCGGCTCTTCATTGTTGCTGCTACTGCTGTTGTTGTTGTTGTTGTTTCTCGTGCCGTTTCGCTTTGTTGTTAGCATTGCTAATGTCGTTGGTAGCCATCTTATTTTTGTAACTTTTGCCAAATGGGAGGGCCAAAACGAAGTTCGTGTCTTAAGTCTTTTGTTTTATCCCAGCTCCGTTGCCAAATCTGAGTCAATTGCATTCACGGCTGGCTGTGGGTGCAGCCCGTTTAATTACTCAATTAATGCTGCGATAAAACTAACGCCATTGCCAACAATTGTCGATAATATCGAGGAACTGAAGCTTAAATCGGCTATGTTAAATTTATGAGCCCCAAGACAAATGGGGAAAATATCCTTGGCTCAAAAATGAACACTCAAAAATGTGGTTTGAAGTCATAAAATTGCCAAGCTTAGCGGTGAGCAATTAAACACTACACACACACGCACACACTTGGGCACACACCACACAAAGGTGTTGCTCAGTGAATCTCTCTCTTTTTTACCTGAGATTAAAGGTGTCGAAAGTTCAAAGCAACAACAGCTGCATTTGGTTTTTGTTGCTGTTGTTTTTTAATGGCTAAAGAGCGCCCTCTTCACAACACTATTGAAAATGTATAGCAATCTCAGTTTACAGTGACTGCAATAAATCTTTTAACGACAGTTCATCCTATTTCTTTTTGGCTCTTGGCTCTTGGCACTTGATGCATTGACTTTGACTTGGCAGTTCATTAGAATTGTAAAAGGAGAGCACACAAAACCCAGACGACGAGACTCAGAGACTCAGAGACGATCAGATGCACAGACGAGTGCAACGCGTGTCTAATCTTGTCTTGTGCAACCAAATGATCAACCTATGCCCAAAACCAAAACCAATCCAAACCAAAGCAAACCACAAAACAGTCACAGCTTCTCCAAGAAAAAGAATCCCAAAAAAACATAAGAAACAGATCGAAGCCGACAGTTTGTTCTTCATCAAATTATGCTAATCAGCTTTTGGGATTTCTGTTCTTTCTGTTTGTTTGTTGGTGCGAGTATGGTTTGATGTTAGTCTTACTATTGGGTACTGTGATTAATTGCATCAGCGAGCTGCATAGAGATTGTTGTTGTTGTTCTTGGCTGACAAAGGCGTCAGAGCTGCATAGATAACGTTCTCAGTTCTATTTAAAATATTTATGCCTTGTCTTGTTAGCATTTTATTTAGAGGGAGGGAGGAGAGGAGCGTGTGTGTGCGATAAGCTAATTCTAATTCCTTTAGCGGCCTAATGTGTTTATAATTAACATGCGGGTCAACTGGCTAACAACAGCACTAACTTATTGCCCCAGGGGCGTGGTCGAACTAACAACAACGCACGCCTCCTGCCACAACCCAGCAGCAACAGCAACAAATTGCAGCATCGACAATGTCTAGTCAAACAGTAGCAACACCAGGCAAAAGTTGTTGTTGGTGTTTGATTACAATTTGCGCACTGATCGCAAAAATAAACTAAAAACACACACACACACCGATTTTTACAACCAATTTTGTGGCGGTTCTTATGGTCACGTCGACTTGTCTTACACTTGCGTGAACATGCCCCGACACGAACCTCAGCCTCAGCCACAGCCACAGCCTCTGCCCCTACACTCACTCCACTGCTACCCTCCTGCAGCCACGCCTCTCACTTCAAGTGCTGCGCCAGCGTCTTGACGCCAACTTTGACTCCGTTTCGATTTTTTTTTCAGAGTTTTTGTGCTTTTTTGGTACGCGTGTAAACGCAGTAGCAACATGTTCGCTACTCGATTAGCATTTGAAACGTGTAAAATGTTATCGATGGTCATTGGAATCTGCAGCGATTTGATCAACACACAAGCTCAAACTCTAAGCGGTAATACCTCTGATGTGGTGCAACCTTCGGCAGACATAAATGGCTAAAACGCGTTGCAGTGTGATTGGCATAGGTGCGAAAGTAGCTAAGAAGCATTTGATATTAATGGCTGAAATAAAGCAATATTAAATAGAGCTCGTCATAAAAAAGTTTAAACCTCTTGAAGCCAGCTCCATAAATATTTAATTAATAATTTTAATTTAAATGAAATTTGCTCTTAGTTAATTTAATTTGCAACGACATTGAACCTTACCCTAAAACATAAAGATCACTTTACTGAAGCAGCTGAAAAAAGCTGAAAAACGCTAAAAAACCTTTTGGAAAATGCTGCCAGTCTGCCATAAAATAGTCACGAGTTTTGTGCAGTCAAATAAAAATAGATAAAAATAAAACATAATGTTGACCCGCTTGGCATTAGGACCAGACAATCCAGTTGCTGTCGCTGTAATTTTTGTTGTTGTTGTTGCTGTTGTTGTTGCTGGCCTGGCTAAGATCGCGCAGTAGCTGCCAAATAATAATGGCCAAAATAGCAATGCAAGCGGGCGTCAATTTCAGCGACCTGGGCTTATTAAGCAATGAAATATATAATGCCCTGACGCTGATTTATCACATGCATCGATGCCTTGTCTGGGACAGGGAGCAAAGCAGGAGACGTGAGCAAAATTGAGGGAACCGAAAGCGATTTTACTTTATGTCTGCGACTTGGCGATGCCCACGCAAAGATTGCGATATAGGTTATGCCAGAGTAATGGAAATGGAAATGAAAATGGAAATGGAAATCTAGTTGTAAGCGCCGAAAAAAAAAAATAAGGAAAAACTAAAAATCCAGTTGACATTTGTGGCAGGCGCAGTAATTGACGCCGCTTGTCGAACTGAGGCTGGAAAATTTAAATGGAAAATTGAAAGAGAAAATGGGCAATGCATTACGAGGGCTGCTTTCCATCTCGTAACTTATTTGACACGCGCGGCAGTGACTACAGGCACAGCAATATTGAGATGTCTGCCACACTCAAGTTGGCAATATGCAAATGTGCAACAGCAAATGCAGCAACTGCAGCAGCTGCAGCACTGCATATCTGGGCAAGTCATCAACGGTAGCCCGGCTGAGAGCACAATGATGGTGACTGGGGATTGACAATGTCATAACCCGCCTTGCGTCTCTAGACGCGCTTAACGGTTAATGCATTTAAGCTGAAATTATGAGCCAAAATCTTTGATTGTCAGTGGCTGGCCAACAACAACAACAACAGCCAGCATTGTAGTTGTTAACAAATGCGTAATGCTTGTAAGTTTGCAGCATGATTTGCATTTGTGTGCAAAAAAGATTGTGTAAAACATAGGAAAAATTGAAGAAAACTGCATGCGGCACTCGACATGGAAAGTGACTCATGCGTCGCGTTTGTTGCTTAAGTCTTTTGTTTGCCAGTGTCTGTGCGGCTGTGTGTCACTGTGACAGACAGCTCCCCCCTCCCACTACCACTGCTAGCAAAACTTACGCACTTCATAATTCAATCAAGCTCAAACATTTCGCAATCCCACACAGAAGGAATTTATTGTTCGGCTCACAATTTTTCTTTCAATTGCATTTTGAAGCCACAGCGCACACGACACACGTTTCAAACACACGAATTCGGACTCGGAATCGGACTTGGAATCGGACTTCGACTCTGACTCCGACTCCGACACAGCCTCAGACTCCGACATCGACTCTGAGTTGGACTGCTCGACAACTGTCGCTGTCAGTCTGTTGTCTGTTTGTCAGCCTGTCCCGCTGTCTGTCGCTTGTCTGTCTAGCCTTTTGAGCCAATTGTACATTTCCTCACTGTGGACCACAACAACAACAACAACAGCAACAACAACTAGACGCCGCCCAGCGCCAGCTGCATTTTGTTGAGCTTTGGCAATGTTTCTATTTCATGCACAACTGTCAATGTTTGTTGCATTTGTTGTAGTTGTTGTTGTTGTTGTTGTAGCTGTTGGCTGCTTGCCAGCATGAAATTGTTAACAACATTTGTAGCTGTTGCTCATTGCCGACCACACTGCGTGCCACCGCCTGCTGCCTGCTGTCCTCTGCCCCACTTGCCCCTCTTGCACCTACTGCTTGCCGCCTGCTGCCTGACTTCAGATCATATTGACAATGAAAGCCATTGCTACTTCAAACGCCGGCATTTTGTTGTTATTGCAATTGCTCTGTTTGCTTGATAGTTGCCAGCGTCCATACTGACAGGTTAGCGCAGAAAAAAAAGGCCAACACAACATGAAAGTGTTTATTGGCATACTGAGGGGTAAATACTCTTTCCATGTTACAAATTACAGAGAAACAAGGTGTTAAAATTTAATATAAAACATGTAAGGTTTGAAAATGGATGGACATAAAATTGAAAATCTATTAAATCCATTTATTCAGAGACTTTTAAGTTTCGAAACATGATTAAAACCTTACAGGACTTAAAAGAGGGTTTGAATTTTGTAAGGGGTTGAGTACTAAATTAATACTTCTATTATTGTTTAATTTATTTTAACACATATAGTAAAGCTTGAATAATGCCATGCAGACTCGTGTTCTATTGTTTCAAAAATGTTCATGTATCAGAACTATTTCAAAACTCAACAGTTTTTGAAACCCAAAATCAGTTAAAGTATATTTTGAGTCCTGTATTTATTTGCCACTTAGACTATGATTTGAACACTCTATGGTTCTGCATTTAAGTTCTTATTCACTGTTGATATTTAAATGAATTTCTACCCACAGAATTCTTTATCTTTCCCTCTATAACAACTAAGCTTCAATACTTTTTCAAGCCCCATCTAGCACCCCAAAAACCCCTTTCGGCTAGTGTATTACAAATATCGCAAATTCGATTTTTGATTTGATTTGAAAATTCCATCGCAAAAGCAATAAACATTTGTAGTTCACTTTTCATTTCATTTCGTTGTGGTTTTTTGTTGTTTTTACCTCAGCGACTGTTGAAACATTTTTGTAATTGATTTTTGTATTATTTTTTGTTAGACATTGTTGTTGTCATTGCTGTTTCTGGCAAGACTTTTTATGGCTTTAGTTAGTTTTTTCCGTCAAAAGCTAAAAAGCCAACATATGGCATTGATTTATGTGCATTTTAGCAAACATTTCGCGAATTTGCTGCTGCCGCCGCGTATTAAATGCATTTTTCCGCCAACCAATAAAACGATATACTATAAAAAATACATAAATGTTTTAAAAACAATGGCTTAAGTACTTGGCTTAACTTAATCCAGCGGCAACGGAACTGCCTGCAGCGGCTTCTTTAAATTATTTCTTTATGCATAATTACAAATCACGTTGTTGGCGGTCTTGTTGGCTAAGACAGCGTCTGGGGCATGCCCCTGAGTCGAGCATGACTGTGGGAATTAAGCTGAGAATTAATAATAATAACTTTATGAACTAAAGTACCGCTCAATGGGGAAACACTTTGGCTCAAAGAAAATGCAAAAAAACACATCGACTATTATCACAAACAATTTGAAAATCCATTCCAAAAATGCATTTGTTATGCCAAATAAACAGCAACAAGTGAAGGCTGTCAAAACATTTGCATTTTCACGCTTTTTTGCATTTTGTTTTTTTGGCCAATTGCGGCCATCAATCAACGTTTGAAGTACAACAGCAACAGGCATTAAATTGTTAACAATTTGGCTATGGAGAATTGTTAAACTTATAAATAGTTGAAATAGTAGTTACGAAATAAATATTTATTGTTGTCGAAAACGGTACAATTCAAATAGTTTTGTAAAAGCGTAAAGCATAAAAACTTGTTAGTTAGCCAAGTTCAAGTTGTTAAAAGGAACTTTCACAATTGCTAATAGCAAGTTATAGCAAACTGCGAATTTCGAGTCGCCTAAAAGATCGTTTTCTATTCATCACTTTGATTTGAGATTGCTTTTTTCCCCCCAAAGCAACGACAATTCGCCAACTGCTGTGCAAGTGGGTCATGCATATTCATTGCAGTGGCAAATAAAACAGAGAACTTAAACACACAAGGAGACAGCGTGAATGGGGGAGAGTGTGTAGAGAGAGGGGGGGAGTGAGGGTAGAGGGTAGAGGGAGTGGTTTATGTGTGGGGAAATATTTTGGCATAGTTGACCACAAAATGCCCACGAATTGCCACTAATTTAATGGGTATTTCTGCGTGAGGCATTTTATATTTTTTTATTTTGTTTTTTGGAAAGTGGGTTAAGCTGTCACATGTACAGTCGGACGGCAGGACTGTTGGACTGCCTGACAGCCAGCCCGAGTCTGCTACGCATGCGCATGTGCGCGCGGGAATCGCCAAAAGGCCTTGACTTAGTTGGCAATGCTTAGTTTTGAAACTTGCAACTTACAACTTGCCTCGATGTCTGTGTGGCTGCCTTGGGGCGGTGGCTCGGCTCACCACTGCCTGACTGGCCAAATTAAACCTAAAATGTCAGACGATTAGATAAGCGACGGCATTCTAAGATGAGCGCGCACAGTGCTCTTGGCGATAACTCAGACTTGCAGTCGTTCAGTCGCCTCCAAACTCCGAAACTGGCTAGAACTAGAGCCGGTTTTTGGGGATACGACTCACACGCACTGAGAGAGTGAACTGTGAGACGACTCCTACTAACTATAAATCTGAGCCAACGCGTGATTAGTGGCCAACACAAAAACGTCAATGCCTGGCAAACACACAAATTAGGTTAAGTCAATATTTTGCTAGACACACAAGTGGCCAACAAGAGCAACAACAAGTTCAGCTTTAAGTGCTGCAACGCCCACCCGGCATTGGCTGTGCTTGTGGCATGCAACAAGCGGCTGCCCAGTACCAGCACCAGTTCATCAAAAAGCCAAAAGAATTTTTTTGAGCGGCGCGCAAATATTTTAAACACGAAAACCTTGCACTCGCAATCTTAGCCGGGCCAAGCAAAGACCTGGCTGAAAAGTTCAAAATCATAAATTTTAAACGATATTAGGTTAGCAGCAGCAGCGGCAGCAGGGGCAGCAGCGGCAACAACAACGGTGTTGATGATATTGCCCATGCCGCAGTCTATGTCAGTTTCGCTAACCATGCCGCACCCCGTGCCCGTGTCAGTCGGTGCGTAGCTAGAGATGGCAGCGTGACAAGTGCTAAACAAGTAATTTTGTAGTAGAAAAAGTAGCTCCATCACGTCACGACACGCTGTCATCACTAGCCGCGTACCTGCGGCCACTTTCGAGTAGCAACTATCGCTCTTTGACTAGTCCAAGCCCGAACATGGAGCACATTTTCTTTTGTTGCCCGAATGCCGTGTGGATTTATTGATTTTGGTCAAAAGCCATGCTTAAGCTTAAATTATGTGCTGGCTTAAACGCACAACGCCAGATCCTTATGGCAGTGGCAACTGGCAACTGGCAACTGGCGATGAAAGCCACTGATTTGTGGGACGGGCTCATGTCTGTCCGATCATAAATCCGCAGCATTTCATAACCCACAAAGCCACAAAACAACTGGCCATTTATCAAATGTCTTTGCATCTATCTAATTAAGCCGCAGCGACAAATTTGCCAAGTGTGAAAAGCGCCAAATCGCAAAAAATTACACAAAAATATATAAAATTTATTTTTTATTTCACACAAAAAATTCAAATAACTATTAAAATATTGCTGAACGTAAAGAAACTGTGTCAGCTTGGCCAACTTGGCCAAGTTGTGGCCAAAAGCGAGCGACAAGTGGCTAAGATAGCGCATAAAGCAACGATTTAATTAGACACTGATAATTATTATACAAGTTGCAGTTGCAGTTGCTGTGGCAGTTACTGGGGCAGCTACAGTTTCTGGGGCAAGTGGCAAGTGCAGCGGACACAAGCGGACTCACAACTCTGCTATCTCATATGTTAGATTTAGCTAATTTCCCAAATTGGTATGCCGTGATATTTGCAAGGCGCCACATTATTTATGGCTAAAAAATTATTTCAAAAAAACAACACGAAATGTTGGCAAGTGACACGGGTTTCTATGTTACTGTTACACAGCTCCATATGATCGATAGGAATGGCAAACTGAAGGCATGATTAAGCAACTCAAGTAACAAACAAATTGTCTAAAGAAAAGGCCAGAAAAGCAGAGTATGAAATACTTGTTAATATTTATCGCTTTCACTGCCATCAAAAGCACAACAAGTTTCAAAGTCTGCAATTAATTGAATAACAGTCTACACATCGTTAGAAAAACCTGTAAGAGAATTGCCTGATTTGCATAGCTTTTGTTAACAGTTAGTTTATACTTAAACTTTTAATACCTAAACATGTCTAAAAGAAAATAAAACATTGCTTAATGACTTTCACAGCATGAATGAACATGTTTTGCACACTTTTGCCAAAGGCTAAAAATATCTATGTTTTTATAGTGAAATATAAGAAGACAACATAAAGATTTCCTCTGGTTCTGTTGGCCTACAATAAGTTGTTCATTGTTTGAAATACATTTATTTATGACAGCAGTTCATTTCCTATTAGGAAACTCAACAAATATGTTACGGGCTACCAGTGATCATGGCTCACGCCCGACTCTCGTGTCCGGCAATTGATCTTACAAGTTGAATGCCATGTTAAACACCCTAGACTCTTGTAATTTGTGTCCAAATTCAAATAAATTTATGAACATCGATTGCAAAGTTGATTAGACGAAAGCCGACATGGAGTCGGAGAGACCCAAGTCCCCCCCAAACAAAAACAAATCTTAATTCAGGCAGTGAAACCAGTTTTAGAAACTATCGATTGGTAGTTTGACTTTGGTTGACTCTGCTTAGCGGCCACTTGTAATATTTTTGGGCTTCTCCTAATTGCAATTTGATGTTTTGGTTCGCTTTTCCATGGAAATAAAGTTGTACACACACACAGATACACAGATATACACATACACTGAGATAATTTGGGGCGCAGTCTGTTGCACTTAGCGGCGTCGTGTGAAAACCTAACGAACGTTGCCTCCTCTGTTCATCAACAGCTTCCCTACACAACTCTGTTCCCATCCTCAAGGTGTGAACTTCTCTCACTCTCCTTCTCTTTCTCATGCGCTCCTTCTCTTTCTATTACCGGCTTAGATGTGCGTGTGTTTATGAGAGGCGGCATCGCTTTTTTTGCTTATGATGCTAATTGATTGGTGCCAAAGTTGTATAAAAATTGGAACAGAACAGCACCAAACTGTGTGGACGCTGTTCGATCCTCTAGGTGGGAGCTGTGGCTACGCCTTGATTGCATTTTGGGCATCGTTTAAATTACTTTTGTTGTATTTGCGCATTCATTAGCATGCGGAACCGCTTTGTTGTTTGATTGCACCGCAAACAAACTTGTGTAATAAAGTTAAAATATTTAAACGGCAATCTTTTTTTTGTTTCACAAACTAAAACTTTGAATGCTGCGCCTGTTGCGGCAAGCGGCGAACGTTCAACGGCAAAATGCCAAAACACATGCCAGTTTCGTGCCCCAAAAAGTCACTGAAATCTTAGCACAAAGTAAGAGAAAAGACAGCCGAAAACAGCAAAACACAAAAAATGGCAAACGACAACAATGAAGAAAAAAAAAAAAACAAAGTGATTGATGGAAATTGCTCAAACTGTCATGTTTATGAACGTCCGCAGGATACGAAGCCGACAGAGAGCGAGGACTGTGGCTAAAATCTGCACGCAATGCGACAGCAATTTGCAGGCAGAAAAAAAGTGCAGGACACAGGAAAGCACCGAATGGGAAATGCTCTAACTTCTTGACAAGTGTGTGTGTGTGTGTGTGAGTTTCTGGCTCATTCTCACTCTGCACTTTGCTGTTCAAGCAGTTGTCAAGTTTGTTGCTTTAAGCCACACACAGCGCAAGGGAATTGAGATTGCGATTGATTGCTGGCCTCTGTCGAAGCCGCTGCCTCAGTCGCTGCCTCCGTCGCTGCCGCTGCAGTTGCAGTTGCGTGTTTGTGTCAAGGTGTTGCAATAGTTATCGAAATTGTTGTTGTTGCTGCTGCTGCCCTGAGCAAAATTGCGAAAATTCATTGAACAATGCATTGCCTGACATTTGATGCGCTCTGACGCTAACTGCGCCAAGTTTCTTGCCAAAGTCTTTCGTTTTTTAGCTTGAGCAAAAAGAAATTAAACCAAAAAAAAAAGAAGGAAATAATTTTACTGGCAACTGGAATGCGGCACAACAAGTGCTATGATCTATGAGCCAGGCTTAGTGGTCAGTAGCCAGTGGCCACTGCCAGTGGTTGCTGCTGCCACCAATCACGGCAGCCAATCGCCGTTTCAAGTGTGCAAAATCGCGGCCATGCAAAACATGCTGACCAAGGTTTAATTATGCGCTCACAACTTTGTTGCTGCTGTGGCATTGGCAGTGGCTGCTGTAGTTGCAGTTGCAGTTGCACTTGCCGCCATGCTTAGAACAGTACAGCAGCTGTTGGCAAAGCCAAGCCGCGTCAAGCCGAGCTGAGCCAACCAACCAACGCTCAACATCAACAATTTTAATCCATCGTGCGGCCATTTTTATGTGCGCCATCATGTTGCCTCCCATAATTTTATGCCTCATCAATGACAGTGCGGTAACAGCAGCAACAACTGCAACACATGTGCCTGATGTGTCTGTGGCAAGTTGCTGAGTAGCTAGACAACAAGCTAACAGAAGCCGCCACTGCAGTGGCAATCAGTATGTGGCAATCCTCTTTCCTCACCCTCCACGCCCTCTCTTGCTGTCTCCACAGATCTCATCCTTTGTGACGCATGCTTTCAACATACTTTATCCTGGCAATCTGCTGCCATTTTTTTGTGCTCGAATGCACTTGCAGCAGCAACAGCAACAACAGCGCCGCATGCTGCATGCAGCAAGGTTGAAATTGTTTTCGTGGTAATTTGCACCCGAGGCGATTTAAATTCCTTGCCTTGCCGCTTTGCTAGAACCAAAGAGTCGCCGTTGACGTTGTCCGACGAGGCAGAGTCTTCTTCTGCTTGTAAGCTCCCTCAGTCGACGTCTGCGTCTGCGTCGCTGTCGCTGTTGTTCATCATCTTCATCTTTGGCTTTGACAGCTGTTGCAGTTGCTTCCCCCGCTGCTGCTGCTGCCCATTCCACTCCCTACTGCACTCCTGCCCTTCTGCTTCCCCCCCTCTGAGTTCCGGTTGTGTCGTTTTTTATTTAGAACTTTTTTGCCCCTTTTTTCGCAGACTTTCTTGGCCCAACGTCGTGTACTTGCAGTCTGATTATTGTTATTAGTCCGTATAGATATTCATCCAGTGCCTGCTTATTTCGCTGCAAGCGTTTTGCTAATCTTGCATCAAAATCGATTGTGCAGCAGACTTGTTGCTGCTGCCGCTGCTGCTGCGTTCCACTTGCTGCCTGCCCTGCTATTCACAGCCAGAAGACACTTAAAATCAAAAACAAAAAAAGAAAAAAAAAAAAGAGTTGAACATGAAAAGAGTCACATGTGATCACATTTTGATGAAGCTTTGTTTCTAGACTCGCTTTTTGCGGCAACAAACGCGACCTAAAAGCTCACAAATACGCTGTCATAAAAGCCATTAAGACTTGTTGACCAATTTACATATGCTGTTGATCTCTAAAATGGCTGCGATAACAGTTAGCTTAACTTTTGTTATTTCCTTTAAACACAACTCGCTCTCGCTCGCTCTCCTCTCTCTCGCTCACTCTGTAGTTTTGTGGCTTTCACATCTGCCAGAGAAAATGATGGAAGATTGATCTGGCTGGTCGACAGCTGCGTTCCATTTGATTGGTCAACCCAATGACCAATTTGGGCAATTTTTCCTTGCCCCACTGCATCACTGCAACGCTGCACAGCTGCGGAAGTGAGGACGCCCCTTTCATGCACCGCAGTGTGTGTGTGTGCAATTTAGCTCATCATCTTAATTTTATTATCGACATAAATATCAAACGAAAATTGTGGCATAAAATGCGATACAAATCGGGTTACAAGCGAGCTTGCATAGTTCACCACTTCATTCCGCGGACATGGACCTGCACCTGAGTTGTAGCTGGAGCTGCCCTCTGAAGGACATTATGGAAATGATGTCCGCGGGCGCTTGATGGCCATTACTCAGTCGCAGCGCCCGGCAACGCCCAATTGATCAATGCGTGGTGATAGCCAGCAACACAAGAGTTTGAGACGCAGACTAAAGTCCCGATTTCAATCCCTCCTCCCTCTGTGCATCTCACTTGCAATTTATGCCTGACAGGGCCAAATTCAATTGCGCGGCATGAAGCTGCTCAGGTTAAGCAGCTCAAATAGTTGGCATCTCACATGTGCCACGCCTATTTCTTACACTATCAGTCATAAAAATGTGAAATTTATGCAATTGCTGCAGCTGAAATGATTGCTGATCCCCGCATAGCGTGCACCGCAACCACACCAACAACAACACCAGCGAAAACAAGCACAGCAATTGAGCGCACACCCACCGCGACTTTTGCACACCTAACTGCCTACTGTCCCCCTACCAACTGCCTTCTCCCTCCTCGTCCCAATCAACAATGTGGAGCTGTGATATTGACGCTGCCAGCGCACGGGACGCGCATGCGTTTCGCGCGTAAATTGGTCTCCGTTTGGCGGACTGCAGCGAAGCGTTGCCTTCCCCTCTGGCTGCCCCCCAACCCACCCACAGTCTTGACCGTCGAGTCGCCAACTCGTTTACCGCCTCGACCTGTCTGCCAGCGATACACATTTCGAATACCTCGCATGCCTTTGGCTTTAAGAGGGGTCTCTATGCAAATGTATTTAAATTAAAGTTTGAAATTAAATAAATTCTTTAGTGTGTTCTATTTTAAATGAACTAAAGACTTTTAGTGACTATATTTTGTAGACTATATTTTCTCCACATTTGCTTAAAAGTCAAGAATTTTTTAAACTATAAACTCTGAAAAGTGTAAAGCAAAAATTAAAGTATTTTCTACAGTCATAAATTATAAATTCTACCCATTGGTATTTAACAAAAAGCAAAGATTCCTCGCTGAAATCCTCATAGGATTTGCCATGTTATCACCATGATTTTACAGAATAATTTAACCAAAATATATTATTTAGAATCTCACTGCTTATGTAAAATATTCCTATGACAACTTTAAGCCAAATTTGCTCGTAAGATTAAAAAAATTTCAGTTGTTTGCTGAGCGGCCAGCAAGTCGAGCTAGTTGAGCCACAAAGACCATTATTCTCAGAGGTGTAAGACTTGTTTACAGAATAATTTAATCAATAAAAAATAATATTTAGAATCTGACTGTTTATCTAAAATATTCCTATGACAACTTTAATCCAAATTTGCTCATAAGATTATATAAATTTAAGTTTTTTGCTGAGCGGCAACAATTCGCGCTAGTTGAGCCACAAAGACACTTATTCTCAAAGCTGTGAGATTCGTTTTCAGTTCTGTTTTCTATTCAATAAAATCGCTTTTTGTCTCTACGGCTTTCCCAGCTTTACTTGTAACTAAAGGGTAACTCTCTAGTCGAGTACACTCCACGTTGCAAGCACTCCAAAATGTCCGCATACAAATTGATTTCATTTCCTCTGTAATGTTGCCGCAGCGCGTGTGTGGCAATCGTAGATTGTTGGATTTCTTTGGTATCTGTTTCTGTTTCAGTTTCTGTTTCTATTTAAGTTTGTGTTGTTGTTGTATTCCTAAAACATTTATTTATGCACCGTAATTGTTATACTTTGGTCTGATATCAGATGACCGGAGTGTGATCGGGCCACACATTTGCATTCCAAATGCGTTCAAACTCTAATGACAAATAAATAAAATTGTTTTAAACGCTGACACGCAACTGAGAAGGAGTAAAAGGCGTGGCAGCTGCAGGGAGAAATGGAGAGACAGAGCAGTGAGGGGAGAGGGGAGAATAAATTCTGCCCACACGCAGGATTTGAAATCCCGCTAAGAGAAAATTGTGGTAACCAGATTGACAAGCTGCCGATGTTGCAAGTTGCAGTTGCTGCTACCGCTGCCGCTGCCTGTCTCGCTCTCATCGTCGTCGTCATCATCAGTCAACCAATTTGTTTCGATGAATGACTGAATGAATTTGTTCACCCCTTGGTCATCTTGATAGGCGCGCCGGACTTGGACACGGAGCTGTGCTTGGAGTTGCAGTTGGAGTTGGACCAACCCAAACCAACTCACTCAGCAGCCGAGAGGCAGTGGCAACAGGTTCTTCTGCTGCAGTCTTGTCGAAACGCAACGCAGTTTGTTAAACTGCTGCAAGAACAAGAAGAGAACAACAACAAGGAGGGAGGAACGCAGGGAGGAGGAGTAGAAGAGAGCAGTGAGAAGAGTAGGAGGAGCAGCAGCAGCAGCGGGAACTGAAGGAGGCAACATGATCGAAACGCGGCACTTTGCATAGAAGCGTTTTGGCAGCATTCGCGATAGTGATCAGCGTTCAATCCGCGCATTGCTATTGGAAAAGGTAGGCTGGGCACGGGGGTTGGTAGGAGGGGGGTGTGAAGGAGGTGAGGCGGTTCGGGGGCTAAGGAATGAGGCAATTGCTGCAAGCAACGCAAATGCCAAGCACCGAAAAACACAAAGTAGGCTGGACGAGGCCACCGATCGTGGCAAGCAGAACGCAGAGAAGTGCAGGAAAAAGGCATAAGAGATGATAAGGGGAGAGGAATGAGAGGTTAGGGAGTCAGGGGTGGGGAGGGGAGGAAAGCAGGCCAGAGATAAGAGCAGCGACATTGGAATCGCTCGTTAGTCGCAGACGGACAGCTTTTCTGGTAGCGCGATCCGTCATGCGGCGTAGTCAAGTAGAAAGTGCAGCCACAGTCACCGCCACCGCCACCGCTGCCACCTCCACTTCGACTACCAATGTTGTTGCATCTGCCACAGCTGCCTCATCAGCTTTTGCTTTTTTTTTGCTTTTCCTTTTGCTAAATGACAATGTCGTTTTACCGACGGCAAAACAGTTGAGATCTGGTCAAGGCAGTTGCCGCCATTTTGCCGGTGCTCCGCCTCAGCGCAGGCCATGAAGACACTCATAATCACACACACACAAGCACACAGACAGTTACTCACACACTTGCAAAACACTCAGCTCATTCGCATGTAATTGAAGTCGTTTATGGGAACAGTCGCTGCAGTAGCAGCCACCGCAGCAGCAGAGGGCTAACAGCTGGTCAAGGGGAGCGGGACGGTGGAATGAAGGGTTAACAGAGGCAGGAAAAATGGTAGTGCTGGGGTAGGCACTGGGCCAGGAGAGGGCAGTGGCAATGGGAACACTGAGAACACCAGACGGCAGCTAGTCGGCCATCATCATTGAGGCCGCCAATGAAAAGCATGTGGCAACATCATTAACTCTGCTTCCTTCTCTTCCCCCTTTTTTTCTGCTGCCAGTGCGGCAAATTTAGTCTTTTTTTTTTGTTTATATATATTTTGTTAATTTTTTTAAGTCGGGGGAAAGTAATTGGCACTTGTTGTGCCACAAAATGGCGCCAGAGAGCAGCGACCATTTTGAATGGGAAGCCAGCAAAAACTGTTGGCGTTTGGGCCTAACTGTTACCAAAGTGTTGCAGCCATTATGACACCTGACACTTGACACTTGGCCAAAAAAAAAAGAGCTAAATGAAACGAAGGCGGAGACGTAGATGAATTTGAAGCTAATTTAGAAGTGAACGCAGAGACAAAGCTAGTCGCAGTCAAAGTGGAAGTCTCTCCCACTCCGTTCCCCACTCCGTCTCCAACTACTGCTCAGTGTCAGTTTCTCAATTTCTCAATTTCGGACTCCAGCCCAACCCCTGCGGAGGCGACAGCGGTGTTCAGTTCGGTTCTTTTCGCATAAATTCACAGCAGGAGTTCCCCTCACCTTCTCAGTGCTATATATGCGATTGAATTTATTTTTTATACAGTTTCTTTGGACGTCTCGAGATTCAGACATTTGTTGTGATGACTTGGAGTAAAAAGTTTTCATGTCTGCATTTCACATTCATTTGTTTAAAACTAATAATACGCTGAGAGTTCTGATGTCTTAATCTTTGGCCATTAATATGCTCGATAAATAAACTGTATTAATTTATGCGCATTTTAGGGAAAACAGTCAACTCGATCAACTGTTGATCAACTTGATGCCGTTGATGATGCTGTCTCTCGATTAAATATAAATGTTAATTTCTATACCTATAGTTTAGACGATCAAAGAGGGGTTTAGGGGGCTTAGGGGGCTTCGGGGCGCTGTTTGTTGCATTCTCAATGAAATTTGATGACTGCTTGGTAACCAAACACCGTCAAAAACAAAAAATGAGCAAGACAAACTACCAAAAAAATACCAAGAAGTGCGCAGCACAGCAGCAGCAAAAACTCTGGCAAAACTGAGCAGCGGACTGTGCTTTAGTTGGCAAACATAGCGACAGGCGGAGCAAGAGAGCGAAGCGGGGAGAGCGAAGAGCGAAGAGACTACCCCTTTGGCACGGCATGTGGTGGCACTTGCTGGAGCTCAAAGGTGTTGGCCCAAGCCTAAACCACAACCGCCAATTCAACTCTCTTCCTACCAACATTGAATGCATTTGTCGCAACGCATCAGCTTGCAAATTGTGGGACTTTAAACGCTTGTGGCATTCACATGTGGCATGCATTCAAATTGAATTTCTCTTCATTTCATTGCCTCACAATCGTTTTAATTAAATGCACCACAGCACACAATGTTTACTTAAACTTTTGTATTTGTATTTGATTTTTTGAAAACACACTTTTCTTTTTCGATGGTGATCAAAATTGCCTCATCATATTTCAGTTGAATTGCAGTTTGCCACTTGACTGCGATTGACTGCCACACACCTTGATTTTTGTGCGCCTAAAAAAAAACTCAACAATTTTTCTAACTTGATATTTATGCAGCTTGAAAGGCGTTAAATGGGCAAACTGATTTGAAATGTTTTTTGGCAGCAGTTCGTTGTTAACAGTAGCTGGCTAAGACGCAGCGAAAAAAAACTGTCCAAGATTAGTAATGAAATTTGTATGTAACTAAATGTTGGCCACAAAACTGCGCACGAGAGTCGTTAAATGTAACATAACTGTGAGATTTGGAAGCGACTTTATGGCATTTACGGAGGCAGCTTTTTAATGGGCCCAAAATGAAGAACAGAATGCCTTTAATGTGGGCCGACAGTTGCTGGCCAGATTGGGCTCATATTTTAATGCCCATATCCATATCGCATAGCCATATAACTATTACTATACCTTAAAGCATATAGACATATAGTGGCTGGTCTCTCTGGCCCCTCTGGTCTTTTGGGGGCTAGACTTGGAACCAAGTGCGCGCATTTTTCGACAAGTTTTACGGTCTTTTTATGACTTAATCCATACCGAAAGGCTACAATCAATACAACAACGGCAACAATGACAACAACAATCACAGATATGTGTATGGCATTTGCTCTGAAACATTGTTAGGGTTCCACGGCGTCATAAACAATCATTTCGTGGAGTCATTCATATTTCTGTTAGCATAACAATGGCCAAAACGGACGGACGGACGGACAGTGGACGACTCAACGACGACTCTCTCGAAAATCAACGTGGAAAAAATCGTTTAAAATAAATAAACAATTTACATTTTTAATCAATTGTGGCTCCAGTCAAGATCTGCAGGCGTGATAAAGACAGCTGCCACTGCTCTCCCCCGCTACCCCATCCCACTCTCTCTCCCTCTCTCAATAGACCAACTGGGAGTGCCCGTAATCAAATAATTTCAAAATGTGAAACGTAAATCAAATCAAATCAACTTGAAATAAAAATAATAAACTTTAAATTATAAAGCAATTTTGCAATTGAATACGTAAACGACACTTAGCGTAGCAGCGACATCTAGCGGTCGGTTGCCTTAACAAAAAGTAAAAGTTATGTCTGTTCAAAAGCATATATCATTTCTCTTGTGTTCTTCTTAGTAAAAAGCATAGTTTTATTTTCTGGGATTTGAATACAATTTCCGCTTCGACTTCGTCTTCGTTTTCGGCTTAATTGAGAATCTTTTTTTGAGAGCGCGTAACTTTGACACATTTTTCCTTGAATTTTTTGTATTTTTAGTTTTCAGTTTTCAGTTTTTGTTTCTGTCGCTTATCTTAACAAATTGCCAAGTGCTTAGGAACTGACAGCGTTGGGGATCGGCGGGAGTGTTGGAGCTTTAACGGTCCGGTTCATAACTTTCCTCCCTGCATAAACCTTTATGATTGTGCCTATATAGTATGGCATTGTCTATGGTGCCATGAATAACATTCTTAGGCCTTTGTTTTGCTTACACATTTGGCTAGAAGGCATCACTGTAGTCTTACCAACAATCGGAATCTGAGTTAGAGCCGGAGCTGGAGACGGAGCCGGAGCTGAAGCTGGAGCTGTCTGCAGCTACATGGAAATGTGGAGCTATTTCCGCCTGCTGCCCTGTCTTGATTTCCATTTGGGCTTTAATCCAATAAATAATTCAATTGTGTCACAAAAATCAAATCAATTGCGTGGGCAGCAGCAGCAACGGAAAACAATGTGTGCTTGAGCTTTGCTAACAGACAACCGTAAGATACATCATACAGAGCGAGTTTTATATAATCCTACAGATACAGATACCAAATAGCGATACGAGCTAGCGATGGCTGCGTGAGAGTTTGGCAGAAAAAAGTTAGAAAAGTCTTAAACTTAATATAAAATAGTTCAAAAGTTTTACAAATATAAAATTATACTTTTAGTCCCTTAGGAAACACAACAGTCATTCAACTATCACTGCTCCTTTTAATCTTCTTTAATCTCTCTACTTTTTTTCTTCTCTTTCTACTTATTGCATTTCTTTCTTACTCTTTTCCTTACCCTCTCTGCATTTCTCTATTATTTTTTACTTTTTTCTGTCTTTATTTTCTTACAAGTTTCGTGTTCGTGTCACGCACCCATCACTTATGCAAAAGTAGACCTTGTCTGCCTCTTTTACCCTCTCTATCTTTCTCTTTTCGCTCTCTCTCTCTCACTCCTGGCTTCTCCCTCTTATACTCCACAGCTTTTTCAATCCTCTTACAGCCCCAAAGTCTAAAGTCTGCAATTGTCTAGTCAAAACTTTGCCACAGTGCGTCATCCAAAGGAGAAACAAATGACAAAAAGGTAGAGACAGAGAGAGAGAGAGAGAGAGAGTCACCTCTAAAGCCAGAAAGAGATAGACATGTATTTTTTGGGCTGTTGGCTGATTTAACTTGGCTGATATGCGCCTCGGCGTGAACAATTGCCAATGCAGCAGCAGCAACAGCAACAGCAACTGCTGCAAATGGACCAAGAACGACTGTGGCCAGAAATGGATTGACAGACAATTTATAATTCAGAATGTTAATCAAAGGCAAATCACGTTGAACCTGCGGCCTTTGTGGCAAATGGCTTCATTAGCAAAAAGAGCCGCAGACGTTGCCACATTGCCGCCATGCGGCACAAAGGCGGCAATAAATTGCACCAAGATTGCACAAAAATGCCTTCAAGGCTGGCCAAGGCAAAGAATTATGAATTCATGGATTTCAATTGCAACAAAAGGTTGCTGGTGCGGTGGCACCCCCGCCAAACAGACCACAGCATTTAGCTAGCAGCCTGAAAACAACAAAAAACACAACTCCTTGCACATAATTAGGCGCACAATTCTCCAAAGTATTAACTGAATTGGAAGCCTGTGAGAAACTTGGCTCAATCGGCAGTCGCATCACTTTGACTCTTACCAACTCTAGAAAACATTAACAATCGTTTCTGAGCCTAAACTACAACATTTACTGTTCCTCTACGCTACGCACTTGGCCTACACCCGAGAACACAAGGAAGTGAAAATGCAATTCCCAAGTTTGGTCTCTCTAATCGAACAGTTACAGTTGTTGTCCATCTTATTGTTGCTGTTGTTGTTCTTGGCCCCATTGTGTGCTGCATCCTTTGACAGTGCATTGCACTTGCAACTGCAACAGCAACAACAAACGGCAACAATTGCTGACGCGTGAGCTTGCAACACTCGTCGCTAGTTTGTAGCAACAACTGCTGCAAGCATCAAACTATACACTATTTTAGACAGAGCAAGAGTAGCTGATCAATGGAATTGGTTTAAGAAATACATACGAATTTATGGGATAAGAGTACTTAAAGTTTTGGAAGAATTTAGGAATTCAGTACACAACTTTGGCATGATATGAGTTGAATCGTAGTTAGATTAGAATTGAACTAATTCTACAGATTGGTTTCATTTTAAGAGTATCTAAAGCATTTTTGCAGAGCATTAAAAAACCCAACTAAGCAAAACTAAAAAATGCACATTATGTTTTATTGACAGCTTGTGATCATGATCAGTGCGTAATGAGTGTTCGCCTTATCCCAGTCACTTGTTTGACTCGGCAATTGATTTGGGTTGCTCGTCCCATTCCCATTCCCACTCCCAATACCAATCCCCGGCAGCAACTGACAGAGTTACTGTGGTGTGGCAGTTACTCTTTTGGCCCGTTTCAAGTGCCAAAAACGTGGCAGACGGCTGTCACAACAGGCGCTAAAACAAACAGGCTGAAAGGAGTGAGAAAAGTAAGAGAAAAACAACAGAACAGAACAGAGCAGAACAGAAACGCTAACCAGCTAACCAACTAACCGGGCCATAAGCGGGCTCTAACCAGGCTATAACCAGTGAGCCAGTTGAACGCTAACCAGACAATCACAGTAACAGTCAGAGACGGAGACGCAGACAGAGACTGGGCATGAGACTGGGACTGGGACTGGGACTGGGACAGAGTCTCAGCCCTTTCTCATTTCACTGACTGAATCTGTTACCGGTACTGGTACTGGAACTGAAACTGGAACTGGAACTGAAACTAAAACTGGGCTCTGTCAGTTGGCTGACAAGCGTGCATCATCGTGGCAAGTGCGGTCTTGTCATGATGCCAAATTGTTAAATTTTTAGCCGTTGTCTTGGACAACAAACTGAAGCTGGACTCGGAGTTCCAGTCGAAGTCCAAGCTGGAGCTGTGTAAATCCTACATAAATAATGCATTTTGCCAGACCAAGAAGAGTGGACCACATAGTGTGCTCACACCGCCTGGACAGGTAGAAAGAAGCAGCAGATGCAGCCGAAGAAGACACTGACACTTTACACAGCGTTATTTGGGTCAGTGGTTTCTTCCGGTAATTTCAGCCTTAACTTAAACTTGGCTCAAACTTGTGCTCCAAATTGAAATCGAGTCAAAAGTTCTTGGCCTTAACTGGCAGCTCATTTGGGCCACTGATTGTGTTGTCAGCACGAGGAAACCGCTTGAGATAACAGCTAGCACATTATTAAATAACAATAAACAATAAATTGCATTAGTTTTCTTCATTAAAAGTCATGGGCAATGTCTTAATCTTTTTAAATCCATTTCCATTTCCGCTGCATTCCACAACGTTTCGTTCCCCTGCGTTCCATTCCGTTGTGCCCCCAAGGCGCTGTCATGCGAACATGAGGAAGTTTTTTGCAGTCCCCACAGATATAGAAACGATTCTGTAGGTGAGTGGAGTGAGAAGCGCGGAGAGAGGCGAACATTAACTGCGCTTTGCTTAAAATTTATGTTAATCGCTTGTTTTACTTTTAATTTCGCACTTAAAATTGTCGCCATGCCCAGCCATGAGGACTAGCTACAGTGGAGACTCGCGAGTGTAGAACCAGTTACACTATGGGTGGAGTGTGTGTGTGTGTGTGTGTGTTGTCGTCTCTAGGCGACTGAACAGACAGCATCGATAAATTTTATCGATTCCTTGCTGTGGGATTTTAAAACACATCAAAAGACAATAAAATATATCACAAATACGACAAGGTTTCGGAACCTGTTTAAGCCAAGATCAACAGAGCGACAAAACTTAACTGCGCTCCTCAAGCCAGACAGTTGGCCAAGAGCCAACAACAGCTAGTCGGAGATATGGCTAAAAAGATTCCGATTTCTCAGACGTATTCCCGTTGTATCTGCTGTCCGGGTTGCCAGTTCTCCCCCCATCCTCTGCCACACCCCTCTCCACCATCGCCCCCTTTCATACATAGTTATTTTAGCATTTTATGTGTCTTCGATTGTTTGCGGGGATTTGCTGCTGTTGTTGCCATGTTGTCTTGTTGCCGTGTTGCCGTTGCTGTAGCTAATTGGATAAGGTAATCCCAGCTAGAAAATATGAAATCGTCGGTTCGATATGGCCAAGTTGGGAGTTAGAAGTGCGCGGATTTTATGACGCACTTCAGAGCGCGAAGTAGACAAAAAATAAAAGAGTTGGAGATCAAAAATTAAGGCACAATGGAGACAAGCACAGCACAATCACACCACAATCCCAATCACACACACCATACACCACACACACACACACACACAGTCCATTTATAATTAAACGTCAAATGTTGAAAGCCGGGCAAATAAATGTCAAGAGCGAACAAACTCCAAATGACAATTTTAGGCTCCAAGTGCGACTTGATTTGAGAGCTTAAAAATAACTAAAATCAAGTAAAAAAGGCTATAGTCGAGCGAGCCGACTGTCAAAGACCCCGTACTTCCTGTGTGTAATTTTCCATACAAATGAAAAATTTTCAACCAATTTGTCCTATGAGAGCTATATAGTTATCCGATCCGGTTTAACTTGGGGAGGATAGTTATAATGCCTGGCATTTCTGTTAACATGTGTGCAGCTAGTTAGCTCCCTAGATTAGCGAAAAACATCAGTGATCAGCTAAAAGTAAAGATTTTTCTAGCAGCTGTTTGCCTGCCACAGCAGGAAGGGACATTAATGATAATGTTAATTCAATGTTAATGTTAATTTAATGTTAATTCAATGTTAATGTTAATTTAATGTTAATTCAATGTTAATGTTAATTTAATGTTAATGTTAATGTTAATTCAATGTTAATGTTAATTCAATGTTGATGTAAGTCCAATGTTAATGTTAATCCAATGTTAATGTTAATTCAATGTTAATGTTAATTCAATGTTAATGGTAATTCGATGTTAATGTTAATTCAATGTTAATGTTAATTCCTTGTTAATGTTAATTCAATGTTAATGTTGACTCAATGTTATGTTAACTCAATGTTAATGTTAACTCTATGTTAATGTTGACTCAATGTTAATGTTAACTCAATGTTAATGTTAACTCAATGTTAATGTTAACTCAATGTTAATGTTAACTCAATGTTAATGTTAATTCAATGTTAATGTTAACTCAATGTTAATGTTAACTCAATGTTAATGTCGCTGAGCGTAATTTACGCAGAGAGCGGAAGCCTGCTTAAGCTAGTTAATAACTTGTTAATTAGTTTGTAGCAACGCTAACAATTATAAATTCTATGGGGTCGGCCACGCCTCCTTCTGCCTGTTACGCACATTTCGCTTCTGACAAACTTAATAGACCCCTTTACTTTTTTTTAGAGTACAGAGTCTAAATAGAAGTTAAATACAAGAAAAAAGCGAGTGAAACTATTCACATTCAAGCAGCGAATCTATTCGTATTCACAAACAACTTAAATCCGAATTGAATTTGGAATTGTCAGTCATGTTGTGGGGCTAAGGCGTTGCCCCAGCTCTGTAGCTGTGTGTGTGTTTGCGTGTGTGTTAATCCGCCCACGCACAACACACACAACACACACACACTCGCACACACTCTTAGCGGGCAGCTCAATTCATTTTAATTGAAAATTGTCAACAGCTTGGAGTCGCAGCAACTTCAAAATGCCGCTGACTGCTCCAAACACTTCTAATCAAGATCCCAGATCAAGTCCCCTAATCCCCCCTACTCCTGCGCTGCCCTACACGCCCCTCAAAGTTTGATACGGCTTTTTGGTGGGCGTCGTCCGCTTCCAAATGCCCAAGCTCAGCGCACAGCTGCAACAACAGCAACAAATGCGGAAATGTTGCAAGTTGGAACAATTCTTTTTGGTCTCCTTGGTTTTTTGGGCTGCCACAAACGTGTGGCAGCAACAGATGGCGGCTGTTACTTGCGGTTCTCGCTCTGCGAATGCACACGTAAATTAGCATAAATAGATTTCAATCACTGGGCAATAATTTCATTATGAGAAAGGCACACACACCCGTACAGACACACACAGACACGCATGTGCCGCAGCAAGCGATCGTTTTATTGATTTTTCTCAAGTCAAATATGGCTTTGAACTTGGACTTTTGCGCCAATAATACACTCACACAGCAGGCCAGCAACAACAACAGAGGGAGCAGAACAGATAACAAACAAACGAAATATGCAAAAGTGCATGCGAGTCGAGATATGCTAACAAGACAAGGCTAACTTGGCTAACTTGGCTAACCGCAAAGGCCGACTTGGCTGCAAAGCTCCACTAACTCTGGCTAAAATATTAATCAGCCATGGAAGACCCAGACCGTGCGAGGTGAGAGACGTTTCCCAGTTCGCCAGTTCGCCGGCTTGCAGTTTGCTCTGGCACTAAAAACGATTAATTCCCAGCGGGGAGGACTCTTAAAATGACCTGTGTACGCCGATCGAACAGTTGCAAAGCAAACGGAATACGGAAAACACATATATATACATATCTATATACACATACAGCGTGTATGTTTCTACATAAACAATTTAATTCAAAATATGCACAAATTGGTCGAGAATTATGGAATTAAAAGTGTGCTCAAAGATAGTTATATGTTACATAACAAGTTAGCTGTATACTTCATTGTGCTGTTATTTTAATTGCTGTCGCAGCGTGATTAAGACTTAACAGACCCTGTACTTCATGTAGTGCGTTGGGTGTTTGTGCTTAGTTGGCCACAGAAAGCTTGAAAAGTCTTAGAAACTATGTACAATTTTATGTTAATTAGCTTGGTATGAAAGAATGCTTTTTAGTGGTGGAAGGAAGCTTGGACAATCTCAACAAATATATGTAATAATGTATTGATCAGCTTTTAGACTACACAAGTTACAGCTACTAACCTTGATATGCAATTCAAGCTCAACCTTGACCACTAAATTCCCATATTTTATGTTTAGTATTAGTTAGTATGCCAAACCAAATTTTGTATAGAATCAGATCAATATATAGATATATGTACATACGGTTCCAATAGTAACAAATAGTCGCAATCAGTGGTTTTAATAACATTCGTTCGTTTCTTGAGTTATTTTATAAACTCTTTAATAACTACTGGGTTATTTACAGTCGATTCGCTCGACTCTAGTCTTTCATACTTGTTGTTTATTAAATAATATACTTTATACACCCTTTTAGGGTTTGTTTGCTACTGCTGCATAACTACTGGGTCTTTTACAGTCGATTCCCACACTTTTTCCACTGCTTTTTGATTGACTCTAATGCGAAATCTGCGCAAATTAGTCAGATGAGTGCAGTTAGATAAGTGCAAATAGAACTAGCTGTAGATAGTCAATATAGTTAATATAAAATGTGTATATAAAGCAGCAGATAGGCATGTGTGCGTGTGTGTGTGTGTGTGTGAGTTTGTGCATGTTTGTGCTTGCTGTGTTGTTGGCATTTGCTGCAGCAGCTCATCATTTCGACTGCTAAAGTCATTTCTCATGTTGCCAAGATTTATGGCTTCCACCTTCTCGTCGCATGTGGAAGCCAATGCCAACAGCAGCGGCAGAGACAGCAGCAGCAGCAGCAGCAAACGCCCGATGCGCTGCTGTACAGCAACAACAACAATAAACTGCCATTCGCACTAAAATTGAATTCTGCGTTGTGTGTGAGTGTGTGTGTGTTGTGCGTGTGTGTGTGTTGTGCGGGCCAAAAGCGCTGCTCCCGCTATGATTGATCACTAAATTGCACAAGCTTAAGCGGCGCAAGCCCAAGACGCGTCTGGAGATGAGCATGAGAAGCAGCTGAATGAGTCCTCAGAGGAGCAGAAGGGAAGAGGTGAGGAGAAGGAACAGAAAGACACCGGGAGACAGTGGCAGTTGCCTTCCCTGGCCTGCACTGGGCTGGGTCTTTGATGGGGCGCATTTCGCATTTCGCATTGCTTTTTCTCTCTTTGCTTTTTGGCTGCAGAATTTTGTGTTTGAGTTTTTGGGGGCTTTGCGGTGTTTGCGCATTTTTGTTGCATGCTTACAATCAGATCTGTCAGATCAGTTTCCTCTTTGGCTGCCTCGCATATTCCTCTGCCTTTTTTCTTTTTGCTTGAACAGTTTTGTTTTGTTTTGCTTATTCGCGGCCAGGACTGGCATTTATTTAATCCGACTTCCATTGAGGCAAAAGACTCGAGACTCGAGTGTTGTTATGTTTCTTTTTCAGGGGCGTTGCATGGGGCGTTTTATTGTTATATCGACACCAGTAGTTTGTGTCCAACTTACGCATCATTTGCATTACCACTGACAGAGAGAGAGAGGAAGAGAGAGCACTGTGAGAGAAGAGCTCCCAGCGTGCTCTGCATTCCCAAAGTTTCCCAGAGACCACCAAAAAAGCTACAAACTTTAGTCGTTGCCACTTGATATTTGTTTGAACTTCGTTTTGGACTGCAGTTCAGTCGATGCTGGCCATTAAAATCGCTCATTGAAAATATTTTAAGTGTTTTTTATATGTCATTTTATGGGCTGGGATATGGTCCATCTTTTATGTGTTGTACTCGGCATCAACTCGTAGAATTTGTTTATCGTTAATGGCTCCATTTACGATGTGATTCTTGATGGAATATGTGCGGCAGCTTCCTGTGCCACTCACAGTGCCCCGCTGCCACTCTGTGCACCTCTCTCCCCTCTGTCCCATTCCTACAATTTTGTAGCTAGTGGTTTGCTTATCCAGCAGCTTCCGTTGCTCAATGGTTGACATTTAGGCAACGGCCTCTACTTGTCTCCTCCTCTCCCTAACTCTCCTTCTCTGTCTTTTTTTGGGTTAGACTTTGCCATAAAAATGCAAATACACACATTCATAACAATAATATCGAATGTGTTAACGTGTGCCCTAATATGGTCAAACATTTTCACACCTTGGCCAACGACTGTTGATGGCCCGAGTTTGTGGCTGCTTTTGGACTCGATTTCATTTATGGCCAACACACAACGGCAACAACTGGTGGCAGTAGAAAGCCGCTGCTGCTGCTGCTGCTGCTGCAAGTGCAGTGTTGCAAGTTGCTAGTAAAGTTAGTTATGTGTCTGTGTGTGAAATTAACTTATAGCCTTTTATTGGCAACACACACAGCTTCAAGTTGGCCAACGTTTGTAGCATTTATTATACTGCTACTTGCTCAACCGGAAATGCAGCGCACATTGGCGCCCTTGGCAGCAGCAGCAGTCGCAGCTCCCAAAATAAAATCAACAAATGCACAAAACTGTGGCATGCCACATTTGCATGCAACACACGAGTTGTAGTTGTAGGCAGTGGCCTAGAGTTGCTCGCGTTGCCTGACCTAACAACATGTTGTCGATGTTGCTGTTGCTGTTGCTGCTGCTGCTGCTGGCAGAGGAGGATACAGTCTGCAGCGATGATATCTCTCTTAGAGTCTACATACATTGCAGTTGTTGTTGTTTGTGGGTCAGCAACTGGTTGCTGCTACGGCTGCTGCTGTTGTTGCGCGCATTTTAATTGAATTAACATTTTTACTAGTGTAATGATTTCAATTAGTTTGCACCTCGCACATGTATTGTCAGCAGTGGCCACTCGAGTCTTCGACTTGGACTTGCACTTGGACTCGAACAATGTTGCAGCTGCCTCTGCCCAAGAGAAGCATTAGCAGACGCTTGAACTGTGTGGCTGTGACTCTGCTGCTTGCTGTGTTTGTGGCATTGCTATGTCTCCTACTCCTCCTACTGCTTCTACTCCTGCTCCACACCTTGTCTGTCCTTTGCTCTGTCTTCGATCTCGATGTGTTTTGCTGCTGCCTTGGCTTTTGCTCGATTTGGCTGCCGGCTGCACATTTGCATTAATTGCTTGTTGCTGTTGCTGTTGCTGTTGCTGTTGTGTGTTGCTTGTTGGCTGTTGCTGGTTGCTGGTGTTGCCTGTTGCTGCTCTGCCTTCAACTGCTTTTGCTGAACTGCACGTGTTTGTTTTTGGCATTGTACTCGTGTTTGGCTTACTAATGGCTTAATAGTTTTATTGCCCCAACGATTTGCATTCAAGTTTGGAGCAAGTCCCTGCTGCTGCTACAACAACAACAGCTCTGACCTGTGCAGCGGTCACAAATCATGGCGCTGACACGAATTTCGCAAACTTAGTTCCCTTTGCCAACTCGTCTGCCTGTTACCTGTTCCCCTCCCTCTCCCCTCCCCAGCCGATTGTCAACTGTCCGTGTGTCATTTCAAAATGCGTTCGCTGCTTATCTGCAGTCGCATTCATTTTCAATTTTATTTTCGCCTGCCTTTTGAAGCTTTGCTTGTTGCGGCTGCTGCGTCGGCGTTGCTAAAAGGCTTCAGCCGCATTGATAACAACAGCAACAATAACTGAGCAGGGAACCCGCACGTTGCTGTCCCTTGTGTTGCTGGTGTTGCCGACGATCTCTGGTTGCGCCTGCGCAGTTCTTGGTTGGTCCTGCCGGGCATGCATTAACTTTAAGTGTAGGTTACTGATAAGCGTGCCTGCCTGCCTTGGCACTGGGTGATGCATCGCCAGCGTCGCTCCATCTACATATATACGTGTGTATACATATATATTTTGGCTTGTGTGTGCTTCTTTTGCGTTGCATTGCAGCGACTGCACCCATGCCCTGCACTGCACAAGTTCGTGTCTTAAGTCTTTTGTTTGGCCAAGTGATTTTTTGGACCATATGCGCCTGCATATGCATAAATAAGTACGATAAGCCTGCACTTGGCACACCAAATACCAAAAACTTGAACTGCCCAAATTCGAAATGAAATTCAGTGCTGCTGCTGTGGAGCGCAGCTTAAATGACAGACGATGTGTTGGCGCTGCAATTTCCACTGGCTGCGAATGCATTAAGCGCAGCCAAGTTGACCAAGTGAGGCTGTCACCAGACTGATGCTGCTGCATGTCTCAGACGCAGACTCGATGTTGTTGCTGCTGCTCCTTAAATGCGCCAAATTGAAATTCTGGTTTTTGGAGCACGCTTAAAACTCGCACAAATCAGCGTTAAAAATTAATTGTCTGTTATTATCGTGGATTATTAATAATTTATTCTAAGCTCAAGTTCGGCGTGTTGAAGTTCGACTTGCAAATAAAGGCGTGTGTAGCTGTGTATGTGTGTGTGTGTGTCTGCTGTGTGTGTGTGTGCGTGGTTGTAACACACATTAATAAATTTCAACTGTAGGGAGTCTCGCTGCTCGTAATTATGGTCATTTGGCAAGTGTTTACTTTGCGCTTAGAGCTGGGCGTGACTGTCATTTGTCTTAATAAAGAAAAACAGTTGCAAAAAAATAAATAACAAAAAAAAAGGCAGCAAAAAAAACAAGAGGAAAACGAGTAACGAAACGAAACTAAACGAAACGAAAACAAAACTCATTTACATAAATGTTGGCCTGGCCAAAAATCGCAAAAATTCTTCAAGAGCCCAAGCACATGTAATGCGCCTAATTACCAGTGCAGACGAGGGGACGAGGGACAGACAGCCAGGCGAATGTTGAACCAGTTGCCACTCACAAAACTCCAACTGATGATCATCATTATGCTGCTGCTGATGATAATGCTGCAGCACAGGCGATCAATAAGCAGAGACGCATGACTCAGTTTCAGTTGCAGTCTCAGTGGCAGCACAAATAAAATATAAAAATCAAAAAATAAAAAAATAAAAGCAAACGAAAAATGCAGAAATTTATATGGGTAACAACTTCAAGGAATTTGTCATAGCAGCGTCTGCTGCTCAGACTGCTCTGCTACCTACTCCTCTCTCCCCCACTGACTCCTGTGCCTCCTCCTCCTCCTCCTTCTGTCGTTGCCTCACATGGCTTTCTTACATTTTGTTCTCTCATTTTTTTGTGCTTTGTTCGATGCGCATTAAATGGCAGCAATTTGTTTTGGGCAACTGTCACAGAAGTTGGCACAATTGCGGCTCAGTTTGTCAGTTGCCTTGCTTTACGGACTCTCGAGGTTTAAGTCTCTTTATTGTGGCGTCAGGGGAAGAGGCGGCGGTAGACCCTAGTGGACTCCACCTGAATGTGGCGCTGAACTGAACCTTGAGTTTGATTTTGTGTTTTTGGGCCTGTGGCTGCCGCCAGTGTGTGTAATTTAAGACAGTTTTCACTGCAAACTTAATTAACTCGTTGCTGTCTCATTTGGCTGCTGTTGTTGCCGCATGTAGCACGTTGCACGTTCGCCTTTCACCCTGCCCTAAGGGGCACAACCGCAAAGTCTGCGATTTGAAATGCGTTTTCTTGCGAGAGTGTGTGCCAGTCTGTGTGTGTGTGTTGCAGGGTGTGTGTGTGTGTGTGTGTGTTTGTGTGTGTGCTTATGATAGTTGACTTGTTGCATTGCTGTCCTCAAATTGCGGCTTTTACTATTCAAATTACGCCGCAAACAAAGCGAAAAGAAAGTGGGCGGCATTCAAGCGCAAAAGCAAACCACTGAGCTTTCTTGTAGCCTTTTTTAGCCTTTTTTTCTTGGTTTTATTGCATTTTGTTAGCTGTCTACTTTTGCCACCGACTCTTTGGCCTATCCGATTTCAGCCGCTCACCTCAAAAGGTATTGAAATACATTTCATTGCTATTGAGGGCAACATTCTTGCTAATTATACTACAAGTTCAACGATTTGATTACTTATATTTATAATATTTCAAAAATTTAATAGTCAACGATTTAAAGTAAAATTTGAAATAATAATTTAGTCAACTAGCAACAAATATTTTGATAGTTATTTAATATTTTAGTACTCAAAATAGCTAAAGTATCTTTGATTTAATATTTTTATACGCCAACATGGAAATTTATTAGGAATTTATTTATTTTTTATAGTCACAACAAACTAATTTTTCAGCTACCAAAATTCATGCAAAACTAGTAAGAAAGGCCAGAGCCTAGAGAGCCGACTGTAAAAGACCCCGTACTGATTTCATTTCGCATTTTTTCATACAAATAAGCAATTTTCGAACGATTTGGCCTATGGGAGCCATAGGCTATAGTTGTCCGATTTAAATCAAACTTGGTAAGGATAGTATTAAGCAGGATTTATCCATAATGTGTGAATTTGGTTGCAGTCGTTTAACTAATACTACATTCTATATAGAATTTTCCTATTTTCGACCGATTTTGTCCTATATAATGTGCCAATTTGTTCACGATAGCTTCAGTCATTTCCAAGTTATGATGTCGTACAAAATGGTTTATCACAATTGCGGTAGCAGTAGAGAACAAGTTGACATAAACTTGATCAGCCTAACAAATAGACGTATTTTCATTCCAAATTTCATAACTCTAGCTCTTATAGTCTCTGAGATCCAGCTGTAAATTCGCAGCTATAAATTCGTATCCTAAAAGTCAACTGCTTCCGTAGAGCATACAGCCTTCGTTTAGCCTCTAATCCGTTGCTAGTTTCAACTTTTTAAGACCAGATCGTTAAATTTTTACGAGTATTAAAGAGCAACGTTTTTTGCCTTCACATATATTTAGATAATAAAATGGGCAATGAGTGTAAATTATGATATTACGTTTAGCCATGGCGTATATAATTATATTATTAAGTTAATATTGTTTATTGAAAATTAAGAAACTATAAAATACATAGTTGGTATTAAGCACAAATCTGCAAAGCGGTAGAAAGAGTTTTACTTGAGATCAGTTTTCATTCATTAGGGACAACATTTTATGGCTTGCACTTAACACTTGCGAGTATTTCGAATAACTTGGCTAAATTGTAAATTATTTGCAATTTCTCAATTTGCAAATTGCTTAAATTAGCCAAGGCGAACGACAAAAAGGGGACAAAGGCAGTGACAAGAACAGGAACAGGAACATTGCTGTTGCTTGTTGCTTGTTGCCTGTTGCCATTGGCACCCACCCAAGTGATGGCAAATGTTGCCATTGACCACAGCAAGCAGAGAGAAAGGGAGTGAAAGAGAGGGGTAGAGCGGGGTAGAGCGGTGTAGAGAGTGTGTGTGAGGGAGAGGGCAGAACGCGTCGCATTGCAGTCGCAACATTTTGATGGCGCATGGCGGCATTTATGCTGATTATGTTGCATATAAATTCCAGCGCAGCATTTAGAGCGCACAAAAGAGAGAGATAGAGGGAGGGAGTGAGGGAGAGGGGTAGAGGTAGGAGACCACTTGGTCCTTCTTGTGTACTTGGAGAATGTTTACACGCGTTCGTTGGCCGTTGTCGAGCTTCTTATTTGTCCATGGCCATGGCCGAACTGGGACGGTTCATAAATTTAGCTGCAGCTTTGACTTTAACTCGTTCAACGCACTTCAGGCCAAGACAAGCCACAGCAACTAAACAACCACAGCAACAACAACAACTACAACCATCGAGACAACGAGACAACATTGAGGTAAAAGGAAATCTCAACTGGGCAACTTGAATGCGACGACAACGAAAAATAAAGTTGCATACAAATTGTTGTTGTTGCAGTTGTTGGAGCCTTTTGCGCCGCTTCTTCTTGGCCAGCCACTTGGCCACTTGTGTCATATCACCTCACCTCCCATCCCTCTCTCCCTCTCTCTGTTTGTGGTTTGTCACCTTCGGTGCAGCTCCATCTGCGTCGCTGGTTAACGCAAACATTTTAGCCTTTTGAGCGCGTCTTGACGACAGATTTAGACGTTAAGCAGCCGCGTTAAGTGTCCCCTGGGAAAACGCGGCTAAGCATTTGCCGTGTTGACAAAACGAGCCAACAACTGAGCGGTGTTGTTGCTGTTGCTGTTGCTCATGTTGCTGTTGTTGCTACTGCCATGTTGCTGTTGCTGTTGTCGAATTTTCGCAGCCGCTGCAATTTGTATAACCGTAGATGCAATCGCCGTCACAAAATTTTAACACCATTAGCTGACCAGCGGCAAGTTTTTTCCAATTTGTTTTTTCCCCTCCATTTTTTAGTTGAAGCATTTTAGCGGTACGCTTGTTTGTCTCACTTTGCTGCATATTTTCGCGCCTAATTTGCGGCCACACCCCCCGAAACAAAACAAGCTAAATAAAGCTAGACCGCTGCATCGGCTTGAATCTGTGTCCGAAACTCGTGGGTGCATGTATTTGTTGCATGTGCATGTGCATGTGCATGTGGCATATGCATTACCTATTGCCAATTGGCAATCTAGATTGGCGTTTTGCACACAGCTGCACAGTGGGGCCAAGCCAAGTGGCTAAGAGAGTTAGAGCAATCGATTGGCCCGGTCGAAGCAATTTTGTCATAAATAATTCTAAAGTAGCTGCAATTTGTTTAAGCGCACTCAACTTTATTGTTATTAAACTGTCGATTATTTATGCGGCAAATGCATGTGCCACACATTTCCTGATTTTCTGTAACCGCCGCCGTCATTCTCAATAATTGCGTTAACCACAAAAAACGGGGCCAAATTACTCATGCGCCATGTGTGCCGGCTGCCATCGGAACTGTGTACTGGAGACCCAGACATCTCGAGATCGGAATCGAGTTCGAAATTGAGATCGAGATCGAAGCCTCATTTCAATTGTTTACCGACAATTGGCAGCGTTGATTGATTGCCAGCTGATATGATAGCAGCAATTGTGGTTAGAAATTCAATCGCCCAGTTAGCTCCGGCTGGCCACATCAAAAGGGAGTCTTTAACCCTATACAGCCCCTCCCTTTCTCCCCTCTGTCAGCTGTCAGCGGCTGTAAACGCGCCAACGCCAGTGGCAAATGTGCTGGCAGAAGTGACAAAACAGCAACAAAATGTCATAATTGATAGCGACGTTGCAGATGTTGCAGTTGCTCGAGAATGAAGTTGAGTGGACTGCGCTGCTCAGTGTTGCCAGAATTTCATAAGCTAAAAAAGCTAGATTGCAAATTAATAGCTAAACATGCACTTACTATAGCTATAACTATAAACAGAAGCTTGAAATGCGCAGCTCTAGCATGCAAAAATATTCACTAACACACACACAGCAGTGCACTCAAAAGGAGCTTTTCCGCTCTCCCACTTACGTTCTTTTCGTCTGCCTCTCTCTTTCCTTTTCATTGTTGTATGTGTGCGCAATGCGCTTTGCACCGCCTGCGGTCACGTGCACTCTCTCCCACACTCCTACTATGTATGTTAATTGCGCTGAGAGCAAACTTTGCCGCTCTCTGCTGGTAACTACCGCTCTCTCTCTTTTTTCGTTATCTTTTGCAGCTTGTACGTAAGAGAGTTGCGGTCTGCGGAATTTGCAGGCGATAAAACACCAAGAGAGAAGCGGCAGGCAAATGAAATAGTTTAATGAATTTAAAAAATAATAAAATTTAAAATATACAGTTTTAATATTTTTAAATAGCCTTACATCTATTAGCTAGAATTGCCATATAATAGCTAAGTAGGCAGCACTGGCGCTGCACTCTAGGAATGGAAGCAGAATTGGCGACTGTTGCCGGGATTAAGCGCAAATTGTGTTTATGTTCAACACATAGAAATTGTGACAAGTTAATATACGAGTGGCAACAAATCCGATTATAGGCATGACTTGATTTCATTTGCATGTGTTGTGTTGTTGCCCCTCATCAGCAATTTGTTGCAACTCTGCCGCTGCAGCTTCAGCCTAATTGCAAACGCATTGGGGCGCGACATAAAAATTAATTATAAACTTCATATTTGGCTGAAATATGTCGTTGAGATTGAGAATGAGACTGCGACTGCGACTGGAAATGAAACGACGACTAGTTGTGGCAAACAAAAGACAAAATAAACTCGTTGTTGCAGCTCACATTTCCAACAGCCATTCGATTTAATTTAAATTAGTTTATAATTTATTTGATGCCAGACAGACATAAACAGCCAAATACACACACATACCGATCGAGACCACACACAAGATTAAATTATCTCGTAGGCTATTTAAAAGCGTCGCTTAAAATGTTTAATTTAACATAAAATCAACACACAGACAAACACTAACACACATTTATAGCAAAGAGAAACACATAAACAAGCACATTATTGAGAGAGTTAAAGACAAACAAGAGACACACACACGCACACACACACGAATGAACACACAAACAAAAACCAATAAGACCCAATGCGATAAATTTGTACAATAAAACAAAACTGATTTTCGTCTAATGCGATTGACACCTAAAACACCAAAAACTTCAAATTACAATAAGTATACAAAATCGTCGTCTATCTACAGCCGCTGCTCTCCTCTCCTCGCGCTCTCGCTCTCCCCGCCTTCTTCGTCTCTGCTTAGTCACTGTTTCACTCTCGCTGCTTGTGTGCCTTTGTTTCGCCTCATTTCTGATACCTATTAAAAACAAATACATGCACATAAATAATGTTATTAAAATAGAGACACGAAGTGATTTCGATTCTGAAAACTCTGGCATGCGATGAAGTAGTGGAAGGGGAAGGGCAAGGGATGGGGAACGACGAGCTAATCAGTGGGGAGGGGTCACTAGCCGTCGGGGCACTTGATTAGCTCATCACTTAGGCCACTAAAAGAGACACTTTCAAATGACACTGATTGGTCGCTGTGGTCCACAACTTGACAACGAGTAGTCACCGCAAATTACCGCTGTACGCGTGTGTGTATGTGTGTGTGCCTCTCTTAACACACACACACACACACGCGCGCTCTTCGCTTATGCCAATAGCTTAACAAGTGGGCAGCCAAAAAGAGTCAAGAGTTGTCTCTTTATAGGCGCACTGTCATTATTTATGGAATTAAAATGTTCAAGTCGACTCTCCCCGCTGTCTAACTGTCTGTCCGCCTGTCCGTCTGCCTGTCCGCCTGACCTTATCCCAAACGATTAATTATGTTGAAAACTTTGTAACTAATGCCTCATTTAAATAGATTGCAGCTTCATTCAGATTACTCGATTTATCTAATTTTATTTATTTAATTATGCAAATAATTTAACAACAAAAAAGCTTATGATATATGTCCAAGGTTTCTATATATAATTTAGCATTACTATAGCTTATTTTTAACTGACAGCCGCTACACGTTTTGTCACAACACAAAATTCGCATACATTTTTTTTGGCTATTTTTGGGTTCACAAAAGGTCAATTTATTAAGCTTTTTTATAGCCAAAAAAAGTAGTGAAATATGTCACTGGATATAGCTGACAAAAGTAGCTAATAAAATTTAAAGAAAATATTTAAACTTAATCAATTACTAAAGCCAACAGGCGAATTCCATTTCTCTGCCGAACTTTAGCTTTTGGCACCAGCGTTTCTCACACAAGTAGCCAGTGAGTGGACAGGGGGGAGGCAGTAGGTGTAGGGGGGGGTGACTGGAACAATTAGTTGGGTGATTTATCGATTTGGAGCAGCGAACGAATCGTCAATCGAACGGGGAATGGCGAATAGCGAATGGCTCAAACGAACTCAAACGGAATGGCCAAGAGACCGCGGACTCTGCAACATGGGGCAACAACCGCCATCGGTTGCAATTTGATTTGATTTGATGTGCGCCTACGAATGTTGCCAACAGTTGCACTCCAGTGGCAGTGGCAGTTGCAGGCGCTGGCATTTGTCGCCATAGTTGCTGCTGTTGCTGTTGTTGCTGTTGCTGCTGTCGAAACGCATAATCGTAAAATTTGCTGTGGAATGTTGCAATATTTTGCGAGTAGAGCAATTTAAGCGTGAATTATTCCAAACGTTGCATTACAAATGATTTCGTTGCGTTTGCCACAAACCACAGCAACAGCAGCAGCAACAGCAACAACCACAGCAAACTTTAATTGGCCCAACAAGGAAGTGATTGTCAACCATGAGCCAACACTACTACCTTTGAGCCTGCCAGCAACTTCCCAGCCATGTTCACACCCAGTTTGTGTGTTCAGCACTTCGAGGCTTCACTGTACCTGTACGTGATGCTGACAAAAGGCGTTGCTGTTTGCCATCCAGCAGTTGACATTTGTGTCCCCAACGAGCGGCCATAAAATCATAATCATATTCCACTCTGCTTTCCATGAATGTCACACTTGAGCTGCGTTTGTTCGCCAGTTCCCCAGCGGTGGGTGCATCGTCACCGCAGCTCTGGGACTGCGTCTTCCTCTATGTCTACGTCTCTATTATTGGCGTGGAGTTACGGTGTTAAGTCATCGCGTGAAACTTTTGCAGGCTTCCATTTAATTTCCATGGCCAATGGCTGGGCAAAATGCATAAACTGCAGCTGCAGCTGCTGGCCATTGTTTAGCACTGGGCTGGCGGGAGGGGTAGTGGTACAGACGTCGCTGGCATGGCAGCCATGTAGGTAATTCCTGGAAGTTAATTTCATTAAGAGCAACTCGCGCTCTCGTATTTATTAGCCACACGATATATTGCACTACCATTGGCTTTGTTTTCAAGGAATCTGCCGCACTTTTCCAGCCAGACAGTCGTCCATGTATTTGTGGAATTCATCATCGGCGACAGTCCGTTCCCCTAAACTACCACTACCCCTACCCTTACTGGCATTTCCACTGCGTTTAGTTTGTTTTGCAATTTTCATAACTTATACATGGAGATCCGGTTGCAGAGCTAAATAAGGCGAAAATTTCCTAAAGAAAATTTACGCGCAAGTGCGATTTCCAGTTAATAAAATTACCAACACAAAGAGAGTGGAAGAGTAGAGTGTAGAGAGAGGGGAGGGGTACTTCCCCTTCTTTCCACTACTCGTCGACTTTGTCGTGAAATTCTTATTAATTCTTATCGCAAAAACAAAGATTTCTTTCACTGCGAGCTATGCGTGTTTCAATGCCGACATCGGTATCGGCATCTGGACATGCACATGCCCACCTCTGTGTGTGTGTGTGTGTGCGCCTCCATTTGGTCACAGCGATGCCGACAAGTGTTGTACACGCATTCCAAATACTTTTCTATCATTAGCGGCTGCTGCACGCGCAAATGTCAACGCTGCTGTTCTCTTCTTCTTCTTTTTCGATTCCTTGCACACAGCGAAAGAGCAGCAAAGCGAGGACGGCAAAGAGAGCGAAAACAACTTTTGTAGGTTATAGACGAACACACATCTCATCTCTTCTAGCTACAATGCGTTTTATTTAAACTTGAAAACTCACACAACCAAATTAAAAATACAGACTGGAAAACAAACGAGTTAAATAAATGGCCATTTGACTGTGTGTTACAAATTACATCGACTATCACTAAGACAGCATATTTAAATAGTTTTTATATCTATGTAGGATTAACAGCAAATTCGAGTATTCCGTCCACAAAAATCGTTCGTTTTCTTCCTTCTAGTAGTAGAACTTGTAGACACAGTAGAAGATGAATAGCACAAACAGTATGAACAGCTTGGGCTTCAAGTTGTACTTGTAATCAAGGCTCTGCCAGAGGCGTCCAAAAGCACTGGAGACGGACACATTTTCCTGTCGCAGCGAGCGACGGGCCACAGGCTCGTGGCCGGTTGCGGTGCCAGTGCCAGTGCGTCCAACGGAGCGTCTGTCGCCAATCCTTTCAGCGCGCAGTGATGCCAGCTTGCGTGCGAATTCGCTTTCAAATTTGGTGCTCTTTGTCTCAGCTGGATCCTCGTCCTCGGCGGTGTCATCGCTAAACTCGTTGGCATAGGTGCGCGGTGGAGAGCGACGATAGTTGGCGCCAGGCAAAGTGGGATAGATAGGAGCAGTCGAAGTCGCATGGCTGCTATAACGATCGGTGCGGTTGGCAGTTGAATAATCGTATCCTCCAAGAGTCGAACGCATCTGGCTGGTGGTAGTGGCCTGGCTGGCGCTTGGTCTTTCATAAACTGGATTACGACGCACCAGTGGCTCCTTGACCGGCTCCGGGGCACGATAAGCTGGCTTGCTGCTCACATATTGTTGGGTGTTTGTTGTTGTTGTGGTTAACTTGGCCATGGCTGGCTTCTGTGTGTGTTTGTACTGATTCTCAGCATGCTGGGCAGCCTGGGCCAGCTGTTCGTCCTCTTCGTCATCCGATTCCAGCACAATCAACGAGTTTACCTCCAATACATTCTGTGGACTGCGCTGCTTAGGGGCAACAGCAGCAGTTGTTGTTTCTCTCTCCACAATTGTCTCGGGAGTGTTAATCGGACGCTCTGCAATCAGCCCGCGACGATCAGAGTTCGAGATGCGACGCGACTGAATGGGAACAGCGACCTTCGGAATAGCAGTCGTCTGAGTTGGTTCCGGTAGACGTGATACTGGCGCAACAATTTCCGGCTTGCGACGACGTTCGGCCTCTTTGGTGTCGCTGGGCGGCACTGCGATTGTGCGGCGAGCCTTGGATGCGGCGCTGACATTAGCGCCATCCCGTTTGTCCACAGACGGAGCAACAGCAGCAATTGCAGCAGCTGGCTGCATAGTCTCACGGCGATTTGAAGTTTTTTTTGGGCTGGAAACCGGCGATGCGTTGCCGCCAAGCGAGGCACGCAAACGTTTGACCAGAACTTTGCGGCTGCTGTCTGTCACCGGTATATTGGGCAAGCCCTGGGCGATCATCTGTGCACGTATTTCAGCATTGGACAAACCATCTAAATTGTCAACATCGGCCATTGTTTTAGCTTTTTACAAACAAATATTTGCACAAATCGTTGAAATTAAAATAAGTTGCGCGTCGCTTTTTGCGCGTTGCAGTGTTGCGTGCCGATGTAGAATTCCACAGAACTATCGATATATTATCGTTTGCTACTTGAAAAAAAGCAGTCATGCGATGGTTGCTTATATGCCTTGAATTTGATTATAACTAGACTTAATATAATAAATGCTGACTGACATACGAATTGTATTTGTACAGCGAATATTTATGAATTCAATGTAACAGTCTGGCAACGCTTGCCAACTAGAGTTGCCAATGCAGCACAATCAAAGCTTTTACAACACTAAGAAACGGAGATGAAAACAAATGAATAATAAGTAAAACTCTCAGTTTTCACGTAAATTAACGTGAAAGGAAATTAGCAGACGCCTCCTACGCTTAACAAGCGCATTTAAATAAGGAGGAAGAGAGTAGAGGAAGCAAAGACACACAATAATGGACATCTCAAAGGCACCAAACCCACGCAAGCTACAACTTTGTCGCACCTACTTTTTGAGTAAGCTCCGTTGGCCGCTGGTGGAAAAAGTCTTTTAATAAATTCTGTTTTCAGCTGGCTTTGCCTTGTTGCCCTTTGTGTGGGCCATAAATGTGTGCTGGTTCTTCGATGAGGCCTTTCGCAAACCGCCATATCCCGAACAGACTCCCATAAAACGCTGTAAGTTTGCCAAGTTTTCTCTCCTCAGCATCCCCCCACTCTTTCTTACTCTCTCTCCTTCACTTTTCTCTTTTTAGATGTCATTTACTCTGCTATAGGCACACTCATCTGGACAATCGTATTAATAACTTGGATTATTATATTCCAAACCAATCGAGCAGCTTGGGGCGCCACAGCGGACTATATAAGCTTTATAATACCGCTGGGTAGCGCATAACTGATATAAATATATTAATTATAGTATTAGCATAACGATTGATATTATCAGAAAGACATACTAATAAATTACTATACATCTTTATAAACATTCCCTTTAAACTCGGTTAGTTAATTTTTTAAATACATTTTTTATTCACATCTAAAGCTTATTTTGTTTTCTTTTGTTAAATATATATAATATATATATCTATATATGTGTACTATGTTTTGAAATTTCTTAGTACTAGTTATGTGTGTTTTTGTTTTTTGAATGCGATTTAGTCCAATTGTTGTTGTCGTTTGTCGCTACCGCTTCGTATGCGTCATATTCGTGACACTTGACGTCATATCCGGTTTGTTGGACTTTTGCGGTTTCCGGTTTCCGGTCTCCTTGTGCTTAAATACAATTTCATTGTTTAGAATGTCATTAAGTATTTTGCTCTGCGCTTGCACTTTGCTTTGTTAGTCATTTAAAATACATAAGTTTGTTTTGTAAAAAGATCTGCGCTTGTACCATTTAAATTTGTTAATTATTTGTTATTAACCAACAAAGCCGTCAATTAATTGTTTATTTGTTTTGTGTCTCTACGCTGATTTCCACTACGAACACTTGAAATTTCTTTTTTTTTTTTTTTTCATTTGTGTGATTAATGTAAAATGTTTGGTATGGGGAAAACTCGTCGCACATTCCAAATATTTAATCAAGTTATAAACTTTATCGGTTAATTCCCGTTTTATGTATTTTTTCTGTTTTTTTGTGATACAAACATTTGATGCTTTTTGTTTATAACATGCCGCATGCCACAAAGTGAATTCTTATTTTGTTGCAACATCAATCAAAACTAATTTACAATGTTTTAGATGTAATAATTTATATAAATTTATATATATATAAAAAAGACTCGATTTAAGGTATATTTACATGCAATACTTTGTGTTTTTATTGATAAATTCTAAAGAATTGTGTGTTTTCGTTTTCGTTTTTTGTTTTGTATTTTGTAATTTGTTTAATGTATTTGTTTTTGTTTTTTTGTTGGAGCTTAAGTTATAAAACATTAAGTGCCAGTAAATCACGCGTGTGTAGTCTATGAAGCGGCTAGTGAACTACAACATACACCACCCACATTCACATTCACATTCTACACATTCTAGACATAATAAATGTAAATTACACATATCATAATTGATAATTATAATTATAATAATATTTCATACATGTATTTCTATAATTTATATTTAAAGTACACGTTTTGAAACTCGAAAACATTTAAATTAGTGACGCGAAAAGGAAAATGTTTTTTTAGTTTTTCACTTCTTTTTTTTTTGCAAGTTTTTAAGTTTTTTAGTTCTCTGTTTAGATAAACTACGGATACGAATAGTACACACATTACATACAGTAGATACATACATTAGATAGAAGAATGGGGGGCGCGCCCTTTTGTCTTTTAGATGCAAATATTGGCGCTGGCTCCATTCGCAACACAGATAGGGATTAATTAATTCATTAATTAATAGTAATACACACTGTTAAATGCTAAATTTGTTTATGAACTACGCTTTTCCTTTTTAATTGGTTATTTGTTATTTGTAGACTGTAATTGGTAGTTGGTAATTTGTAGTTGCTAATCGGTAATAGATTTTAATCGTTAAACAATATGCAAATATTATCAAGTTTTTCTGTTTTTAGTTTTTTTTTTTTTTACAAGAAATCAACACACTAAAGTTTTCCGTTTTTTGTTTGTTCATGTTCGATTTACGCCTCTCTCGTTAAATATATATAAATTGGATTATATATATATATACCATATATAAGTAACTATAATTATATTATGTGTATCTTTCAGTTTTGTTTTGCTCGCATAATGTTAATAATAATAATAATGTATGTATATATTTATATATATATAAATTTATAAGTATATGCAAAATACACTTAGGAAAAACATCGCTAATTTTGTAGTTATAGCTAGCTTTTATCATATCATATCATATCTTGTATATGTATATGTATTTATAGTTGTATTTATATGCTTTAGGTGCTAATAGTAATGATAACTTAGAGCTTACAACTACAATTATAGTTAACACGTTAAACGAAACATACAAAAAATACTTATGCATATAAATAGTCGTCTTGTTTCTGTTGTTGTTGTTGTTGTTACTAGTTGCTGTGGTTGTGGTTGTTGTTGTTGTTGTTGGGGTGCTTGTGGTTTATAACATTGTAAAAATAATCTATTTACTATATGTGTGTGTGTGTGTTGTGTGTAAGTGTGTGCACACCCAGTACTATTAGCAAATGCATTTTGTTGGATTATCCAGTTGAATCCACTTCAGCCACTCCCCCTCCTCACTCCTCCTCCTCCTGACTCCTCCTCACTCCCGTTAATTGTTCTTCACATTGTAGGCCTTCTTCTCGTTGCTGCCATTCAGTGGTTCTCATTTTGACGGCCCCGGCGGAAATGGATTTATCACAGCTACTGCAGCCGCCTGTTGGCTGGCCAAGACGGCAGCTGGAAAGCGAGGAGCAACAACAACCACACAGTTAGCAAATTAGTTGTAGTCTAATCTCTGGCTCAGATTACATACCTCCATAGGGTGCTGGGTACATGGGATACCCGAGTCCCACATGTGTGTGATGGTGTGTGTGCACATGCCTTTGCGGCGGCGGACTGCGCGAATCGGCGGCACCGGCACCACCAGGAGCACCATTGCCGGCGCCACCAACCACGCCCACTGTCGCACTACCCGGCGGACCGGCACCCAGTGGTGGTGCTCCTGGCAGCGGCTGCTTGTGCGCATCTAGCGCTGTGCCAGGCGGTACACCATGGGATTTTTGGCCAGCCAGATCGGCTTTGCTGGACGGTGGACCGCCCAGACTGCCCGGTGGTGGCTGTAGATTCAGTGGCACACCACCACCGACTCCGCCACCGCCAGGCGCCGAACCAGGTTGACTGGGTCCGTTGCCGCCGAGCACATTGGGTCCAGAGCCGGGTCCACTGTTGCCAGGTCCACCACCGGGTTGCGGTGGTCCCAGGCTGGGACTGCTGACGCTGACCTTGACGGGACCGCTGGCGCTGGTGGGTGATTTGAGGGCACGTTCACTCAGCTCATGGATCTTGTGCGTGGTGTAATACTGGCTGGCAGCGTGATGCAGTGCGTCCAGCGCCTTGGTGCCCGTATTCCGTGACAGATCCTCGGGCGCATGGTAACGCGGTATGGGCAAATGATACGGCGCACCATTGTATGGCCCAGCGGGCGACATTAAGACATTGCGATACATCGGATGGTTCGGATCGAAGCCAAATGGAGCCGGGGAAATGTACGAGGGATGCAGGAAGTATTGCGAGGTGGGCGGCGGAGGTGGTCCCTGGGTTTCCATTGTGGGCTTCTGTCCCTCCTGCTTCACCTTTAGCTGCTGCTGCTGCTGATCATCGTCGGCTGAGTTGCCCTTTTGCTTGGGTGACTCTTTGGTCAGATTTGTGGCCTTGTTGTTGCTCGATGCGCTGGCTGCCTGGGATTGCTTGAGCTTCTGCTGTTGCTGCTGCTGTTGTTGCTGCTGCTGTTGCTGTTGTGCTTGCTGCTGTTGTGCTTGCTGCTGTTGTTGCAGATGCTGGTGATGTTGCTGCAGCGCCTGTTGCTGCTGCTGTGCAATCGACAGTTGCTGCTGCTGTTGTTGCTGCTGCTGCTGCTGTGCACTCAAGCTGGACTCATCCTTGTGCTGCTGTGGCATGCCTGGATGTGGTTGCATGCCTGGTGCACCCTGTGCAGCTGCCACAGCTGCAGCATTCTGTCGTCGCTGCTGATCCGTGAACATGTAATAGCTGTCAAAGCAAATAAATCAGTTAGTTTCGTGAATTTTCTTGGTATCCAACTGCACTTACCGTCGCAGCTCCTCCTCGCGTGCTGCCGCCGCTAGACTCATGGAATGACGCTGATAGATGCTGGGATAGGCGCCCAATGCCTGCAGATCCTTTGGATGCAGTGCATGTGGTTGCTGTGGCTGTGGCGGCGGCTGTTGTGGCTGCTGCTGTGGCTGATGCTGTGGCGGTGGCTGCTGTTGTCCCGGATTCGTATTCGGCTCCTGTTTGATCTCCTGCTTGATCATGGGCTCCTGCTTGATCAACTTGTTGGCCAGCAGCTACAAGGAAAAGTAAAGAATTTAGTGCTGCTTGGAGTGGATTCAATGTGCTCCAATTTACCTGCTGCTGTGGTGGCAAATGCTTGGGATTCTCATGCGGACTGGGACTCTCCTTGATGCGCTCCTCTTTGATGCTAATGCCGGAGAGTTGTTGCTGCTGCTGCTGTTGTTGTTGCTGCTGTGCCTGCGAGCTGGGCGGCAAGCCGGGATGACCACCCAGCTTAGCTGCCTCTTCCGAGGCCACTATCGAAACGGGACCAAAGTTTGGATCCACACTGTACGGATAACCAGGTGTAATAAAGCTGCAGCAAAGAAAGAGAGCGACTCAAATAAGTTTCCTCCACAAATTAGTCGATTAATCGTTTACTCACTTGTAGGGATAAAAGTGTCCCAGAGTTTTGGGCTGCGTGGGACCACCTAGTCCAGCCAGGCCGGCCATGCCAGGTGGCAGTGCACCTGGTGGCGGACCAGCCACTGCACTGAGATTAACTGGCGGTGGCTGCACCTGACTCGGCTGAGATGTAGGCGGACCCGAGTCCTTGCCGTTGTTATCAGGCTGCCCGGTTTGCTGCTGCTGCTGCTGGGCCAGGGTCTGGGGTGTGGGCTTTGTCATCAGATCCAATGGTGGCTCCTTGTTCTTGTTGCTGTAATCAGCCAGATGTCCCACCGCCTGCTGTGGTGGCGGCGCCAACAGATGCGTCTGTGGCGCCTGTGAGGTAGCTGGCGGAGCTCCCGGTTGCTGCATTTGCTGCTGCTGTTGCGACGGCTTCTCTGGCCCAGGTTGCACCATGTACTGTGGCTGTGGTTGCTGTGGCGGCAGCGGTGGCTGCTGTTGTTGCTGCTGCTGTTGTTGTTGCTGCTGCTGCTGGGCAGCCGGATAGAACTGATACATGCCATAACCGGCCAGAGATGGTGGCATATTTGGTGCTGGAGCTGGTGGCACACCCACCTCGTTAGGCTTCTTGCCAAGCAGCTCAATGTGCTTGCCCGGCTGTGACTTGTCCAGCAGCTCCTGCTCTGCCACAGGCGTCGAATCATCCGATATATCACTGTACGCTGGACTCTGCACATCCTCACGCGACACGCTACCATCAAAGTCACCTGGTCCAGGTGATTTGCGGTTCTTCTTCTGCTTGTTGCCGACGCCACCAACAGTCACTGAGCTAGGCCCGAAACCGGGTGAGCTCTTCAAGCCTGGCGGAGCCTGTTGCGGTGCATAGCCCGGTGGTGGCTGCTGTGCATCCTGCGTCAGGCTAGGCGGACGCAATGGACTTGGTCCAGGCGGTGACTGCTGTGTTGCTGCTCCTTGCTGCAACGTCGCCGCATCTGGTGGTCCAAACCGCAAGACTCCCGCTTTTACTGTTGTATCAAAAGAAAACGAATTCAGTTGCAGATCAGTTGAGGTAAATGAGTGAGGGGAATACTTACATGCCCCCTGCTGTAGCAAGGCCTGTTGCTGCTGCTCCGAGAGCATGGCAGGCAAGCCGAGACCACCGAGCAGCTGCTGCTGGTGCTGGGACAAGGCCTGCGTTGAGATGCCTGCGGTGATGCTGCCACCAGCAACGGGCTGATTACCAACACCAACAGCAACAGGCGCCAGCAAAGCTTGTGGTTGCTGCTGCTGCTGTTGTTGTGCTTGCGTTTGTGGTTGCGCTTGATTTTGTGCTGTTGCCGACTGTTGTTGCGGTGGAATGACAGCTGTTGTTGTTGCCGCTGCTGCTGCCACTGCTCCAACGACCAGAGGCAGCGCTGGCAACGTGCTGGGTACACCAACATCTGGAATTGCGCTTGCAGCACTGTTAACCACAGTTGTTGTTGTTGCAGCGCTGGTGTCTGCCACTGAAACTGAAGACGCTGCTGCTCCAGTTGCGGCTGTAATTGCTGTAACTGTTGCTGCTACTCCACCGACAGCCACTGCTGCTGTTGCGTTGCCATTGCCCACAGCTGTGCTGTTGGCAGTCGGCGTTGCTGTGGTTGCTATTGTGGGTGTTGTTGCTGGCGTTGCTGCTGCTGTGGCAGCTGCAGTTGCTTGTGTGGCTGCCGCTGTTTGTGCGCCAGCTGGAAGTGGGGAGGGAGGCGTGGCTGGTTCCTCAGGTGCCTGCATGGAATCCTCATCCATGGAGCTGGCACCACCGCCACCGCCACCAGCACCGCTGCCACCACTGGCGCCATGCGCATGCGATTGATGATACCGCAGTCCATTCGCATGCTTGTACTTCTTGCTGCAGTCCTGCTCGGGACACTCGAGCAGCACAGGTGAGATCGCGCAGGGCGAGGCAGTCTTACATTTCTTAGTGTTGATTTGCACATTCAGTCCGGTCACTGGATTGAGCAGACTCTGCGGCTGTGTGGCCAGGCCACCGCCGCTGGCCGAGATTGGTATGCCACTGGCATTAACCATGCTCACCATGCCACCGGCACCAGCTCCAGCACCACCTGCAGCGCCACTAGTGGCATCGGTGCCATCGCCATTCAGTGGTGACGGCGCCTCATCCTTAGACTTGCGCTTCTCCGGCCTGGGCGGCAGAAATGCTGTGGGCGATGTGCTGGGCGTAGCACCACCGCCACCAGTACCACCGCCATTGCCCGACGAAGAGCTGCTGCTGTTGCCGGCATTGCCCGATGCACTGCGTGTGGCGCCGCGTCCCTTTGTGGCGCCATTGCGCAGCTTCGAGTGCACCTGGGCGTGTGAGAAGTAAATCTGCATTGAATTAAACGAGATTAGATAGGAATATGACCTACAAGTCTGTGTTGTACACTTACCGAGCTTCTGGTTTCCGTAAAGTTGCTCAGATCGGGAGTTAAGCCAGCGCTACGTCCACGCTTGCCGCGTCCCTTTGGAGTTCGAGAATCTAATTCTTCAGTTGGTGAATCACAGAATCTGTAAAGGTGTTTAGAGTTGGATTAGGAGTGCTTAGAGATACTTTGGAGGTAGGGTAAATAGTTAGATGCTTCTCTACAGTCTTTAATACAGTACTTTGGTATTGGAGTTTTGGATTACTAATTAAAACTGTTTTCCATAATTAATTTGTGTGTCTTTCAAGAGTTCAAAAAGTTGTTTAATATTTTAAAACTATTTTCATTAAAGTATCTTTTAGTTAACGAGCTAGAGTAAGTTTCTTTGAGATACATTTGTTCTCTGAATTAATCATTTAAATATTTTTAGTCAATATTTTCAATATTTAATGGATTTCTTGACTCATTCCCTAATCTATCAGGCTAATCTTTAATGTCTGAACTTTTTTATAAATTTTAAACTTTCCTCTAAACTTAAGATTTGCCTAAAGAATTTAGCTTACTCTTAAGTAACAAAAAAAAAAAAAAGATTGCAAATGGTATTTAAAAAAAGGCATCTTTATTTGTGGAAACAGTTTGAAGTAAAGACGTTGCCCCCCGTTCCCCCCGTTTTGGGCGAGCTCATCTTGTGCTACTCACCTTGGAGGAGCCCAATCGTGTCGGGTGCAGTCGAGCAGAGTGCCCACATAGGTCTTGCCACGCCACGTGACATTGACAACAAGGACACCGCCCTCGGTCTCGTGCCACACGATGCCCTCGAGGGTGACCGAAGTGCCTGGCTCACAGGGTCCAAGGCAGTCCGGTTCGGTGATGGTGCCGACAGAGGTGCCAATGCATATATCGACCATATCCTTGCTACCATCATTGTGCTTGGCACGTTTCGCGGGCGGTGATTTGCTGTCATCGTCGCCAGGATTGCTGCCACTGCTGCCCGCGGGCACTGAAATTGTGTGGTGCATTGTGGCTGAGATCATTCCAGGTGCCATGGACTTGGCCTGTGCCAGGCTGTTGGCTTTGCTCTCCGCATTGCTGCCAGCACCGGCTCCAGTTGCTGAGACGGAGGAGGCATTGCCCTGACCGAAATTGCTATTGGAATTGCTGTTGTTGTTGTTGTTGCTGCCACCGCCAACACTGCCGACGCCACTGCCGCTGCTAGAGGCAGCTGCTGCCGCCAATTGTGCAGCAATGTGTGAGGAGATTTTTATGCTAGCATCTTTGCCTGGCGGACCAGGTGCATTGGGTGCACCAGAGTTAGCACTGTTGCCACCATTGCTGCCAGCCACCGATTGCGAGGCGTTTGTTGCTGCCGTCGTAGCAGCCAGCAATGAGGCAGCAGCCGACACGACAGCAGCAGGCGAACCAGCCGATGGTGTAAACACACCTGGTGGCACAGCGGAGACCGAGGAGTTGCCACTGTTGCTGCCACTGCTGGCATTGGAGATGCGTCGAATGCAGGCGTGATGGGAGCAGGGAGCTGCAGTTGCTGAGTTGCCAACGTCACCGTTGCACTGGCAATTGCTGCTGCTGTTCGAGTTGCTGCCACCGTTGTTGCTGTTGCTATTCTTCTCCGGCGTATCCTTTTCTCCGGCTGCTGAGGCTGCCGCAGATTTGTCAACGCTGAGACGATTGGAATGTGCATTCTTATCCTTGGTCTTCTCACGGCGATGTCCGGAGCTGCCACGTTTATTGCCCTGCGTCGTTGACTGTGCGTTGCTGTTGCTGCTGCTGTTGTTGTTGCTGCTGCTGCTGTTGCTGCCGTGTGCATTGTTTTGATTGCCGCCACTGTTGTTGCTGCTGCTACTGCTGCTGTTGTTGTTACTGTTGCTGGAATTGTTCAAATGCTTTTTGCTGCTGGAACTGGAAGAGTTGCCGCTGGCACCGCTCGAGCTGTTATTGCTGTTGCTGCTGCTGCTATTGTTGTTGTTGCTGTTGCTAAGGGAAGACGCATTTGCGTTGCTGCTGCTGCTGCTACTGGTGCTGCTATTGCCACCATCATCCTGTTGGCTGCCACCAGAGCTGCTATTGCCCAGACCACCGCTAGCACCATTCTGTTGCTGTTGTTGCTGCTGCTGTTGATCTGTGGCCTTAACTATCTCATGCTTTGCCTCGGAACTCTTTGTGCCGGGCTTCGTGCGTTTGATCTTCATTTTGAGTCCTTTATCGAGCGTTGCCTGATGATCAATGGACATTTTTGCGCTCGATTTACCGCTGCCGCCTTGCGAACTTTGGCCACTAATTGTGGCGCCCCCAATTCCACTGGCTATGCTGTTGCTGTTGTTGCTGTTGCTATTGCCGGCACTATTGTTGCCGTTGCCTCCGCTGCTGCTGTTGTTGTTGCTGCTACTACTGTTGTTACTGCTGTTGTTGCTGCTGTTGTTGTTGCTCGAGTTGCTGCCGCTGCCGCTGCCCGTTTGCGAGGACATGCCGCCAGCGGAGAGTTTTGCTTGCTGACCAGTGTTGTTGCTGCTGCTGTTGCTACTGCTGCTGCTGCTGTTGCTACTGTTTGATGAGGAGGATACCAAATTGCCGCCTTTCGAGAAGCCAGCAAATGTCGATGATGATAATGTGCTGCTGCTGCTTTTACTGCTGCTGCTACTGTTATTGCTGCTGCTGGTGTTGCTGCTGTTGTTGTTTTGGTGTTGGTTGTTGTTGTTGTTGTTGTGATTGAGTCCCGGACTGTTTAATTGTGCCACTAATGCAGACTTGAAACCCTTGGGGTTACTGCCACCTGTATTGTGATGGTGATGATGATGATGGTGGTGATGATGATGATGATGTTTACCAGCTGATGATGATGAAGACGATGACGAAGAACCTTTGCTGCCGGACAACACAGCTATGCTACTGTTGCTGCTGTTGTTGTTGGCGCCAGTTGCCGCTGGCGTTGACGCTGTTGTTGCGTTGCCGCTGCCGCTGGCAATGGGTTGACGTGTGAACTTAATTGTGGTTGGCGATGTGGCCGACAAATTGCTATGCAATGTGGTCTTGTGCGATTTATGAGCTGCTCCTCCAGCTGCTGATGCTGCTGCTGCTGCTGCTGCTGCCGATGTTGCTCCTGATGATGATGATGATGCTGCTGCTGCTGTTGTGCTGTTTGCTTGTTTAGCATTTAGCGTTGTCGTTGTTGCTGCTGCCGCTGATGTTGTCGTTGTCGCCGCTGTCGTTTGGTTGTTGCCACCACCCGAATGCGCCGCCGACTTTTCAATGTCAGCGTCTAGATCGTCCAGCAGCTCTGGTATACCGCCAATATTCCACTCGTCTTCGTACTCAAAATTTGTATCCTTCGATTCACTTGAATTGGAAGAGCTGCTACTACTCGACGTTGTTGAATTGTTTGTTGTCGTTGTATTTGCGTTCCCTTTGCCTCCTCCAATTAATTCTACACACACAAAGCAAAAGAGAGACAACAAAAGAGAAATTTGATTAGAATTAAATGAAGAGAGTCCTGCATAAAAACGCTGCATTTATCGCACTAATAAAGCGTAAGAGCTTTTAGTGTTGCCTGCAGTGGAAAAGCTCTTTACTTTGTGTCTTTGATCATCGAATTCACTTTGCTTTGCTTTGATTTCCAGTTGCATTTCGCACTCTATGCGTGAGTACTTGTGTGTGTGTGTGTGTGTATGTAACTGTGTGCTCTACTTACTCGTATGCTTCTTAATCGCACTGTTGCCTTGCAAATTATTCGTTGCTGTTGTTGCCTTCACTTTGTTATTGAAATTCAATGCTTGGTTTGTGGCTGCCGTTGTTGTTGTTGTTGCTGCTGCCGTTGTAGTTGTTGTAGCCGCTATTCCTGCTGCCGATGCTGCTACCGTTGTCGTTGCGTTTGCCGCACTTAAATTAGCTAACAATTTATTCTTAATATTGCTTTCCGTTGCTACGTTGCTGCTATTCAGGGCCACCTGCAAAACCCAAAAAAAAAATAAAATAAAAGATGAGACACCAAAGAAAGAAAAGAAAGAAGTTTTAGTTTCATTTGTGTGTGTGTGTGCGTGTGAGTTTCAAATCTCACAAAATTAAATACAAAATACAAACAGAGTGGTTGGAAAAGGGAGGGGGGAGTGGTATGAGAGAGACGCGCCTTTTACTGCATGCGTTTCGTTACCTTTTCAAGCCGATTTTCCATTCCATTACTAGTGCCGTAAATGTTAATTTTCCAATGGCGACCGAGTTATAGAACATTTAAATTTAACTAACTATAAATAATAATAAAGAAAAACGCCGAAAATGTTTTGCGCGAGCGTTCTTCAGCGTCCTTTTTCGTTTGGCAGCGCGGCGACGCAGATGAGACTGAACAACTGAACAGAAAAAAAAAAGAGCTCAAAGAGCAACCACCGAAAACAGCACGCACGCAAGCACGCATACATGTACACATTTATACACACACGCACGTACTCTCATAAGAAAATCACTCACACAAACGAGTATTGAGAGCGGTAGACGGAGAGAGAGAGAGCGAAAGAGAGAGTGCAAGCGACAACGGCAGGCGCATAAACAAAAACGCCACTTTAATATGGGAAAGTGTTGGTAAACGTAATAAAAAAAAATATATAGTTTAGTTTTGATATTGTTCTTGTCGGTTGTTTGATTTACGCTGTGATTAAACAGTCTTCTGTCCCATACCATTCGAATAATAAACAAAGACAGCTTTAAGTGATTGTGATTGTACTTTTTTTTTGGCCTAATAAATCAATCATCACAAAATTAAGGCTACTGCTACGGAGCCATAAAACATAATATGACTCTGTACACACTACTTTTTTTGTTGCTTTTTGGGTTTTGGTGTTTTGCTTTTTGCATTCTTTTTGTTGCTCAACGTTATCATACGTTTTTTTGCTTTATCTGCGCACTCTGTTAACTCTAGTGGCCACTTGAGAAACCGCCCACTTGAGGGACAGGCCAGAACAGCAGAAACAAATGACAATAAAATAATTACGGCTCTTATCACCTTCGATGGTAGTTTTTAGACGGGGGTAGGGGATATACTACTCTACTACTATTAGTACTTCTACTAACCTTATTCGGGTGGTGGCTAGTGTTCGCCTCGTTACGTCTCATTGACTCCATGCAGACGCAAACGATCGGGCGGCCGCACTATGCGGGCCCAAAGTACTACCAATAGTGCCTAGGAACGTACTTTTCAATGTGCAGCCAGTGTTGCTGATCTTCTTCTTGTTGTTGTTACAATTCTTGTTCTTGTTATCTTTGATGTTCTTACGAGTTGCTGCTGCTACTGGAACTTGGAATTTCTGTTGCTGCTGCTGGCGTTGCCGCACTGTTGAATTTTCCAGGCAACGGCACAGGGAGGAGACGCAGGGCCTCGGCCCTCGGGCCAAACAGTTCATTTTCAAAACTGCAAATAGTAGAAAAAAAAACAATAATTAATATTGAATGAAAATTGTTAAAGCAATAGAAAAAGTACTACAATCAATATTGAGCATCTTGAGTTTAAAGTGTTTCACTAACAAAAAAATACACACACACAAATAAAACTATAAATAAAACATGCAAAATAACAACAATAACAACAACAACAATCAGTAAAGTACATAAATAACAATTTTGTTGCCTTTCAAGTGTTGCGGCCTTTCGAGTTTTTGCGATTAGCGCTAGTCACTGCTCTTATCGCTCTCTCACTGAACGAACGTACGAACGATTGAGTGGCGGGGCAGTGGTAGTGCGGTAGAGCGGGAAGGGTGGGGGCCTGGAGGTTAAGTTTAATGCAGTGGAGCTGTGATTTGCTATATACTATGGGCCTGCACTTGGCAGACACCTTAACGACTTGGCAATTAAAACACTTTTGCAATTTACTGATAATAACCCACTCAAGTGCCTGAAATATGATTTGGGAAACATGCTCGATACCTGACCACGGTAGCGATTTCCTCACCGATAAGATAGCACCGATATCATTGCCAGCAAACCAAAAAAACAAAAAAAAATAGGAACACAAAAAAACTACTATTTATCACACAAATTACAGTCATACACAGCTGAATAGAGACACTTTTGGACATTGCCATAATCCGAGCCATAAATAAAGAGAGCATTAGGCGAGTTATTATAGCTGTTATAAAAACATGACAAGAATGAGCTTTTTGTTGTGTGCATGTGTTTGTGTTTGTGTGTGTGAATTTGAGTGGGGCTCTTATTGGCGATATGACGTCATCGGTGACAGGCAACGACACCGACGCGCAACGGCGAATTGTCGGCGCCTGTAATTAAGTCGTTCTGTTGTCGACTTGTCACTTAAAATTGCTTACTCTCTCACTATGTCTCTCTTTCTTGCTCTCTCTTAGTGGGTGCCTTTTGAGACGTACTTAAACATGTAAGAGTAGCTATGTGTGTACACAAACACACACACGTGTACGTGTGAACAAGTTGTCAGCAGCTAATCGCTTTTTAGTTTCCGCTTTGCTTGTCCACTCTATGCACTATGGTACATTTGCTACTTTTTATGGAATTAGGTAGTTTGTACAAATTGTTAAAGTTTACTAAAATTGCTTTTAATGACTACTCTTATAAAATTAATTACGTGGTATACAAAGCTTATAAGTTACTCAACAAATTAATAGAAATAGTCAGCTAGTTATAAAATGTAATTAATTTATTTAAAAAATGTAGTCTTATGCACCATAGTGCACTGAATGTAAGCCGCTTTGCCTGACACCAAACACACACACACAAACACAAACGGCCACTATTGCAACTACAACTAGAAATGCATAGCAGCCACCGCACGTGGATTAACACATGCACACACAAAGAGAGACATACAGACAGTTGTATGTAGCCTATAAAAAGCTCGTTGGGCTTTATGGTTTGTGTACGTGCCTGTGTATGTGTGGCTTTGTGTGCCTGTGTGCATTTACTACTATCTATGACAGTTTCATAAATTGGGTCGCACAACTTCCAACACTTTATGATCGTCATAACTCCCACGCTGTCTCTTGTGCTCTAAACGAGTTTCCAGTCCGAACTGGAACTGGAATCGAAACTGTTGGAAAGTCTGCGGATTATTTTGTTTTAAAGCTCATTCAAACATCGCGCAAGCAATTAAATTTGCATGTGGTTAGCATTTTTTACGATAATTAAGTAACACACACACACATACACTCAAATGACAAACGTTTATTTCATTTTGTTTATATATTTTTTATGTGGGTTTCGCTATTTTGTTGCTGTTGTTGTTATTGTCTGTAATTGTGCCTTTTTATTTTAATATGGATATTTAATTAATTGAGTTGTTGGGTTTATTGTCATTATTAAAACAGCCCACGCCTATCAATTATAGCCAAGCTTAGCTGTGTGTGTGTGTGAGTGTGTTTGTGTGTTTTAGTAATACATTCGATTTTAAAGCGCCACATCCTCCATGGTCACTTAGTTTGCCATTTGGCATAAACTTCCAAGAGCTTTTAGTTTAATTAAATGCGTTCTCCTTGTACCCTTATTTAAGCTTGCTGCAAACTACTCCCGGGGGAAAGATAAAAGCGCTTTGAGATTAACGCCACGTGCGCGTTGGGTGGCCGCTGCTGGCGGCGAGAGGCATGTGGCATGCAGCTTGTGGCAACAATGTGCCAAAGCAGAGTAAATGATGTGGTGGCCAGAAGAATGAGAAAAACAAATAAGACGATTGAAACACTCCAACACTCCATAACTTACACAAATCAATAAATTACTAATTCAGTTTTTGCTGTAACTTACAGGTAAGAAAAAAATTATTTTTGTCTTCCCCCACAGTCTGCAGTGAACAAAGACAGCGCCGCGTTTTAAATTGAGTTTCCACTGGAAGTTTTTAATATTTGTATGTTGAGAGAGGCAGACTGGAAAGGAGTAAAAGGAGGCGGAAAAGAGAAGGAGAACTGAAAGGGCAACCTTCAGTCGAGTCCCACGTACTAAACTTTAAGAGCACGCAGACTAGATGAGTAACAAAGCAAGAGCGCGAGAGAGGGGCAAAAGGCAAAGAGAGTGTAAGAACTGTTGCAAGATTTACGACCACGTCGTCATCTTCGCTGTGGTCAACATTGTGGCTGCAGCAGTGGAATGAGAAACAGACGGTAGAGTGGAAGAGGAAGAGAGAGAAAGGAAGATCACTGTTATTGTTGTTGCTGCTGCTGCTAAATGAACGCCTCGAGGGAGTTGCCAGTTGCGCTTTTATTGGCAAACTAACCGCAAAAAAGAGCAACAAAAGCAAAACCAACAACAACAAAGGCTGGCCCTTGCCTACTCTCTTGCTTCCCCTCTCTCTCGCTCTCTCTTTCGTTCCCTTACAAATTGAGTTTCGCTTTTGACTCTTTGGCTGCTTTGATTCGGTGTGAAGCGCGTTAATTTGATTTTATATTCACAATACGCCGCACACACACACGCACACATGCACATACACACTCATGTGCACATGTATTTCCAAGTGCTCATATCTAAAGTATCTGGTTGCGTTGGTGTCTCAAATTATTGCTGTTGCGGTTCATCGTTGACTTCAATTAAATTAAGTGCAGCAGCGCCGCAAACACGCCCCCCTTGCTGTGGCTGCCACACTCGAGTGCCGATCATGCCACTTAAGTGGGTAGGGGGAAAAAAGGGTAGACTGCGGCACACATCATTCATTCAATTGCTTTTTCAATATCGATCACTGCAAATGCTTGAAACAAAAAATATTTGAAAAATCTCAAGTGTCTTGCTCTCCTTATCGCTCACTGTTGCTGTCTCTGTCGCACGACTCGCGCTCTCAAGTGGTTCTGTTGTCCAGATAATCGGAGACTTATGCCCTGTAAAGGCGTGTAGCTTAGCAGTGGCTGTCTTGAACTTGACTCTCTTAAAATTTGTCTAAGGAGCGGTAAAAGCTCAATTAACAGTGCTTTAACAGTATTTAACAGACAGCAGTTAACAGTTATCTATTGAAATTGATAAATGTTATGTAACAACTAAGTGCTTAAATACGTTTCTTTAATATTTAATAAAAATTATAGAGTATCTAAAAATAGTACAACATTTCTTTATGTCTATCTACAAATGAATCTTTTTAACATTTCCCACATTTCTTTGGATCGTAATTTGTCTAAATACAATTTTTTATACAACATGTTGCATGACAAAGGCGAGTACATATTGTTTATTATCTGAATGGGAGATGAAAACCATGTTCATATTAAAAATCTACAACAAACATTGTTGTGATTGGGTCTAAACTGCTCTATATAAGCCATAAAAATCGTTTGGGGTACTTAAGTCGGTATTGAATATTTAAAATGCTGCGAAAATCGTTGTTGCTGTCGCTGTTGTTCATGTTGCTGTTGGCATGTGATGCAAAGGTAAGGCATAAAATACCACTAAAATACCAGAATTATACCAAATTTATTTAACTTAGAAAAACTGGGATTACGAGCCTATTTCTTTCGATACGAGAACTGCGGATCCCAGCAAAATGAGCGCTCAAATTCGTATCAAAAGAATGCCGAGAGGTGAATACTCCTATGATGGCTACATGAATTTTGGCTATGACGTCAACAAAAACACTTTGGTGGGTAAAAAAAAAAAACAGTTTTTCCCAGGGTTAAGGCCATTATGCTACAGTTTTTACCAAAACAGATTGAGGCCATTGCCTATCGCAGTCCATCTGGCAATGAATACGACTACTCACTGATGCCCTGGAAAATTGAGCGGCAAACCTTTGGCAAATTCATTGAAAATTTCTATGAAGAAATGGTCTTTTCAAATTTTGGCAGCTGTACAAATATGCCAAAACCAGAAGAGACAATTCCTTGGCCAATGATCAACATCACGTTCAAGGAATGCGTTTGCGAAGGCAAAGGAATGCCCGAAATGGCACCACAGGGTTACTACAAGGTACAATTCTCAGCTACAGGGGATGTGGAGTGGGGATTCGAGTCGATCGTTAAGATATTCGATAGTGTAATGCCCTGAGTGGGCGTGGTGTAAATAAAACTATGAAAAATGTTTCTTAAAACTTTGAGCATTGAATGAGTAAACACTGGAAATGAATCAGTTGCTTAATAAATGTCACATTTCTACATTAAAATTTTATTAGAGTTTTATTAAATTAATGACTATTTCAAAGCTAAGTTTAAGTTTAAACTTAAACAAATGTAACTGCTTTAAGGATAACATTAAAGCAGCACAACCTTTAGTATGTCTTCTTACTCTGTCGTCACTATAAAATCATTAGTTTTTAATAAAGTTACTAAACAAACAATTGTCATTAACAGACTAGTTAGACAACTGATAATCTACTTGCATCTAGAATTCCAACTAGTTGCTTGCATGTGGCTAGCAAAATATGCCAAATTGAAATAGCGCTGACTTTTGCTGGCTATCTGAGTTTTAGATGACAACTGTGTGCTTGTTAACAACACTAATTGTAGTTAAAGTATTTACAGCCAACATTGTTTAAACTGGGCTATATAAAGCAGCGCCAATTGACGAGGAAGCAGAGTAAAAATGTTGCTCAAATTGAAATTCTTTTGTGTGTTTTTAGTGCTCTGCATTGGAACTGAAGGAAAGGTAAGTTAGAGGAACTAAGAGTAACAGGATAACACCCATTACCAATCCCCACCCCATTCCATTTCCAGCGCAAATGGGACTACGAACCCATCTCTTTTGAAGCCAGAACAGCGGATGCCAGCAAAATGGATCTGGCTGTGCGCATTAAGAGAATGCCCATGGGCGAATACTCCTACGATGGTTACATGAACTTTAACTACGACATCAATGAGAATACAATGGTATGGGCATGGCTATATAGCCACTATAGCTAATATATTTGACTTGCTTACAGATTGAGGCCATCGCCTATCGCAGCTCCTCTGGCCGCGAAGACGACTACACTCTGATGCCCTGGAGCATTGCTAAGCAAACGCATACAAAATATATACAGAATTTCTATAACGACATGATCTATTCGAATTTGGGTGAGTGCTCGACGCTGCCAGCACCGGATGTGGCACTACCTTGGGCCATTGCAAACATTTCCTTCACCGAGTGCGTGGTGGAGGGCAAAGGAATGCCCGAGATAGCGCCACAAGGATTCTACAAGGTGCTCTTCTCGGCTACCGGAGATGTCGAGTGGGGCTTCGAGGCGGTCGTCAGAATATTCGATAAGTTAATGCCCTAAAAGTTGATAACTTTAGTTACTTCACTTTGAAAGGATTAAAACTAGGACCAACTGTAGTTGGCAACACTTTTGAAATGTGGTAAAATATTTGTGGTGGGCGTAACGAACCAGATGAACTTGAATTCGTTACACTCAAGCGACAGATGAATTTATTTTTGGGTTTCAAACCCAAAGCGAACAGAAGGTCGAAGAAAGGAAGGTAGAAACGTGGCAGGCAGGTAGAAATTTGAAATTAGTGTGCAGCAGCTGTTGCAGTTGCAGTTGCACACGTTGCACACGTTGCACGACTGCACAACTTTAGATGGAGTGTGAAATTTGCAAGACATGTTCGAAATTGGGTTTGTGGCAGAAAGAAGAGGAAAAGCGAAAAAGTGTTAACACTTTGACAGCGCCAAGTGCGGGGAAATTGGGTGAAAAAACGGCGCAGCTTAACGCTAATGCGAAAAGAGCTAAGAGAGCGAGAGAGAGAGAGGGAGAGAAAACTCTGACAAAATGTCGCCGTGGAAATTCAATTCGAATCGCATTTCAAGTGAAAACTCGACGTAGTTTCTGGCTAATTTATTGCAAATTGTTAAAGCGACGACGTCGACAAAGATCTGAACATGGAGGACGGTGGAAATGGGGAGCAGGGGAGTGTGGAGTGTTGTTGTTTGGCCCCGCTGCGAATGCCAATTGTTGAGAGGCCACATTGGCTCAGTCAGGGGGGATAAGCAGGCACGTTTACTGTCCTCCATGTTCAGTTTAAGCTTCGCAAACATTTAAGTTTTGCTAATATTTTAGACAACTTGTTTGCTTCTGTATTAATTCATTGATTTATTCAGTTGGTTGCACTAGCAAACGCACTCTGTACCTGCCAGCCGTCCTCCATGTTCAGTTTAATCCACTTTTAGTCAAGTGATTTTCTCAATAGCAGAGCTAGGTGACTGCTGCTGCTTGATAGCTTATTTGTAGCCGTCCTCCATGGTCACTTTAAGCCACTTTTAGTTAAGTGATTTTCTTCATAGCTGAGTTATGCGTCCTCCATGTTCACTTTAAGCAACTTTTAGTATAGTAAATTTCTGAATAGCAGATTTAGGTGACTGCTGCTGCTTGATACCTTATTTGTAGGCGTCCTCCATGGTCACTTTAAGCCAGCAAAGTTCTGCATTTAGTACCTTTGCTTGGCAAGCCCATTGGTTTTTCTAATTTACTCAAATAAACGCCTCTTAGTCCTCCATGTTCAGTTTAAGCCACTTTTAGTTAAATGTTTTTCTCAATAGCAGAGTTTGGCGACTGCTGCTGCTTGATAGCTTATTCGTAGCCGTCCTCCATGGTCACTTTAAGCCAGCAAAGTTCTGCATTTAGTACCTTTTGCTTGGTAAGCCCATTGGTCTTTCTAATTTACTCAAATAAACGCCTCTTAGTCCTCCATGTTCAGTTTAAGCCACTTTTAGTTAAATGTTTTTCTCAATAGCAGAGTTTGGCGACTGCTGCTGCTTGATAGCTTATTCGTAGCCGTCCTCCATGGTCACTTTAAGCCAGCAAAGTTCTGCATTTAGTACCTTTGCTTGGTAAGCCCATTGGTCTTTCTAATTTACTCAAATAAACGCTCCTTAGTCCTCCATGTTCACATTAATGCGTCTACACATTCTACTCGAACACTCGTACTGCTTTTCTTAGTTGACTGCTCTGCAACTATTGCCAAATTACACCTCCATGGTCAGTTTATGGCCAGACCACAGCGCACAGCACACACCTGGAAATGCACGAACTTTGTTAACGGTTGTCCAGTCAAATGTGGCTTAGATTCGCTAGCCAATTTGCATGCACGCATGTGCCGTTGTTTGGCCAAAAAGCCGCTAGCGCTGCTCACGTCGCGTTGTTGGCCAAGTTAACAGCAAACACGAACATTTTATAGAGCTGACAATATCAAATTGTTATCTGGCATAAAATAATTACAACGTTTTAATGCAGACAAAATAGTTGCCGCTGTGGCACGTTGCAAGTTGCTGCTGCTGCTGCTGTTTGCCAGTTGTTGGCAGCTGTCGGTTGTAAGTTTGGCGGTTGCCGTTGCCAAAGTTTTTTTTGTTTTTGTAGCTGCCACATTGAGTGGCAATCAAAGCGCGTGCGAGTGCGAGAAAATTCATTTGCAACGCGACGACGACGACGACGACGACATCGACAGCAGCGAAGCAGCTTCGAGTTGCGCTAATTAACCAAAAACGCAGCCAATTAGTTTGGCTAACACCGCAACGAGCGAAGGTAGGCAAAGGGGAGCCTAAGGGGGATAGGGGTGGTAGCGGAGGGAGCGCAGTCAAATGCAAACGTGTTGTCATGTGTCAAATATAAAAAAGAAACTTGTTAAACGAGCACAAGTTGATTAAAGTGGCAGCATTAACAGTGCTGCCAGTGCCAGTGTTGTAAGTGATTGGTTACAGTGTTGGATAGGGTTTAATTAATTAAAAGAATTTAACAAAAAAGCGTTTAATATATGGTAATGAAGCAAACATTTGTTAAGTGGCCGTATTAGTTATTTGTCAGTGTTGTAAGTGACTTAAAGCGCGTTTTCAGTGTTGCCTAAGGCTGCTTAAACTAAAGGTAGTTAAGTCTACAAAAGTTTATTATATTTTATGTGCAGAAAGTTGATTTAACTGGCAGTTTTAAGCGTTGCCAGTGTTGTAAATGCTTTAATCACTTTCGTAGTGTTGGAAAACACTTTAGAAATTAAAAATAGACAGTAGTGTAAAAGGCTGAACCTGTAAAAATTAGTTAAAAACCAATGAAGAACTCTTGGTTAATAAAAACTGGCAATCCCCACACATATATACAACTCATATATATTTTCCTGATCTTAGCTGTGTTGTAAATGTACGGCATATAATTCTAGCTAATTATAACCCAAGAAACCAGCATAAAAGTGTACGTATCGAAGCCCAACTCATAGCCATCTTTAGCACAATTTGCGTTTAATGAACGTTTTGCAACACTGCTCCACATATTGCAAATTATATCAATTTGGAAGCAAATTTCTTGCATAAACAGAACTAAAAGTACAAGTGTGTGTGTGTGTGTGTGTGTGTGACAGATGAACATATGCAATGCGGCTGTAATAAAACAACAGAGGCAACAGGACGATGGGCCGCAAGTGGGCGTGGCACTGCAGCCCAGAGTCAGTGGAAGGCAGCAAAGACTGCAAAGCTTGTTAAAATTCATGTAATGCATTAACTGAAGAACAACACAACCACAAATTACACACAATACACAGCCCCAAAGAGGGGCAAGGGGGTGATGGGGGACTGGTGTAGGGGAAAAGGGTGGTCAACAGCGGCTGATGCCGTCATTTTGGCCAAGCAATGTCGAAAAGGCCGACGGGCTGCAATGAAAAGGCAATTAAAGCGCAGCAGGCAACAGACGCAACAACAGCAACAGCAACAACAACAACAACAGCAATCACATCAACAACAACAACACTAAATTCGTAGCCAGAGATGGAAGTTGTTATTGTCGTCGTCATCGTTGTTGTTGTTGCAGCAATCAATTGCATGCTTCAATGGACAAATGTACGAGCATAGACTGAGACTATGTGTGAGAGAGGGAGAGGGAGGTAGGGACAGGTAGAGCAAGTCACAGATAGACATGCCTGATATGAACGCAACGCTTCGTCGTTTGTCCAATGCGGACAGCTGTGGACGGACAGCGCCTAGATGGATTCAACTAGATAAAAGGCATCGGTCTCAGCAGCAACAACAACGGCTACAACAAACATACACTGAGAAAAAAGAAGTTGTAGTAAACAAAAAAAAAGTAAAATTAAGCTGAACTTAGCTTGGTCTAAAAATTTAGACTGAATTTTTTAAGTTTACAACTATTTTAGTTTATTTCAGACATGCAATTTCTATACTGCTTCTAATCCACTGAAACTACTTAAATGTTACCCCACTTTGACTTACTCTAAGCACTAATTGCCTACTTTTTTGCCAGTGTAGCTAGCTGAAAATAAAACTGTGCACCGCATTTGGCATGCTTGACTGAGACCGAGTAGTTGGCCCAAGAGTCATGCTCTCTGGTCTCTGCTCTCGAGTCGACGGGTCTCTTAGTATCTATTGGATTGCGTCTTCATTCGCCGCAAGTTGCTGTTGTTGCTGCAGTCAAGTGGAACGGCAAAAACTTGTTAACTTTTAGCTGCAAAAGGTTTGGGCCACGTTGAGTCAATCAAGCGTCAGCTTCAGCGACTTAAACTTCAAGTTGTTGCAGTTGTTTAAGTTGTTGTTGCTGTTGTTGCTGCTGCTGCTGCTGCTGTCGGGGCGTCAATTAATCAAGCTCAGCGGCATAATCATTGCAATCAAGTCATTTTTACCTGCTGCATTTTTCGTTTGAGAGATCGCTTAATTGTCACTTGACAGCAATTAACACAATTTTGCTGTAGTCATAACAGCTTTGGTTACGCCCCAAAAAGTCGCATGTGTGTGTGTGTGTAAAACCATTTGAAATGCAAATCTTGTTATCTACACCCTTCAATTTGTTATCGATTACTTTTTACAAACATTTAGCTTGTTAAAAGTCAAAATATTTAATTGATTTCCTATCTCGACATTTATTTATTTCACATTTTTAAGCTTTGCTTTGCACAAGTCAAGTCTAAACATTGAATTATTGTGCACTTGAAGAATTTATCGATTGCAGTTACAATCGATAACACTGCTGTGCTTGGCTGAGCTCTACAAAGAAAACTCTGGCTTCAACTTCTGTACAACTTCTGGATTGTAACTTAGTTTTATTTGTTGTTGAGCCAACTTTTGTGCTATCTCTGCCAATAAACGACTGCAAACTTGCTCCACAAACAGCAACAACAACAACAACAACTAATGCACTACACTTTTGAGAGTTTTGCAATTTGCATGCTCTCTAGCAGCAAACTAATTAAATGGGGTATATTAATTCCCTTTAAGAACTTAACAGCTGTTAACTTGTAACATTAAAGCTGCTAAGCAGCTGTTAACAAAGTCCAAAGAGCGAGAAGTTGCCTAAAAACCATTTAAGAACTTAACAGCTGTTAACTTGTAACATTAGAGCTGCTAAGCAGCTGTTAACAAAGTCCAAAGAGCGAGAAGTTGCCTAAAAAATAAATCTTATTACTACTCTACTCACTTTAAAGCCCATCAAATACGCCTTTATTATTTAAAGCATTAGTTTAGTTAATGCTGGCTGTAAAAAATGATGTTTCCTCAAGCCTTTTATTTAAAACAAAATAAAAGTTGTAAAAAACATTCCATTCCACTGCTGTTGGTCATGAATTCTTGGCTGAATTCCTTTTTAATGGGTATCCCAGAGTTGCAAATGCCTAAAGTGTTTTTACTTGTATCTTTTCGTTTCGTTACGTTTCGTTCTACAGCAATTCTTCTTCTCTTCGAGTGGAAGGAAAGAGAGAGAGAGAGAGAGAGAGAGAGAGAGGGGAGAGTTGTGGAGAGTACACTGTAGTGGGTAGAGCAGTGTAGAGCCGCACTGTATACTGTAGTATGTGAAGGGGAGAGCAGTGGAGAGCTACACTGCACTTCCCTCGTACTCTCCACTCCCTTCCCCTTCCTCTTCCCTTTCCCCACTGCCCATTGCCTTTCTGCTGAAGTGCTTGCCTTGTATCCTCGGGGCCTTTTGGCTGCAGCACAGCATACTTTTGGTTTAATGTTGCAAAAAGGGCACAAAAGCCAGACGAGGCACAGCAGCAGACTTGCCACACACATACACACAGCAGTTTGTGTGTGTATAAAACACATTCAGTTGCCTGCGCTGATGAAGTTGAACAATTTCCAAGTGGAAAACGGGCCAGCAGATTGTGTGGAATGAAGCAGCTACTAGTCAGGATTTGCATAGCTGTGCCACAGCACTAAACTCCCTGCCCAACCCACTTCAATCCCCGCCCCCTTGGGGCAACAACAAGCAATCAAACTGCGACAAGTTTTTCTGGCACTGGCGACACGCAAAATTTTCTACGCTAATTTATGATGGGGCGCCCATAAATTTATGGGCTCGCCACAGTGTTGGCATCCCTCTCTGGATTACCAGCTCTCTTTCTGTCCCCTACTCACTTGCTGTTGGACTATGGCCCACTACTTGTGCCACACTTGCCACTAGCAATTAATTTTCAATTAAGTCGCTGAAATAGTTAATTTATTTGGCATCAGACGAAGCAGAGCAGAGCAGCGCTCTACCTACGCAATTTTCCCATGCTTATAATTCGCAAGCAGTTCAAGCGCATAAAAAGGAGCAAGAAAAAAGAACAGTTAGCCGCCTTTTGGAAATAACCCAAGCTTAATTGCATTTTAATTTAATTTTTTTGGGCTTCTTTTCTTTTGGTCATTCCGACGAACCGTAATCAAGGCAACGGCAACGAGTTAAGCCAAAACATAGCCATACCCATAATCTGGCTAAAAAAGAGTTTTCAACTCTTTCACTTTGTGCGGACCCTGTTGCTGTTGCCACTCGATTGTCTGCCTTTCTCCTCATCACATGGCCAAGATTTATGAACGCCTTTTGCGCTTTAAATTGAATTCAATATTTTGCCAACGTTTGTTGCAACAAGACACATTTTCATGTTGCTGCAACGCCAACACCAACACCAATACCAACACCACCGACAGCAACAACAAATTGTTTCTCTGTTCGTTTTGTTGACAGTTGCATTTTATGGCCATTGCTTTCTTTTTGCTTTTCCCCCTTTTATTTCTTTCCTTCCTCTGCCGCTGAAAATTGATTTTCCTTTTACCTCGTTTGTGTGTGTGTGTGGGTGTGTGTAAAAGGTGTGAAAGGCGCCCCCACTGAAAAGCAGACAATTGATTCGTTGTTTCACCTTTCCTTCACCCTTCCCTCACCCACCTGCCTGTTTTTCCGCTTTTCCTTATTTTAAGTTGCCATAAAGTTACAAACCTGCAAAGAAAGTAGAAAAAATGTAAGCAAAATTTTAGTAATTTGTTGTTAGCGTAATTAACAGCTATATAATTTGTAAACAAGTCAATAAACAATCCTAAATTTGTTAACAACTTTAAATCTACCCACAACCACAAAAAACTGCTATATAAATTTACGTTGTTTTAGTGCTTTAAAAGTTTTACTACTTCAATGGAGTAACGAGTAGTAAACTATTTGATCTTTGGATAAATCAAATTTGTAGAGTTTTTGTTGTTTTCTTTTTCTTTCTTGTTTCGCACAAATCAACAATTGAAGTTCATGTGTTGCAATTGTTGTTGTTGCTTTTGTTGTTGCTGTTGTTGTTGCCGTTGGGGGCAATCATCATTACAAAGTGCTGAGGTGCAGCACTCTTGGCGGCTGTCAAGATAAGTTGCGCTCTTCTGGTTTTGCTCTTTTATTTTTATAAATCTGCAAAGCAAGCAAAGTCAGGCAGTTAACCAGCTCAGTTGAGTAGAGTTGAGCTCAGTAAAGAGAGCGCGGAGTGGAGTGGAGAGTTAACTGAACAGCAGCTTAAAGAGTGTAGTGGAGAGTACAGTGGAGTTCAGTTCAATCAAGTCTTGTATGCGGAGTGCTCTGGTTCCTCCTCGCTCCCCTCTATGGGGTGGCAACAACAATGACGCCCCTCATGAAAAAAAAGAAAAGAAAAAAAAACTAAAAAATGTTTTTCGTTTGAGTGCACAAAATGCCGACGTGCCGATTGTTGTTGCTGCTTTAGTTGTAGTTGTTGTTGTCGTCGCCTCGCCTGCCAGAGGGCGCTACATTGCCGATTTTATTGTAGTTGTTGTTGTTGTTCTTGCTGTTCGCAAACAATTTTGTGCTTTTGTTTTGTTACTTTTTCGACATCGTCTCTTGTTCTCTACTTCTCTCCTTCGCCCGCTGTTTCTGCCGTTCCGTTCCATCTCTGCCCCTCTTGTGCGCCCGTCAATTCAATTTGAAGCCATTTAGCATCAATTTGCAGTAATTTGACGTATAAATTATGTCAAATTGCCGAGCAGCTTGTCATTGAGTGTATTCTGTAGCTATATCGTTGTAGTTGTTGTTGTTGTTGTTGCTGTTGCTGTTTTCACTCACTCACTTAATGCTTTGTTGTTATCGCCGCTGCCTTTGCACCTTTTTTCAATGACCGCTCGCACAGATTGGCTCAGGTAGAGAAAGAGAGGGAAGAGCAGAGGTGACTGCTGGTGATGGCGGCATCATCATCGCATCGTATCGCGAGGAGAGTTGGTTCCAGTTCCAGTTCCAGCTTATTTCCATTGTATACGACTTGGGTTTATTTTTCTGCTCTTTTCAGTTTTTTTTTTTTTATATTGGACACGTTTCGCACTGTGTGAATTTTATTTTCGCTTGTCGACACAAAAGAATTTCACTTAACACACACACACATAGCGAGCTCGTATAAGCGACACATGGATGCCGAAAAAAGGGTCCAAAGACCTGAACAACAGAAGACTCAAGAGTCCGACACTAAAAGTGCCCATAAAAAGGTCCGATATACGAACGCACCTCTGTGTGTATATTTATCCATGCGTTTGTATACGTCTGTGTGTGTGTATGCTAGCTTAGGGGAGGGGGAGAGAACGCAGCAGGGGCAGCAATCTTTACGCTTTTGTGAATGTTAACATTCAAAGATATCATCGAAAAATTCACTGGAAATATGCCTCGCTACGATACAATAAAAAAAGTGGAAAAGACTGCATTGCTGCTAGCCGACTGTAAAAGACCGCGTAGTTTTTCTGAAGCAATTAAAGGAAGTACTTACATATATATTAAGATATCTCAATAAACAACAAAACAAGTTTTGTTTCAATGATTATTAAGAACAGACTTATGTTTGTTACAAATTTGTGCTGCTTGTTACGCGCATTTTGCTATTTCACACATCCAACAGACCATTGCTCTTTAACTAACTACGCGGACTGAAAAGGTAGCAATGAGCAAAAGGGAGCGGGCAGAATGAAGAGAGAAGCAGTCGCAAGATCAATGTAGCTCCCACCAGTGTAAGAGAGTGTCTGTATGTGTGTCTGTGTGTGTATTTGTGTCTGTTAGTAAGTGAGAGCTCCCCTCTTAAGGCTCTGTTCGGCTGTCGAGAGTTGACTGTCGGCTCGTCTCGGATCTGCTGCCGCTGCCCGCGACGCTTCGTTCTCCCTGGTGTATTTTGTCGCCTCTTTTGTGCGGATGAGTTGCCGTTCACGCGTCGTAAACTCGGTAGCTGCTTCCAAACAGGCGCTACAAAAACAACAACAGCAACAAAGACAATGGAAATAACAGCCGCGGCAGCAGCAGCAGAAACAATAACAAAACGAGTCTAAAATTTCCGCATGCGCCGCTTGTTTTGTGATGGAAGAGAGGCGTGGAGAGTGGAAGGAAACATGTCATCATCATGTCCGTCTCTGCCTACGCTCCACCCTCTATTTCATTCAAACTCATGCACTCACTTGCTCTGACTCCTTCACACCCATTTAGTGGACCCCTCAAGAATGCAGGTTTGTTTGGCTTTCATTTCTAGCAATTTAAAGAATTTTCATTTGCATTTTAATTAAGTGAATGGACGCAAGGGGTGGACGCTTTCTTCAAGTGGGGGCGAGAGAGAGAGAGAGAGAGAGAGAGAGAGAGAGAGAGAGAGAAAGGGAGACTAGCTCGCTGGAGCAGCAAAACTTTATTATCTGTACAAGCAATTATGCATATCATAAAACACTTTAAACATTAATGAGCGCCAACAACGCCAGCCAGGGCCGGGCTGGGCCAGGCCAAACCATGCCGAGCCGGGCCAAAAAGCCCAAGTCTGGGACCCAAAAAACCCAAAGCCAATTCATTGCGCTGTCTCGGATGCCCAGTTGTGTGCTCAAGCGACGCTCGTTTATTCATTCATCCACTTAGGCGCAGAGACAGAGCAGAGAGTGCGACGAAAGAGTGGGAAGGGGAAGGGGAAGAGGAGACGGTGGCAGCCGAACGCCCCCAACTGTTTCAGTTAGTTATGGCAAAGTCAGCATGTTGCCACTTTATTGCCTGCTTTACATTTCTGTTAGTTTAGTCCGCGACCGGAGGCTACAAACTGCTGTGTGCCTCTGTCTATGCATATGTATGAGTGTTTGAGAGCGCACATGTGTGTGTGTGTGTGTGTGAAATCGTGTTATGTTTTGCGGCTAAATTAAAATTCGACTTAATCGTTTAAACATTTAAGAGGCAAGGCCCCAAAGCAAAAGGCAACATCAGCAGCACCAGCAGCAGCAGAAAAAACAACAACACAGCAACACAGCAACTAAAACTACTCCACTCCTTGTTGTAGTTGTAGTTTGTAGTTTGTAGTTTTGCCTTATTTTTTTTTCTTCGACTCTTCGTTTTCTGCATGCGCAGCGCAGTCGCACAGTCCAAAATAGCAACAGCATATTGCTGTCTCGCTTGAACGCTCTGTGAGCGTCGTAAACAAACATGGCTGCTCCTGCTGCTGCTGTCGCTCGCTCTTTGGCAAAGCAAGTGCAGTGGAAGAGAAGAAGAGAGCCATTGTACAAAGTGGAGTAGGGGGGAGAGTTGTTGTCGTATTGTAGGCAATTCCAAAAGAGAGAAGAGTGTGGCGCATATTCACTTTGTTCGTTTATTCCTTACTGTTGCTGCTGCCGTTGCCGCTGCCGCTGCTGTTGATGCCCCGAGGAGCCGCCGCACAATTCAAATGTCAATTAAAATTTAAAAGCTTAAACTGTGCAAATTGTAGCACAGAAGCTCTGCAGAGCATTTGCGACAGTGGCAGCGGCAGCGGCAGCAGACAATGATTTATTTGCTGTCCGACTGTCAACGTTGCCTTTTGTCATTTTAATAAATGAAATTATTGCATTTATTTTTCACAAACATTTTATTTATTTACGTATGCATAAATATTTGTGTATATGTGTGTGTGTGTGTGTTTGTGTATTAATTAATTAATTGCATGGATTGCTGACAGAAGCTCAAGTCACAGTATATGCACGTGCTGAAAATATAAATAAAGTTTAACATGTTGGCCTAAAACGTTAAGCCAACAAATGCAGCCGTCATAAACGGCGAGCCAAGCAATATGAGCATGTACAACAGCAACAATTGTCAACGACAACAGTAACAGCAACAACAACAACTTGTTTCAATTAACTGCTGTTTGCAGCCGTTGCTATAAAACTCAAATGGCTGGCAAAAAAAGCTCAAATCCACACAGACACACACACACATGTGCACAAAATACCGTATGCACAAAGTAGCAATGAAAATGTCATTACAAAGATTTATTATGCATACACATACACATACACAAATATATATGTGTGTGTTTTTTTTTTTTTTTTTTTTTTTATTTCATAACAATTAGTACACTAAGACGCTTAAAATTAGTAATAGAGTGGTGGGTGGGGGGGGGTATCCTGACTACCTTGCGGTACTGCCGTGAGGTATTGCTTCGCAAGGGTCCAGGATAGGCTTGGTGTTTAAGCCGCTCCGCCGAGATTTCGCCTCCTCTGCCTTTCCAGTTGGCGTAGCTCTGTGCAAATCCTCTGTGCAAAGTGGCATGCTGCGGACCAATTGCTCTCCGTTTCGATTATTTTGCTACCGAAGTTCTCGACCGACAGGGGAGTTCCTAGCGTAGCTTCTAGTTCCTCTCGAGGCAGCGAGAATCTACGACAGCTAAAAACTATGTGTTCTGCGCTCTCCTCTGTGTCAGGGTAGCACCAGGAACACAATGGGTCGCTTTCGTGTCCGAATCTGTGGAGGTAGCTTCGGAAACAGCCGTGCCCGCTTAGCAGTTGGGTCAGGTGGAAACTGACTCCACCGAATTTCCGGCTGCACCATTTTTCAACGTCCGGTATCAGCCTATGCGTCCAGCGTCCTTTGTCGAACTGTCCCATCTCCTTTGCCATTCCCTAAAACTCACTTCTCTCGCTGTTCTAGCCACTAAGCGGTGCTGAGCGGCTCCACCCGTTGTCTCTCCGAGTACACTTTAGCTCTCTCAGATGCCAACAGGTCAATTGGTAACATGCCCGCTATGACCAGTGCTGCGTCTTCGGATATTGTCCTAAACCCGCTACAGACTCGTATCGCTCCCAGTCTGTAGGTCGACTGTATGCTCCTCCTGTATGCCTTGGTCTTCATAGCATGTGACCAAATCGGCGCTGCATACAGAATTGTGGCTCTAACTACGTTCATGAGTAGCAGCCGGCGTCCTTGCTTAGGTCCCCCCTGGTTCATCATGATGCGGTTTAGCGCTTGTCCTATCGCTGCAGCTTTTTTGCTGACGCTGTCGAGGTGTTCCTTGTAGCTCAGGCGGGTATCCAGTAAAACACCTAGGTACCGTATGGCTCTGCTGGACGCGATGGTGGTTCTGCCTAGGTTGATGTGGGCGGTCTCCACTACTTTTCTGCTGCTGATGAGGACAGCCTCCGTTTTGTGATCCGCCAGTTGGAGTCCAACGGATGTCAGCCAGTCCTTGATTCTTCCGACTGCTGCGCTGCACATGGTCTCTGCATCGTTTAGCTGCTTGGCAGTTACCACTAGGGCAACATCGTCCGCGAAGCCCACCAACGTTGCCTGCCCCGGGAGTTCGATCCTGAGAAGGCCATCGTACATGGCGTTCCACAGTAGCGGTCCCAGTACGGATCCTTGTGGGACTCCACCAGTCACGCTGTAGACTCGCTCGCCAGTCTCGGTCCTGTATTTCAGGATTCTATTTCGGAAGTAGTCCTTAACTATTCCTAACAGATAATCCGGGGTGCGAAAGTTATCCAGAGCCCTCAGGATGCATTCCCAGTTCGCAGAGTTGAATGCATTCTGGATGTCCAACGTGAGTACAAGACAGTATTCCTTGCCGCCACCACGCCATCTGGTCCCCTCAATAGCTCTTTTTCCGCCAATCTCGTTACCTCGGCGATCGCGTCGACTGTCGAACGAGCCTTCCTGAACCCGAATTGCCTGGGTGATAGGTCGCCAGCTTGGTTGATCGCTTCGCCCAGCCTGTTGCAAACGATCTTCTCCAAAACTTTACCAACAGAGTCTATCAGGCATATTGGCCTATACGAGGACGGTATCCCTGGTGGCTTGTTTGGTTTAGGGATGAGCACCAGGTTTTGGACTTTCCAAGGGTCGGGAAAGACACCTTGCTTTATGCAACTATTAAAGACGCCTGCGAATAGCTCCGGTCGCAGAGTCAATGCCAACTTCAGCGCCTTGTTGGGTATTCCATCTGGGCCAGGTGCCTTGAGTCCCGAATGACGCATGCTGCTCTGATGGTCTCTTCGGCCGTGACCTCTGGGGCTTCGGGGTATTGCCCGGCGTATTGTGGAGCCTGGTGGTCGTTGATTTGGGACCCAGGAAATAGCGTCTTCACTATCTCCAGCATTTTTTGCCTCGGGCTTTGGTGGCATGCGCAGTAGAGACTGTAACTTTTTCATAGCTAGCTTATAGGCCTTGCCCCAGATGTCGTGTTCCGCTTCATCGCACAGCTCCAGGAAGCGCTCCCTTTCGCTCCGATTTATGGCCTTCTTTGAGCTCTCTGCGCTTCTCGGCGTAAGCCTCCCGTCTAGACTCGTAGTCTTGTCGTCCCCGTGATCGGTGCAGGCTTCTTCGTGCACTGATGCATCTTCGTCTGGCGTTCGCTATGTCTTCTGTCCACCAGTAGACTGGCGCATGTTGTCTACTTGACCCTCTTCGCGGCAGCATACTCGAGTCGCAGGCTTCAATTATAGCTTCTATTAAGAGCTTTGCGCTGTGCTCCGCGTTTGCCCCGTGCATGGGGGCAGAGAAGGCTTCAGCAAAAGCATTCCTGTTTAGAGTTTTTCTCTGTATGCTCTGCCTGTCGTGGTCCAGGACTGCCCGACAGCCTCCCGTCTATTTACCGAAACCACAATAGCGTTGTGGTCGCTAGCCGTGTACGCGTCGCTAACTGTCCATCCACATTGTCTCCATTGCGAGCCCGAAGCAAACGTTAGGTCGATGACTGAACCTACGCCAGCTCTGCTGAAAGTTTGCTGCCCTCCACAGTTTAGCAGAGCAACATCCAAGGATGCAAAAAGCTTCCAGCACTGCTTGCCCACGTCTGTTTGTATGGGCACTGCCCCACTCCACGGCCCAAGCGTTGAAATCCCCGGCAATGATGGCATCTGTTTTTCCCCGAATATCCGCAGCTAGGTCGTCCAGGATGGTCAGATACTCATGTATCTGGAGACTGGGTGCCAGGTAACAGCTGTAGAGCCACAGGTTTCCCAGCTTTGCACGCACAAATCCCCGTGAGGCGCGGAGATACTCAAGTTGCGGCTGTTGGATACCGCATACCCAAATCGCAGCCTTTCCATCCAGGTCGGACACGAAACTTGGCCCTTCTATTGCCTTGTATTGCTCGCTCAGGAGGGCGACCCCTATCGACAGTTCGCGAACTGTCTGGTGTAGAAGGTCCTGGGCGGCGGCGCAGTGGTTCAGGTTCAACTGTAAAATTTCTAGCATATGGGAGTCGGCTGGACTATCTTACCGTTTGCTAAAGGGCACCTTTTACTGCCTGCATGGTGTTTGACCTCGTTCCTATTTGCAGCTGCGCAAATGAAGCAGCTAGCCTCGTTGGTGCACGCGGCCGCTCTGTGCCTTTCCTGACCGCATTTCAGGCAGCATCCCGAGCGGTTTACAGCGTTTTTGCACGAGATGGCAATGTGGCCAAACTCGAGACACCTGTAGCACCTCTTCCGTGGAGATCTCTCTCTGACTCTGCAGCTCGTCCAGCCAATTTTCAGCTTTCCCTCCTTCAACATTTTGCTGGCAGTTACGCTTGGTACGCTGACGACAGCTAGCTGCATACCACTATAGCCCGACCGTAGGACTTTGACAATACCTTTATTCACTGGACCATCCATGAATGAGGCTAGCGCCTTGCAAATATCCTCCTCAGTAGCTAGGCAGTCGATGTCTCTAATTTCCAAGGACACCTCATGCGAGACTGCTCTCACTCTTGCTTGCTGCCCCAAAACTTCGCCAAGGGCAGTTCTCATCTCCTGGATGGTATTTTTGCATTTTCCATCCAGTTCCAGGACGAGGCCGTTACTTTGCGTCTTCCTCACTCGCTTTACGTGTTCGCCGACGCTCTGCAGCTTGTTGTCCTCTCTCCTCGTAACCAATCTCAGGATCTCGCTGTATGTTGTCCCATCCTCCGGCTGGGTGATGATTGCCTCAGATCGAGGTTTCCTCTTCCTGGTTTGCGTCTGCCAGCTGTTTACGTCCATTTTGGCCTCTGGTACCGCTTGAGCTAACTGCGCTGGTGCCGTGGGTGGTTTCTTAAGTTGCTGTAGGCCGGGCTTTCCCTTGACGCTCTGGAGCACTCCTGTGTTTCTAGGAGATGTTTGGGTAGCCGACTCCCGTTTGCTCGCTGGTTTCTTTTTCATCAACAGCGGCTCGGGGTCCTCGGGGGGTGTTTTGGGCTCTCCGTTACACTCCTCCAGCCTTTCACTAATCTCCACTTGGAGCTCCTTCATACGCATAAATGCGTTTCTATTCGCCTGCGTGATATGCCTCACAGCTTTGGGCCTAAAAACATGGATAAGGTCCGCAATGAGGACTCCAAGTTCGTTGGTCAATTCCGCAAGGCCTTTTCTGTTGCCTTTCCTCTTCTTGGTGGCCGCTGCTGGCGAATTCTGCGCACTGCAGATCTCTCTGCTTCTTGGGCGTGTCTGCTTCCTCGGTGCTGGGGAACAGATAAACTGGTTCAGCAGCAGTGGGAGGTGCGGATGCCGGCCCGCCTCCTGGTGGCGTTCTCGCAATCCTCGGTCGCAGATAGAATGTTGATAGCAACTCCTCCTCCGTTCGACTTCCTTCCTGGTCGTCTTCCAATGTTGCTCCCGATACCTGAGCTCCGGTATATTCCCCGGTGGCCGAGGATTTCCCCTTGGCTTCATCCCTGGTGGGTTATACCGCCCAGACCCGGTCTCCAGAGCCCCCTTAAATGAGCACCACTAGTGTGGCGGGGATGGAAGTTAGTCGGGATCCTTGACTTTTTGCTCTATAATACCGTGCTCCGAGTTCACAATTTTATTCTGGGCTACCAAAAGTTTTTGACGGTCAAAACTGAATTTTTTGCGGAAGCACTATTCAAATTTGAATTCAAATTTGAATTTGAACTGATCTGACCGTTTGGCGCCAAAAGCTCTGCTAGCTGACAAAGTCTCCCTGCTATGATATCGATCAGTAGCCAGGGATGCTATCGATAGCTTATAGTGATGCTTTCGATAGTGATCAGCTGATCGCGAGGAAATAGATCTGTGGCGTTTTCCAACACTACTCAGCAGGAATAATGCTAGTCGCCTCGCAGGCAGAGGAAATTGCAGAAAAACAACAACAATGAAAAGAAAGTTGGCTCAAAGGGAAAGCCAGAAGAGCGCGCTTACCAGCAACAGCCTCCCTCCTCACACCCCTCACCAGCCTACGCCCACGGCGGCCCGGTCCCTGGGACAGAATTTCAACCGAAGAATCCAGCGATGGGCCTCCAGTCGGATCCTCACTTGACGCAGTATGTATAGTGGCGCCAAGAACAGACTCAACCGTACGGTTTTTTATTTTATTTATAGGCAAGACACTTGTAGAAAACACTCGACTTCCAAGCCGTGTGCCAACGCGTGTCACTTGTTTCAACTCTCTATATGTGTGTATGTTTGTCTGTGTGTAAACATTGTGCGATTTATGACAAGCACAATTTAGAGCAAACACTTGTCGACCAGTGTTGTAAAGCATTAAAGTGTTGCCAATCAAATTTGAATAAACTAAAACTAAAACGAAAACGAAAACTTTTCGTTTTGTTAATTTACAACATTTCTAGCTTATCAACTGCAAGTTTTTCCATTTTCCACATTTTTCACATTTCCCCATTGCATGCAATCAGCATGTGGGCAGGGGGGCGTGTCATGTCGAGGCGTAACAACCAACTTGACAACGTTTTGTGCTTGTTTCGCTTTCGATTTAGTTATTATTTAAGTAGCAACAACATTTTTGGGGATTTGTTTTTCCTTTCTTTACTCTACTTGTTGTTGTTATTCATTATTTGCAACAGTTTAACGCGATTTTGACATGCAACATTTGGTTTTGGGGCTACAACAAAGCAATCGCTGTGCAAAACCAGCAACAACAACGAAACGAAAAGAATTCTAATTGAGGTGCCACAACATGCGAGCCAAAGCAGCAGCAGAGGCACATCAGCAACAACAACAACAACAGCAACGCGCACCGACAACAGCAGTGAAATGTTGCTGATAGCAATCAACATCAATTAAAGCAGCTGTCTGTCTCTTAGTTGTTGCTGCTGCTGTTGTTGTTGTTGTTGTTGTTGCTGCCGTGTAATTATATTTGTTGTTGCGCCTTTGCCATTAAAATCATCGTCATCATCATAATCATCTTTGACGTAGTTGTTGTTGTTGTTGTTGCTGCTACTCGACTAAGCACTGAGACATTGCAATTGCAACCGCTGCCGCTACTACCAACAGCAACATGTTGTTGCTGCCCGTGTATGTGTGTGTGTGTCTGTGTTTGCTTGTTGCTTTTCGCCTGATGGCAACTACTGATAATTATAATCCGCTTGTGGTTAAAATGGTGTTGCCTACCTTACTGGCGATAAGCTCGCATGAATAATTATGTTGCCAGTTGGCGAGTTGCTGCTCCTGCTTTTGTGGTTGCTGCTGCTGTGGTGGCTGCTGCTTGTCACTGTTGCTGGCCAATGCGCGACAACTCATGAATAATTAATGCACTGCCTGACGTTCTCGCTATTGCTGCTGCTTGGCTTGTAGCTGTAGCTGTTGTTGTTGCTGCTGCTGTTTCTGCACGGCAGCAACTTGTTCTTGTGCCGAGTTTGCTCGTTGAAATATATTTTCAATTATAGCAGGAAATCGTGAATTATACTGGGACTCTGCTGCTGCTGCTGCTGTTGTTGTGATTGTGGCATTCACTGATGTTGTTATATTATTTTGATTAAACTTGACATAGTCCCGCGTCAACAATGTGACGGTTGCTGCTGCTGTCGTCGCATCAAGCAACTATTTAATATATAAAATACTTACACAAACGACTCTAGTCTACTTAAACAAAATATGTGAAAAATTTGCTCACATTGGAAGCTGTTTAAAGCTGCCGACAATAATTAACACTTGAACAGCAGCAACAGCAACACAAAGGGCTACAAAGTGTGTGTGTTTGTGTATTTATTATCCACTCAATTTGCATGAAATTTTCAACTTAAAAGAAATAGACATTCAGCAAGTCTAAACGGCAGCATAAAGCAAACAATTGCCAGTCACAGCCACACAATGGCAGCAACTGCAGCAGCAACAACAGCAAGTTAAACAAGTATTGCTGCAAAAGCAAAGCGGCAACTTAGGGCTGACAACGAGACTGCTGTTGATAGAGGATTAAACTGATGTATTCGTAATTAATTTTTAGCTTTCCTTAGTCATAAATATTTAATGGCATTTTTTAGCTTTCTCCCTTTCCCTGACAAGTCTGCACAGCAGCAACATGTGTAATTTTTGTAACTACGTATCGCATTTAAAAGTTTTTAAGGAAAGTTTTCCAAAAAGAAAACTTGAAGGCTTAAAGCAGCTTTTAAAATGGTTTAAGGTTTCAATAACTAGCTTTGATTTTAGTAGCACGCTTAGTAGAACTTTGATTTATTAAGATGATGGTCCCATAACCATAGCTACCATCGTGATATGTCCAACGGACAGCTGGGATTTGTCGAGTCGAGGCACTGCCACTGCCACTGCTTTTGCTGTACGACAATGAATTCCATTTCATTTCCATTCCATTCAACTGAGAGACGACAATTCGCAGGAGACAAACTCAAAGTGGAAGTGGAAATGGAAGTTAAAGACAAAGTCAAAGTCAGACTTGGAGTTGTAGTTGGAGTCGGATTCGTAGTCAGAGACGAAGCTGTTTGTCATACCAAGTGAAATGGCTTACATGCATTGCAGCCCCCTCCTCACAACCCCTTCATCTGCACCTCTCTTGCGGCACATCGTGTTGAGGTGTGCTGAGCGATAGCATCTTGCATAAAATTACTGACAGCAGCAGCAAAGGAGGCAAAACAGTCAGCCAGCCACCAGGAGCAACAGCAAACTACGGCAGCAGCAACCACCAGCAGCGTCGAGTTGATGCTGTGCCACTGATAGCCTCGAAATTGTTGGCAGTTGCAATTTGCTGTTTGGAATTTTAAGCGAGCCAACAATAAAGCTGGTCAACACCGTGCCGACGGGGCCAAGAGAAGCCAGACCGACAGACACAGATAGCAACATCATTCTCATGCTCATCAGCAGCAGCAGCAGCAGAGTTGGGAGTTGAGACGATTGCACATAAAAGTCAGCAGGCGGTGCTGATGTGTTGCTCCTGGCTGACTGTCGGTCTGTCTGACTGTCTGACTGTTCGACTGCCTGCTCGACGCCCCCTGCAGCTGTCTCTGCTCCGCCCTGCCACCGCCCCTTTGGCATAATGTTTCCTGCGCCCTGCTGCTGCTGCTGCTGTTGTATGTTGCTGCTGCCAGCTTCGTTTGCATTTTATGTCAGTATATTTTTTTGCTGTCTTTCTTTTTGTGCCTTTCAGTTTATTTTTTTTTTTTACTCTTTGCTGCTGTTTTGTTCATTTCAATTCAATTTTTGCGCTGTTACTTTTTGCATAAACTCGAAAAAGCGAAAAAAAAACAACAGCAACAGAAAATCGAAATAAGATATAGACGGAGGCAGCTACAGCAACAGCACGATTTATGTTAATCAGACAACGGCAGCAGCAGCAGCAGCAACTGGGCGGACGGGGGTGTGGCACAGGCGGCAACTAGCTGTAGGTGGGGTGGGGGAGTGCCAAGGGGGAGGAAGTGGAAAAAGCGCCAGGCAAATGCATTCAATCATATTTTATCTCAGTCTGCCTCTGTCTCTCTCTCTCTCTCTCTCTTTTGGGTTATTATGTATCGCTTAGATGCCTTGGCGCACTTTCCGATTGCTTTGAACTGCACAAGGAGGGAGGGAGGGGGTGAAGCAGCCTTAGTTTTTAGGGGGTTTTGCTCTAAGTGGACAGATTTCTGGAGCAGCGCCAAGCAAACTCCTAGTCACAATCTTTGGCCACGTTTTAGTTTCTTTTTTGCCATTTGTTTGTGGTCGTCGTCGCTTTTGTGGCCTGTGGTGAGATTTCAATTTGATTCGATATCGATTTGATTTCAATTTGCCAAATGCTTTGCTGCCGTTTGCAGTTTGCCGTTTGCTGTTCGCAGTTGTCGCTGTCGTTATTGCTGTTGTTGCTCTACGGGTGAAAGTTCGTTACTTTGTTAATTTAAATGGCATTGAGAATGGGAAAGTAATTGACTGTAGATTGTACAACAAAAAGAGCAACAAAAACAGGCACGACACTGGCTATTGAGCAGTTTGTCTATGTCTTAAACTTATGATTAAATCAGATAGAAATAAAGGCAATCAGCAGCAGAGAGTAGAGAGCGCTTAACAGCGTGTTAACATAGCAGACTTAACAGTGTTTGAATTTGTATGCTACTAATTTTAGAAGGTCAAGTACTAAGTAACTATTCACCCCCTTGAAAATCAGTTAACATCCGACCAAGTTACACAAACTTGAAAAAAGAGAGCACAGCGCTAAACAGCGTGTTAACATAGCAGACTTAACAGTGTTTGAATTTGTATGCTACTAATTTTAAAATGTTAAGTACTAAGTAACTATTCACCCCCTTGAAAATCAGTTAACATCCGACCAAGTTACACTAACTTAAAGCTTAAATAAACTATCCAATAGTTTACACTCTGAACTCAATAACAAACTACAACACAACAATCATACATCGACTGTAAGTTGTAAAGTAAAATTACTTTAATTAAATCAAGTTGTTTGTCTTAATCTAACACTTTGGGCAACAAAACTGTCAGTTTGAAATGGATTAATATATAAACCTGGTATATAGTGTGGATTTAACTGATTTATGTGTCATAATTTGTGCAACAAAGCGTTGAGTTTCAATTAATTGTGCCACAAATTCATATGCAGATGACAAAATAATAATAATAATAATCCCATTTACTTACAAATTCACAAAGTCGAGCTGATTAAATTAAACACAAACCTGAAAGAGACAGAGAGAGAGAGAGAGAGAAATGATTATTGTTAATGAATTCTAATTGGCATATTGCATATAAATTTATTTAATTAATTTTATTTTTATGCATACATATTATGATCAAATTCAGTTATTTGCATTTCAAAGTGAGCAAATAAAATTGATGCACATTTAATGAAATGAAAGCAAATAAATTTAGCACTTAATACACCCCCACACACATAAAACAGACAAAAACATTTAGTTTGTAGTGTGTTTTTTGTGTACTTTGCTCTTAGCCAGTTTTCCACTTTTCATGGGCTTTTCTTCTACCATAAAACAGGGCATAAACTGCAGAAAGTAAACCAAAAAGTTCCTTTGCAAGAATTGAAAATAGAAATTTATACAGAAAGTATAAAAATATTTGAATAAAATTATTTCTGTTATGTTAAGCTGCAGAGCTACCTGCACTTAAACTGAGCGCTAAGCGCTGTTAGTAACAGTTGTCTGTTAAGCTAAATTTCTTAGCCACTTTAGTGTTTATTTTCGTACCGTTTAAACTATTTTTCTGTTGTCTTGAAACCGCCTTTAAATTGGTCAGCATGAAACTGACCAACTGACTAAAAGGCAGACAGCCAGACAGACAGACAGACGAACGTGCTGGCAGCCTGCCTGACTTCTGCTGTTGCTTCTTCTTCTTTCTCTTATTTATCTGCTGCTTTTTCTACAACTTTTACTGTGTATTTTTTTTTTTGCTTGTTTCTAGTTTCCTCGCCCTAAAAATAATAATAATGAAACAAGCCAGTCGAAAAGCACAAAAAACACACAGTTTGTGCTATTTTCATGCGCTTTTTGCGCCGGATGTGCTGCATAAAAATGCAACACACACACACACACAGAACTGTGCACAACATTTTAAGCGAAAAAGTGGGAAAATGTGTAATTTGAACAAAAGCAGCAACAGCAAGAAATGAAAAGAAAAACGCCGCCAAATGCTGCCCTTTTTCCACATTGCTTCCTACTTTTTTGCCTTTCCCACTTTTCCTTTTTTCCCACTCACCTCCTTGCAAGTTGGCTAAACTTTTGGCCCAGCGAAATGGCCGAAAGCGAAATGCGTTTTTGATGCTGTTTGGTTGCCAGCAACACGCCCCCTTTGCGTCTCTTCAGCTTCGCTTTGTTGGCGCTCTTGGCCAAAAAGTTTAAGCATTAAGCCACTGTCAATTATCTTTCTCTCCCTTTTTGGCGCTTCCTTCGTTCGCTCACGCAAATTCACAAACGATTTTTCCCCCTAAACTTTAAGCACTCTTCACCACCCCGCCCACGCTGTCTTTAAGCCCGTCGAACGTCTTGGAAAATTGAAACAACTTTTGCAATTACTTTCCGCAAACAAAACAAATGTGCGCGAGTCACGCAATCTGCCTACCTTTCCACAGCCCTCCCCCCTGGCTTACCTGCCACAGGCACTGTTGCATGACCAGGGAGCGGGGTGTGGCTGGGGTTGGGGTGGAAACAATAATTAACCAGCATTGTTCATGCACACATTCCACATAATGCTAATGACAATAACGAGTCACAACAAAATCCGCCCAAAAGGGTTGACAACAGCTGTGGAAAGGTGTAGTTGCCGGGGGAAGGGGGGTCTAGCTAACTTTAAACCATTTAAAGCTACTTATAATATTTAATATTTATAAATATTTTTCAACCAATAAATTTTAAGTAAAACTTTATTATTTATGTGCTTAGAGCTTACCAAATACCAGAAATTCGTTTGCTTTTTCCCTCAAATTCGAGCAAGTGTTAAACCATAAATTCTACGTTTAATTAAAATGTCTAGTGCGTGTGTGTGTGTGTGTGTACTTGTGTGTATGTGCATTGCTTTTCCAATTGGTTTGACCAATTATACTAACAATAATTTCAAAAGGGAAATTGTCCAAAAAGTCGCAATTCCGAATTCTGCTGTTGAAAATTGTGTACACATTTTGTGAAATATACACTCGCAAATACACACACACACACACACGCACACCTGCATTTGTCGGACATTGTGAGTTGTGGTTAGTCACACAGAAATGTGGCTTAAATATAAATGTCTGTGTGTATTTGAATAAGGACTATGCAAGTCCTTTTTGGCATAGAATTTGTAAATCAACTTTTCAGTTGCTTGCGGGCAATGCTTGTAGCATTCAGCTAACTGTCCATAGAGAATTCGGAGGCGTGCACTTCTAGCATCGCTCTGTGCTATGCTCGTCGGATATGTCGTGGGTTCTTTCCTCCTCCTTCTATGGAAATCATAACATATAAAAAGAATAAGTGCACTTACTGTCTTCTACTGTGTCAACTAAAATATATGTATAACTGGGCTTTACCCACGGCTAACCAAAGATAATGACCGATAACCAGGAATTAGGGCGACTTGGATGTTAACTGTCCCCTATTCTTTACCCACCCGACCATGGTAACACGATAACAATTTGGCGGTTACCCCTTAACAATTCATTTATTACATTATTCCAATTTGTATGAGTTCAACATGATTTACCAATCGACAGATTAATTAATATTTACTCAAACATGATTACAATATTTCAAAGTATAAATTCAAGAAAAAGGAACATGATTCGCGAAAGAATACATGACGCATTAGCGGTTTAACTATACAACTCTTTAAGCTTTCGTTCAAATCTCTTTACAAACAATTCCTACATCTGAGCGACGACCGTTCACAATAGTAATATAATTTCACATAATGTCTTGCTTAAACGCAAGTGGTACTCACACTGAATATATTTTGTATTACTCACAAATTAATCCGCCGGTGCGTGTTCGTTGGGCCCATCGAAGATGCAAACTGTGCGATTGTGGTTATGTTTCTGTAATGCTGTAATTATATCACCAAGGGTACGCTCATGTCGCTTACAATAATTCCTTTCTTTTTTTATCTAAGAACGAATTTTAGCTCAATTAGTTATATATTCGATATTTACTTAAAATTACAAAATTATTAGATTTTACAAACGCTGGCGATCGTCAAACGACGTTAGATCGCCATGTGGAGTGGCACTAGAGCCGGCCTTTTCCGTCTAGGGACAAAATACAAAAATTGTAGCAACACCGTCCAATTTGGAACGGGTGTGCGAGCACAGCTGACTGGAGTTATGCAGGTGTCGCCAAAGCGCTTCTGCAACTGCGTTGTCTCCAAAAGAATATTCCATGCGCAGATTGCCGGGTCACGCTGAGTCCACGTCAGGGGTTATGCGTGTACCAAAAATCAGCCGACCGACCGCAGAAAATTTGCACAAAGAACGCGCGAAAGCGCAGGGCGCAGATCGGTCGGCTACACCGCAGAAATTACAAATTGGGAGCTCCTGCTAACACAAAAAACTTATTGACTACATGCGAAATCATTTTGACGATTTATTACCTTTTTTCTTTGTTCCAGCTCACTGACACTAACGCTGCAGATCTTATTGCACCAATTTAATATATTAATATATGTATACAAATATACATATATATTACTGCACAAATATATTTGAGGTTGTGTGCACTGTACTTATGGCACTTAGCAACTAGGCTTATTAGATTTTAACAATTTTGCAGCAACGCGTTTATCTTCTGTCGGGTCAGCAAACCAAATGAACGAGAAGATTTTCTATGATGGCCTACGTGCCAAATTTGCTTCCACCTTGCACAATGTGACGAATAATTAACTGGAGTTTTCCAGCATATTATTCTTTTGCTTTCGATGCATCGCCAGACCATCGAAAATCAGAACAAAAGAGATCGCCGCTAATCAGCTGTGTAGTGCAAAAGGGAAATTTATGGTGGAGGGTTGCCAGATAGTTGAAAATTGAAATAGTAAGGGTATTCCTGAAAACCTGAACCCTACACCACAGTTAATATTACGCGAGCACTGCCTCTCGTATATATTCACTGAAAAAGAACGCGGTTCAGAAATATAAATATCTAATTCATATACGGTATTAAATTTGAATGTCTTTCAAATGATATACTCCTAAACATTTCCCACTTTCATTCGACAACTCGTAGTATACGGGACTTATTTTCTTACTAACCTTGGCTTTGATAAAGACAGGAGCCAGTTTACTACTGAATTTCTTCGCAGCATTGCTCTGCGCAAAACTGCGAGCGTGAACGATATCACCAACTTTGAACTGCACGGATCTACTACGTAAATTATATTTTCTAGCGTTTGCTGTATGAGCTTGTGTGATGTTTTCTTTTGCATTACATCGTGCTAATTGTAGTAAGTCTGGAGTTTTGAGAGCTACATCATCCGCTACCAAATCCAACTTCCTAAGGAGCTCGTAATCTTTGCCGTTAAAAATCATGTTCTGCCCGAAGCATAAGAAATATGGAGAAAATCCGGTGCTGCGATGCCAATTAGATCTAAGCGATCCGCTTATCTCATTCAAATTTGCATCCCAATTCGTGTGGTCAGTGCCGATATATGCACGAATAGCTGCCAATACTGAACGATTGAGTCGTTCGCTAGCGTTTGCCTGCGGCGAATAAATTGCCGTGCATATGTGCGACACTCCGAAACGAGTCAGAAACGCCTGAAAATATCCTGACTTAAACTGCGAGCCGTTAAGGGTTAGGATTGTTTCGGGCACCCCTGAAGGTGTAAAATACATGCTTTTCTACAAATTCACAAATCCGGTTCGAAGTGAACTTCTTTAACGGATGAAGGAAATGAAACTTCGTGCAATGATCCACGATGATTAAGAGACCGATGTTTCCATTCTTTGACCTTGGGTATGGTCCTAACAGATCCATATACATTTTCTGAAATGGCCTTTCAGAAGTCATTGGCCTGCCCATTGGTGGTCTAAGAACCTTATTCGGACCTTTTGTTGACTTGCAAGTGCTACAACTGGATATATAAGAACGTGTTTGCGTCACCATTCCTGGCCAAAATAAATGTCGTTTCAGTTTTTCTACCATTCTTCCCATTCCTAGATGAGCCGAGTCTGGAGGATTGTGAGCACGATACAAAACATCTGCTCTCAGCTTAACTGGAACCCAAAGTTTCCATGACTCTGATTCTTGGATGCTGTTACCTGTGGCATGTTCAGTTCGCTTATACACAAAATTATCGACAATTTTCAGGTCCGGTAATCTTGCTTGGTTCATTTGAATCCGCTGAATCAATTCGAGGTATTCTTCTGAGCGAAACTCTGCCGAGGTTAAATCGATAATGGGACCATAGTTTGCTAATTCGCTTATGCTAAATTCATCTCGTCGAGACAAGGCATCTGCGACGACATTCTTGGCGCCGCTTCGGTGTTTAATTACAAACGAAAATCCTTGTAACCTGATCGACCATCTTGCTAAACGACCTGTCAAATCCTTTTTTGCTTCATGAGCCACTGAAGAGAAGCATGATCTGTTACGACGACAAAGTCCTGCCCTTCAATATAAGCTCTAAACTTATTTATGCCCTTAATCACTGCTAAGCATTCCAATTCTGTTACAGAATAATTTCTCTGCGCTTTGGACAATTTTTTCGGACATATACGCTATTGGAAGCTCCATGCCATTCTCCTCCTCTTGCGCGAGTACGCATCCAAGTCCATACAGACTTGCATCGCATAATAAAATGAATGGTTTCTGAAAATCAGGCGTTCGTAAGATCGGTGAAGATGTTAGCTTTGCTTTTAACAATTTAAATGCATCTTCTGCTTCCTGATTCCATGTAAGCGGTTTATTTTTCTTTAGTAGCTCGGTTAAAGGAAATGTTATGGTAGCGTAATTATCAACGAAACGTCTATACCATCCTGCCAATCCTAAAAATCTTATTAGCTGTTTTACGGAACCTGGGATAGGAAATTCATTAATGGCGTTGACCTTGTCAGGATCAACCTTCAGTTGGCCATCGCCAATAATAAATCCGAGATATTTAACTTCTCGCATGCAAAATTTTGATTTAGCAATATTTATTGTTAAATTTGCCTTGCGAAGATACCCAGCGATTTCTTCGAGCAGCTTCATGTGCGACTCAAAATCGTCGGAGAGTACCAACAAGTCATCCAAATAAACAAAAACTCTTGTTCGCAATGATGCTGGTATCACCTGATCCATTAATCTACACAGAGTTTGTGCAGCGTTGCATAACCCAAACGGCATGACTTTGTACTGATACAATGGCCTGTTTGGTATTGTAAAAGCTGTATACTGTCGAGATTTTTCCTCGAGAGGAATTTGCCAAAACGCATGTTTCATGTCAAGTCCTGTTATGAATCGTGCAGGAGGTAGTCTGCTAAGGATTCCGTCTACGTGTGGCAATGGGTAAGCATCTTTTCTAGTTAGCTTGTTAACTTCTCTGGAATCTAAACACAATCGAACTTTTTCTCCGCGCTTGACAAGAACGCAATTGCTGCTCCAGGGACTTTTCGATTCTTCTATAACGTCTAATGCTAACATATGCTCGATTTCTGCAAACATGCTCTTTTCCTTAGCTGGAGAAACTGGCCAGTGACGCTGCTTGATAGGTTTTGCGTCAGCTACATCGATGCTATGCTCCATCAAAGGTGTTCGCCCTAATCCTTCCCTCTCATAGGATGGCAGTTTGCAAATGACTGTTTCTAGTCTACCTTGTTCTTGACTCGTGAGCAGGTGTTTCTTAGAATCGTCTATTACTTCATCGTCTCGGCCTACATCGAGTTCTGAAATCTTTCCGTTGGCAGCTACTATTCTATTCACTAATCCAAAATTCTTCCAAAAATCCATCCCTAAATAAATATCTTGACTAAGTCCGGGAATTATATAAAATTCAATGCGATTCGTCTGACCACGATATGTAATTTCGCTTACAAGACGACCGACTACTGAACACTTGGAGTTGTTTGCGGTTCTGATTGAACCAGAACACTTTCGCATTTGTGGATGCTTTACCAGCTCTTTAGCGGCAGTGCCTCCAATGCAACTAATGCTTGCTCCTGAATCGAGCAACGCTACATATGGTTTGTTCTCAATATTAATTTCGGTGTACAATCTATCATCTCCATTGAGAATTATAGCTGAGACGAGCTGCTTCCGAATTCGGCGTATCTTCTGCCAAAAAACTTCGCATACGCGATGTAGAACGTTTGATCTTGACTATCTTATCGAACGCGCTTACGTCACCTAAGATTCGCTGTCTAGCCTCCATGTATCTGGCTACGCGTATGTGATATGGCTGTTGAGTATTTGTTCTAGCTGGTTGGTTATTGTCTATGCCGTGTTGTTCACTTCCCAGACTTGATCTATTCTCAGGGTCAGTCTGGGTACCCCGATCTAACATTAATGATTTGGGCGCGTCTGAGGGGTTCTGACTGACGCGTCCCCGAATGGTTTCCCGACGGGTTACACGTCTGACAGTTTGGTTTGTAAGTGTCTTTCGCTCCACATCCATAACAGAAGATGGTGCGAGCTTCAAAACAGTTATCGAACCGATGTCCATCCTTTCCGCAATTCCAACATTGGAACTGCTTGCCACGCTGAATCGCTGATACGCTATTTTGTTCTTCTACGCTCAACCGCTCTTCCAGCTGAGAAACGTAACCTCGTTGGCTGAAAGTATTTTTGGACACCTGCGATTTAACTTGCTTACAAAACTGTTCATGAGTACGAACTTCTTCTCTTAACCGAGAAAGGCGGTTTATGTTGAGATGCATTAACTCATACCGAAGTGACGGCTTTGAATGACGAATAAGCAGATGAACTAATGTTTCTTCTGATAGCTCTGATTTTAATCGAGCTGCAAGCTTCTCGACTTCGAACTGATAATCCTCGAAAGATTCTTTGTCAGCCTGTCGTCTGCTGTTTATGGCTTCCCAAATATCCATATCTGAATCTGCGTCCTTAAACTTTTCTCTAAACTCCTTGCAAAATTCATTCCATGAAAAGTGCTGAAAAGAACGATGAAATCTCCAATACCATTCGTTGGCTCTGCCAACAAAGAATAGGTGCAAATGATCACACAGCAGTTGGTAATCACCATTTAAATTCTGCTGTGCGAGCGAGCGAACTCGATAAAGAAATTCATCCGCCTGCAAACCATCCTTGCCACCCTCGAATTTAATTTTCCAACTCTGAATAATGTTTGGAACTTTCTCCGGTTGGAACGAGCTGTGACTCGAACTGATTCATGTGTTTGAGGTATAGTAGTACCACCCACGTGTGCTTGAGTTCTATCTAAAGGACGATTGCCTGACGATGATGTCTGGCCAGATTGGCTATTGTTTCGAGCTGTTTCAGACTGCGATCGTGTTTCGATTTGTAAGCCAGCAAATTGCGTCTGAATTATATTGGTAAGCTCTTGCAATAATTGACGTTGTTGAGCTTGTACCGCACTTTGTACTATTCTGTTTATATCATCTATATTCTGGGTTCTCGACGATTCTAACGAGGATTGCTCGATACTGTTTATGCTAGTATTAGGGGGTCGATTTCGGCCTCGGCTCCGATTCTGAGACCTGGTAGTCATTCCTCTACGCTGAGATTCTCCTCTACCCCGACTTGCTTGACCCCTGCCACGAAAACTGAGTGGTGCATTGATCGTCGCAACGTTAGTATCATTGATACTAGGCGTACTTTCGACGGGTAATAAATTAAGTGTACAAACTTGATTACATGTTGGGCAAATGTTAGTTTCTCTCAAACGTGCGCTTATACAAGAAAAATGGAATTTATGATCACATGGCGAAACTGTGCTTTCTTCGCCACCATTGATAAGAGTTTGGCAAAGGGAACACGAAATATTTTTGAACTTAAAGCTGCAGGCAGATCCTCCATACTGTGACGAACCGCCATCATCGTATTTTACTTTCAGAATTCGTATATTTTTACTAAATAGCCTCTATCGATTGGTTTGTCGATGTTGTCATACAAATTGGTCACTGGTTATCTTACATATCTTTGTTTCTATTGAAAACTACTAAACGAAATGGTTTTTTTTTTAAACAATGTTTTTATGCTGAAGTCAAATGTCGAAGAACTCCAACCATTTGCAATTCCTCTCGCCTATCAACGCTGTTCTAAAACCTGGAAAGTTAAGTTCGAAATGCAACAAGCCTTCTATGATTTGGATCGCGATGGTCGATTAAGCCGTAATGCATCGGACTACAATCGCATTTCCTATCGACGATGTCCAAAAATCACTTAAACTGCTGCTAATTCGAAACTGTATTACTTATTTGATAATATGACCTGAAATTACCATTGGCTTATGAGACACGTTTCGGTCGATCAACTCATAAAAACTAGAATTGAAATCGCAATTCCGAACACGTGTGTCACGCACCTGTCCATAACCTCAATTCATACATCATATCGTCTTTAACCTAAACTTTGAGATTTACTGTGGATGGAAATACTGAGCTTGTTCGTGAGGGACACTATCTCGAATAATCCTACACGGTGAGCAATCGTGATTTCGGATCCAAAGAGATTCTTCAACTTCGGAGTAATTTTGATTGGGGTCCAATATTATGGTCACCACACCCACTTCTAAGGTAAAAAGATTTACTACCGTATAGTCAAAGATTAATTTTCCTGGCCCCACGTTTGGGCGCCACTTTCTATTGTTATCATTATGTAGCATTCAGCTAACTGTCCATAGAGAATTCGGAGGCGTGCACTTCTAGCATCGCTCTGTGCTATGCTCGTCGGATATGTCGTGGGTTCTTTCCTCCTCCTTCTATGGAAATCATAACATATAAAAAGAATAAGTGCACTTACTGTCTTCTACTGTGTCAACTAAAATATATGTATAACTGGGCTTTACCCACGGCTAACCAAAGATAATGACCGATAACCAGGAATTAGGGCGACTTGGATGTTAACTGTCCCCTATTCTTTACCCACCCGACCATGGTAACACGATAACAATTTGGCGGTTACCCCTTAACAATTCATTTATTACATTATTCCAATTTGTATGATTTCAACATGATTTACCAATCGACAGATTAATTAATATTTACTCAAACATGATTACAATATTTCAAAGTATAAATTCAAGAAAAAGGAACATGATTCGCGAAAGAATACATGACGCATTAGCGGTTTAACTATACAACTCTTTAAGCTTTCGTTCAAATCTCTTTACAAACAATTCCTACATCTGAGCGACGACCGTTCACAATAGTAATATAATTTCACATAATGTCTTGCTTAAACGCAAGTGGTACTCACACTGAATATATTTTGTATTACTCACAAATTAATCCGCCGGTGCGTGTTCGTTGGGCCCATCGAAGATGCAAACTGTGCGATTGTGGTTATGTTTCTGTAATGCTGTAATTATATCACCAAGGGTACGCTCATGTCGCTTACAATAATTCCTTTCTTTTTTATCTAAGAACGAATTTTAGCTCAATTAGTTATATATTCGATATTTACTTAAAATTACAAAAATTATTAGATTTTACAAACGCTGGCGATCGTCAAACGACGTTAGATCGCCATGTGGAGTGGCACTAGAGCCGGCCTTTTCCGTCTAGGGACAAAATACAAAAATTGTAGCAACACCGTCCAATTTGGAACGGGTGTGCGAGCACAGCTGACTGGAGTTATGCAGGTGTCGCCAAAGCGCTTCTGCAACTGCGTTGTCTCAAAAGAATATTCCATGCGCAGATTGCCGGGTCACGCTGAGTCCACGTCAGGGGTTATGCGTGTACCAAAAATCAGCCGACCGACCGCAGAAAATTTGCACAAAGAACGCGCGAAAGCGCAGGGCGCAGATCGGTCGGCTACACCGCAGAAATTACAAATTGGGAGCTCCTGCTAACACAAAAACTTATTGACTACATGCGAAATCATTTTGACGATTTATTACCTTTTTTCTTTGTTCCAGCTCACTGACACTAACGCTGCAGATCTTATTGCACCAATTTAATATATTAATATATGTATACAAATATACATATATATTACTGCACAAATATATTTGAGGTTGTGTGCACTGTACTTATGGCACTTAGCAACTAGGCTTATTAGATTTTAACAATTTTGCAGCAACGCGTTTATCTTCTGTCGGGTCAGCAAACCAAATGAACGAGAAGATTTTCTATGATGGCCTACGTGCCAAATTTGCTTCCACACCTGAACCCTACATGCTACAATTTTATTATTGCGTTTATTTAACTTGACCCGATGGATATGCATACATAAGCAGTTTGCGGCCAGCAACAGCAGCAGCAGCAGCAACAACAACAGCAGACAGCAGCAACATTTTCATTGTTTGCTGCTGCTGTGAATGGCTCGTAAATCCTTTAGCCGCAACCGCACCCACACCCACACACACACACACCCACCCACATGTAGCTACTCCCACAGCTAACACACCCACACACACTAACACACACACACAATGACTATGTGCTGTCTGTTGTGGTTGGTAAAATGTAAAGCTCTTCCTTTTTGCCTCTCCCTCTACCTATCTCCCTCTTTCTCTCATAAATATTCGATCTCTCTACATCTCTGTTAAATTGCATTATGCAATTCCCAACGAGTTGAACATTTACCTGCAGGCAACACACTTCACAGCCAACTGGCAACTGCCAACTGCCCACCTGTCTGTCGTTTTGACCAAATGGAGCACGCAATTCCATTAAGCCCTTTGTTCCAATCCTGTGCCTCCCTTTCGCTCACTGTCTGTCTCACTTACTCGCTCACTTAATAATTCAATTATGTCACAATGCATTTAATGTGCTGAGCAAATTGCTAATTTCAATTTTCCCTCATTTTGATAGGAAACAACACATTTGACCAAGGGACATCGAGTGATTAAAATTGTTTGTGCAGCAGATGAGTGCTAATCAGAGTAGGGGGTTTTTCATTAACTGTATGAGCTTAATTTATGTTTGAGATATGGTCACCCTAGAAAGTAATGGTCACCCTAAATTAAATACGGTCAGCCTAAAATTAAAATATATTCCCCAGGCTGAAAACGGCATGTTTATCACAAGTGATGGTCACCCTAACCCCACTTGATCCCTTTAAAAACTGATTGGTTTCAATTTCGTCCTCTATTTACCCAAACACAATACGGTCAGCCTAAAATTAAAATACATTCCCCACGCTGAAAACGGCATGTTTACAACAAGTGATGGTCACCCTAAATGGAATATGGTCAGCCTAAAGTTCAAATTGATTCCCCAGGCTAAAACCGACATGTTTAGCACAAGTGATGGTCACCCTAACCCCACTTGATCCCTTTAAAAACTGATTGGTTTCGATTTCCTGCTCTATTTGCCCAAACACAATACCTTTCATCACTCCCCATGTAATTAGTGGCTATAGACCGAGTTTATTTATTTTGCTTAGCTGTTTATTGCTCCCATTTGTAGAAATCGTTTTGCTCAGTAAATTGCTGCGGTTGATTTTATTTAAAAATTGAAAATAATCATAAAAAGCCGCAGCACCGCCCACATTGAGTTCAATGTCTTTGGACATTGACCAAAAATAAATACTCAGCGCAAAAAATAATAAACTGTCAACAAATGAATGACAGACTGAGCGACTGAGTGACTGACTGAGTGACTGACTGAATGAGTGAGTGAGCAAATGAATGAATGGCTACTAAATTTAAATTAATTGCAAAATAAATTCAAAACAAATTGCTTTTATTCATGCACAACACGTGGCATATTTAAACAATGAGTGTGTGTGTGTTTGTGCTTTGTATGCTAATTTGAAGGGGTGGGGGAAGTGCGGCAGTAAGGCCACACATAAGCCTCGACTAAATACTTACGGGAAGCTACTACTTAATACAAGCGACTCTTGTTAAACTAAGCGTTCAAGTATTGCTCTCGTTGTTTGCATTTCAACATCATAAATAATGCAAATTAATTAGCTTTGGAATTTATTTCACACTGCCCACTCGCACACATAGGTGTGTGTGTGTGTGTGTGTGTGGCAATTTACGCCAAAATGCTGGGTAATTTAATTGAAAATGGCAGCCTCAGGGGGCACAGAGAACACACAGCAGACAACAAACGCAGACAAAGGCCAATACAAGCATACATATAGATAAAAACAACAACTAAAACTACAACAACCTGCACATATGTTAAGCCCATTGTTGTTGTTGTTGTTGTTGTTGCTGTTGTAGTGGGCACTTGGCACGTTCCGTGCCAGCGAAAAATTCTCATAATAATTAAACGAAAAACGCGTTGATTGCATGCAATTTGCATTTTACGACTACGCGACGAGGGCCACAAATGTTCGTCCGTCCCACCGTCTGACTGTCCCACCGTCTCTCCATCTCTCCTTCTCCGTGTGTATTTATACCTGGTTTGTGTAGTACCTCTGTTAGGGTAGGCCAACAGCTGCTTGGCTCCCAGCGCAGCGCTCAATTGGCTACTCAATAAGCCAACAACAACAACAATTGATAGACAGACAGCTCAGGACAGCTCACACCTTTGGCTGTCTTCAACACACATTTAACCCCTACCCTTGGCATACCCCTTCACACACACACACACACACACACACACACATAGCACAACATTGATTAGCTCGATTAAGCAAATTAGCTTGGCAAATGAATAAGCACAACAAGACAGTTTCACTGGGCGCGAGTTAATTTAATTGCGTCAAACGAGTGAAAGGTGTGTGGGCTGCAAGGGGTAGGGGCAGTTGTAGGGGCAGGTGTAAACACTGCTGCTTGTAAGCACAACAACAGACCCGCCCTCTTATCACACTGCCCGAGGCGTAAAGCTCAACTACTCAACCAACTTATCAATCAAAAAGCGCACTTTAAATTTCCATTTATTTATTTACACATTTTTCCACAAATTTTCTCATTTTTGTGCACTTTTCCCCTGTTGTTTATTTGCCTACGGTAAGTTGTCTTTTTTATGATTTTCCGGCAATTAAAATTTGATGTTTTTTTAGTTCATTTATTTATTTATAAACTCTGCACATATTAATTTTTTTTTGGTATGCAAATACACACTTTTGTTATGCATAAATTTGTTATTAAATTAGTCACTAGCAATTTTATATGCACTTCCGTTCTGGCCTTTTCTTTTCCTCCTATTTGTTTAAATTAGCAACGCAATATTTATTCGCATTCATTTACTTATAGTTTGTGCATAAAAAAATTGTGTTTAATCAACACACACACACACAGAAAAAGATCAAAGAAAATTCACAGTTTCCATTTGCATAAGGAAAATCGTTGGGGCGCAAAAGCAATGAAGAAAAACCAACACACACACACACACACACACGCACATTCAAATGGCCAACAAACAAACTACGTGGGGAAAATGCGAAAAACGCAGCAATTTTAATTGTGGACATACACAACATGTACGTAGTACGCCCTATTTAAGCCAACTTGCTGGGTGTGAGAAATATAAACACATCATAAAGCATTTAGTTTAAAGTGTAGACGACAATCGGTTCATTCGATAGCAATTTATCAATTTGCCAAGTGATTTGTGGGGGTTTTAATCGTTTCAAAAGTGAAATAAATGTTTTTCTTAAATTATTAAATAAAGTAGAAAGTAATTAAAGACACATTAGAAACTATGGAAGGCATTAAACAAATAAATTTAAAACGCTTTAGCTTTAGCAGCCAATATAAGTTTTAAATAAACGATAAATTCGATAGCAATCGATAACTAAATTCCTTATGAATGACAAACTGATCAGCCAAAACAAGTTACCCCATAAACACAAGTATTTAACCTACACTACGCTCCTCTCCATCCCCGCCTTCAAGCGCATGTGGGCGTTCCACACCTACCACCCTGCCTTCCTCCCTCTCTTGGTACACTGCCAATTCTTGGGAAGAATTCCTGATGCAAGATTTATATCCGTTTGGCGTGAATTCAACGTACAAATTTTGTTGCTTGCCAAATATTTTCGACACATTTTGCGGCTGGCTGAAAGTAGCAAATAATGATGATGACGATGATGACGACGTAGCTGATCATCAGCATTATGTTCATTATTATTAATGCGGTATGATGAAGTGCCAATAATTTTCTGGCATTTTGTAAAACTAATGTACTTCCATTTCTCTAACAGCAGCCACTTGCCACTTGCCACTTGGCCATAATTTATGGCCAAAATTTGCATACAATGAGAAGGCGTATAATTTTTTTTTCCCCCAAATTTTCTTAGCTGTCAAATTGAATTAGCAGTGTCAAAGTGCTTTGCAAATTAGACGTTACTAAGAGACAAGTTTTCCCGACAGCGTTAACTTAAATATTTCAATTAAAAATAGTTTTAAAATAGCTTTTTGCCACTCGTTAATAGCCAGGGTATTAAAACTTTGTTTAGCTTAGTTTTTATGTATTTTATTTTTTAATGTGCATCATAATTTATGCTGCCTGCAGGGGTCGGTCTGTCTGCTGGGCGTGGCAATGCGAATTTTATTTATTTGCTGTTAATTAATGTCAAATATTTCAATAAACAATTAAAGAAATCAAGGCGAGCAGCTTGACGAGGGGTGTGCAGCGGGGGTGCCAAAGGGATTGTTTAAAGCAACGGAAAAAAATATGCAATTGAAATTTATGAATACCGTTCGTTCGTTGGTTCGCTTTCATTTATTTCATTAAATTTTGCTGGTGTTTTTGTTGTTGTTTATTTTTTTTATTGTTGTTGTTGTTGTTGCACATTTCGCGAGCTGTTTCATGGTTCGTGGGGCATGAAATGCAATGGCAACCAGCTAAAACAACAACAGCAACAAAACTGCAGCAATAATAAAAAGTAATTTTTGTTTTTTTTTCTTTATTTGCTGCTTTGTTTTTGGATTCAATGGAGTTGCAATAATCGTTGTTGTTATTGTTGTTTGTTGCTGTTGTGTTGTGTTGCTCCAACAATGGATACTTATTGTATTCATGTTTGAAAACCATTTTAAGCGTTCAGCTGCAACAAAGCCAACAACAACAACAACAGCAAACTGTTTGGTCTGTCCGTTGGTCATTTTGCCTCACCTTTAAATTGTGGGCTTTGCGGCAACCGGAACACGCCCATTATATACGCACACACTCGCACACACACACTCACTCACACACCCCATGTGTGTGCATGTGTTTATTCATTTTGTTGACCACCTCCTGCGGCTTTCCATTGCGTGCCAAAGTTGCCGCCTCTGTCTGGCCGCATGTCCTGCAACAAGCAACCTCAACAACTACTACAACCCTGGCAAAAATTATATTATGCGGTGAACAGTGTAGCAAGAGCTCAACAGCAAAGATACCCTAGCAAGCGCTGTTAAGGAATATGCTAAATAACATTTCAGTAGTATTTAAGCCAGGAACGCTGTTAAACTCTTCGCTGTTAACATAAATACCAGCAAACTGTTAACTAACATGACTGTTAACATTATATTAACAGTCTAGCATTATTATGTTAACATTAATTAAGCAAGTAACGCTGTTAAACTCTTCGCTGTTAACATAGATACCAGCAAGCTGTTAACTAACAACGCTGTTAACATTATATTAACAGTTTAAAGGCAATTGTTCATCAGAACCTAAAATGTAACAACTCTGTTAACAATAATATCAGCAAAATGTTAACTAACATCGCTGTTAACATTATATTTACAGTCTAAAGGCAGTTGTTTAAGCGTTAAGCAGCAGAACCTAAAATGTAACAACTCCTTTAACATAGATACCAAATGTTAACTAACATGGCTGTTAAAGCAATGTTAAGCCCTTCTCTTCCACAAAATAGGCTTTAACAAACCAATTTTTAAAAGTTTCCAATCTAGAAATGTTTCTAAGACTTTACTCCCTCTCAGCTAAGCTCCAGCACTTTACAGGGTATCAATGTGTGTGTATACACGCTAAAAGTGTGTTTTGTACTGCATGCAATTAACGTAACAGCAACCGCAGCATAAATGAAATATGCATGAAAACAATAATCAATGCAAATACACACAAGGAAAAGAAAATGAGAAGGGGAGGGGAGAAAGAGAAGGAGAAGGAGGAGCAGAAGTGTGGAGTGGCAAAGTAGAGGGTATAAGGGCTTTAAAGCCGTCAAGTGAACAGAGCAATACAGTTTACTCGATAATATTTTAAGTGCCGTGTCATTAAAATCGCGTGCGTTGGCCCCTCACTGTTTTGGAGTGGGCGTGGCAGCACAACGATTTCAACTGGACTGCTAAACGAGCCAACAGAAATGTACAACAACAAAATGTATATAATAATAATTACAATAAATAAAAAAAAAAACAACAACACAAACTCAACACAAGACAACGAGCTGCCAATTTGGCGTGTCAGTTGTTACAGTTGAGGGAGCTCGGAAAAGCAGGGACAAGGGAGAACGTTGGGGAGGGGGAGAAAAAATGTGATATGAATTTGAGTTAGCTTAGCTCTGTAATTAACTGGACTGGTACAAAAGAGGGCCGAAACCTTAACGCCCTCATCATTATCAGCAACATCATCAGCAGGCAGTGGAGTATTATCATTATATAATCATCATCTACATCAACATCAAAATCATTATTATTAGCCTACAGCAAATGAAAGAAATTGAAATGGGTCGTCGTCATTAGCAGCACAAACATAAAAGGCGCACTAATTAAAATTACAACAAAAGGAGAGCAAGGAGAGGCAAGCGTGGGGGAGGAGCAGCGAGGGATGGGTAGCAAGGCATGCAAAGAACGTCTATAATAGATAAACAATAATAGCAAACAAAACTCAGATACACAAAAACAATGAAAAAGCAAAAGTAATTGAGTTGGCAAAAAGGACACAACAAAAAACAAAGGGAAGCGAATGAAATCAGTAAAAATGGGAGGAAGCACAAGTGAAGAGGAAGCAACGGGAAGCAACGGGAAGTTCGCATTCAAGTTGAAATAAACAATTTCCGGTTTATGACCTTTTTTTGCGCAAATTGAATTAAAAATGTGATTGTAAAATTTGCTGCAATATGCACATAATTAAAGTGCAAACAGGAGTCGAAAGAGTCGAGGCAACAACCAGGATAAACTTGGCTAAGAGCAGACAGCTACAAGCGTCATATTAAAGCTGATTTGCCGCTTGACTTGTCAGCCAAAAGCAGACACCAACGCACACACACAAATAAAAGCAAACAAACAAATAAACGAGAACAAACTGAAAGCTGGTTTTATTCGCGCATTTCGCATTTTATCAAGCATTACGTATACGACGTGTATGCCTCACGGACTGTATATGTGTGTGAGTGTGAGTGTGCTGCTGTGTAGGTGGCAAGAGCTTAGCACAGGAAGCCGGAAGGCAGCTGGAAGGAAAGCAGCATACACGCAGCGCATTGAGCGCGGCACAGTGGAACAAATATGCAAATTAAATGCTTTAAAATGACAAAACAAAATAAATATTCAATAAGCTCAAGTTGTGGGAGTACGCTTCCCTTGAAATATTACACAATTTTTCTCATTTCTACAGCACTATCGAAAGTTTGGCCTGTTTACCACTGTAGTATCCCTTCACCAACGTGTCCAAATTCAGACTCTGGTGCTGGGCAGACCAACCGCAGCACAGAGCACATATCCTGGTCGTTGTGTGTGGGACTGCGAGAATGTAGCTCGTATTCGACCCAGGGCCATATTTTTATGCGCGTTCACAGTAGTTCCCCGCTTGGCGTATCCGGTTGGCAGGGAGCAAGGAACGTAAACGTGAACGTGCATGTCAACGTAACGCGCCATGCCAGCTGGAATTTACAGTGTTTGTCCCTCGCTTCCTACCTCTTGCCAGAGCTTCCTCATGACCCTACAACTCTCTCTGCTCTGCTGCTGTTGACTGTCTGCTGCTTATATAAAATATCCTGCCAGCTTGTGTGGCGCTTCCTGTGGTGCACACACACACACACTCCCACCCTTTTTGCTACTGACGTACGTTGATTTTGTCGCAGTAGCGCAGCCAGCAATAACAACAACAATGTGAAACCTTCTTTGCTTCCCTGTCACCCAGTCACCCTGTCACCCTGGCTTTATTGCTGGGTGTTTGCCTTTGCTTTCGCTCTGTTTATTGTTTTTCGTTCCTTTTTTTTTTGTATTTTTTGTTGTGCCACAGGAAAACCTTTTGCGTGGCATGTTCCCAACTCTTTTGTTTCGACATTGTCAGGATTTATGCAACAACAGAAATATTTCTCTGCCACCGCTGACTTTTAACACACAGAAATAAAAAAGGAATGAAAGAAACTTTAAAAGCTTGTCACATGAGTTGAGCAAAATTTGTGCTTAAATTATGCACAGTGCATAAATTAAATGTCAATTTTAATAAAGTCATTCCGTTGCTGGAGTTTGCCAAATCAAATGTACGTGCAACGACAACAACAAAGGGGAGGATAGAACGTGTCTGTGGTCGACACAGACTGCCAAAAGAAATTAAATTTTTATGAATCAACAACAACAACAACAACAGCAGCTAAAAGGAGACATAAGAACTGAAGGCAACGCATAATGAAGTTTAAGTGTAATATAATGGGCATTCGACATGGAGGCCAGCCCAGAACGAGGGCGGGACCGAGGGCTAGACACAGTGACGCCGCCCTTAGGACAACCCCAAAAAGTAACAACAACAAATATACAAACTGTGTGCATGTTCGTTCAGGTTAAAGTGGTTAAATAAACGCACGCGTGGCGACACAAATGAAACGTGACGAGTGCCACTGACAACACACAGCCAGCGAAACAACGATCGCACCCACCCTGCACTAAACAGGGTGTAGGAGAAGGTGAGAGGGTGAGGGGGTGATTGCTGACTGGCATCAGGCGGCTTTTAGTCGTGCCTAGCATTTGCAATATAGCAAAGTCGTAGAATCAAGCACACGTGCTTCGCACTTTAATCATGGCAAAGACAATTTAAAGAGGGGACTTTACATAGATTACACACTCAGAGACACGGCCTAAAGCCCTAAAGGGTCAAAGAAACCTATGGTTAAGCAATACATTTGACAGTTTAATGCCAAGTGCTATTAGAAACAGAAAAACAGCATTAAAAACACAAATGCTTAACGGATTGCAATAAGTATCAAACTGTAATAGATTTATAGACAGCATAACTGAATTTTAAAGTGGCAGTTTTACAAGTTCTCTTAGTGCTTTGAAAACCTTTGGCAAAACATATATTGGCCTACAAAAACATGGCTAAATGTTTATATATTTAAAGTTAAATCTGCATACCCAAACATACACTTTGCATGCCAACTTTTTCATTATTTTTATGCTCGAAAAGTTTTGTGAACTTTTCTCCAACTTTTGCCCACACACAAAGAGCACATCAATGTTGATTTTACCGCTGACAAATTCCCAAATGCGTTTGACTGAACAAATTAACCTGTGCGTGGCTGTGTGTGTGTGCGGGTGTGGAAAACATTTTCATTTCCCATTGTGGTTCTTTAATAATTTATGGCATAACAACAACGTCAACAGCACAGTCACTGGCACTGGCACAGGCACATTAATAGCAAAATGACATTGCGTGTTTAGTTCAAATTAACCAAAAGTATTTTCAACTTAATGCTTCAATACATACAGAAAACACATGAAATAATGACTTCTTTGTGGTGTAGTCAGTCATGTCAAGGGGCAGGCTGATAAAAACACATACGTCACAACAAACATTGACCTTTTATGGCTAAACAGTGTTGATGAACGTTGGCGCCAGGTAAGAAAACAGTTATTGTGCAAGCAGACAGTAAGTAATTAGGCAGAGGAATTTTAAAAGTAAGAATTTTAATCAGTAGCACAAGCTGAAGCTGGAGTATAACTTAACAGACTGCAATATTAACATTAACAGAGCTGTTAAGCAGACTATATAAGTTTAAATTAATAATTATTGCATAATGAAAGCCTTAACTATTAGTTTAACTTTTTTAAAAACAGTTTAATTAACATAAACTGTTAGCTAACAGTGCCTGTTAGTAACACCAAAAATTAAACTAACCGCAAAACTTACAAAATTAAGCTGGAGCATAACTTAACAGACTTTTATATTAACATTAACAGAGCTGTTAAGTGTTAAAAGCAACACTGAATAAGTTAAATTAATAATTATTGCATAATAAAAACCTTAACGAATAGTTAAACTCCTTTAAAAGCAGTTTAAATAACATAAACTGTAAGCTTACAGTGCCTGTTAGTAACTCCAAACGTTAAACTAAGAGCAAGACTTACAAAATGAGTTATTTGCCACATAAACGACTTTACTTGACACCAAAATTAATCAAATAGAGGAAAGAAATTCCTTGTCGTATACTTTAGAAATTCCATATTCCTTATAAACTTGGCATTTAGAGCAATTACATTAAATGTATTGAAAGAGAATGCCACAAACAAGCTGTGTGTTTCTTTGGCTTCTTTACAGCACTGCATTTTGTTAATTAAAAGCACAAAACTATGCTGAATAATTGAATGAGCACAGAGGCGGCAAGAGGCAGAACTTAGGGCTATAAGACTAGACATGTGTCAAAGGGATTTGTGAATTATTTCAGGTGGCTGAATTGTTGAGGAAAGTTTTATGCAAAGACTTTTGCCTAATTCCTGGAGATGCTCAAGTTTCTGTGTCTTTGTGTGTGTGTATCTATGTGTCTTATTTGTGTGTGCACTAAAACACGCCTCGCAGCACAGACACACAACAACAATGGGCAAAGGAGTACAAATACTTTTGACTGCTTTTTGTGGTAGTTTGATGTTGGTAGAGTTACAAGACAAGACAAGACACGAGAGTTAAGAGCTTGTTGCAAATACATCTTTAGACTTTAGACCGTAATAAAGGATTGCTGTTCTTGGTGTTGTCGCCGTTGTTGCTGCCGCTGCTGCTGTTGTTGCCTTTTACTTTTGGCCCTGCGTCTTCCAATCAGTTAACGCCCACCGACAAACTTTAGTCTGCAACTCCGACACGTTTAAATATATGCAAATCAGCAGCAACAACTACAACAACAATAACTGTGTTTCTCGTCGCCAAGTTGTGAAAATCAAATTAAGCAGCAGCAGCCAAAAAAAAGAAGAATTCTGTTGTTGTTGTTGTTGCTGCTGCTGCTGTTGTTGTGTAGCATGTCATGTGGCGCGTGGGCGTATCCAGCAACTGTTGGTAGTTGTTGCTGCTTTTGGTGTACTGCGACAAATGCAGACAGTCAACAATGTTGCTGTCGCCTGGGCTGAGTGCCAACATTTGGCTAACTTTTGGGCCAAACTCAAAGGCAAAAACTGCGACACTGAAGTGGCTGCTGCTGTCACTAGCAATAAAAAGAGCGAGAGAGAGAGACAGAGAGAGAAGTGAAAAAAACTTGACAAACTTTGGCTTGCAATTTTCTTTTACTGTTTGAAGTAGTTGAGTTCTCTCTGTGATTTTCGTCCACCCAAAAAGAAAAAAAAACGAAAGGCTTACGAGGCTAAAGTATTTGACGCCCAGAGCAATGCAAGAGGGTTGAGAAAAGTGCAGGGTATACAGGGTTTTGAAATTGAATTGAAGTGTGCTTCAGTTTTGTGTTGTCAGGCAGAAGGAAGTAGTTAAGTGAACTCAAGGGAAAAGTTTTCTGTGAACGGGTAAAAGTGGGCAAAACCCAAGCAAGGGAAAATGAAAAACAGCACAGAGTGTGTACTTCTGCTTATACCCCTTCCTTAAATATAAAGGGGTAGCTGCGACGAGAGCTTAACAATAATCTATGACAATCTGTGTGCCTATTTACAGGGTATACAATACTTTTGTTCATCAAAAATGTCCATACAAGTTTACGAGTGTTTCACAAATTTGTTTCAATTATTTTTATACGAATAGAAACATTTATTTCGATATTCAAGTTTTGTCTCAAACTGAAAGGTCAGCTGAAACTTTGCTTTTCTATTAACTGTGGCTTTAACTGTGACTGTATGTGTGTGTGTGTGTGTGTGTGTGTGTCTTCAACACACACTTTGCTTCGAAGCATAAAATCCAAGCAAATTGTTTGGCAGTGATAAATGTTTGGCTTGTGACATGACAGTCAAAGTTTTGTGTGCCGCATGTTTATGCCACAGTTGATGACTGCCATGCCACCACTACTCCACTGTCCCTTCTGCCCCTGCTCCTCGTGCCAAAGTTGGTAGCAACTTTCTGCTTTTCCTACTTCTCTTGTTTTGATTATTTTTCTGGCTTTATTTCGTTTTATCGTTCATTTCCTTTTATTTTTCTGGCTTTCTGACTAAAACAAACAACGCTGCCACGCCCACACAGCGGCAGGGAGGCGAAGATTTGTGGGATGGCCACGGCGACACAAATGTCAAGTGTGGTATGCAAATGTGGCAGAGTGGAAAATGCGCGGAATTTGCAGTGAAATAAAACGCGACAAACACAAAACACAAAACACATAACAAATTTTCATGTGATTTTAATTTATTTGGCTCTCGAGCAAGTTGTTGTGTGTTAGCTGTTGCTTGCTTGGCAGCTAATTAAACACACACACACACATGCAGAGGGCCACAAAACAAAAGATAGCCGAAATTACGCACTAAGAGGCGCAGAGGAGAAGCTAAAAGAGAGTGAAACAGTGGGAGCTATAAATAAAATGGTCAACGCTGCTTAACAAAGCAAACAAATTTAAATTTAAATAAATTATAAAAAGCCAACAAGAGAGAGAGAGAGAGAGGGAGAGGGAGAGAGATAGTTTAATGCTGATGCCCAAAGTGCTCGGACTCAATTTGTAGCAATAACAATTTCTCGCGCATTTTGCAGTAATCAAATTTAATTTTATTAGACAACGCAAAAAGTGAAAGAAAGCAGCAAAAATAGATACCGATGAGTTAAAACAAACATGGCTATTAAATAAATAACCAAAAGAAATTAAATTTCAAGCCTTTGGCTGTCAGTTTATACACTTTCCTTTAGATAAAATATCTTTTAAATGTGCTGCATATTTAAGCACAAACTTAAAGTAGCTCTGGAAAGAGCATTTCATTGGGAACTGCGGCCTCGAGCGTCATAAATCATTGTGCTATATATACACATGATATATATATCGGTATATATATAAACATTTGTCTGTTTACAGCCAGAAAATCAAAAATTCATTGGCAAAGGCGCCGCCGTGATTATTATTTATTTAGTTTAAAAATTACATTAAGCATACGACGCGTTGAACATGTCAGCGCTGTCATTTAAGAGCAGGCACACACACACACACACACACACACACATATGCTGACTGTGTGTATAAATAAAAATATGATGGCTTTTTAATAGAAATTTATTTTGGTTGCGGGGCATTTAAAATATGAGCTAAACTGCCTGAAAAGTCGAAAATTAATTTTGAATATTTAAAAATTATTTTAAAATAATTTCAAGCTAGTTGTGCTTTGACTGTTAACAAAGCAGTCTTTTGTCTTTACAGCATATCTTTATAGTCGTGTTTACTCGCTTAGTAGCTGGCTAAATTGTTGTATTTTAAGAACTCTTCAAGCATTTTCATTTCGAGCTCTCGACGTAATACAATTTGACACATGTTCGCCGCCGCCTTTGGTAGCCGTTAATTATACTGAATACTAGAGGCTGACTGTGAGCTGTGGGAACGCTAGATGAGTGTGTGTGATTGTGTGTGTGTGTGTGCGTTTCATTATTACTTTTTTTTGGGAAAAACTAAATCGATCGATTCGCTCTCAAGTGGCGCAACTTTTATGGGGTGTGCAATCAAAAATGTTGTGGTTTTCATTAATTTTTGTGCGCTTGTTTATTTTGTGTGCTGTGTTTCGAAGTGAAACAAATTAACTTGTTTGTTTATTAAATTTAAGCGTTAGCCAGAGGGCAAAAGTGATGGATTTAAAGTGTGTATGGGTGTGTGTGTGTGCGCGTGTGTGTGTGTGTATTTAAAATAGCCTGCGGCTTCAAAATTTTCATTGAAATTACTCGCATTTTGGATTTATTTATTTATTTATGTTTTTTTTGCTCTCTCTCTCTCTGCTTGTTGCCCGCATTTTTCACACGTAATTCTGACAGCTTTATGTGCGTATGTGTGTGTGTGCAGCTGTGTGTGTGAGTTTGTTGGTTTTGCCTTCCATTTGCTTATTTTGGCGTGTATTTCATTTTTGTATGCCAAATGTGCGAAATGTCATAAATTTTATGGCCAGCGCGCATGCAAAACACAAAATTGAGCAAAAAGAAAGAAAAAAAAAAGGAAAGAAAAAAAACTACAACAACAACAATCACATTGGCGAACGTGCCCGCTGGGGTCGTTGTCAGTGGGAGTGTCCAGGGGGGCGAGGGCAGTGGGGGTTGTGTTTTTTTTTTTTTGGGGTTGGCGTTTCGTACATTTTTGGATGAATGGGCAAAAGGCAAAAAGTAATGAAATTCACATTCAGTTTATTTTCATTTTTATGCGATCTTTTTATTGCAACAACGACGACAACGACACAGAGTAACCACGAAGATACCGACTCTGAGAAATAAATACAAATGGTGTCAGAAAACAACGTTGCGTGCGCTATTTCTTTATGGCCAGGCCAAGACCAGCAATGCCAAGAAAATGTGTAACAAAAGAGCGTAAAACATGAGCATTAGCTGCCAAAAATACCCTACTAATTGATAGGCACCAGTATCGGGGGGATTATGGCATTAGTTCGAGTGAAACTTTGTGAGTCTAGTAACAGTCGTGTTGCTAAATGCTTAGTTGAAGTGCCTTCAGACACTTTAAAACTTAAGTTAAATGCTTAAAAACAGCACTGGACACTTGGCAACTCAAGTTGCTAACAGAACTCAGGCCGTTAGTTAGCAAAGCCAGTACAGTTCTCAAGAACTTAGCCAAGTTAGTAACAAAGCTAAGCTGCCCCACAAATTGTTAGCGTATCAAGTGTGCTTCACATGGAATTTGAGTGTTGATTTCGAATTATATTACTCAGATTTATGCGTGTGTGTGTGCGTGTGTGTGTGTGTTGGTGTGTGTGTGCACACATTTTATTGTTGTGTGTTGGCTTTTAACAATTTGTACTTGACTCGCAGAACAGGTAAATAAATATTTGCCAAGCCATTCGAATAATGCCTCGAATATGTTTTCTGACCAATTGAGTCATAATTACGAGCACTTCTAGGTAACCAGATATACACACACACACACTTAGTTGTTGTTGACAGCTTTGCTCGTATTTACTTGAGTTTTAGCTTTCGATTTGTTGTGAATTCATTAAATAAATTCGAAACGAAATTCCAAATTTATTGCATAAAAACCGAAACCTTAAATCACTTTACAAAATATACACATTTATGCAAATTTGTTTGATTTTTTATCAAAATTCATTTATGTGGGATTACACACACACACCCATACAAATTAAATTTATTTTGTTATCAACAAAACACATAAAATGCCAATATAGAAAATATTATTTTATGAGAGAATTTCTCTATGAATAATCGCACACATTGGACAGGAACTTGTTTGTTGTTGTAGCGCTTGTTGTTGCTGTTGTTGTTGCTGTTGGTATTGTCGGTCTATTTTAACCGAGTTCAGTGCCAGAGCACAGCATTTGTGGTTGCCATGTAGCTGTATCTGTATCTGTAGCTGAATCCGTATCTGTATCTGTATCTGTGTTTCTGCGGTTTGTACAAAAAACTTTTACATTTTTGCCTGGAAAATTTTCAATGGGGATTTTTTCTTTTAGGAGGTGGGGGGTGTTTTTCAGGGAGTTTGGGGAATTTTCGTTTTGTCGGCACTCTCGCAAATGTTTCATTAATGCAGAGCACAGAAAAAACATAACAAAAATGTGTGGCGCATATAAATTTGTTTGAAAAAAGCAGAGCAAATAAAACAGTTGGCTGTAATGCACACATAGATACCCTGTAGGCGAGTGTTTAAAGTTTAAACTGTCACAAAATCAAAAACTTTAGTTAATTGAAGCTGCTCTAACTACTATACTTTATAGGGTATTTGATGTGCTATCTATACCCCTCCAATCCCCTACCGAGTTGGTCAGAAGTTGCAAATTATGCATATTAGATGGCCTCCAAGGCAAACTGCACTTGCAGCACTAATAAAATTTCATTTTAATTGCAAAAGTTTTTTAATTAAACAAATTTTGCACAAAGCCAGCGCCATCTAGCGTTGGGCAGCAACTTACGTGCAATTGACAGCAGATTCTCATAATTGTGCGCTCACCTGTAAAGAGAGAGAGGGGGAGAGAAGAGAAATTAGTTGGAATTGAGACATAATTAAAATAAATAATAAATCAGACGCGTGTTTAATAAATGCGCGTTTTGTGTGCATTACAAACATTGAATTTCAATTTACTGCCAGTTGGCATAAATAATCAAACGCACACACAGACACACACGCACAGGCACACACACACACATATAAATATTGTGGCCACAGAGGCAATTAATGTGACGCATAAATAATTTATTGACATTCGCAATGACAATTGAATGGAAGCAAACAGCAAACAGCGAGAAAGAAGAGCAGCAGAGGGAGGCGAGCGGGGGGCGTGGCACATACAATTGCACATCTGTCACTTGGCAACAAACTGAGGCAAGTTTAGCCATTTCAACGCCCAACTTGTGCTACTTATTGGCTTTGATTGGATTATTTGATTGATTTAACAAGCCAAGTTAAGCTATGAAGTTAAGTTAAGAAAAACAGCTAAAATACAGTATTTAATTAAGCATAAAATAGGCTAAATATTAAACAAGAATAGAAACTATGCTACTCATGTGATAAGTACAACAAGTAATTGCTTTGTTAGCCACATGAAATAGCCACAAAAGTAAGCCATAAAAGAGCTAAACAATTAACAACATCAGATTAAATTTAATTGAATTTTATACAGCGAACATAACTACATCTCTAGCTGATGTATAATCAGCAGTGCCATGAAATATTCATGATGTTGCCATCAAATTTATGCATCAGTTATCGTTCTCGTCTTGAAAGTCATAAAAAAACAAAAGTAGAAAACCAAACAAGCAACAAACAACAACTTCAAGTTGACATTTGAATTGTTTTTGACATAAATTTTGTAGTTTTTCAGTTGTTCAGTGTTGAGCAGTTGAAAGTTCACTTGAATTGCTGCCACTTGAGGGCAGCAACAGCAGCAGCAGCAACTTGGCAACTTTCTAAATGCACAAGTGAACACTTGGCCGCAGTCATTTAACTGTTTTCTGGCCAAACCATTCATTCAGCCATCCATCAACAGCAGCCAAAACCAAAACACAACTGCAAGTCATCTGAGTGATGATTCGTGACGTGCATAAAGAAAACTTATGTTTGCCACGCCCCAAGAAAATTGCAAATCAGTTGGAGTAAAGCAAACTCAGGCCAAAATGTTAGCTGAACTGGAACTAGAACTGCAACTGTAAGTGGAACTGGAGCTGGAGCTGGAGCTGGTACTGAAACTGTAATAACTTAATTCACTCGTGGAGCTGATTAATTGAGTCCGTTCTCCGGCTCGAGGGCGCCTCAGTCTCAAGTAGCTTCAATTAGCCACGAAGACCACAGCGCGGCGACAATGTCATTATGAAGCTCTCGAGATTGACTTTTAATGACCGGAAATAAAAAGCAACAACAACAATCACAACACAACTATAGCAAAGGCAGCAGCAGCAACAACGACTACAAAAAATTGTGTATATATAACAAGAAAGAAAAGTACAGTCGAGCGCGCCCGACCGTATAATACTCTCTGCATTTTCCCGATTAAATTATTAAAATCGGTATCCAGATATTACAATGAATAGTACTTGCATTAAAACACGTTGAAACAAAAACAATCTAAGCATAATCAAACACACATCTGTTTGTTTGTTGCGAATACACATACGTTTGACAATATATGATGCATGCATGTATGTATGTGTGTATTCGGCGCAGCCAGCGACCGCGGGCAGCGCTGCCGCCACACAGGCAGCAAAAACGTTCGAGCATGTGCTTGTGTGTTTCTGTCTCGCTTGCACCAATGGGTTGATATTGCGTTCAATTAACAATATTGTAACGCTTCTAGTTTTCTTGTTAAAGAATAAAAAAATAAGAGAAAAAAAAACACAAAAACTCAGTTCAGAGCTCAAAACTAAAATACAATGAGAAAAGTTGCCGTTGCCGTTTGCCGTTGCTTTTTGCCTCTGCACATCTCTTGTGGCTGCCACCATTTCTACTCCCCCTGCTGCCCCCTCTTGCGCTGAGTTCACAGAGTGGCAGCCAAATGAAAAATGTTTCAACTGCCGCCCATTTGAGTTGTCCTCATCTCATCTCCGCTGCAAAACTTACACAGCCAAAAGGTCCAAGCTCCGACGCTGAAGAGCCTTTAGAGCCAAGTGTTGAAGCTGCAACGACTAGCAGATACTACGCAGAATAGGGTAAAGCTTTGTTTTGGGGGGGTTTCAAGCCAAATTTAAGGCTAGAAACAGTTTAAAACAAGTTGATCTTATGTTGTATTAACTCAAGTCACTAATTTAGCTATAAAATGTGTATAGATTATAACAAACAGCTAGTAAGAATAGCTAGATTGCTCACTCTAAAACCTGCCTAGTCTAGCTATAAATGCGCTAAAGTAAGCACGCTAGACAGCAGCTAGCACCAGCTTGCCTTTATACCCCTTTTAACTCCAATTTACAGGGTAGCTGCAAGAGATTTCATCGTTGCCATTCTACGCTTTGGTTTTCCAACTTTTTTTCAGCTTTTATTTTAGTTTTCTCCCTCTCTCTCTCTCTCTGTTGTTTTTTTGTATCTTTCGCGGGTGTCTTTACGCTGCCTTGCTGCCTGGCTCTTTTGTGTTTATAAAAATTGAATTGATGAGTCGCTTGAAATGAGTTCAAAAGGTTAATAAACGTGGCCCCAAAAAAGAAGAGTTCGCTTGTGTTTGAATGCGAGTACATTCAGTATTTAAATATATGACTGCAGGCGAGTTGAGTGTGAGCACTTTTGAGTGCTACAAAATAAAGCAATTTATCTAATTGCAATTGGACACGCCCAGGCAACAAAAACATTTATTTATTTTGTATTCGTTTTAGGCCTGATTTGGCAGATGGCCAATATATACCAAGCTATGGAATAATAAGCAAACAATAGACCAAATGCCGTTACAAATTATGCGGCACAAAATGCAAATTGTGCCTGACAATAATTGTGGGCGTTGCTCAATTGTTGTTTGTAGGGGGTGTGGGAGGGGGAGGGGCAGCAGGCTACGCTGTGTGTTGCTGTGGCTCTGGCTGCTGTTGCTAAATTGAGCAACGCCAAGTGCCAAAAGTGTTGCCAGCACTTGAACAATTTAATTATAGCCCCAACCGGGCACTTGAAAGCGTTGCACAGCCAGGCCAACAGCCAACAGCTAACAGCCACGGCAATTGTATATAGCCAAAAAGTCGTTTCACCAGTTGGCAAATAGTTTTGACCACTTTTTCCCATTTTATTTATTTATTTCGCTTTGGAACCCTGTACTTGACAAACACTAGCAGTTTTGTGCGAGACTTTAAAAGCCAGCGGCAGCTAATAGTTAATTCTATTGTGTTGTAGCTGAAGATTCAGCGGATAAAACTGTTTTTATAGTTATGCCCAAATTAGTACAGGGTCTTCTGCTGCCTGCCAGCTTAATTGTAGTTTTTTTTTTGGCAATTGTGCCAGAAGGTAGGGGCGGTGTAGCAGTTTGAGGATGCCTGGCTAGCTAGTCTCATATTTGACAACCTGTGCGGATACTGGGACGTATACTTAATATAGAGACATTGTCGGCCTCGAGACGCTCGACGCTCGACGCTCGACACTCGACACTCTAGACTCGACAGTGGACAGCGGACGGTGGACACTCGACCGTCGTCTGTCGGTCTCGTTAATTTATGCAACAAAAAAATTTTAAATGCTGAGGTGCGCCAAACAGAGCTGTCATTAAATGGTCTAAACAGCAGCAGCTAAAACAACAACAAACGAGCACTACTAAAAGTATGTGAACAGCTTGTAGTATATTGATTAAATGCTGCTTTATGTGCTGCAATTTAAATAATTAATTGAATTGATGCGAATAACAAGGCGGGCGCCACTTCAAAAAAGAGAAGAGAAGAAAAAAAAACATGCAATTCGAGCTGATTCCGTGTAGAAAAATTAATTTGCATATGCAAATTATAGTTGGCGACTTGAGTTTCATTTGTTGCCGTTGGCGGGGTGTTAATAAATTGTCACGAGATCTGGCTTTAAAAAACCCAGCCAAAAGCTAGCTAAAACCACACACAACTATAATATTATTTAAGCGTCAGTCGACAGCTCCACAAAGTGACACAATCACAAATGATTTGACCACAGTTCAGTCACCGTATTTGAAGTCTGAGAAGGTTGAGTTCAAAACGATTTCTAATTCTGATTTATGCACACTCTTTTCTTGTTCCATCATTAATTATGCATATAATTAAAAACAGCACAACGGCATAAGCAGAAAGAGTAAGAAAATGGTATACACTATGAATTTATGGCAAATTTACTTGGCATTTACATAAATTAACTAAACAATGTTGTTTGCCATTAACCACTGAGCTTTCGACTAAAACAAATACCGTAGTTAAGCTATATACGTGTTTAAATATTTATATATACGAGTCAGCGTATATATATTTAGATTTTTGGCATATTTGCGCTGCCACAAAACCAGTAGCTGCTATTTTTTAGCCTTTTTTTATTGCCTTTTTATTTAAGTCTCTAGATTTTAATATTCGAATAAATAGCTTTAAATGTTATTGATATGATGTATAACTAGAAAAATGAGGTGTCTTAATGGCGCAGTGGTGATTTAAATCGTAGACTGTATAATGTTGGGAGGCCAATGGTTTGAGTGATTATTAAAAGCAGTTAACAGTCGGGTATTAACAGTTTAACATAAATGTTAGCTTAACAAGCTGTTATTACTTATCCTTTTGTAGTTCTGTTAACAGTACTGTTACGTTGATATGATGTATAACTGGAAAAATGAGGTGTCTTAACATAAATGTTAGTTTAACAAGCTGTTAACCTTATTCCTTTTGTAGTTCTGTTAACAGTACTGTTACGTTAATATGATTTATAACTGGAAAAATGAGGTGTCTTAATGGCGCAGTCAAGATTTAAATCGTAGACTGTATAATGTTAGGAGGCCAATTGGTTTGGGTGATCATTAAAAGCAGTTTATGTTTTAGTTAACAGTCGTGTATTAACAGTTTAACATAAATGTAAGTTTAACAAGCTGTTGTTCCTACTTCCTTTTGTAGTTCTGTTAACAGCACTGTTACGTTGATATAATGTATAACTGGAAAATTGAGGTGTCTTAATGGCGCAGTGGTGATTTAAATCGTAGACTGTATAATGTTAGGAGGCCAATTGGTTTGGGTGATCATTAAAAGCAGTTTATGTTTTAGTTAACAGTCGGGTATTAACAGTTTAACATAAATGTTAGTTTAACAAGCTGTTAACCTTATTCCTTTTGTAGTTCTGTTAACAGTACTGTTACGTTAATATGATTTATAACTGGAAAAATGAGGTGTCTTAATGGCGCAGTCAAGATTTAAATCGTAGACTGTATGATGTTTGGAGGCCAATTGGTTTGGGTGATCATTAAAAGCAGTTTATGTTTTAGTTAACAGTCGGGTATTAACAGTTTAACATAAATGTTAGTTTAACAAGCTGTTGTTCCTAATTCCTTCTGTAGTTCTGTTAACAGCACTGTTACTGTTCAACCTCCCACTGTTACTGCTGTCTTAGAAAGACATCTAATCTTGTTAACATCTTGTAGCTTTTACTTTGCTTAGACACGTTTAACATTTTGCTATTTGTCATCGTTTTGCAAACGCTTCAAAGTTTTTGTTGCGTTTCATTTACAATTTGCGACACTGTCATCAAATTCAGCACAACTTATTGGATTACAAAATGCGCTTTCAAGCGCACTGAACTCGATTCCACAACAATAACAATAATAGCCAGAACTACAACTGCAAAAAAGTATCTTTTTTTTTGTGGTTTATAATGTACCGCACGTCGGAGTTGCTGTTTATGAAGCTAAAGCTAAAACCGACGCTGTCTCTGATTCTTTTGCTGTTTCTGAAACCGAGTCGGTTTCACTGGGCTTCTCATGCCGTCCAACTGTCCGTCTGTCTGCCTGTTTGTCCCCTCAGTTTTATCTGCCAGTCGTTCAGCGCACTTTGCCTTTGCGGGTGGTCACCGATACAGATACAGATACAATTCGAGCTGTTTGTGCGACCCCCACAAAAGTGTATGTGTATCTCGTATCTCGTGTGTGTGTGTATCTGTATCTGAACGCTTGTTAACTTGTTCGCATGTCATTCGTTTCATTTTGACGTGCTTTCATGTCACTAAATTTGATTTTGTGTCGCAGACAACACGGCAACAACAGCAACAACAACAACAAGCAGAACACGCACAGCAAAATTATGGCCATTAAATTGGCTGAGAGAGCAAACAGATTTAGACAGCCAACTAGTCATAGTGTGTATCTGTAGCTCTATCTGTATCTGTATCTATTTTATCCCATTGTGGATGCTCAGTCATTTATTATTGATATTAGCCACGCTTTTATTCAAAATGACAAATTTTCCCAGTCAACTATTATGCTGCCTATATGCATATCAATTTTTGAATATATTTGTACTGGATTATACACTACACAAAGGGCATAATGGCAACAGTAAAAGCCAAGTCATAAAATGCGTATTTAGTTTAATTTTGAACAGATTTTTGAATCGAAATGCATTTAATTTGAATAGCAGATGAATTTCAAGTGGTTAATTTTGTGGGCAACAAAAGCTGCGCTTTTAAAGCGTATTAAATGCCTTTCGGTTTCTTTCAGTGTAATTTATTTGTCATTCTGTTGTGAATTTTGTATGGTCGGTTACTTTTTTTTTTACTGGTCTTTCAGCGTCTTCTCAATTGTGTTGAGTGAGTTTGAGTTTATTGTTTATTAGCGGTCTTTTTGTGGCTGTATTTTGGTAGTGGTTGTTGTTGCTCTTGTTATTTCACAGTTGAGCGCATTAAATGCTTAATAATACGCATGTCAAAAGCGTCTCTCTGTGTCTCTGTCTGTGTGTCTGTCTCACTCTGCTATGCCACAAAAATTGGCGCCATGTCGCACGCTTCGCTGCCTTTTGCTGTTCCCTTCCCATTGAAAGTAATTGATAGATTTGGGTTAACTGCCACATCTAGTGGCAGATACAGATACAGAGACAGAGACAGAGAAAGGGAGGCAATAACACTCACTTCTCCACGCTTCTCCAAGCGTAACACAGTTGACAAGGGCCCAAAGTAACAAAATACAAAAAAAACCAACTGAAAACGCCTCAAATTGTGGCAATGTGGCAATATTGTCATTAACAAATTGTTGAACCAATTGAATAAATCGATTCAACAACAATTCCATCGAGTGTTTCACTTAATTGTACAACTTTGTTAATACAATACGGAATACTGAATGGCTTCAGTTTCAAATAAATTAAGTTGGGGAATTTCAAAAGTTAATGGAATTTGTTGATTTGTTAATTTGTTGACACCAACAACAAGAAAGAAAAGTACAGTCGAGCACGCCCGACCGTATAACACTCTCTGCATTTTTCCCCGATTAAATTATTAAAATCGGTATTCTAATATTACAATGTGTAGTAATTGTATGTGTGTATTCGTATGTGTGTGTAATTGTATGTGTGTATTCAGCGCTTGCTTGTTTCTATCTCGCTTGCACCAATGGGCTCATATTGCGTTCAATTATCAAAATTGTAACGCTTCTAGTTTTCTTGTTTATAGTCCGATTTTAATGCGCCTTTCAGGATAGTTTAATATAGTTAGTCTCCACACGAATTATTAATTACAATACTGTACAATAAGCAGAAGTACATTAAAAATGGCATTGAATTTAGAAAATTTGTTTATTAATTGTGGGAAATGGAGGCGTGGCAGTCCAAAATTTTAAATGGCAATGCAACTATGCTGTCGCTAGGAATCTCCGTACCAAAATTGCTGATCCTAGGTGCCATAGTTACTGAGATATTTGCCGAAAACACCAATTTTTCCCGAGGTGTGTCCAGTTTTTTGCTTATTGTGGGCGAATGGGGCGTGGCATCGAAAAAAAAAGATTCTTCTGCCTGTTACATACTTTTGCACAAACCCAATATACTCTTGCAGAGAGTATAAAAAGGAAAATAAAGAATTTATCAAACTACAGTTACTTGCTTAGCTCTTAGTAGTCTTTATTCAGGTAATGCCTCTAGTGGCTCACCCAGTTCACACCGTTAGTTGTTGTAGAAATTGATTACCCCTAAGTCAGCCAGTTATGCACAAGTTTTACTCAAGTTAGTCAGCGGCTTACAGCACTGCCTACAACCCCTAATCAAACCCCATTCCCCCAGAAAAGCCCCAACTCCATGGAGTAAATATTTAGATACTTTATTCTACCTAAGTGCCTTGCTTTACACATGGCTCTAACGACGCCCATGACTAACATAATGATTTCACGCTTTTTGCATTTTCAATAACAACACAAATTTCTATATCCACACATATTCCATTAATTTCAGATACTTCGACAATCGACAAGATACTTTTGACATTTTACCCCCATTTGCCAAGTGGGTGGGCATGGGCGTGAGTGTGGGCGTGTACGAGGGGAGTACAGCTATAATCGGATGTGAGTGGCGAGCACTCTCGTCTGCGGACTGTCAGTTAACCAGCTTACGTTGTACACGTTTCACATTCAGTGAAATCGCAATCCAAAATTTTGAATTCGAGACCCAAACCCGAACTCAGTCCCAATCCCAATACCGATACGAATCCACAGTCCACAATCCAAAAACCAAAGGCCAAAATACCCGCATTGGCAGAGGCAATTTGGCAAATGCAATGTTGCGGACATTGTGCGTCATGTCCGAGTTCACCGCGAAGCAATTGGCAGCAGTAGCAAGGCATTTACTACGTACTGCCCCCTGGAGCCTCCCCTAGCCTCCAGCTCTGCCCACTGCCTTGCCAGGCACTGCCATTCACTCAATTGGCACACACAAGCACACCGAGAGGGCGACCTTTTATGGCCTGTGACTGGCAAATGTGTATGCTGCCTGCACTGAGGGGGTTAGCGAGAAGTGGGGGGAGTGTAGAGCAGGCCGGAGGACTACCGGAAAAGGGGACTTTGTGGATCGGACCCCTGCGGTCGTTTGCATTGCAAAGCGTGTGCTACGCGGGGTTCGACACAGCTGTCAGGCCCGGTTAGGGGACGGGGGACGGGGGACAGGGGAGAGGGTGCTACTAACATGATTTGCACGCTTCGTTGCTTTGGCTGCATTTAACATGGCATGAGCACAAGGGGGGGCGGGCAGCACTGGGGTGGTTTGCCGCGCTAACCCGCGGACAGTGGCCACCACGCGAGCTGCATGTGGTTACGTTTTGGTCGGCATCGTTTGCGGTTTGAGTTTGCTTTTGGCCATGATTCAGGGTACGGGGTACTTTGTATTCCCTCTCCACTTTTTTTCTTCTTGTTGACTGACCGCATTGCATTTTGGCTATAATTTGGTTCGGTTGCATGTGGCAGCGCCATAAAGAGCGTGCACAAAACTTCCAAAAGTGCAACATGGAAATAAATTATGACACTAATGCACAAACATACAACAAAACGTACAATTTTCAGTCTACACTCCTGCTCTTGTTGTTTTTAGTGCATTGTATAAATTATTTAGCGGCGCCTAATGGCAATTAGTTGACAACTGACACGCTTCAGATTTGGCAACAGCAATCGCAACAACAACAACAACAACATCATATCAAAGTGAACAACTCACACATCCGGCGTATTACGTAAAGTTTATGGCCCAGTAGCGAGTGACACGTTATCAAGAGTTTAAATTAATTTATTGACTCACGACATGGTCAAAAAGAAAGGGATCAAATGAACACGGTGTTTAGCAAGTGCTGAGCACATAATGATGCGATTTGTGAGGGATTCAAGTGGAAATGTGACTGGAGCTGGAGTGAGAGAAGAAGCGAGACTGAGGTGGGAACGTTTGCGAATGACGCATCAAAGGAAATGGTGGGAAAGTCAAGCAGAAGGGGCAGCAAACAAACAAGATAGTTAGTAAGCTGTTCTATGAGCTGTACAGCAAACGTTTACGAATGAGGCCACAAAGTAAAGAGTGAAAAAATAATCAAAGGATGGTCTTAAGAACAATATGTTGGCAAACTTTTAAGAGTTAAAGGCTTAACAAACACTAACTAGTAAATAAGAAAACTAAAGAAGAAACATCAGAAAATGTTAAGCAAACGTTTACGAAAGTCGCAACAAAAGAAAGCCCGAAAAAACAAGCAGAGAACCAACTAGATACATAGAAACCAAGCTATTTTAAGACCTGTAAAGCAATCGTTAACGAATATTGCATAGTAAACAAGAATTCTAAAGAAGAAACACAAGAAATTGTTAAGCAAACGTTTACGAAAGTGGCAACAAAAGAAAGCGCGAAAAAACAAGCAGAGAACCAACTAGATACATAGAAAACAAGCTATTTTGCATAGTAAAAATGATTTCTAAAGAAGAAAGACAAGAAATCGTTAAGCAAACCTTTACGAATGACGCATCAAAGAAAAGGATGAAAGAACAGTCAAGATGAGTGGAACAACAAGCAGAGAATCCACTAGATAATTAGAAAACAAACTATTTTGAGCAAAATTTACCGGATATCGCATAGTAAATAAGAAAACTAGAGAAGAAACACAAGAAATTGTTAAGCAAACGTTTACGAATGACGCATCAAAGGCAAGGGTGAAAGAACAGTCAAGATGAGTGGAACAACAAGCAGAAAACCAACTAGATACATAGAAACCAAGCTGTTTTAAGACCTGTAAAGCAAACGTTGCCGAATATCACATAGTAAATAAGATAACTAAAGCAGATACAAAAACGTTTACGAAAGACTTACATAAAGAAATCGAAAATAAACGTTTTTCTCTAAGCCACTCAATTGATGGCTATCAAAACTCATTACTTTGGTAAACATAACACCATTTAATTTAGTCACACAGCATTTGTATTAAACGCAGTACATTCACTCGCTATACTATCATTTAATGACTGTTACTAAACTAACGATAATACCTTAGTCTAAATAGATTATCGATAGCACAAATACAATCAATTAGAGCACACACAAATGCCATCATCAGTACAAATTGAGACTACTTTTATTGGATGAAAATGCAATTCATGATTATGCATATCATAACCGAAAGAAATGTGGTCTAGAAGGGGCGTGGCAGTACCATTAGAGCTCAACGAGTGTGAGTGAGTGAGTGTGTGCGTGTTTCAAATGTTTTCATTTGGAATGTCTCATGAATTATGGAACAGACAAGCGGCATTCAACACTTTGTGAGTGCGTCAGTCAGACAGGCAGTCAGTCAGGCAGTCCGTCAGTCAGTCAGTCACTCAGTCAGTCAGTCACAGTTTTTGGCGCTCGACAGCTGTAAAAAGTTATCAATAAATGCTTAATAGCTCAACACGCACATTTTCAGATAGCACTAGGCATAAATAAATAAAACATAAATAAATAAATATTATTCAGTTTTGGTGTGGGCTGCAAACGAGAGTCACCAACGGCACACAAATAACAGAAAAGAGGAAGAGCAGTAGAGTAGAGAAACAGACTGCAGAGAAGCAGAGCCAAGTTGTTGGCTCTCCACAAAACGTATTTAATATGAGCAAACATGCGACGAGCGTGTAAATATTTACTAATGAACAATATTTACTTTGTTATTAAAGTAGTCGACGCGGCTGCGAAGACAGCACAGCAGAGGGCAAGACCGAGGCTGGAGTGGAGTGCAGTGGAGTGGAGTGGTGTGAGGGTAGGGCACTCCCTGCTCCCTACACTGTCTGCCTGCCTGCGTGTTAATGGCTGCGAGAGCTTCGAGTTGGCGTTCGAGGTTGTGAGAGTCGCAGCATGTCGTGATTGTGGCAAAGCCAAGCGGAGTAGGGTAGGGGGAAGCAGGGGTAGCTGTTGGAAGACCCTACAGCAGGCGACCACAAAATTGCAGGTCTCTTTGGTTTAGCCTCGGTTGCTCAAACGCTGAACGTTCTAAACAACTTGATTGCAATGTCTGCCACTTGAGGGGCACAAAAGAAAGGGCTGAGCGCAAGAAGGCGTGGCAACAACAATAAAAATATTACGAAAAAAAAGAAGAAGAAGGGGGCAGAGGCTGAGCGATAATTGGCCTACAGGGCAAACTCAATATAGTGACAAAGTGGCATTACTTTTCAATTTTACAAGTGCGCAGCCACAGCAACAACAGCAACAGCAGCTCAGCTGTCGATGATACTTGTGAGCACTCTGTTATTGTTGTTGTACTTTACGCTGCTGGTGCCATCTACAACATAATCAAAGCGAGGCAATCGTTTAAATTTATTTTAATTATGACCGAATGTCACCCCACAACGACAGCGACAACGACAGCGAAAGAGCGTGCAAAAAGGGCGAGCAGCGAGTCCCCTTTGCTTCAAATTTAACGCCATTTGCAGGGTATGGGTAGGGGTAGGGGCCAGGCAGTAACAGAAGCCAAACGAGGGTAAAACCAGTGAGCCAACTTGGAGTGGCAGCAACCAAGGCATGAATCATGCATACCCCTGAGTGCTCAAAAGTGTTGAGCGGCCAAACGAGGGAGTAGCTGTCTCTCTCCCTCTCTCGCTCCCTCACTATCTCTCCCTTTTTGGCTGCCTGCAAGACCTGTTTCATTATAATTATGACCCTCATCAAAAATATTTGACTCAAGCGGTTTGTCGTGGTAGGGTAACCATACCCCTCCCCTGCTCCTGCCTTTCCCCCTGCCTACTGACAGATTACCATCTCCCTTTCTCCGACCCTTCAACGACCCTTTTTTTTTTTTCTGTGCTCATAATTTCATTGAGGATAATTTGAAAATGTGCTCTGCTCTGTTGTCCTTAAAAACACACGCATCTATCTTTTTACTCCCCTCCCCTCGTCGCCCCCCGTCGCCCCTCGTTTCGTTTGCTCCCCTCGCAAAAAGTGCCAAAATAACGATTAACATTGAGACGGGGCAGAATGGCATAAAAACAGAGTAACAAAAAGTATATAGAGTATATATGTGTGTGTGTATATAGTGTGTGTGGATTTCTTAAGGGTAGCTCTTGAGGCCTCTCGACTAAGGGTTGATTGCCAGTCTCGACAGCCTGCATAAGTAATGAATGTGAATGAGAATGTGAATACAAATGCGAATACAAATGCGAAAACGAATACGAATTACGACTGGGAAATGTTTTAGTCCCAAATTTGACTTTGCCCCTTGGGATGCTCAAAGCGCACGCTTTTGATTGAGCCCCGTAGGCCGAAAGGGGCAGCTGTAGAGTCTGAAGGGTTCTGGGTTCAGGGTTTACGGGGGTTTAAATTTTTGTGGTTGCCATATCTCAACAGATTTGTAACAACAACACAAAAATTGTAAACTTGGCAAATGCCACATGCGACGCGTGGCATTAGAGCGGCTTTTGTTTGTCTTTGCCAAACAGGCATCAAAATAAATACAGGCAAAGAAACGAATGTGTGTGTGTAAGCCATAGGGCGTTTAGCGGCTAGCGGGCGGCACAGCGCATTAAGCAGTTCCGACAACTCCCAGCCACTTTCAATTAAGCTGCAACTGACTGCCTACTACTCCCACTACTACCCCTCCTACTCCCGCCTTAAACTGCCTTCTGGCCAGGCCAATATGCTGTAAATTACAGAGCCACATGTTGTTGCAAGCAGCCTGCAGTTCACAGCTTGCTCAGGTAGCTGCCAATTGCTGCAACAAGCTGGCTAAGGCAATCAGCCGCAAAACGGCACCAGAAAGCGGCAGCAAACGAGCTGCTCGACTGTGTGCAGCCTAGCCTCGTTACAGCAGGCGTTTCTTGAGCACAGCAAGGGGCGTGGCACAGTTTAAATTTCTGTCCTTAGATTTCTAGCACTACACAAAGCCATAAGCTGCCTTTACCCCGCTGTAAGCTGGGCTAAAAGCGGCTCAAAGCGCAGTCAAACTATGCTGGTACTAATTAATACCCTGTAAACTACACCAAGGCAGGTTAGCTTCAACTGCTAACCCACACTAACAAAGTTCAGTGTAAATAATTATAGACATTATGATTATATAGCTGATTAATGACTGAGCTGACAACTTTAAATTATTATTAAAGCATTTAATTAAGTGCTTTTGAGTTTAATCAAGCTAATGATGCAGCAATTTTACAATCAATGTATATTATTACTTAAACTTGCGCCTTTGTTTAATCAATTAACTAACAAATTTTGATAATAAAATTACTTTTAGCAGAGCATACCCTGTGTGTTGGGCACTTGCAGGGGTATAGAGTAAATGCTGCACATGCCACAGACTCGACGGGGCAGTCGGTTTGTCTGTCTGGGAGGTGGAGGGGCAGTCTCCACTCTGTGCAACGTTCCAGGTTCCACACAACACAATAAAACTCGACATGTGAACAACAATATTATCAACGTCATGGGTCCCCGGAATTGTTGGACTGCAAAGGCCTGAAGAGACTCTTCTGGTTGGCCCTGCTCTGCTGTGTTCTCCGCTCCTCTACTGCTTTGCCCTGCGCCCCTTTCTGCCGAGTTTGCCACAGAATACATTTTGTGTGCGCTTCGTTATTGTTGCCATGTGTGTGTGTGTGTGTGTGTGTGCTCAGTGTGTGTGTGTTTCGGTATAACCCCTGGGGATTTCGAGCGTGTCATGTATGCTTTTCATGTTTTTTATGCCATTGTTTGCCAGAGTTTTCCTACGTTTTTCCCTTCGCTCTACTCGAAACTAACTCGACTGACAAACTGCCAGACTGACGACATGTCCTGCAAACAGTTTGTCAGCGCAGTCGCCACGTTTTAGTTTGGTTTTTTTATCCTTTTTGCTGGCTCAAAATTCAAATTCAAACGTTGCGAGAGAAAAGCAGTGAACACAATACGCAGTCAAGTCTCTTGTTGCAAGTTTTGTTAATTTATTTCAACTCGTTTTTCCTTATTTTTTTGTGCGTTTTCTTTTCATATTTCAGCCCACTCCAAAAACGAAGGCTCACTGATTGCGTTGCCAGCCTCCAGTCAAGCTGCCCCCCTCTCTCTCTCTCTTACACTGCCACGCCCACATATGAACATGCCGGCAGTTTACTCCTTTTGTCTGCCTCTGATTTCCTTCTCGGGTTTTTTGCGGTGCTTTTGTAATTGCATATATACATATATGAGACGAGAGGGGAGACGAGGGGCGAGAGAAGCTGCCACTTTTTGCGGCTCTTTTCATGCACTGCATAATTCCACAATACAGTGCTCACACTCTATAAGCTATTCATTACTTTTCTACTCAACAGTGTTTTATATTTCTTTCTTTTGGTTTTTTTAGCAGCAGCAATTTCATAGATAAACATGAAACATTTATAACACTAGTTTGTACTACAAAGGCAGTGATTAAAGTACTGTGAGCACTCGAAAGCTTAGAGTAAATGTATTTATATAAAAAGTGGCTCTTAAAGACATTTAATTTTAAGAAAACTCTGAACTTGTTTACTTATAAACATAAGCAGGAAGATTTAGCACAACTTTAATATAAGAATAAGAACAAATTTAAAAAGCTTTGAAAGCACATGAAAGCTGCGAGTTGTGATTTATGTCTTTATATAAAAAATGGCATTGAAAATTATATATTTTAATGAAATATTCAAACTCCTTTGCTTGCTAAAACCATCACCGAGTTTTGGTAATTATTTGGTTCAGTTAAGTAAGCTTTGAAAGCACATGAAAGCTATGAGTTTTACTTAAATAAATTGTGCACTTTAAAGTCCAACTTTGACTCAATTTATAAGCATTTTGTTTGCTTAGAAATCCACTTTTTACACAAAATAAAAATAGTCTCAGTTAAGCTTTGAACGCACATGAAAGCTGCGAGTTGTCTATCATTTATTAATATTAAGAAACGAGATTTAAATTTATTTATTTTAATGGAATATTCAACTCCTGCGCTTGTTAAAATAATCACTGAGTTTTGGTAATTATTTGGTTCATTTAAGTAAGCTTTAAAAGCACATGAAAGCTGTGAGTTTTGCTTATATAAATTAAGCACTTTAAAGTCCAACTTTGACTCAATTTATAAGCATTTTGTTTGCTTAGAAATCAACTTTCTACACAGAATATAATTTATAGTTTTAGTTAAACTTTGAAAGCACATGAAAGCTCAAAGCTTTCTATATAAATAAATATATTTTCAGTGGGAATTATTTACAGTTTTTAAGCAACTAAATCAAAGTTAAAGTACTAATTAAAGTAAAAATTCATTTAGTTGACACACATCGACATGCAGCATTTTCATCCCAATTTGCCAGAGTGTATCTCAAAAGTCACTGAAGTATCTTTAATGTGAGCAGATACATTAATATGCTGTTCACTTAATTACTTAAGTGCGTCTTCAGTTTTGCACCTTTTTCAGGCTAAAATGGTAACACACTCAAGTAATCAGCATTTCGAAGGTGTGTGCAAGTGTGTGTGTGTCGACAGTTTTGCTGATTAATGTAGCTGGGATTAATTGCAGTTAATTGTTATGAACACAGAATACAAAAAAAAATAGAAGGATGCCACAAGAATTTGCTGTTAAATAATCGAAATTTTCGCCAAGGCAAAAACAGAGAACAGAAAAAAAAATGTGCGCAGCTGCAAAAGTGGAAAAGCGGGGAAAACAGGGAGAGCGGGGAGAACAGGGCGGGATGCCAAGCTGGTTGTGTGGAACGGATAAAGTAACAAATATGCTTAATAAATAAACACGAGCAAATACAAAAGGCAAAGGCGACAAAGGAAAACGGCATGGGAAATGGGATTGGCAGAGAGAGAGAGAGAGAGGAAGGGAGTGCGGGGGGAAAAGGAGCAGAACGGGAAATGGGAAATGTGTGAGGGGAACTTGGCATCAGAAATGAGGATGTGGCACGTATAATTACGTAGCTGACACCTTTTGTTTGAGGGTTGTATGCCTCACACTGAGGGTTGACGACGACGAGGACGACGACGAGGATTGCCATCAATTTGCAACGGAAGGGCAAAGGGAGCACAATGGGGTGGACGGGGGGTAAGCAAAGCGTAAGGGAATGGCATATAAAATTATTTGCGTTAAAGTTGCTGAACAAACAGGAAACCAAAGCAAGGACACAACAAGGGAAAGCAGAGGAAGGTAGAAAGGGAAAACACTAAATACGGAAATGCCACAAGGGAGGAATCCGCTTATTGTTGTTGTTGTTGTTGTTGTTGCTGACGAGTCAAGCAGCAGGATTGTGTATCCCTCAAGGGGAGGAATTCTGCTTCTTTTCTGCTCACTGCCCTGCTTCCCACTTCTTTTCCTTCCACTACCCAAGGGACTGCATATTGAACTAAGCCACAGTCGCAGCATATTAAATGCTAATTTTCATTTGATTGAGTGCGTTTTGCAGCGCTAAAAGGACGCTTCATTGCACCACAAAAAAAGTAGGAAAAAAATTGGTAGAGAAAACAAGCAGCGGACAAAAGTTAAGTAGCATGAAAATTAATTGATTTACGCATTAATAGAAATATACAGAATCATTTGGTGGACAATCTTGTGTGAAAAGTTGACAGCTGCTAGAAATCCAAAGAGTCAAATGCTCGAGTTAAGGCAATAGATAAAGTTGAAGTAGAAGTATGCTTAATTCAAGTCTCAAGTGGCATTCAAATGCCAGATACAGATTGAGATACAGCTACAGCTACAGCTACGAAGATACTTGAAGTACATATGCATATTTAGTATATTGAATAAGAAACAGAACATGAATAAATAAAATACCAACAATTGGCTTAAGGTATGCCAGTGCGTACAGCTAGAGTTGGGGGGGATACGGGAGGCGTTTCGGCGAAGGGGGAACTGAGCAAAACAGTGCAAATATCTTTATACATATGCTTGAAGTAAATGAAAATCGAGAGATACACAGTCATCCATGGTAAGCGATTTTCGTATGAAGAATGGAAATAGGAACAGTGTGCACAGTGGTGCAAACATTTACTAAATTTATGTAGTGAAAAAGTAGCAAAGACCATAAAGTTATAAACAACGTAATTTTAGTTAATACTGTTTAAGAATTATTATACAATTTAGTGGCTTTAACTACTTAACCACTGTCTGCTTTTAACAGTACTAGCACCAATGTGCAGAGCTCTGTGGTGCCACGATATTTTATATGCTGTTTGGCATGCAAATTGTGTGCTGTTGGGCTGACTGCCTCTGTCGCTGTCACTGCCTCTGCCACTGCCTCTGCTCCAACCTCTGTCTTGGGGGCTCTGCACGTTTCCAGTTCAATGCACAAATACACAAGCTGGCAAAAGGCAGTCCAAAGACAGCATTCCGTTGGACTGAGACGCAAACAGCGACGCAGACGGCGGCAGAGACTTTGGTTCAATAGAGACGATGCGAAAAGGGGTGAAGAAGACAGCGAAGACGACGACTGCGCTAGCAACGTCTTCAGTTACAAGCACACACAGCAGAGCAGAGCGAACAAGCGAGATAGAGAAAGGTAGCTTTTGCTGATGCATATCTAAAAGCATATTAAGAGTCTACAACAACTGCAGCAGCAGAAGCAGCAGCAGCAGGAGAGGCAGGAGAAGCAACAACAAGAACAACATGCTTCGCTAAGTGTGTAAAATGATCAGCATTGCAAGTTGCTAAGGGAGAAGCAAAGAGAGCGACAAAAGGGAGCAAGTAAAAGAGTAGAGCGGGGTATGGACAGGCAGACAGAATGGCAGGCAGTGTGGTTGGGACAAAGCGCCGGCAACAGCTTTACCATAGATAGCGCACACATACGTATGTATGTAAGTAAGCACATGTGTGTGTTTGTGTGTGACGTGGAGTAGGGCAACGTGCCAGGAGAGACAGCAAACAGTGTAAAGAGTGGAGAAGAGAAGAGCGGAAGGTAAGAAACAACAGGGAGCAAGGCAAACAGGCAAACAAGGAACAGGGCGCGTCCGCATCGCACGTAAAACTGTTTGTGGTGAACTATGTGAATGTTTTTGAGTGGTTTTCCACACACACACACACAGAAACTTTACTGTGTGTGTGTTCCCTAAGGTGAGCGACAGGATATTCAGCAATGTAATGAAAAATCAAAGCAAATACCAGTGAAAATTGCCGGTGTTTAGTGAAAAGCATTTGGGCAAAACTTTTTCCAGTTGGCAAATAAAAATGCTAAATCTTAATTTACTGTAAATTGATCAATTGTTTGGTGCGACACCCACGCAGCAGCTGTGCTTTAGTTTCTCAACGAAAGCCACGAAAGTTGCTCGGGGCGCAATAATAAAAAACAATTCCATTCCACACACGCACACTCGCACACACACATAGAGTCATTTCACATCCATTTTGGATTGTGCCATGCGCGGTGCCAGAAATAAAATCTATTGTCTGCCAAAAAGTTAACGCACTTTATTGCCATTGTTGTTAAAGAGCAGCGAGTGAAGAGAGCGGAAGAGTGTAAGAGAAGGGGAAGTTAAGCAGCTACATGCTATATTTGTACGAGTGTGTGTGTGTCTGTGTTTTTGTGTGTAAAACAGCTTCAAGCAGATCCAAAGCTCATTTGTCAAGTGAGCTTCGCAACTTTGCGGCGAAAGAGAGCAGCAAGAAAGAAGCACAAAAACGAGCAAAGCCACAAACAGAGCAAAGCCAAGTCAGAGACGTAAAGACCGAGACCAGACCAGACCAGGCCAGGCCAAGACAAGCCAAGCCAAGCAGCACAAAAATGTTGGCAATACAATATTTTGCCATTATGTCGAACAATAACAAGTCGACATAAGTAGATGCCCGAAGAATGAGCAGAGCAGCACTGAGACGCAGTAGGTGAAGGGAAAGCAGTTGAGTAAAAAAAATATATATATACATATATACGTATAAAATAAAGGGAAAAAAAATTGAAGAAAAAAGACAGAGATAGTAGGGCCAAGCAGGCCAAGAGACCCAAGACTCAAGACCCAAGACCCAAACGATCCAGCAACAAAAGAAGGCAAAGAGCCAAGCGAATAGCTGCCAATTTCAGGCTTAAGTGTTCTTTTGACCCTCTCCAAAGCACCACACACACACACATGCACACACGTAGATAATGATGGGCATCAGAGTAAGTGAGTGAGTGAGTAAGAGAGAGGGAGCAGCAAAGAGTAACGACGCATATGAAATTTAATACCACTTCACCTTTTTTTTCTTCGTCTTCTCTTTTTCTGCGTTGCGTCGGCATCCGGCGCTCAATTGTTGTTGCTGCTTCTTACCCACTCCACCGCTCTTCCCAACAAACACACACACACGGTGTGTTCCAACAGATTGAGCGCTTTATTAAGCGCATTTAAAAATTATAAAGACGCATAATAAAATATGCGTATGTTTGGCAGCCAAAAGAGTTATGACGTATAAAAGACGTGAAAAGTTAACGGCGTATAAACGCGACCATTTTCCAACAGGCCAAAACGAAATACACAACAAATAAATGTGCACGAATTTTAGCCAGGATTTTAATACAGGCAACAACAACACGAACATAGCTGGAGATATTTCGCATGAATAAGCACAAACAATTTTCAAAACGACATGATTTTTCAGATAGCAGCCGCGGGGGTTAAGAGAGGAGAAGAGCGGAAGTTGAATTGAAAAAGAAACTCAACTCAACTCAACTCAACTCGAGTCGACTGGAGGCAGAAGCAGCGCACAAAGAACAAGAACAAGCTGAAGAATTTTTACGTTTCTGTTGTTGTTGTTTTTGTTGTAGTTGCCGCTGTTGCTGCTTCTGCCGCTGTCCCCCATAACCAAAGAGAGAACGTGGCATGAATAGCAGCAGCAGCAACAGCAGCAAAATAAAAGCAAAAAGACAGAGAAAAATTAATATTAAACAAAAAGTGGATTGCATGCAAGCGCGAAGAGCAGGGAACGAAGAGAACGGCAAAGTATTATATTTTTGTTGTTGTGTTTTTTTTTCTTTCTTTTCTTTTATTTTTTTCACATTATTATTACAGACAGCGCCAAGCGAAAGGAGCTTTAAGAGAGACAGACAGCGCGAGGCAGAGGCTGGCATGCAGTTGTTATTGTAGTTGTCGTAGTAGTTGTTGTTGTTGTTTTAGTAACAGCAGCAGCGATTAGGGGCCCTTGCAAAAGCAACAGCAAAATAAAAAAGAAAAAAGCAAAAACAAAACGAAGAACGAAGCAAACTGTCGACCTGTCGACTTGTTGTATACCGCAATGTTTCTCTCCTTTGTCCATCTCTTTCCCGCACAATGTGCAAAAGAGTAAACGAGATAGCATTGCTTAACTCCAGTGGCTGGTTATCCGGTCTCTGGTAAGCTGCGGCTTAGCGCAAAAGCAAATGCAAGTGAGCAAAGTTTTAAAATGCCGTAAAAAGGCATTAAGCACACAGCAGCAGTGACAGTGGCAGCGGCAGCGGCAGCCGCAGCAGCAGCGCAGCAACTGCGCAGCGCTTGTAGTATAAAACTTTACAAAGCTCATCACAAATACATGTGTATAAGTACATGTGTGAGTGCGTGTGTGTGTGTGTGTGTGTAGCCTTTACTCTGCTCATATACAATTGTAAGAGATATGTAAAGTTTGTAGTATAATTTATGCCACACTTCAAACGCCTGCCTGTCACCTCCCTCTGCTCACACCACTCACTCGCCACTCTCTCCCTCTCTCTTTAACCCCTCTCTTCTCTAGATAAGCTGTTTGTTTTAATTAAGCCGCTGGCAAAGCTGCAAAGCAAATCGAAGCGGAAACATTTTCAGCACCATTAAAAATGCATTATAAATGCCACAATGTTGGTGTGGAGGGGTAAAGGTAGGAGGGCGTACAATGGGAGGGCGTGGTAATGGTAAGGGGAATGAATTATTTTCATGAATTTGTCGAATTTTTTGTTTCGCTGCATAAACGACGTGTAAATGTGCATAAAGTGTGTGACGCGTGTGTGTGTGTGTGATTAATTGCATGACAGCACACAGCAGCCAAAGGGAAGGGGCAACAGCTGAGTAAAGTAGGGGAAATGAGGGGAGCGGCACAGTGTAGTGCAACTGTTGCATATAAGTAAATTTGCCACAAATTGCGTTGACAGCTGAATGGCAGACATTAAAAATTTGTAGAATGTAGAAAAAGAAGAAAATGATGCAACCCAAAAGCTACAGAGCAGAAATAGCTAGATTTCTTCTAGCTTTTTTACTCTTATACTTGTAAAAACACTTATAATTCCTACAACTCAAACTGTTTATCGCAGTAATTGTTTAATTTGTTGTTATTTTCCATTAAACTAAACTTGAACTCTGATGCCAATCAAAATGAAAACAATTAAATTGGATTTGAAATTGTTATCAATTTAGCGGCACTTTTTTAAGCTTTTAGCCATTTGTTTTGTTGTTGGCCAACACGCGATCATCGCTGCTTTCAACTGCGGTTGTTCTCGCTGCCGTCTGCTAAGTGGCCGTGTTCATAAACCTAACTGCATAATGATGTTGCTGCCAACAAAAAAGAACAGCACATATATATGTATCTGTATTTTAGCCAAGCGTCGCGACGCAAACGTATTTGGAATCTTGTTGCAAGGCATTTGAAAAATTGCAATTGAAACTAATTCGGTTAAGTGTGCAAAAGAGAGGCGGCAAAAAAGAGTGGGGGCCAGGAGAGTGAGAGGGGGCTGAGTGCCAAAGCGGCCAACAGAGTTGGTTGCTAAAAAAAAGACTTTGAGCCAACTGGTCCATAATTCATGAGGCAAGCGGGAGAGGGAAAGAGTGGGGAAAAGGAGACACGCTGCGTGCCCCGCTGTGAAACAAGTTGCAACTTGTCTGTACGTGCAGCAACAAATTTTACAGCTGCAAGCAGTTTAGGGGAAGTGGCGAAGGGGAGGGGCAGCTATGCGACGCAAAATTAACACTGCGACTCGCAATCAGCTCAGTTGTCATTATTTTTATTAATTTAATCTCCGTTTACAGGCAAGTCAACCAGTTAAGCATTTGCGTCTATCCAACTTCCTTTCCCCTCCCTTCCCCGCTTTCCCTTCTCTCCACTCCACACTACTTTGCTCCACTTCCCGCTTTTTTCCGCTTGACTAAATTTATTAGCGCGACATTTTTATTGATTTTGTTTTTGCTGCCTATTTTTTTTCTCTCTGCTTCTTCCACACAAATTTGTTATAGCAAATAATTACAGTAAAAATTTGCTGACTGCTTTAATATAATTAACTAGTTTGTTTGCATTCTACTTGTGTGTGTATTTTCTGTCGTTGTGGGACAGTTAGTTAAACAGTTGCTGATTTTAAGTGCTTATCTAATGAAGCTCAAATATGCGACTATTAAAATAAAGCACTTCTCTTTAATACTGACCCTCTCTCTTTTCCACCGTCTCTCTTTTGCTATAGCTATAATTACAAATGCACTCAATTTGCATACACATTTACGTCAATGCAGATCAATGTCATTGAATTTTGCTCTTTATTTAATGAATGTGTATTCAGTTAATCACAGCTCTTCATGCTCTCGCTCTTTGGTTGTTGCCGCCGCCATCTTCTAAGCTTGATATTGAGCTCTCTTTTGCGTTTCTCTTTAGAATTTGACACTGCTTTGGGTTTGCTTATCTCTTTGTACTTTGAGCTGAGTTGAAAGTTGACAGCATTTGAGACAAGTTAATTTTCAAGTTTATTTTTGTATGTACACAAGTGGAAACCTTTTCTCATTGCGCTAATCTTTCAATCAACACATTTTTAAAATCTGCACCGTATAATTGTTTGTGCTTGGTAAATCTTGTCTCAATGTTGTTTGCACTCACAATAATAAAAAAAAAAAAGAGTAAGCGCAAAATATAATCACAAAATATTTACACAACTTATTTGTGTGCCTCGTAAATTTTTACTCTTTTTTTTCTTTACTGTGCTTTGTAAATACAATAAATACTTGACTTTAAAACAAGAAAAAAATGTTTAACGTAAAAAAAACGACGTTGCAATTGGCAAACAAAAACTGCAGGTAAAAACAAAACACAAAAAGTCGCTGCTAACAAAAAAACAAGAAAGAAAAGTACAGTCGAGCGCGCCCGACCGTATAATACTCTCTGCATTTTCCCGATTAAATTATTAAAATCGGTATCCAGATATTACAATGAATAGTACTTGCATTAAAACACGTTGAAACAAAAACAATCTAAGCATAATCAAACACACATCTGTTTGTTTGTTGCGAATACACATACGTTTGACAATATATGATGCATGCATGTATGTATGTGTGTGTATTCGGCGCAGCCAGCGACCGCGGGCAGCGCTGCCGCCACACAGGCAGCAAAAACGTTCGAGCATGTGCTTGTGTGTTTCTGTCTCGCTTGCACCAATGGGTTGATATTGCGTTCAATTAACAATATTGTAACGCTTCTAGTTTTCTTGTTTATAGTCCGATTTTAATGCGCCTTTCAGGATAGTTTAATATAGTTAGTCTCCACACCAGTTATAAACTACAATACTGTACGATACGGAAAAAACGGCATTGAAGCTTGAAAACTATTTTATAAATTGTGGGAAAAGTGGGCGTGGCAGTCCAAATTTATAGATGGCAATGCAACTATGCTGTCGCTAGGAACTCCCGTACAAGAATTGGTGATCCTAGGTGCCATAGTTACTGAGATATTTGCCGAAAACACCAATTTTTCACGAGGTGTGTCCAGTTTTTTGCTTTTTGTGGGCGAATGGGGCGTGGCATCGAAAAAAAAAAAGATTCTTGTATTGACTGAAGACAGACAGACAGACGGACAGACGGACAGACGGACATGGCTATATCGACTCGGCTTGGATGCTGATCAATATATATACTTTATGGGGTCTGCCACGCCTCCTTCTGCCTGTTACATACTTTTGCACAAACACTCTTGCAGAGGTATCTGTTTTGAATGGGGGCAACAAAGGAACACGAGGTGTCTGTTTTCACAGCCTTTTTGGCACTGTAGTAGTGTATGTACATGTATGTGTGCTTGTGTGTGTGTGGTTTGCCTCTTTACTTTGTTGTTGTGTGTTCTCTGCTTCTTGTTTGCCCAACCAAGCGACGAGACGTTGACTGCGACGCGGGCGTCGTTTTTGTAGCCTCAAGTGTTGTTGTTTTGGGTTCTCACTCTCTTCAAAGCTTAGCTAATTTGCTTGGCGCGCCAATTGAGACAGCCAAAGCGGCGACGGTGACGGCGACGTCAACGTTTGCGTCGACCGAAACTGCAAAGCCTGTGGCTGCACAAAGCGCAACAAGCAAAGAGAAAAAAAACCGTTTCGCAATTTTCAATTGTGCACGTCAAAGTGTTAAAACGGCACGCGATTTATTGCACATGCCATTGTATGCGCATGTATTGGTAAATATCCAAGTGTGTCTCTACGTGTGTGTGTGTGTGCTCGAGTGCTTTTCAGTAGCCGCCCAGACGTCTCTGCGTCTTAGATGCGCTTAATTAGACAGTGACTGCATCAGCATCAGCGTCAACAGCGACGCCAACGCAAACGCTTTAGCTTTATTGATTTACGGCCAGCAATCAAGTGTGAAATTGACTTTTACATTTCCCCACACTCGACACACCTCTGCCAATGCCGCTGCCGCTGCCCTCTCTCTGTCTGTGCCACTGCCTCTCTCGTTCTCTTTGTTGCTGCTTTTGTTGTGCTTAAAATATGCAACGGTTTTATTTACGCTACGAATACGAATTTTCTTTTAACAACATTGTCTTGATTTATATGCAGCTCATTAATCTCACAAGTTGTTTTAAACTCAAACGCGTTTTTCGCACACCATTTAAGAGAGAGAGAGAGAAAGAGACCGAAGCCAAGAAAGAGCGAGAGAGGCGTTGAACTGAAATCAAAGCGTTGCCATAAATAATCCATAAAATGCGTTTTCAATAGAGTTGCCAAGCGGACATTCCAAAGCCAGTTTTTCAAGCTAAAACGGACTTGGACACAAGAGTAGTTTCACAAGTTGCTTATCAAAGAGATTTCTTATCAATCAAACTGGGGAATTAAAGCAAACACTTTAAATAAGCGACTTGATTTATCGAATAACTACTGTAGTGGGGGGTGAGGGGGGTACTCGAGCCATAAATTAAGGCAATTATGAGAAAATTGTGAGAAAAAAACACAGCGAATTGTGTTGAGTTTTGCATAAGTTATTAAGTGATTAGCCAAAAAAAATTTAAAATAGAGAGAGGCAAAAATGCATAATCTATTCGCTATTCGTAGTCAATTAACTCAAAACTGCACATAACAATAACCATAATAATAATAATAATCATATAAACTAATGATTATAATGATAATCAAGCAAATCATTGCTAACAATTGGCAATTTAAGAAAATTGCAATATGCCAATGCATTTAAATTAAATAATTTGTCAGAGAAATACACACGCAAACATACACTGGCTCACACACACACACACACACAGCGGCAGTTTCTTTTATTAATTTCAATATGCGCAAGAAAAAGATACGTATCTCAAAAACACAAATTCAAAGAAAAAGACATAAATACAGCTGAAATATCAAATAATATGGCATAATCTTTTTATGGCCATAAAGCTTAAGCCAAAAGTGCCGCAGCAGCTTAAAAAAAACTACAGTCACAAAAAAACCAGAACGGGTAGATTATTTCTATGAAATTCTAGCCAAAGCGATGACAATTGCAAATTTGAGATCAGCTAGAAAAAGCTGATAGCAAAATTATTTGATTTGCTAACAGTCAGTTTAGCTTACAGCAGCTTTCAAAGCTTCATTTAATCTGATAATTGCAGAGTTTGTAGCTAGCGCATGACTGGCATGTATCAAAGATTTGTCGTTGTTTTTCTATAGGCATCAATCAGTTGTCTGTGCTGACAAGCAGCTCTTAAGCTGCCTGTTATAGGGCATTTCAAAGTCAGTTCATTTCTCTTTTAGCCTTTTTTTCTTCTTTTTGCTGCTGGTTTATTTACATTTTTGGCGAGTTTCATTTTGCTAAGCCGCCAAAATAAAGACTCATAAAAGATATCAAAATAAATATGCGAGACGTAAAGCAAAAAAAATGCTTTAAAAAAACACTAAAAAAGGCTAGCTTCAGTAGCTGGCGTTGCACAGCAGGCGGCTCTCATTGTTGTTCTTGTTGAAATTGCTTAGCTCAGAGTATTTAAAGAGAGGCGCAACGAGGTAAGAGCGAAGCATGACACAGAGTGAGAGCGAGATAGCAGCATATGCTTTGCTTGATGGACTACGTTTGCTCTTTGTCTACGTCTTGTACTCCCCCACCCCACTACACTCCCACTCCCACTCTCCACACACTTCAAAACTCTACACGCCCTGAAAGCGCTGATGAAAACGAAGAGAGGAGAACAAGAAGAAGAAGAAGAAAAAAATACACAGACAGCGCCGTTTGTCAGTTAATGACGCTACAACAACAAAAGAGAGCTGGAAGCACCAAAAAAAAGCCGCTGTGGCTGGGCTTAAGTAAACAAACAGTGTGAGTTTTATGAGATACAAAAACGTAAAATAAAAATATACCAACGTCATATTCATCTACTACATTATTGGATACATTTTTATGGCTCTTGTTCGTAGCTTTTGTTATGGCCAAAATAATAAATATCACTGCAAAATCAATTGTCTGTGGATTTTCTCGTTGTTGTTGTATCTTTTTCCTTCTATTTCTTTTGGGCACACGAAGCTGAAACTATGTAACAATTGAAACGAGCTAATAAAGCAATTATAACAGCTGGACATAAAGCACTTTAAACACACGGTACGAGTACGAAGTATATAAAATTTCACACCTAAAAATTGTGGGCAAAACGCTTGTTTAACATTCGCATGTTAAATGCGAGCATCTACTATTAGCATGTTATGTTAATGATCTATTTATGGTTTAAGGAAATTGCAGTTAAATCACTTGAACATCATCGTTTAACACTGATTTAAAGGCATCAAATATGCTAATCAGCGTAACACAAATAGCAGACGCAGTAGTTTGGGGTGTTATGGGTTTGTTTAGACTTTGTACAAAGCAAACAAAATTTACCAAAATGTAAAAGTTCCAAATTGACATAAAAGAAATAAAAATAAATTACTACAGCGTATTTTGCAGCCACTTGTACTCCAGTTTCTTGCGTTTCTGTGTTAAATTTAGCGCATGGCGTTTGCCAGCAGCTGCTATTTCTGGCCTCAAATGACGGCGCGTGTAGCCAACACAATTTAGCCACAGATACAAAGATACAAAAAAAAAAAAAGGAAATCACGAGTCTATATGTGTGTTAACAACTCACATTTTGGCATTTAACCAGAAATGCGAATTATCTCAACAAAATGCTGATCTTCATTTCAACAAATTTCGAAATTCAATTCAATTTGTTACAAAGAATTTCAAAATTGAAATGAATTACCATGTGAAATTCCATGGAATAATTTTGATAAAAAATATATGTTTATATTTTAATTTACGCCACAGCGATAAGCACCACTTAATTATGCTAAAAATGGCGTAGTTTTATTTTGACAAATTGCGTGATTTAATTATATTTGCAGCATAAACTATTTGTACAATTTATTTATGCGCAATTATAAATTATTGACAGTCCGCAGCATGAGCAGTTATTTGTTATATCCTGTCATAATTCACGGGTGGAGTATACACTACTTTAAAGTACGCTGCTTGCTACACTCGTTTTAATTTATTTACTTTTTGTTAGCGTATTTATTAGGCGCTTTTCAGTTTGATTTGTTCGCTTATCAGCAATTGTTTGCATTGCATTTAAATTGCTAGCTGTCAGAGGGGGAGACGGAGAGGGAGAGGGGAGTGAAAAAAATTAATTACGTTTATCGGTTTTGTGTTATATTTGCAATATTTACACGTTATAATTAATTGTTTTCTTTTTGTGCTTTATTTAATGCCTCAATAATGAATTAGTGGCTATCAGCTGTCCCTCTGCCCCACCCCTCTTCTACCTGTGCCACCTTTCCAGCCAAATTGAGTTATCGTTTGTTGCAAATTGTCGCACGACTGAGAAATTTACATCGAATTAAACTTGTTTGAAAATGATACGATTTGCGGTATCGCTTTTTTTATTGAGCTTTCATTTTTCAGTTTTTTTTAAACATTTTGTTTTTTTGCTTTGTCGAGCGCCCACACACACTTTGGTTATGCAAATGTATCTTGTATCTGCGCTGTGTTGTATCTATAGCTGCGCAGCATAAATTAATTATCAAAGCAGTCAATTTACATCGTTCGTCTGCCCGTGTGTGTGTGTGTGTGTTTGTGTCGCTTTTGTGTTGGCCCTGGCTGTGGCTATTGTATCTGAAAGATACAAAACTCACTTTTCGCATATGCTTTAAAAGAAATACACAAAAAATACAACAAATAAAACTAAAATACAAAAAACCTCATCACAATCAATTTGCCTCCAACTTTTTGCCTCGTGTCCGTCTCTAGTCGCTGGGAATTAAATTTGTTGTTGCTGTTTTAGTTGTTGTTGCTTGGCCCACATTATCTAGTGAACGTTGAACGCTTTCGTGCCTCTGGTGTTGCTGTTGTTGTGGTTGCTTTTGCTGTACATGTGTTTAGCGTGTTCAGAAATTTGCTTTTTTAATGACGCTCTTGTTGATTGCGAACTGTTTGTCCGTCCCCCCTCCCTCCCCAACCCGACTTGCCCCCTATGCCAAAAACGGCCTTTAACATTCATTTATTATTATTATTTTTAGCATTTTTTTTTTTTTGTGTATGTTTAACAAAATCTCATTCGCAGCAAGATTTTTGATTGTTTTTCGCTTCTTTATTGTTTATTGTTTTGTGGCAGAATAAATTATTATTGGCTTGTCAACATTTGAATTGTTATTGATTAGACCAAATTAAAATATATGTTGCTCTTTGCCAGATACACGTAAATCCCCCACATTAATAGTTAATATTTTTTATTGATTCAACTAATCGAGTTCTGAAATCTCTGTGTGGTTTTCAAGCGAAACGACTGATAATTCGCTATTTTCTTGCTTTATATATTGCACAATTCAAATCTGAGAATTCTACACACAGATACACTCCAATACACACACATTCTAGCCTCATTTGCATGGCTTGAACGAAACGTTTGTCACTGTCAGACATTTATGAGCATTGAACAAATCAATTTGCTTTAGCCAAACCCTGACAAATGGTCAACTAAGTGACTGCATTGGCCATAAAGCCGCAGACTATTCGACTGGCTAAAACACACGACAAGACCCACATGCATTCAGATCCGTTAACAAACAGTTCGAGTGCCACTTGCTTTAATTGAAAGCACTTCAATACACATTTATGTACAACTTTTGGTTGGCAACATAATTAATTATAAATTATGATTAATAAAACTTAAACTTTAGCATGGTAGAAGTGTTTTTACTAACAGCAGACAGTTGCTGTTAGGTTTGACTGTTAACAAAATGTTAAGAAATAAAACTGGCAACTAACTAAACACACCCAAAGTTAATCTACAGTTTAAAGCCACTAAAATAAAGCTTTAACGGAATAGAAATGTTTTTACTAGCAGCAAACAGTTGCTGTTAAGTTTGACTGTTAATAAAATGTTAAGAAATAAAACTGCCAAGTAACTTAGCACACCAAAAGTTAATCTACAGTTTAAAGCCACTAAAATACAGTTTTAATCGTTTTTAGTTGAGCTTTAACAGAATAGAAATGTTTTTACTAACAGCAAACAGTTGCTGTTAAGTTTGACTGTTAACAAAATGTTAAGAAATAAAACTGCCGACTAACTAAGCACACCCAAAGTTAATCTACAGTTTAAAGCCACTAAAAGACAGTTTTAATCGTTTTTAGTTGAGCTTTAACAGAATAGAAATGTTTTTACTAACAGCAAACAGTTGCTGTTAAGTTTGACTGTTAACAAAATGTTAAGAAATAAAACTGGCAACTAACTAAGCACACCCAAAGTTAATCTACAGTTTAAAGTCACTGTAAAAAGTTTTAATTGTTTTTTGTTAAGCTTTAACAGGTTAGAAATGTTTACACTAACAGCAAACAGTTGCTGTTAAGTTTGACTGTTAACAATATGTTAAGTAATAAAACTGCCAACTAACTAAACACACCCTACAGTTTAAAGCCACTAAAATACAGTTGTAATTGTTTTTAGTTGAGCTTTAACAGGTTAGAAAATGTTTACACTAACAGCAAACAGTTGCTGTTAAGTTTGACTGTTAAAAATATGTTAAGAAATAAAACTGCCAAGTAACTTAGCACACCCAAAGTTAATTTCCAGTTTAAAGCCACTAAAATACAGTTTTAATTTATTATTTGAGGTGCATACTAATTTTAGTATAATAATACATAACTATATATTACTTTTAGCCTTTCTAATTACCAACAAGACATTTAACAGTCGCGTAACATTTTCAGGCCGTTGGGCTGTTAATTAAAATAAAAAGAGCTCATCAAACAAATGATTAGGCAGCAACAGTTACTAACTAAGTATAATTACATATACGAATATGTATGAATAAGTTAATATGTATCTGTGAGTGTTTTTGTGTGTGTGTGTGTGTAGAATGTTTTGTCAGGCAATTGACACATTTGTAGCGTTGAAATTGTTATCGTCTGAAGCGCAGAACGGTGGCAAATACCAACAACAACAACAACTACAACAAAGGCAATTACACTTTGCAGAAAAGGCAAAAGCTCCCAACGCGCCAACTAAAGTCAGTTAGCATGTGTTAACGTGTGTAGCTGTGTGTGTTTGTATATCTGTGTGTATCTTGTACAAGTCTTGACTGCTGCTGCTGCTGGCAACTTTTACCACGGACTCTGACTCCGACAGTGTGACAAATTATTATACGTGTGCCTGTGTATGTGTGTGTGTGTGTGCTTCGCTGTGTATGGGGTATATCAGACTGGCAGAGGCGTTTCGCTGCTTTGGCCTGTCGCTGGCGGCGCTGCTGGTGCTAATGACCGTAACTAAGTTGTCGTCACGATTGTGTGCGCCACTGAAAGCTCGCGCTCTCTCCCTCTCTCGCTTACTCTCTCCCCCTCTGTCTCTGTCTCTATTCAGTGCTCATTGTTGTGGCTGTTGGCTTTGCGGTTGTTCTCAGTCGCTTGACGCGCTGTTGCCCATTTGTGTAAAGCATTTTTAATGTTATGACCAAGAGCGCGTCTAATAGACGCTTAATAGTTGCTGTTGTATCTGTATCTGTATCTGTATCCACTGTATCTCTATATATATCGTTCTTTCTGTATCTGTATCGCATGGTTTTTGTTCTGTTTCATTATGCATGTTTACAAAGCATTTAACGCAGTTCGTTTATTTAATTGAATGTCCAAGTGCGGCGTATCTGTCAGATACATTTCACTGACTGCAAAACACACAAACGCACACACAATTTTCCCTGTCTGCCTCTGCATATTTAATAATAATAATTCACACTTGATAAATATAATAAGAAAATCAATGTCTTTATCATCATACAGAAATACCACACCTGCTACACACACACACACAAACACACATGTACGTGTGTATGCTTACTTAAAATTTCATAATTTGAACTAAATGCAAAACACGCCCTGGCAGAAACTTATCAAAGCAACAAAAACAAACACACGCAGCGCAGCGCAGCAAAGGGGGCCAATTCAGTGCGAGCGAGCGAGAGAAATAATAACATAGCCATTTTCTGTGAGAGCGAGCGAGTAAGCGCGCATTCGGAAGGGAAGCAACTACGTGAGCTCTGGCCTCCCCCCCCCACTACTCTCCAACCAACGGCCTCTCTCGTTCTCGTAACACTGTTTGTTTATCGTCGTTCGTCTTTCGTCTTTCGGTCGGACATTTCAGTCTCTCTGACTTTCAGTCGTCTGTCGTTTAGTCGCTTTGTCGTTTTGCTTCTTCGTTCTCAACATGGCCGACACTGTGCTCTGCGCCGCAGGCTTCATTAGGCAGCGTGATTCCTTTTTCATTTGTATTTATGCATGTATTTTCTCTGTTCGTCCCTTTTGTTTGCCGCTGCTCTGCTGACGACGCCCCTTTTATGGGAATTTCACTCATTGTATTTGTGTATTTACGTGTGTGTGTGTGTGTGTGTTTGTGTGCTGTGTGCACTTTAAATTCGTAATAATAAAAACTCAATGAGCCGTCATTTGCCTGTCACCGCCACCGCTGAATGCGTACACAGCACACAAAAGAAGAAGCATAATAAAAATGAGGGGGAAAAATATGCAGTAATTCACTCGGTATTTAACATCTACTTCCCACGTTATTTAATGCGTATCATTAAAAAACAAAACAAAAAACAAAAATACCAAAATACCAAAACGTCAATTTAAATCGTTAACCATAAATCAGAAAATGGCAATTTTTGACATGTTTCTGCATGTTTATACATATTTGCTACCAATTTGCTGCGCAGCCGCATGTCAATTTCTAATCATGTCTGGCAGCGAAGGAGGTGCGAAGGTAGGAAGTGGATCAACAAAACAAAACCCCATTTAATTACAAATCGGCTTAAATTGAAACACCTTAATTGGCATTAACTTGAGGCAAAAGAAAAAAAAAAAAAACAAAACAAAAAAAAATACGAAACGAAACGAGAAAAAAAGAAACATGCGCCTCAAAGCAGCAGCAGCAGTAAGCAAGCGGCAATTAATCAAACTGGAAATCAATTATTCCCCTGCCTTTTCTCTATCTCTATCTCTCGCTTTATCTTCACAGCTAACTATCTCGCTCGCACGCACGCACACACACACACGCACAGAGAGTCAGCTCTCCGATGGACAGCAGCATGAACATCACTAGAGTGCGGTGGTGGTGGTGGGGGGCGCCGTCTTTTGGGATTTATAGCATGCCACATTAAATAAATATACACATGTACACGCATGCATACCAATGTATGTATGTATGTGTGTGTGCATGCTTGTACGTAAAATTCAATATGGTGCATTTGGGCGTATTTTAGGAATTAATTAATAATTCGAAAAGTGAATAATTAATATTTAGTACTTTACATAACTCCAATAATTTCAAATTACACATCAGTTACAAATCAGTTTCATTAATATTTGATTAATTAATCTTTAGAATACTAACACACATCAAAATACCATTGATTTTAGCATTCGAATTAATTTCATAATTTCAAGCAAAGGTACCATTGTGCAATTTATGCATAGATATGTATAAGTGTTTGGTTAGGTTTGCTTACTTGCCTTTTTATAAATCCAAAATAATCGCAATTTCTGCTGTTGATATGCTCGTTCCAGCTTCATAGACGACAGCATGCAGCCGTTGTTGTTGTTGGCGTCGTAAGGGGGAGAATGAGTATGAGTGGTTTGGGGTGGGGGGTTTAAGTTAGTGACTGTGTGAGTGGGGAGAGCAAGGTGCGAACGAGGATTTCGTTGACTGCTGGCCTGCTCACGCAGCGACCCTTGCACTGCCGTGCGACAGAGAGCGAAAGAGTGAGTGAGAGCGCGGCCCGCAAGTGAGCAGCGATTGTAGGTAGTAATAATCCACAAAAGAAACGCCGACGATGCTGCAGGAAATGTAAATCCACAAATTTTCGTTGTTTGTGGGCAGAGCTTTCCTTTTTGCCTCTGCTCGTTGTTGTTGTTGATGTAGCCAATCTCAAGAATTATTTTCCATTTATGTAAGCGCAAGAGCGAGAAAGGTAGAGAGTGCCACGACAAACACTTTTTTATTTAGCTGTTATTACTTTTTCTTTTTTGACAAATATGCTGCCAGCAAATTTTTTTTCTTCGTTTTTTTATTCTTCACTGCATGAACTTTTTTATGAGGTTAGTTGTTTTCTTTTTTTTTTCTTCTTCTACAAATACAAAAACGGCACTTTGTGTGAGAGCGAGAACGCGCGACAGAGCTGCTTGGTACGCGTGCAAATGTGTGTGAGTGTAAATGTGAGTTTGGATCACACAAACACTCACACATACATATGCAATGAGCAGAGCTTGAAGTAAAAAATGCACAGGGAGTTAGTCGTACAACAAAATGACCGACGAAGCGACCGACCGACCGACCAACTGACTCGACGCACGCGCGCAAACGTCACAATTAGTGAGAGCGACTAAGCGACCAGCGACGAACGTTTGTCGGCGTTCTTTTACCGCAATGTTTGTGCGAAACATAAAAAAACCTTGCTAATACACACAAACATACACACACATATATGCATGCACATTAATATATGTGCATGTATGTCGCATTCACAAACACACAAACATTTGCCTTAACACCCAACGTCGTCGCTGCGTCGCTTCTGCTGCTCAACATTGTTGTTATAGCCGAAAAAAAAACTGTCGCTCAGTGCAGTGTAGCTTACAACGAGCGCGGAAAGATACAGAGAGAAAGAGCGAGAGAGAGACAGAGAGCGCGAGAGTGATACGCACACATACACACACGGCTTGTGCGAGAGAAGACGACGACGACCGCGCTGTATAGAAATTTTATTCCGGTATTATACGGCTGCTGTGGTTGTTGGCATATTTGGTTGTTGTTGCTGCTGTTGTTGCTGTTGGTGGCAACATATTGCCACTGCCTTTTTGGCCGTTTTACTACTATTGCGGCGAGTGCTTACTACTTTTTTGTTCACGTCAGTATTGGTGCAGTAGTAGTACATATGTTGGAGCTATGCTTGTGTGACAGCGATTGCTGATGATGATGATTACGCTGCTCTTTTCACACATATACACACATACACTAGCACGCACGCATAACAGTCAAGCCCAAGTGGGTAATTTGTTTTATGAGTAGCGGCGGCAAATAGCACTTGTATATTGTTGTTTTTGCTGTTGTTGCTGTTTCTTGTGAATGACAGACAGCCAACGAGTAATAATTTTTAATGCGTTTTTGGCATTTCTACACTGCTGCTGGTTAATTGCTTAAAACACTCATACACACAAGCAAACGCAGAAGACGCGGCGCGACCAAAATACACAGACGAGAAACGTAGAAGAGCAAAACGACAGATTTTTTTTTCAACACTTTTTGCTGTTGTGTTGCTTGAATAATTTAATGCACACACACACGCACACAAATTGACACACAACATGAGCACTTTATAATTTACATAAATATATTATAGGCATTTTATATGATTTTATACCTTTTGCCTATTTGCTCATGGAAATCTTTTTATTTAGCACACAATTAATGCTAATAATGTTGAATGTTTTTTTTTTTTTTTGTTATTTTTCATAGAACTTTTCGCCTAGTTTGCGTCGACAGTGTTTCATCCGTACTGTCCGCCACGAAGGAGCAACGCGTACAAAAAGCGCATAAATTGAGCGGCTCTCGCTCGCAACACAGCGGCGCACAGCCCAGAGTTGCCGCATATTTCGATCAAGTAAACAAGCAATCTATTTTAACTTTAATAGATTGCATAGCCTATAAACTTAATAGGTTTTGTTTTTAAGCTTATATTGTTAAGTTGATTTGTATTTTTATTCAATATCTTAATTAATTTAGCTGATTTCATATTATAATTGTGTATGTTTTGACAACCCTGCGGCGTTTGCACACGCATGCCGCACACTAACGCATTCCCATGCACCTACACGTTGCGCTCTCTGAGAGGATTTTCTTTAATGGCGGCGTTTTGCTGTTCGCTCGCTCTCTGCGCGCTCTCGTTCTCGCTCTCGCTCACCGCCAGTGTTGCTGCTGCTGACGCCATGTTGCGCAGTACCGCGATATGTTTATCTCTTTTCATTTTGTTTACAGTGACGTCGTGTGGTCTCACTTGGCAGCATTGCTGATACTTCTTTTGAGAGTTTCTTATTGTCAATGTTATGTTAGAGTATGAACACCGCCAACAGAAGTTATTTAATATCCAATAAGAATTTTTTAAACATAACACAGCTGATAAATATAACACAATTTGAACTGTAAGGAGCGAAAAGAGCTGAGCAGATATTTAAAATCATGAAAGTTGTTATTGCTAAGCTAAGTAAATATGGGTAGTTGTCAAGTGCTTGCAGGGTATTTCATAGTCGTTAGAAGCAAATCTACTGTTTTTGCCTTTGCAAATTGTTTTTGCTTGTATGTTGAATCATAAAGTGTGGGGAAGAGAGCGCAGCGCTAGCGACGTCCTCGTTGTCAATGTGCGTGCGGATTGATTACTGATTGGCATGTCGTTTGGTTGTTGCCGTTCCGACGTCGCCGCTAACGTCGACCGCGGCAGAGACTGCGAATGCCGACTTTGTGGAAGCTTTGGCTACTATTTTTTTTCTTGTTACCTTCTGCGTCTTGTTGTTTATGGTGGTTATTGTTGTTGTTGTTGTTGTTATAGCTGCCGCTGCGCTCGAGCACATAATGACATAATGAGATTTATTAGGCGCAAAATAAAGCCATAATGTTCCGTTTGACCTTTGTGTAACTTTGACTGTAGTCAGTGTAATATTGTTTTCCTTTCTCGCTGTTTCTGCCAAAGGACACGTGCTTTCAAGCTTATTACATATTGGATGACACATTCGATAGGTTTTATTTCTAGTCGTTGTTGTTGAACTTACTTAGCACGAATCAGTCATCATGCTTCAACTTTGATGATAAAGTTGTTGTAGTTGTCATTGCTGTTGTTGCTGTTACTCATTTTAAATTCACATTGGAAAGTTGCCTTTGCTGCCATTGAAGCAAAAAGGCAAATAAACGTTTCGTCTGTCTCTTTTGGTTTGCATTTCCAACTCGACTTCGATCCTTTTTGCCTTTATGTCCCATTTTGGGCAAAAAGAACGAAAAACAAAATAAAACAAGAAAGAAAAGTACAGTCGAGCGCGCCCGACCGTATAATACTCTCTGCATTTTCCCGATTAAATTATTAAAATCGGTATCCAGATATTACAATGAATAGTACTTGCATTAAAACACGTTGAAACAAAAACAATCTAAGCATAATCAAACACACATCTGTTTGTTTGTTGCGAATACACATACGTTTGACAATATATGATGCATGCATGTATGTATGTGTGTATTCGGCGCAGCCAGCGACCGCGGGCAGCGCTGCCGCCACACAGGCAGCAAAAACGTTCGAGCATGTGCTTGTGTGTTTCTGTCTCGCTTGCACCAATGGGTTGATATTGCGTTCAATTAACAATATTGTAACGCTTCTAGTTTTCTTGTTTATAGTCCGATTTTAATGCGCCTTTCAGGATAGTTTAATATAGTTAGTCTCCACACCAGTTATAAACTACAATACTGTACGATACGGAAAAACGGCATTGAAGCTTGAAAACTATTTTATAAATTGTGGGAAAAGTGGGCGTGGCAGTCCAAATTTATAGATGGCAATGCAACTATGCTGTCGCTAGGAACTCCCGTACAAGAATTGGTGATCCTAGGTGCCATAGTTACTGAGATATTTGCCGAAAACACCAATTTTTCACGAGGTGTGTCCAGTTTTTTGCTTTTTGTGGGCGAATGGGGCGTGGCATCGAAAAAAAAAAAAAGATTCTTGTATTGACTGACTAAATATCTGATCGTTTGACACCAAGCTCGAACTTGTAGCTCTTACCATCTCTGAAATCTGTTTGTTCATACGGACAGACGGACAGACAGACAGACAGACAGACAGACAGACAGACAGACAGACAGACAGACAGACGGACAGACGGACAGACGGACATGGCTATATCGACTCGGCTTGTGATGCTGATCAATAATATATATACTTTATGGGGTCTGCCACGCCTCCTTCTGCCTGTTACATACTTTTGCACAAACCCAATATACTCTTGCAGAGAGTATAAAAATAAAAAAAATCCTAAGAGAAACTTGTTTGTGCTTGAACCTAATATACCGAATGTTCTCCCTCCCACTGCCCACTCTACACACTCACACCACTCTCTTGCTTGCTGTCTTGCTGTCATTCGCTCTCTTCTGTCTTTGGCTTGGCTCCCTTGTGTGTGTGTCTTTGCTCGTTTTGTTGTTGTTTCTATTGGCATTCGTGCACGCTCTTTCAATTTTATTGCTGTGATTCTGATTCTAGTTGGATTTGACTACGCATACACACGCACACACGCACACATGCAAACACATGTAAGCCCACATGTATACACTAAGTGTACGTGTGTGTGCGTTTATAGTTGTGCTGCTTTTTGCTGTTTTTTTTTCTTTCGTTTGCCTTTGGGAATTGATATCCTTGTGCGCTTTTTGCTAAAGTTCAAATATTTTTCATTATATTGCGCAGAAACAACAACAACAAGAAGAAGGAGAAGCACCAGCAGATTTTCTCAGTGCTGGCAATATTTCAAATCCAACTCATAGGCAAAATGGTTGCTGTCACTTTACTCCCCTTCCCTTTCCCTGCACACTCCGTCCCTGCTCTCCACTTGCTCCCCTCAGTTTACGGCTCAGTGCTTTGGCCAAAGGGACCTCAATTTGGCCAAAAAAGGCTCCTGCAGCTTTGTGTGTCAAAGTGTGCGTGTGTGTAAGTGTATGTGTGTGTGAGTGTGTGTGTCCAGTTCGTAATTGTATATAATTCATACAAAAGCCGCTTTGTCGTTTGATAAGACTGCATATCGCTGCTATAAGTGGACCACACCAAGCGCCACGCCTCCCCGATACGCCCCCTTTTCCCCACAGTGTATTATGTAATGATGTGCGTTAAATTTGTAGAAATTTTGTGCGAATGCTAATGAAGCTATTAATATTTTATGCACCATTTAAACCGAGAGCGCAGCGTAAGCCACAAGGTCCTTGTAATGGTGTAAAGGAGCACACAGCATGAATAATAAATAAACGGCAACTTCGCCACTGACAAGCCGGGCAAAAACTGGCAAAAGGCGCAAAATCTCACAAGCAACAACAAGAAGAGCAAGCGGAAGAGGAAGTAGGTGGAGAAAGAGGAGTAAAAGGAGAAGAAGGAGGCGCAACAACAGCAGCTCAGTTATGACAAGTCCAAGTTGCCATTTGCAAAGACAACACAAGCAAATGGGCAGTCAGTCAGTCAGTCATTCAGTCATTCAATGTGTGTGTGTGTGAATCCTTGGCTGTCTACTTTGGTGGCAAAGCTTTGCCAGCGGCCGTAATGTGATTTTCAAGCAGAAGCTCACACACGCACACACACACACTGACATGTACACTCAAGCTCACGTAATTAAGTTCGTGTCACAATTATAACTATTTCTATGACTTTTATGAGCAGAAATATATAAAGCAAATTTATAAATAAAAAAAAAATTCTTTTTTGTTAAATCAAAGCTTAAGTGACTTAATTGCATGACCCGCAGTGTGCACATCCAAAGCACGTCACACAGACACCATGAGCTTTGCATATTTGCGCTTTGGCTTGTCAACTGCGTTTGTGTGCGTGTTTTGCCGCCGCTGCAAGCGTATAAATATTTATGCCAGCATATTGTCTGTCCCATTCGCACCCCTCTCACGCCCCCCACACCCCACACACCCCACACACTCATTTACTCCTACCTGTGCCACAATTCGGCTGTCCAGCTAAAGCTAATAGAAATGAAATTGCCAACTGTCATAGCTATAGATACGTATCTCAGTAGATTGTGTGCGCAAATATACAGCTATAGCCAGCTAAATATGTACATGTATAAACATATAATACACACACACACACACACATATTTATATACTGCTATTTGTGTAGCGCAAGACAGACAAACGAATGAAAAGCATTTTCAAGTTGTCAGCTTCCATGGCCCCATCAGTTGAAATTTTGTACATTTTGTTGCAAAATATGATTTCATTGTGCTCAAATTGAATTAAATTTTTTGGAGTGTGACGTTCTGACGTTTTGCTTCTCTCGCCACATCCCCAAAAGCAGGCAACGAGCAGCGAACAACAGTTAAAGTCGCAGCTGCGTCGCTCTCGCTCTCCCACTCGCTCTCAATTGTGTGACTGACTCACCCACACACAGTCGGACAGACTCACTCACTCGCTCACTCACTCACTCACTCACCCACTCACTCACTCACTCACCCACTCACTCACTCTCCCACTCATTTTGTCTTCTTCTTTTTTGTTGTTGCTGCTGCTTTTGGTAGCTTTCAGAACGGAAGCGGATATTTTCAACGCGCCATTGTTATTTTTTGAGTGCGGGAAATTGCTCGGTGGCTCGGTCTCATCTCTCGCCTGATGTTCAACAAAGCACACGGCGCCCTTTTTGCAGTTGCTTCAAGTGTTTTCTTTTTCCTTTTTTGCGCCACGAACAACACTGTGTGAGAGTTTGTCTCTCTGTCAGTTTGCGTGTATGTATGTGTGTGTGTGTGTGTGTGTCTCATCCGTTTCATGCTTATCATTGTGCTCAGCTTCGTTCTTGCTGCTTCTGCTGCTGCCGATGTCGCTGCTGCCTTGTCGACAGCTTTGTTTGTGTTGTAAATATAATTTTACGACTCTGCCTGCCCCACTGCTTCGCTGCCTTTCGCTCTCTATCTCTCTCTGTCTCTTTCGCACTGCCAGGCTGCCTGTCTGTCTGTTTGCCTGTCAGTTAGTCGCTTTGTCAGTCTGTCGCCTTGTAGCGGCAAGTCCTTTTGCCACACACACAAACACACACACACATAGCAAACTCAACTCAACTTCACCGTGGCGCTTCTGTCGCTTTTTGTCTGCCGCCCTTTTTTCTCCCCCACTTAACATTTTATTAAGCGAAAATGCTTGTGCCGTAAAATGCGCGCTTACATGTTTACCAACCTTCCGCACGCCTCGCTCTCTTCCACTGCCTCTCCCGCTCTCACCATACAAACACACACACACACATACAGCTTGTGGCCCAACCCTGAAGGGGACATTGCTTTGGGCGCTGCGTATGCTGCGTGGGTGAAGAGTGTGCACGAAGCAAAGAGAGGGGAAGTTAAGAGAGTGAGGGCAAAAGAGCATGACAGAGAGCGCTGGCAAAAGAGAGTGGGAGTGGGAGTGTGAGTGTGTGTGTGACAGAGAGGGACAACGGAGTCATCGTCATTTTCATTTCCTGTGGTCGTATTTATGCTTTTATTTGAATTGATTTTATTTCGTTGCGTTTTATCTGCCCAGCTGCTGGATGAGGATATGGCGTGAGCTTGTTATGAGTATGACTATTTGTGTGTGTGTGTATGCATGTGTGTGTGTGTGTGTGTGTTGGTGCTGTCTGCCATGTAGTTAATACGTTGATTTCATTTTTATGATCCCTTTTTGCCTTGCCACTTTAATGTTAATTTTATTATGATGTTGCCGCTTCGCGTTGTTCCCTCGCCTCCCCTTTTTGCTTGTCTTTATGCCTTGTTCGTTGTCGCTGTTCAGCGTTCAGCGTTCAGCGTTCCCCGTTCGCTGTTATTGTTTTTGTTTATTTTTTGTTGGTTGTGTGCGGTATTTATCCATGCGTTGGGTCGTCGTTCATTATTTAATGAGTTGAGTTCACAGGTTTTGTGTTTTGTGTCGCCCACTTGCTAATTATTCAAAATTAATTTCATCATTTGTGCACGCTTTCACATACATATTAATAATGCTCAACATATTTTCTATTTTATTCAATTACTTTTATCCGCAGTTAAGCACGTGTGTGTGCACAACTTTCTGTCTGTAATTTAAATGTTGAATTATTTGAAGCTTATCAATTTTATTTAATTACTTTAAGCCGCTTAACAGTTCAAAAATATCTTAATAAACGAATTTATAGTCAGCTTTGTTAGCAGTTCAGTTGGTTTAAAATTTGTGTAGCATGCTTTTAGGTGCTGTGCAAAATTAAATGCATTGAGCGCGTTTGAGTGCCATAAACAAGGAGCTTTAGTTCCCGTCAGATAATTAAATTTGCTGCATTATATCATTATGGGCAAAGTCAAAATGTCTGTCAAGTCAATTGTTAAGGAATTTTTTAGCTGCAATTTTTGCAATTTCAATTGCTGCATCACTTGACATTGACATTAATTAGTGATGCTTGGCCAAAAGGATGATTCCAGTTTACTGTTGTTGATCTGCTGCAACTGTTTCTGGTTGTGCTTAATTATCGAAGCCACTCGATGGTGGCACAGCTGGGTCTTGATCTTGGCCATGTTTCCCCACTCACCCATGCAGTAATTTGACGCATTTCACGCTGACAACGGTAGCGGCTTGTTGCAGCCGAAGACTTAATGGCTCCAAACTCCACAAGCACTACGCATAAAATCAACAATTACGCAGCAGAAAGCCACAGGCAGAGGAACAGGAACACAACTTGCCACATCATGTTTTTGGGCCCCAGACGAGCACTCGCTAATTCGCAGCCAGAGAGGTATTTCAAGGCAGCTAAAGTGAGTGCAACCTACGCAAACTGCAAACGGCTCAAGAGCAACTCGTTCAGTTTGGAGACGAGCCACTTAATATACGATACTGAAACTGGCAAGTGGCAAGTGGCAAGTCGGTCTCTGCACTGATTCTGATTGCTGGCAAATAACTTGGCAACTTTAAAGACCGCAACCAAACAGGCAGACAGACAGAGAGACAGAGAGACAGTCAGGCAGTCACTAGTCGGGCCAACTAGTTAACGTCACTTGAGCCACTACTATTTTCTATATAAAGTTTTACTTCTGTTTGTGTTGCACGCATTGTTCTGTGCAAACTTGCTACACATGCACGCGGCAAACTATTTCTACTTGCCACGTTTTGCTCTGCATAATTGTGCTAGTTTTTTGTGGTTTTGTAGACGCTTTGGGCTTAAAGGGGCGTTGGCACAGCTTTCATGTGCTTTTAAAGCTGACACTTGTTTAGCTAAACTATTCTGACCACGAGTCAATGCATTAGAAAAGTTATATCATCTAGATTAAAGAAGTCGAGTGGTTTATAATGTCAAAACTTTATAAAAACTGTACATAGAGTGAAAGATAACTTAACGTGAGAACTACATAATACTGTACATGCATTTAAAGTTGTACTAAGTTCAATCGAAATGAGTAAACAGTCGAGCGAGACGACTCTAAAAGACTCCGTACTTATGCTAGTGAGCAATTTTTCCAATTTTTCCTATGGGAGTTATAGTATACAGTTGCCCGATCTGAAACAAACTCGTTAGGATGGTGCGGAAATAGTTCTTGACAATTTACGAAGTCGTTTGTGGGCGTGGTAACAATTTTGTAGTAGGCCGCACATCATAATCAGCTGTTAGAATATAAGTATTAGTATAAGCATAAGTATAAGAGTATAGGAATAATGAGGAAGAATAAGAGGGAAATGGAAACGAGACAGTTCAGAGCGAATGTTGAAGAAGAGCAGAAGCATTAAAATTAAGTCTTGAAAGTAAAGTAATAAAAAGATATATAAAGTTTGTGAAAAGTGAAAGAAAGAAACGATTAAAAACTGAAATATACCTCTGAATTAATAAGAGCTAAATAAATATTTAAAATACAAAACTACAATTTGAAATATTTTTCAATTTCTATTCGATTTTTATGCATTTAGTTTTCATTTGGTGGCACTAGCTCTTAGTCACTGAGATACAGTTGTTCTTAAGGCTGGAGGAACAGTTGGACATCATTCTATCGACTTGGCTGCTGATGCTGTTCAAGAATATATATACTTTATGCGGTGGGAAAAGACTGCTTCTGCCTGTAACGCACACTTCCATTTGAACTAACTTGTCTAATGAGTCTTTTTAAAGCATTAAATCAATTTTAAAGTTAAATAATCTTGACAAAATTACTTAATAATGCGCTTAAAGCACATTATTTTTAATTTAAAAGCTTTTAAAAGATTTATTTAAACCTACAAAGCTCTTTAAGCGCTGTGGAAATAAAACATTTTGTATTATTTCTGTTTCTCTTGTTTAAATTTACTAAATTTCTGCTTCTTCCATTTCTTATAGCTAAGTTAAACACAATATAAAATTTATAAAAGCTACAATATGTTTTTAATATTCTGCATTTACTGCAGCATTAGGCAAAGTACACATGAAATTTGTCAACTTTCTTGTAGACCAAATCAAGATGAAGAATGACTGGGAAGTAAAGCGCATTGTGTTGGAATATGTGCGATATGAGACTGTACAGCAGAGGGCAACACTCACACACACACACACCCACACAGTCAGTGGCATATGTCTATACCGTTAGATCCTTGCTGTGGCATAACTAATCTACTCGAAATTATCTTGCCTACTTTGAGGCGCTTGGGCAAGACACAAACTTTTGCCACACGGCTCAGAAAAGTTTCTGGTTGTGCTGCTGCTCTGTTGCTACTGCCAAAGTTGATGCGATTATGATTTTCAATTTTCAACAGTCAGCAAGGGGCGGGGCAGTGGGCGTAGTCCAGCAAATGCCCTAAAGGGAAAATAAAACAAATAACCACAAGGCGAAAACCAAAACCAAAAGCTATAGAAATCTGTTGGACAAGCAAGCAAGTGCTGGGCGGGTAGGGGAGGTAGTGCCGAGGTGCGGGGTTGTTACAGGGAAGTCATGTCGAGCAGTTTCCCTGCGGCGTCCAACAAATAAATTGAGTTTTCCTAGCTTGGCCAGGCAGCTGTTTCAGCACGGCAAATCCCCAGCACACACACACACACTATGTATATAACCAATACATATACACATACATATACACACATATTTATATCACACATAGCATTCATTGTACAGCGCAAATTGGACAGCTAAAGAACTGCAGGAAGCGTCCAAAGCAGCAGAGATACATCATGTATCTGTAATTGTCAGTGTGTTGTCTTTGGCACAGTGGGCAGAAACGCGCTTTTGGCGCACAGTTTGGGTAGCTAAGTGGGATTGCAAGTGGGCTAAGCACTGCTGGAATTTAGGTAGTAAATAAAAACGAAACAATTTATAAATAAATTATTATACCCTTGCAGAGGGTATTATATTTTTGTCACGAAGTTTGTAACGAGTCGATATAGCCATGTCCGTTTGTCCGCCTGTTTCTATGTGAACTAGTCTCTCAGTTTTAAAGCTATTTTGATGAAATTTGGTACAGATCTGTATTCTCTCTGCACGCAATTCGTATGCCTTATCGGACCACTATATTATATAGCCCCATAGGAACAATCGGTTGAAAAACAAACACCAAATTCAGCCTATATATGTATATTTAGTACCAAATCGCATGTGCAAACTAAATTTCTTCCAAATCGAACTACTATATCATATAGGAACAATAGGTGGAAATGCTTAGTATGAACATTTTCGTTGTCTATTGACCGATTTCAAGGAAATTCACGCAGAATGAATTTCTAATTGTGTCCCATCCGTTGATCAACTATACCATATAGCTCCCATAGGAACAATCGGTTGAAAATGCTTAGTATGCACATTTTCGTTGTCTATTGACCAATTTCAACGAAATTCACGCAGAATGAATTTGTCATTGTCTCCCATCTGTTTTAAATTTCATCCATCCCATCCATCCCATCTGTTTTCATTCAAATCGGACTTCTAAATCATATAGCTACCATAGAAATAATTGGTTATTGAAACCAAATTAATGCAATATTCATGACTAAACCGAAGATAGCCGTTTTTTCTTGTTTTTAGTAATTGTATGGCATTTTTGTACATTTCTAGGGCTTGAAATTAGAAAAATATATTTATAAATATTTAATTTTTATTTATTTATTATAAATATTTTTTTAATTTTTGATATACATTTCCTAGTATGAAGTACTTAAATAGTTTATGTAAATTACTTTATATAATATAATTTGTTATTCTTAACTACACTTAACTCAGAAAAAAAAAACTGGTTTTAATTTTAGACACTATTTTGAGTGCTTTAAAAACATTAGGTCTTCATATTATGTATTTAGTTGTTCGCATATTTAAGACCTCTTAAAACTAATTAGTGTAGTTTTGTATTTTAAATATTTATTTAGCTCTTATTAATTTAGAGGTATATTTCAGTTTTTAATCGTTTCTTTCTTTCACTTTTCACAAACTTTATATATCTTTTTACTACTTTACTTTCAAGACTTCATTTTAATGCTTCTGCTCTTCTTCAACATTGGCTCTGAACTGTCTCGTTTCCATTTCCTCCTCATTCTTCCTCATTATTCCTATACTCTTATACTTATGCTTATACTAATACTTATATTCTAACAGCTGATTGTGATGTCCGACCTACTACATTAGTCTTTTCTCTCAACTTTTGAGTTACCTCAAACCACTTGCTCTGTTAATTTAGCCCACTGTGCTCTAAATATTACCGTTATACAAAGTGTCTATATTTCTTTCTTTTTTTGGCGCTTTCGTATCATAACGACGCGACGTCGACAACTGAGAAAACACTTTGTTCACATATTTGATTTGATTTATACAAAAGTTGTGCGTTTTTTTTCTGCTTTTTTAGTGAAATATGTGTGTAGCACATGTAATAAAAAATAAATAAGTTTACACACACACAAACACACACACACACGTAGAGGGTGAAAAAGCTGCGGATTCTTTTTGTCCACTCAATTTTGGCGCGTTTATTTTTCATTGCTATTCAAATTATATTTTTGATGGTCAACAACGTTGTTTGCTGGCTGAGTGTACTCTGTCTGCCGAAAGCATTCCCCCTCACTCTGCCTCTCCTGCTCTTCTGCTCTCCTGCTCTCCTGCTCTCCTCCTTCCTCTTCCAACACAGTGCTTGGCTAAAGTTTGTGCCTGGTTTTTTGTGCTGCGAGTTTGGCTCGTTGATTTTTGCACAGTTTTGTTTGACTGACAGCGACACCAAGCAGGCAGTCAGCCAGCGCTGTTTCCCTGCGACGCCTCTCCGCACTCCACTCCTCCCCTCTTCAGCTTCATCCCTTTGCCCGGCGGCGGCATCGACATTAACGCGCTTCGTTTGCTGCTCGTCCCATAATCCTTTCAATTTTTAAATCATTTTTTATTTCTGCCTTTTGGCTCTGGCCCTTTTTTTTCTCCCCCCTACTCTTTGCTGCCTTCTTTCGCTCTGCTTCGCCCGCTCCACTCTCCTCTACCCTCACTCTCCTCCGCCGTTGTTATTCGATGCCTTTTTGTGTTGTCGTGCGACCCTCGCCGCAAATATTTATAAATGAAACGTGTGCATTTCGTGCTTGTTTGATTGATGCCCACCGTCCAGTCGTCGATGTACGATGGGGCGAATACGCCTCGGGCACGCCCAAAAAATACCCAAAGTGCAGTCATCTAATGACATTGACATGTTTATTTCTGCACAGTGCGAAAAGTCAAGTGTTTCTGCGTGCAAAACTTTAAATTAAATAAATTTCACTTCAATTGCTGGAGTTTAAGTGCCAAATTTATTTATTTTAAGACTAAATTTAGGTATTTTAATCACTTAAATCTGTCTTATTTGAAGCTTGTCCTTTTTTTCTCTACGTGTTCTGTTTTTTATGCTCTTTTTTAGTCCATTTTGCAATTTCTCCAATTACTGCATTTAATCAACTCGTTAAGCCACAGAATTCAGACACCTGCAAACACCTGCAGTTGGCCAACACATCCAGCAGCTGTGTGGCATTTGGCCTGAGCCCTTTTGCAATCGTTGAGGTAATTACGAAAACGAAATCAATCCGCAGGTTTAACTCACAGTGGGCGTGGCATTGTCATTGTATCTAAAACTCGTACTGCTGCTGACAACCCGCAGCCAAGCACTCCACAATCGTGCTGGACAGAACAAAGTGAGCAGCGTCGCTCTAGTCGGCTTAAAGATACCCGTTGCTAGAGTTTTTTAAATATGTGGCATACTTTTAGGCTGCAATTAGTTTAGAAACAGCCATAACTTTTGATGTACACATGAATATCTTCATGTGATCAATCGTTGCGCTACTTCTTTCAGTTCTTGACACTATAGTATACCCTATAAAGTTAACTGTTAAGTTACTTGAGTTTTTAAAATATGTTGCATACTTTTAGGCTTCATTAAGTTTAGAAACAGCCATAACTTTTGATGTACACCTGATTATTTTGATTTGATGATATTGTATACCCTATAAAGATCACTGTTAAGTTACTTGCGTTAGAAATAAACTGTTGCATACTTTTAGGCTGCATTTTAGTTTAGAAACAGGCATACCCTTTGAAGTACACATGATTATCTTGATATAGTAATCAATCCTTGCACTACTTCTTTAAGTTCCTTACACTACAGTATACCTTATAAATTTAACTGTTACTTAACTTGCGTTAAAAAAAACTGTTGCATACTCTTAGGCATGTCTTCAATTCTCGCGTTACTTCTTTCAGTTCCTTACACTATAGTATACCCTCTAAAGTCAACTGTTACGGGTATATAAAAAGAATTTCGTTTGTCTGGCACATGAAGTGAAACTGAGTTTGATTGGATATGAACACAGTTCGAGTGGACACTAAAAAACACGGTCTGTGCTTTATCTCTGTGCACCTGACGCCTCGGAAAACACATTAAAGCTACAGCTACACAATTTGATTGTGAACTATTATAAAATAAATAATTTTTCAAACCCAATAAAAAATTAGCTCAAATAAAATCAAATCAAAGCATTAAAAATACTTTCGTTGGCCCAAAGCTGAACTTTTTGGCCAACAAAGTATTAAAATCAATTTACTGCCGGCAAAAAATATTTGTGCTAATAAATTCCGTGCATGCATAATGCAAATGCCAGACAAACAACGGAATTGCTGCCGATTTTAGCTGAATTTAAAACAAGCTATTAAATATGCATTTTACATAAATTTTCTATGCATTTTTATGCAATTTCAATGCATTTTTAAGTGTTATCACAAAGTACAAAAAGTAAAGCAAAATATTAATACAAATTGGAGGAGTTTTTAAGGCAAAAATGATATTGAAATGTCTTTGACAAAGGAACTGCAACATTCAAATGAAGTAAAGTGGGAAAGACCTGGTACAACTTGACGTATGCGCAATGTGAAGTAAAAATAAATTTAATTATGAAATGCGTTCACGTTTGGCATTAAGTGAAAGCGCTTAAGGACACTTTAAAAGTCCAATAAATCATATTCGTCCACTCCCTTTGCATATTTCAAATTAATAAAGTTTTCCGCCTGCAAACAACAACAATAAACGAACTGAAAAGGGAACGTTGTCAAGTAAAAATCTGACTGCAAAGTTAACACTGATAGCCTGATAGTCTTCTTGCCTCTACTCCAGGCAGCACACTCCCTCACAGTTGTGTGGGCGTGTCCGTTTACTACAACTATTGCTTGACTTTATATGCTTCATTTCAATTTTTCGGCTGCAAAAGAAAAGCAAAAGTTGAAACGTTTTTCCAAGTCAATTTCCGTCGCTGTTGGCAGCAGCAACAACAAGAGAACAAACATAACAAGAAACCGCAGCAAAATTCAAGTGTAGACGAATGTTTAATGCTCTAAAATACGAAACTTAATTAAGAACTCCTTATAGTTTATTTAGGCATTAAAATTATAAATTTAATAAATTTTCTCAACACGATTTTTCCAGCTAAACCGCATTTCTAGAACTTAGTCTGATGCACTTCATGTAGTGTATACAAGTAAATTAGAAAGCAACGAAAAGAGAAAAGAAAATTGACGGCAGCTCTTGACGTTCAGTTCGAGCATAAAAATCGTTGCCTTCTACAACTGTCAGGGAAATAAAAATCAAATTTAAAACGCTAAGAAAGTCGTCGCTGTGCCGCGCCGAAAAGCAGGCAACACAAAAGACAAATGGCCGGAAGTGAGACGAGGGCGTGTCGGAGAGAGTGGTGTGTGTGCGTGTGTGTGTGTGTGGGGCAGAGCATTGTGTGTCTTTAGCTGCTTACCGAGGGTTGCTCTAAATGTCGCAATTTTACGAGTCAATATAAAGGTGCCTGGGGAGTCATTTACAGGCGCACAGCGGTTTGGTTTCGCTTTTTGGCAATAAAAAGCCAAAAAAAAAATAAGCAAGAAAAAAGTGGCAGCAAAAGAAGAAAAGCTGCTAAAGGAAACGACTTACTTTTATGGCACAGGACAACGGAAACGACAAAAAAGACGACAGCAACGACGACGTCGACGAAGCGCCATAAAAATTTGTAGAGAAGAAACACGTGTAAAGGGCATTGCCGAAAGGGTTGCTCCAACCTAGAGCTCAAATATGATGGCAATTTTTATGCCCGACCCGTAAAATATTTAAGCAATGAACCATAAAATTCTTCCACCGCCCTCCGCTGCCCTGCCCTGCCCTGCCCTGCCCTGCCCTGCCCCACTTTGTCCCACTGCCATTGTGTGGCAAGCTTGAGTGATTTATAACAATGTCAAAATTATGAACACAACTAGTGGCGGGGTCTTATACACTGCTAAAGACTCTGTGCGTTTTTTCTAACAGCCTAAAAACAAAGAGAAAGTGAATTGCAGCTCTACCCGACTTAAACACCCTCCTGCCTCCTCCTGCAACGCTACCCCACTTAAACACCCCTCCTGCCCTACAAGTACAGGGTCTAAGGAGCGAGGTCTTATAGACTGCTAAAGACTCTGTGCTTATTTTTAGAGCCTAAAAACAAAGGGAAAGAGGACTTTAACTCTACTCCACTTAAACACTCCTCCAGCCCTACAAGTACAGGGTCTACAGAGCGAGGTCTTATAGACTTCCAAAGACTCTGTGCTTATTTTTACAGCCTGAAAACAAACAGAAAGAGAATTGCAACTCTACCCCATTTAAACACCCTCCTGCCCTACAAGTACAGGGTCTAAAGAGCGAGGTCTTATAGACTGCTAAAGACTCTGTGCTTATTTGTACCAGCCTAAAAACAAAGAGAAATAGAATAGTAACTCTACAAGTACAGGGTCTAAAGAGTGAGGTCTTATAGACTGCTAAAGACTCTGTGCTTATTTCTACCAGCCTAAAAATAAAGAGACTCTTTAAAATTGTAACTCTACTCCACTTAAACACCCTCCTGCCCTACAAGTACAGGGTCTAAAGAGCGAGGTCTTATAGACTGCCAAAGACTCTGTGCTTATTTCTAACCGTCTGAAAACAAACAGAAAGAGAATTGCAGCTATACCCCTCTTAAACACCCCTCGTGCCCTACAAGTACAGGGTCTTAAGAGCGAGGTCTTATAGACTGCCAAAGACTCTGTGCTTATTTCTAACCGTCTGAAAACAAAGAGAAAGTGAATTGAAATTCTACCCCACTTAAACACCCCTCCTGCCCTACAAGTACAGGGTCTAAAGCGCGTAAACACCCGTCAGTTTAGTGGCACAAATAAATACTACAACTATATTTACAAATACAAGCACAAAGCGAACTGCTTAACTAGAATCTGCGCACGAACTCATTGCGTCTGCGGCTCGTCACCTGGGCGGTGTTTTTGGTAGTACGTATATCACAATTATGGCAATCCCCATTCCATTTGATATTCCCATTCCTCACATGCACACGGGTGGTGGATGAAGTGCGTACGCGTATTTGGCCTGCAAAACTTTTAATTAAAGCAAAAATTATGAAATTAAATCGTTTAATTATTTACCAGCTGGCGCCGCCTGCAAAAAGACCGAGCACTGCCAGCAGCAGTAGAACTAATGACAACCACTTCATGTTGTTTTGCTATGCAACTGCAGCGGTCATTCAATTGTGCAGCTTTTTTATAGCTAAAGCGAAGGAAATACTATAGCTATAGCTGAAGATCGTGGAGATTATGTAAGCGGGTTTTGCCCACAGTGCTGTAAAGAAAAAAACCGCTTTTGGTAGGGCAGTAAACCCCAACTGGGAATAAAGCACCTTCTAGCTGACTTTGTTTTGATTGACATACAAAATGATGCGCAGAATGGAAGTAGAATTAAGTAGACTGAAAATCTATAAATCGAAGAGCGCTGGGATGTGCCTGTAGATCAAGTTTACAAAGGGTTTGCCAAGCTTGTCGCTGAGGAAAAATGCTGAGCAAAATTAAAAAAAAAAAATGAATTTTAATAAAATATATTCAAAGTATTATCAATTTTATACATATGCAGCTCAAAGTCTAGAAGGGTTAGCGTCTTTAAAAAATATATAGAGTCCTTGAAGCTACCATATGTCCATAGGGAGACTTTAAGCCAGGGTCCCCCTTAGTTGTGTTTGCTTGAGCATAATTCTGTTGTAAAACTGGCCGGAGTAATTGTAAAAGTCTTTCTATTTACATAAAGAAGTCCTTTAAGTTTTAAGCTCTTTTCTTTGCCTTACAAATCAAAACGGAAGAGGAATACGAAGAAGAATATAAGTGTGATCAGATATATGTATATATCATCACAATGGCATACACTTTGATTGCTGAATAGTTGTATTCCAACAAATTCTTTCATTTCCAACCATTTTTAAATTTTCCCAGTTTTAATAGACTCTAAAGTACTAAACACTAAGTGTCTACTAAGTTATTCAAAAACGCTCCGAAGACTTGTGAAGAGCGCATAGAATTTGCACTACAACGCTGGCAAATAAGCTACGGAATTTGCATAATCAAGCAGCTGCATCTTATCAGTCGCCGTCTCAACTATATATAGGTGTATATAGCTGGTAAAAAATTCAGCAAAACCGGCTGAAAAGACAACAACAAAGTTACAGCTTCAACATAGAAAACTGATTTTATTGGTAATTTTTTTTAATTTTGTAGTTTTTCAGTTTTTCAGTTTTTCCATAGCGCCGATCACTTGCTTTACCAGCTGTAACCACCTCGACCGCCAACGGAAATGTACTGGCCGCCATTTGAGTGCTGGTAGAGATTAAAGCCATCCGTGTTCCAGTCATCATCTGAGGCTGGACGTCGACTCATTTGCCTTGGCTTAACCGTGTTAACGTGGCCATAACTACGCGCGCTGTAACCATGACGATTCTGAGGCTTTCGCGTTGTCGTTCGTGCCACATTGGGTTGATTACAGTCCACACAGCGGCCATTGATGGTCACTCTGCCTGCTAAAACAGTTCGAGTGTTAGTAAATAAAGTAATCTTAACACTAATCTTACTTACCCTTTATGCAGGCAGCCAACATGGCTAAGAGCAGTAACGTTAACAAGTTTATGTACTGCATTTCTCACAGCAGTTAATTAAAAAGAAATTTAAATCAAGTTCACACTTGGCTCGTTGTAATGCTGATTTGAAACTATTGCTAAATGTAAACTGCAAGTTCGATTTTAGCAACGTTCGAGCATCTGTAATCTCAGTGTTTTAATATAGTATATGCGATTAACTGATTAGTTATCTGCTGCTCAAAACAGCTGAAACTAAAAACATTTCTTTGCTAAATTTCTCTTATCTATGGAAAGAGGAAAACAAACTATATTTTGAGAGCAAAAAATGAATTTATTTAATAAAAATTTCAAATTTAAAAATTACATATTTAATATTTAAATCAGCCAGCTCACTAAATTCTGGCATTGTTCTGATTTCAATTAAAATGTTGACATTTAATTCGTTTTTGAAAGCTGAGGCTTTTGTGGTTTCTTTGTAGGAACATTTTTGTCAAACCTACGCTTGTTGTTAAAAGGATTGTAATTACCGCCTGATGTAACTATACTCGATAATGAACTGTTAACTAAAAATACATATTATTAAGTATTATAATCGCTTTAGTGAATGATAAATTAAGTGAGTATTTCTAACCATCGGACATGGCGAATGATGCCAGAATTGTTAAAAGCAGAAACAGTGAGAACCTCATGGTTGTAACCAAGATTCAATAATGAATTTTGTGTGTTTTAAATCGGCTTTTTGTGAGCCCAATGTGATAATCATCATCACAAGTTTTGAGACTTTTAGGTAGCTTCAAATTGCTGGAAAACGTAAGAGAGAGAGAGAGAGAGAGAGAGAGAGAGAGAGAAGAGACAGTGGAAGAAAGTGCGTGTCTTATCAACGCTAGGGAATTGTCAATTGGAATGACCTGTTGAAATAGATCGGGTTGTGTGTCATACTCTTACTCAGATACTAATTAACAAATGATAAAGTAAAAGTCTATTTTAATATAAAATTCTTAGCCGCTGACATGGCAAAAGGAATTAAGAAAAATATAAACAGAGCGATTGATTGTTTCAAACAAATTTTACGACGGAATTTTGTTTGGGGAAGCGACTGTTTTAAAATTAAGTAAATTGAGACATGTAATTGTAAAATTGTTTGAATGGCTGAAATACAGAGAGAGAGAGAAAGAGAGAGAGAGAGAGACAGAGAGAGAGAGAGACTTACAGAGAAAGTGAACAAACAAGTGCCAAAATAAAAGAAACACTTGTAAGAATTTAATCATTTATTATTTAACGTTGTCTTTCTTGCTCACTACAAAATGTAGACAAAATTCTGTATATTATATATTTGTATATTATACATATATAATAGATTCGCATTTATGGAACACTTGAAACACTTGACACTTTAAATTGATGTTTTGGGCGTGCAGGTATAGGTCGTTTGATTTCCATAGGGTTTGCTACAGGTGAAAGAGACTCATACAAAATTCGACTATAATTCCTGTCTACCTTCTCTAAATTATCCGACTCCTTAACTTGAGCTATGTTCAAAAAACACACAGGTTATTCCTTATAATTAAAAATAAAGATTTTTTTATTAAGAATTTCTTACCCGCTGTCAGGGCAAAAAGAATTGCAAATAGCAAAAGAGCGTAAACCTCATGGTGTCAAACAAAATTTCACTAATGAATTCTGTTTTTGTCATCGACATGTTGGGCACCCAAAAAAAAAAAAACGCATTATAAAAATAGTGAATGAAAAGAGAGACAGTGAAGCAGAAAGTGATAAAGCGAGAGAGAGAGAGAGAGAGAGAGAGACGATGTCTTATCATCGCTGAAGGGAAGTATACTTCGTCACAGACAAGAGGATCAAAGTTCTTGTTCTAAGCTAAATAAATTTAAATTGAAAATAAAGGAAACTTTTTACTTTGGATTGATTGATTGATTGTTAAACCGCTAGTAGAAATGTAGAATTGTATTCAAGCTCATTCCACACTCTTCTTTATGGCTTAACTAACCCGCCTGTGTGCACCAAGTGCGCAGAGAGCGCAAAAAGAACGTTGAAGAAAAAAGCAACAGCAACGAGAGAACAGCTTGGAACAAATCAGCAAAGAAAACTGTTGGGCGAGGGGTAAACAAATCACGCGGGGGGATGCTCCGATTGAAAAGTGCGCGACACTATTTTCGGCGACACACACACACAGAAACAATCGTGTTGAATTCGCCGGTACGCGTGCTCATAGCTCATAAATAACAGTTGAGCGTTTTTTTTTCCTTACACTCAATATCAGAGCAGATGCTGAAAAGCTCAAAGCGAGAGACTCTATTTTTCTATTTTGCTCTGATTTTCGCTCAAGCGCTGTCGTTGAGTTTTTTTTATATTGATCTCTTTTAACGATTTCCTCTTCGGGAGAAATAAAATAGTCGCTCGCGAGTTGAGACTCAGTGAGAGAGTGAATGAGTGAATAAGTCAATGCAAAAAGTCTATGAAACACTCTTAATTAAATTGGTTTATTTATTGGTTTATTAAAATAGTGTCATTTTTAAAAATATTTATTTTGTTCTTAAAAGTAGTTTGCGTCGCAACGAATATTTTGTGTATTTTGATTGATACTTGTACACAAAATATTCTTTGCGACGCAAATTAATAAGCACCACTCTCTCAAAGACGTTTTGCTTCATTTCACTCAAGCAATCACTCCCGCTCTAACTGAACGAAAGAGAACAGAAAAATAACGGTTGTTCTCGGAGTGCGAGCGAGTTAAGTGAACAGCCGATAAATGCGTCGCTCGCGAGTATTTTTTGCAAATATTCTGTAAAGAGTGTTATTTGGAGACGGCGTGAAATACTCAACTGTTTATTCGAGCTATGCGCGTGCTCAAACGCGCGTCGAGAAAATATATGTATGCACAGTGGGCCACAGGCTAGACGTTTTTGCAGAAAAATTTATTTTGAAGAACGGAGAAAATCGTAAACCTGGGGCAGGCGTGGGAGGAGTTAGAAGGCGTGGGTCGCGTTGGAGAGCTGCCCAAGAGATTCGTCGCATTTACCCAAGAGGGTGGTCACTCAATACAATACGCCAAGCTCCAAAAACCGCTTCTCACGAGTTATGTAGTCGATGTTCTAATTCTCTCTCTCTCTCTTCGCCTACATAAAAACTCTATCTAGAAATAAAAGCTCAAAAGCTCTTTCGCATATTAAAAAGCTTTTGAGCTCACTTATCGGATAATCGTGAACAAGTGAACAACGTGAAGGAAATAAATAATTTTATATATCTGAAAGAGACAAAGGAACACTGTATTTATTTAATTTAGTGCTAACAAACTGCTGTTAACAAAACTCACGCGCACTTTGCTTAGCACGGGCAGTAGATCGCTGCAATTGTCGGAGCTCAACCTGAGGGATGCGTGTCTGTACGGGCATGTGGGGGCCATCCTCGGTAGATGCGGCTGGAAGGGGTTCATATCGTCGTCTTGGATGACCAGGAGATTGCGAATAATCGACACACAAAATTATATGCAACTGATTTATTGAAAACGCATTCGTTTGTTTACAATTGAAAATGTTCAAACAGAAATGTTCAAGTCAGAATTTCAAGACCTATGTTGCCGTCTTGGCCGTAGGGTTGTAGAGTTGTAGGGTTGCTGCACAGTCACGTTTCGGCGCTCTTGTATATCTCGGTTAGCAAATGTATTGCGTACAGGTACCATGATTTGAGTGACAGCTAAGTGGAAGAAGCACATGGATATTATCCTACAAATGACAAAGTAGAAGTTTGGTTAAATTTGAATTACTTACCAGTTGCAACTGCTAAAAGCATGAGGAACAGCTTAAACAGTGGAATTCGCATGTTTGAATTCTAATTTATGCTTGAATTTAAATAACAAGATTAAATCTGTAGAGAACGAATATTTTGGCGAACTTCCCAAACGATTCGTCGCCAAAAAATATGATAAGCTCAGTGATGAAATATTTTAAACCGCCCCCCGATTTGTATGTAATCTGTTAGTAATTTAGTAATTTAATTTAGTAATCTAAAGAAGAGTACAGGGGTCTATTAAGCTTGTGAGAAGCGAAATGTGCGTAACAGACAGAAGGAGGCGCGTCTGACCCCATAGAGTATATATATTCTTGATCAGCAACAACAGCCGAGTCGATATGGCCATGTCCGTCTGTCCGGAAGAACACCTGTATCTTTGAAACTACAAGAGCTGGAGCCATCAAATTTGGATTGAAAGTCGGTCTATATGTCAGGCAGGCTAAGTTAATTTAAAATGTTTGCCACGCCCCATACCGCCCATAACACTACACGACCAAACTCACATTGTACGTTTGTACGCATTGTACGCACAATTATAACTATCCTCCCCTAGTTTGATCTGGAACGGACCTATAGCTACAGCTCTCATAGGACAAATAGGTTGAAAATTGCCCAAATGTATGGAAAATTTCGCACTAGAAGGAGTACGCGGTCTTTCACAGTCGGCCCGCTCGTTTATTAATGCTGCGCTGGGAGGCGTTTTTTTCTAAGCAGAGTTCAAGAAACTGCCAATAATTATCAGTTACCTAAACGTCTAAACAGATTTGATAAAAGTGAGTTAAACAATCAAAACAATTTATTGGCTTAAACGATGTTTGGTTTAACAGTTAACCACGTATGTTACAACCCACGCAGTCATCGTTGCGCACCACTGTGCCCGGCCGTCCACGTCCATCAATGGTGGTCACACCACCGCTCCAACCGCCGCCACCGAAACCATCATCCGTCAGAATCACTTGTCGATTGTTCCACTGTCTTTTAAAGCGTTTGATTTCCTCGCTTGAATCCTCTGTTTTCTTGCTCGTTGCTGCCTTTGGGGTAGTGCTCCTATCGTGGGGCTTGGGGGTGTTGCAGTCCCTACAGACGCCGTTGATGACAACCTTGCCGGCTGGAAGAAAGATAAAGTGTGAGAGAGGGGGAGAGGAAAAGCGAGAGGGAGAGAGCTGTAAATACGTTTCTCTGCACTAACCATTAACATAAACGGCCAAGACCAGAACCGTTAACAGAACTATGCACCGCATTTTTCTATTTGTTAATAACTTTTCAATGTGCTCGTTGTAAAGTTGTTTTTATACTGACTTGAAGAGTGCGCTACTTGCTTGATTTAAATTGAGACAGTTCCTCTGATATGTACTATATAATTTATAGTAGAAATGCTATGGAAATGCCCACAAATTGATGGCGTGTAAACAAAGCTGAACTTGGAACCGGTTTAAGCCGATTGTCGCCTGCAAATGTAATAAGTTGTTGTTTAATTAGAAATCTAACAAGTATGAGACGCTACAGTCGAGCGAAACAACTGTTAAAGACCCTGTAGGCATTCTAGTGCGCAAGTTTTCCATACAAATGAGCAATTTCCACCGATTTGTCCTATGGCAGCTATAGGATATAGTTCTGCGATCCGAACCAAATTTGGTGAGGGGAGTTATAATGGTGTCATACACATAATATGTGAGTTTGGTTGAAATCGCCTAATGAATACTGCAGGTCTTCATACAAATGTCCTATTTTCGATCGATTTGTCCTATGGCAGCTATAGGATATAGTGGTGCGATCTGGGCCAAACATGCTGAAAGTAGTTAAGTTCATGATATACACATATTGTGTGAGTTTGATCACGATCGCTTTGCTATTACTCCATGTCTTCACACAAACTTCTCACTTTCGAGCGATTTTTCCTAAGGGAACTAAGGGATATAGTTGTAAGATTGGGAAGAATTGTTATAATCAAAGAACACACATATAACTCGAGTAGTTTTCAAGTTCAAGTTTCATTCTAGCTCCTATAGTCGCTGAGATTCAGCTGTTTATATGGATAGACCTCGCTATAGCGACTCGTCTGTTGATGTTGATCAAGTATATATATACTTTATGGGTTTGGAAAAAGGTTTCTTCCAACCCAATAGACTCCTGTATTCTTTTAGGAGTACGCGGTCTACACATTCGCTTGAAAACAGTTCAAAGAATTTTTCTTTTCACAATAAATGTTGCTACTCAAATGAACTACAGTATTCAACGCAGTTAAACATATAACTAATAAATGATTTACGGTGAAAAAGTATTTAGTTATTAAAGCAAATAAAATTGTTTTAAAAATATAAATAAATATTCTAACAAGAGGTAAGAGCTTAATTTATATATTAGTGTCTATAAATAAAAATAAAATATTTTCTTAATTTAAATATAGACAGCATTTCATTTCGACACTGAGTAAAAAAAAGCTAAAACCAAGCTAACCTTTAGACTCACATAGATGCAAGTACATTGTAAAATAATAATTATTTATTTAATGATAATGAAATCATGCATCAATTGGGCATTTCCCAGAATCTGTTATCAGTTTCAGTTGTTTTGATTTGCGCTCATCAGTTGAGCCTTGGAATCTACTGAACTATGTGAAAGCAATTGATAATATTAACTAAAAGATCACTTATACTTATACTCGACTTGTTTGCTATAAAAAATCAAAGCAAATTTTTATTTACTTCTAAAACGTTTTTAGCTCTGAACTGACGATGAAATTGCTGACGTATTTGTTGCTTTTTGGCTGCCTTTTAGCATTGGCTTATGGTAATTATTTATGAAATAATATGAGACTTAAATCGTTAATTTTACTTACATTTCACTCACAGCTTCACCTGGTAATGTCTATATCCACGGCAAGTGCGTGGACTGCTATGGACCAGATGGAAACCGTATTGATACCCCGGAGAACGACTTTCCTTCCATATCGGGAGCTGTGGCTCAAACGCTGGCAACGGGCGCCGTGACTCTTGGGCTTGTTTTTTATTTTATTGGCAGCTTTCTATAGAAATTTAAACAATAAATGTGATTGAGTTTTAGCATTGATTGCTTGTTCTTTTAAATAAATTATATAAATTGAAATTTTATGGGAAATAAATGAATATATGGAAGTGAATGGGCGTATACGCAATGTGAGCATTCTTTTATTTAAATCAAAATGTTAAGTTAAGTGCTTAAAAACAAATAAAAGCACTTTGAGTAGCCATAAATGTTATTAACTTGATTTGCTAGCCTTTTTTTTGTTTATTTTTAGTTAAATGTTTTTAAAGCTCAGTCTGTCTCTGCCTCTGCCTCTGTCTCTGTCTCTGCCTCTCTCTCTTTTTCTCCTTGTCTCTCTTTGTTTCACTCTGTATTTTGTACCGCCGCCTCTAAGTCTCTAAAATGTTTAAAAAATAATTATATTACAATTTAATTATATTACAATTTAATTATATTACAATTTATATTATATTAATTAAATAAAATAAAAACAATTTATCTATTAATATTTAAGTTCTCATAACTTTTGTTGAGTCTGAATGCTTATATCACATTTAATACTATTTAATAGGAAAATTTTCGTGTCTTATACTTACAGCTATATTTATTTACTATTAAAGAAATTTTTATTAAATATTATAGACTTAAAAAAAAATTCTTGTATCTTTCTTTGATCTGAAATGCTTATATTATTTAACATACCATTAAAATATTGTTTTTATATTTTACATATTTATATTAATTTATTTTTAGCTTAAGAAAACTATTTATGAATTTATAATATAATAATAATATAATATAAAATAACATAATATAATAAATTAATATTTTAATATTTTAACATGAACAAATAAATGAATAATGAATAATGAAAATAATTTCTTGTTAGACCGCGTACTCTAAAAAAGAGTAGATGGGTCTATTAGGTTTGTTTTTATTTATTTAAATTTAACTAGAGCTAACTATTAAATACTTGAAAAAATAAATTAAATTCGAAATTGTAAGATGTTTTAAATATGTGAATATCGATAATGTATGTGATGTTAAGTGACTGCCGATATATCGTTAAGCAAGTAATGTTAAGTATCGATTAGGTAGTATCGATTAAGGAGTGCGTAGAAGGATAAACTTGGCTTGATTCCTTCACTTTCTCCAGTGATGGTTCGAGAACACAGACGAGTCTGCTCGATAGCAAAAACAATCTTAATAAATAAGTGAATTTAACACTAATCGAGTCTTTTGCTTAGCACTTTACAAAATAAAGAAAAGTTCTCTTAATTTGTGTGCTTCAACATTATAATAAAATGCCGTTCAGCGCTAGCCTCCTTACGCAGTGTTTACTGTACTTGAGAGCCTGTCTACTTAAGAACTGCGTAACAGATCAGCAATCAAAGTGGTTTAACTATGGGAAATACTCACTTACATGGGCATTTCCAAGCTGTCTCAATGCTGACCTATCAATGCAGTTCTCCGATTACAACAACAACAACAATTTAAATACTTTTACTGGGAAAATCTCAACGGTGCAGTGCTTACTATATAAGCGAAGCACTGCGATGCTATTGGCATTAGTTGAACTGCAAACGTTGTTAACTGAACAAATTAATAACAAATATGAAATTCCTATCGACTGTCTTTCTGCTGGGTCTATTGGCTTTGGCCAGTGGTAAGTAGCGGTACTTTATACTAAAATAACAGTAATTTTCAACAACAATTCTACACTAGCTACGCCCCTGAAGCCCGATGTGGTCATCAACGGCGACTGTCGTCACTGCAATGTTCATGGTGGCAAATAATGCGGAAATTTAAAAGAAAAAATTTACAAAATTATTTTAAACAATAAATGGCATATTTGGTATAAAAGAGTTGAAGAAATTTTATTAAAAATACACAGCAATGAAACGGATAAACTTCTAGCACTGAAAGGTAAGAAATTGTTGGCTTACTACAGGGTAAATTGTAGTCGTGCGCATGACTATACCGACTACAAAGCACTGATAACCTCAAGGGTCTCCGTCGACAGTCATTTTCTTGCAATAATTTATTTTAAACAAACAGAAATTTGTTTCTATACACAAAAAGTTCAAATTGAATAATAAATTATAATAAATTAATGACTCAATTATTTGGTTTCAGTCTAATTTTAATTGCAATTCTAAGAAAAACACATAAAGACCGACTTTGAGTTTATTGTTTATTGCTTTTCATTGCTGTTCATAAACGTTGCTTATTTTTTACATGAATTAAACACTAGAATTAATTAAATTAATTAATTAATCACCGCGCACGTTGCAGTATTTACAATCGCCATTGATGATTACATTTCCGGGTTGCAGCGGATTAGCTGTAAATAAATGTATAAAATTTACATAGTTAATAGTGACACGCCCACACCTTTTAACGCCCACTTCTAACACTACTTACCAGCTGCCAGTGCCAACAACGCCAGCAGAAAAGCAATCGACAGCCACTTCATGTTTATTGGGTTTAAAATGCGACTTTCAATTCGAAACTGATCAGTGGACTCGATGGGGCATCGGCTTATATAGCCTTAACCGATCAAGCAAATGACGCTCAAACATATAGTGCATATATGCAGGTATATAATGAGAAACTTATTGAGAAACGTTTTGTTCAATTGCGCACTGATCAATTGAATTGAGTCGCAGTCTATCTGATGCTGAGTTCCAACTGAGCTGATAACAGCAGAGTGGAAGAGAGAGACTGAGAGTGAGAGAGAAAGAGAGCCAACGTGTGTCTACGACTTTACAGTATTGCATAAAAATTCTTTGCCTTACTTACTTTCTTAAAGTTCTTTTTTATGCACATTAATCGTAAAGTTCTATGACCATGCCTAGGTGAAACAGTTAAGACTACTCTGTATACTATATAGTATACTATAGAATACCTTTTTTAGCCACATTATCTGAAGCAAGTTTACTTGGACAGCACTTAAGTAGCATATACATGACCAAGTTTGATTATGTCCATAGAATTTTCCATACAAATTGGTCTAAGTATAAACTAGTAAGAAACCTTGCTATATTTAACAAGTTATCTCACTAAAATTCACACATAATACACTTGTCAATCACATTTACCAGTGTCATCCCAATCGGACTACTATATCTCATGTTTCCCATAGGAACAATTGGTCGCAAATCTGCTCTAAACATGCATTTGTATTCAGAATTGCTGTGTTTACTCAGCTATCTTCATCAAACTCACTAGTGTCCATTGATTATTATTATAAATATTTAAATAAAGTTTAAAATGTGAAAAAACTAGTATAAAATAAATTAAAATAAAATAATAAAATGTAATAAAAACAAGAAAGAATGCTGTAGTCGCCCCGCGACTTTAGGATACCCGTTACTCAGTATCAATTTGTTATTAACAATGGTGATGGATATAATAGCTTGGCAAACACAGAACATTTTCATACAAATTCATGTTTAGAGCATATTTTTGACCGATCGTTCCTATGGGAGCTATACGATATAGTAGTCCGATTTGGATCAAACTTGGTCAGTACATGTACTTCCTAGATATGTACTTTCCGTGTAAATTTGGTTCAGATAGCATAGCTATAAAAAAGTTTTCTGTACTAAAACATTCTAGTTTTACCTGTACGTTTACCTTTATATGAAGATAGAACGCCCTAAAGTGGGCGTGTCAAAAAACAAAAACAAACTTGTACTGCTTGGGTATTGTACCTTTCATTTGCGACCCCTATAATCTTTCTAACTCTTATAGTCTCTGAGATCCTTTTGTTCATACAGACAGACGGACGGACGGACGGAAATGGCTACATCGACTCGGCTATTGATGCTGATCAAGAATATATATACTTTATGGGGTCTGCCACGCCTCCTTCTGCCTGTTACATACATTCCAACGATTACAATATACCCTTTTACTCTACGAGTAACGGGTAAATTAAATAAATTTCCGTAGTAGTGAAATTGGTTTACTTATTAGTTAGAGTACGAATAACAAATAGCAGCACAGACAAAATATAAATAAAAAGTAATAAAAAAATATAAACCATTGTTAATAACATATTTAAACAGATTCTATTGTTTTTCTATTACTATTTTTGATAGCTATTTAACTTTTATTGGTAATAATATAGACCTACAAATCTCCATGCAAGCAAGTTTGAGGAAAGCAGGCATTATAATCTATACTTTAAGCCGATTTTCCTTGCATTAATTACCAGTTTCTCACTTTTTATTTATCTTTTGTCTGTGCTGCTATTTGTTATTCATACTCTAACTAATAAGTAAACCAATTTCACTACTACGCAAATTTATTTAATTTTTATTACATTTTATTATTTTATTTTAATTTATTTTATACTAGTTTTTTCCCCTTTTTAAACTTTATTTATATATTTATATATAATTAATGTTTATTTTTTAAAACATTCGTTGGCTATAGGAATTGATGAGTTATAAACTTAAACATAAATAATAAATTTTTAGACACGATTTTATGTTAGAATTGTGTATGCAATAAAAAATAAATAAAATACAATTAAAGCGCAAATTTAAAGTGCTTCAAGCGAGCGAACTGTGTGTGTTTAAAAGTGTGTGTGTGTGTGTGTGTGTGTGTGTGTGTGTGTGTGTGTGTGTGTGTGTGTGTGTGTGTGTGTGTGTGTGTGTGAGTATTCATGTCTATAAAAGGTAAATGAACGTGTTTGTGGTTGAATTTATTTATCAGCATGCAAAAGTTGAACAACTGTGTGTGTGTGAGAGAGTGTGTGTGTGTGTGCCTGCTGTTGGCTGGCAATTAAGCCAATGAAGCATTAAAAACACCAGCTAAGGGCGTAAGCCATGCAAAGTGAACTGGCCCAAAGGGAGGGGAACAGCATCACTCGAACCTCCTGCTCCCCCCCACCATCACTGAGCTATACACAGACACAGATTGGCTTTTAGGTGGATTAGCGTGGCCATTGGCATTGCCACAGTCATTGCCATCCCCACATTTGTCAACGGAAAAAGCATTACGCTTAAATGAACCCATGCACATGCATAAATACACACGAAGCCAAACCCAAAAGGGCCTAGACGACACGTGTGCGTTAACAATTTAATTACGCCCAACAAGCCAACGCCTTTTGCCCCCCCCACAACTCCTGCTCCCACTGAGCCCACTTCGTCGCTGTGTTGGCCAGCTGTTACCCAAAAAAAAGTTAATCATCCAATCGACAGGGAGGTCAGCCATATTAAAGACTCGCAGCAGCTAGTACTGGGACTGGGAAAAGACCATTAGCCGAAACAGTTGGCCAACGCAGCTGGGGGAATTCTGAGCCTATTTACTCAAGCCGGTGTGAAAATATGCCAAGATTATGTGTGTGTTTTCTAGGGGTTTGTGGCTGTGTCTATAGATTGAGTGCTTATAGATTTAAGTCGCTGTTGAAATGCGCTGAATTTAACAGTAGTTACATTTATGTCATGTTAACGTAATGCTGTTAATGTTAACTCTTTAATTGAGCTGTTAAAGCAACGACTGTGGAGACAGCTTCAAATGTAAATTTTCAAAGTGTTTTAAGGAATTTCAAGAAGTTCAAGCATTACGCTGTTAAAGTTATGTTAAGTCCACACTGTTAGGGCTATGTTATGCAAGCTAGAACATGTATTAATATGACTATTTCTAAAATGACTGTAGATACTTTATATGCTGGACACTTTTCTTCATAGCTTTGCCAAAACTTTATTGATTTTCTTGAAGAAATTCAATTTCTTTAGAGTTTGAGCTCTTGATTCCTGCTATATTCAAACTTAATACATTTTCCTTAAAAGACACAACAATTTTCTTCATTTTGTGCTGAAAACTCCAAACTTAAAATGATTTTTTTATACACATCAGTTTCCACTTGAGTTTAAAGACTTAAATATTTGTTATATAAGCAAAGCAGCACACAGACCGCATACACATGCTTTTGCATATGTGCGTGTTTAGTAGAAACAGAGAGAGTGGGAAGGAGAAGGAAAAAGAGGGAGACAGAGCGAGCGAGACGAGGCAACTTTGTGTTTTTCTTGGCAGCTGGGGCACTATTAGTTTATTATTACGAGCAACGTTTTATTGTCAACCTGTGGCGTGGTGTGCGTGTGTTGAACATGCAGTGTGTGTGTGTGTGGGAGTGTGTGGAACTGGGCGTGTCAGGAAGCATGTGTGCAGTCTGTTTGCTGTTTGCTTTAAGCGACTGCTTTATGAAATATTTTTGTTGATTTCTCACTTTGTTGTGGTCTGTGTGTGCTTGTTGTGGTGTGTGTGTGTGTGTGTGTGTGTGTGTGTGTGTATGTGCCTCTTTTGCGGTTAGTTTTATAGCTTTTGACATGGTTTTTCATAAAATTCATGTCTTTTATGTGCCGCCAAGCGAAAACTGAAAGTTTTTTGTGGCATCTTTTAGGCGCATGATTAAAATAATATTCAGCCAACGCGTCGTATGCGTGTGATCTATGCAAAGCAGTAAAATCATGGTCATAAAAGCATAAAGCCGCATATTAAATTAAAGCAGCTAAATGTCACTGGGCCTTGAGTTGCTGCTCACTTGACTCGACTTGGCCTCACTCCGTACACTCCCTACCCAAGGGACGCATCTATTAGGCCGCCAGTGAGTGTAATTATGAAAAGGATTTACTTAAAAGCCTCGCAGCTGCCACTTGTGGCCTTACAAAACTTAAGCGACATGCAAATATCTTTCACTTTTTTCCCTATTCTTTATTTTTTGCGCAATTTCTGCAAATAAATTTCTTTGAATTCAAATAAGAGTCAACACATTTATGTCTTTAGGCCACTTCAGGCCCACTTTACTTCACTGCTTCGTTCAGTTCATTTCCCCTTTGTCTACACACATTTTGGAAGCCAACAAATAGCGCCACGTGAGCAAAATTGCTAATCAACTGGCAAAGCGTTGAGGGCATAAAGTAAAAGCGTTAGAAGGACTCTCATCCTTGGTTAAGTGCCATTCTGAGAGAACGACAACAGCAACAGCAGCAACAGCAGCAACAACAACAACGAGAGCAATAAGAGCAACAACAGCTCATCATTTGCCAAGCAACGAATGCTTTAATGTATTTAAGCTTTTGCGAGCACAAAAACATTATTGTCTGCTGGGAATTGCGGGGGAGTGTGTAGCTGATAAAATGAGGAAAAGTGGTGGGTGGGGAAGGTAGGAGAGGGGAGTGACAGCCTAACTGGCGTTGAGTTGCTGCCTAAGTGACATAAGCAAGAAGACTAAGGCAAAAACGACAACAACTAATAGCAGCTATGCGAAAATACGAACATGTGTAAACACACACACACAGAAGCACACACAAGCACACACACAGCACATACTTAGACACATCTATGTATAAGTAAGTAAGTATTACAGCGTGTGAGTGTGCAGAGTACAAAAAATAGTTGCCTCGGGCTAAAATCTGTTCGAAGCTAATTCCAAATAGCTTGGGAATAAATATTTTGAAAACTGATTTAAGTTGAATAGCAAAAGTTATAATAATTTAAAAAATATATTTTATTTATTTTTTTTTTTTAATCAGTTTTAAAAAAAGTGATATTTTATTGTTGGAATATCATCAACATTCTAACAATAACATTACACAACACTAAGTTATGAATTATTAGATTATGTTAATCTGGTCACACTTGAATCTGTTCTTTTTCTTCTTCTTAAAAAGCCTAAGCTGTAACGTGGTGTCGATGTTGCATACAAAAAGAATAATCTTTAAATATAAAGTCAATCTATATATAAAACATAAATCAAACATTGAAAGTTATTATTTATTCATTTAATCTCTTTTTTTTAATATTTATTTTTATTTAATAATTATTGTTGTTCATTTATACAACTTGAATTAAACTGTTAATAATATTTACAAATTGAATTATAACTTAGGTTAGAAGTGAGGAGGGAGGCAATGGGGATTAGGGACCACATCCGGATTCGAACTTGTCACAGCAGGTAAAGTTCTATTTCCGACAAGACGGCAGCTTAGATAACAGAGCTACTGTTGTTGTCAAAATAAAATAAATAAACAGTACAATCCATTCTTAGCAAGTTTTTCTGTCAGTGTAGCTAAAAGCAAAACCCTATTGCTAGCCAGAGTGTTGCCAGCTATACCAGCTATACTGGCTAGAAAGCGCAAAAAAAAACACACAAACAATTTATTTAATTGGTTAACTTATTTTCATTTAAAAGTTAATAAAAGCAGCTACAATTATATGAAAAATAAGCAACAAAAGTGTGCTTAAAACTAAATTTAAATTAATAGCTAATTTCAAAGAAACTCAACGCCTTTCAAGTCATTGCCTTAGCATATCTAGCCATAAATTGGCTGAAAACACATTTGTGCTGCCAACAAATGGAAATTTCCTTAGTCAGATGTGTGAGCGTATAAATATATGTGTCTTGAAGGATTTGGATTTGTGTGTGATGGTTGCCCACAAAAGCTTAGGGGAAAAGTCGCTAGGAAAGGCAAGCAAAAGGAAATGGAAATGAAAATGGAAATGGGCGTGTGGAAAAGTGCGAATTCGTCTGAAGTAAGGATAATTAAAGCGTGATGTTTTAATCACATATTCTAATTGAAATGCTGTTAATCAGGCTCTGCTCAGTGTAGCACTAAGCATAGTATTAATACTTAAGTTAAAGCTACTTACCATTTTAGTGCAAATAAAGGTGGAACAGGGGAATTATAGTAGGCTGATTAATGGGAATTTAGTTCAGTTAATTTAGGTGTGAGTTTTAAGAGTAGTAGCTTATTATAAATTAAACTAATGAGGACTGCTTTGCTGTGCTTAAGTGGGGCATTTAAATAACCATAAAACCTTTTTTTCCAACACAAACTAAAACTGATTTTGTTTACTTCCAATTCAGCTCTTTTCAAGTGACCACATCTTTTGTTTCCATAGTCAGTGGGTCAAAAGTGCAGTGATAAGCAGCTTATTAGATTGTTTTGAAGCTTTCAAACTTAATCTATGTTTGGCTTATCAGCTAAAGCTTTGGCTACAGCTCTAGCTGCGATTGGTGTGCCAGTTTCCAGTCGAGTCTGAAGGGAAACAAGTCGTTTAATCGCCGCTGAGAGATGTTTAACCGTTTCTGTTTGCTCCTTGGAGCGCTACTTTGCCTGGGCCGCTGCCCAATGGGCGTGGCAGGTGTGGGCAAATTGGTTTGTTTCTACGATGCCAGAAGTTTTGTGCGCGAAGGTAAGCAGTGGACTAGAACAAGAGCTTGTCGAGTGAGGGCAGAAAGGTTATCACTCGGTTTATTTATACTTTATTTGTTTCGTCTTAGGTCCCGCACAACTTTCACTGGGAGAAGTGGAACCAGCGCTGAGTTTCTGCAACTATTTGATCTATGGATATGCAGGCATCGATCCCGCCACCCACAAGATCAAGAGTCTGAATCCACAACTGACTGTCAATCATTACATGCAGATCACAGCGCTGCGTAAGAAGTATTCGCATTTGCGCATACTGCTTAGCGTGGGCGGTGATCAGGATCTGAACGACGAGGGCCTGCCGGATACTAGTAAATATTTGAGTCTGCTTGAGTCCTCTGTGACTCGAGATACTTTTAAGCAGAGCGTCATAACTGAGCTGAGCCGATATGGCTTCGATGGCCTTGACCTGGCCTGGCAGTTTCCCAAAACGCGGCCAAAACAGTCGCAGGGTGCACTGAAGCGTGCCTGGTCCTCGTTCAAGGGCTTCTTCAGCAGCTCCTCCATCGACGACAAGGCCGAGGAGCACAAGGAGCAGTTCGTGTCGCTGGTCAGAGAACTCAAACAGGAATTGCAGCGAAATGGCAAACAGTTGACCTTGAGCATGTTGCCACACGTCGATCCGCAACGTAAGTGTACAGTAAACACAGTGACGTCATCAAGAAGTTTAATCACTTTTGTTTCCCCTTAGTTTTCATAGACATACCCGCCGTCATGAGCTTCCTGGACTTTGTTAATCTGGGCACTTATGACTTCACCACGCCCCAACGCGATCCCAAGCAGGCGGATGTACCCGCTCCCATCTACGCCATGTTCGAACGCGATGCCAGCCACAATATTGAGCATCAGGTACAGTACTGGCTCAATAACACCGCCAGTGCCCAGCAGCTCAACATTGGCATCGCTGGCTATGGACGCAGCTGGCAAATGACTCGCGATTCGGGCATTACAGGGTATCCACCAGTGCCTGCTACTGAGGGTGCTGCACCGGCGGGTAAATACAGTGGTACACCCGGTCTGCTTAGCTGGCCCGAGACCTGTGATCTGCTGCAGCAACATCTGGGTCAGAACAAGGATCGGGATCATGAGCATTTGCGTAAAGTCGGTGATCCCACGAAGCGTTTTGGTGTCTACGCCTATCGCGCTGCTACCGATGGCGGTAATCCCGGTGTCTGGGTGGGCTACGAGGATCCTACAACTGCCGCTATTAAGGCGGGCTACGCTCAGGCCAAGGGCTTGGGCGGCGTGGCCTTCCATGATCTTTCCATGGATGATTTTCGTGGCGCCTGCGCTGGCGAAAAGTATCCCATTCTGCGCAGCATTAAGTTCAAGCTGTAAAAATTAGATGAATAAACTGAAAACGTTGACAAGCATTCGAAGGCGTTCAAAGCAAGCCAAATTACAATAGCCTTTGATTCTCCTAAGTAAATCTTAATTTATTGACTTTTTCTTAACTGTCTCTACTTTCTCTAAACAATGAAATTATTGTGATTGCTTGAAGTTTCGTAGTTTTAACTGAAAATAGCGACAGCAATTTGGTCTTAAGTCCACTTTGCATTTAAATCAAAGTTTGTGAAATTTCTTTTTGTTGGCAAGATGTAAAAAAGTGTTTCAGTTTGTGATTTAAAGTTTGTGTTTTAAGCAGCTTTTCAGCGACTGACAAAAAGAATTTCAGGGGCTGCCTAAAAGTATGCTACGATAAATTGATACACTGCAGCAGCCAAAGCAGCGAAGGGACAGCAAAAAGGAAATAGAGAAAAGTAAAAACGGTAAAAAAATGCGGAATTAAAGCAAGTGCGACAGGCGAGGCATAAACTTCAAGTGGGCGGTGGGCGGTGTGTGGTGGGGGGCGAGACGACAGCGACGACATCCAAAGTAAAAGTTGAAATTAAACCAATTAGTTTGCCGTTGCCGTTGCTGCTGCTGCTGCTGCTGTCGTGTCTGCAATGAGGCGCATAAAGGGGACAGCAAAAGAGAGACTGTGAGAGAGAGAAAGAGAGGCAGAGGCAGAGTGTAAGATAGTGTAGCTCGTAGAACCTTTGAGGGTGTGTGTTTTAGACAAAGCTCCTTGCCGTTTTAAGAGAGTGTTTTACACGGCGCGTCATCCTGCTTCTTACCGGCTTCGAACTCTTGACTCCAAAGAACTTCACTACCTGACGGCGTCATAAATTAATTATGATTTAACAACTTTCGCATGCACGACACGGCAGCGCAAAACTTTTTGCGCTTTTCATTTGCTGCACGTCTCTAACTCTCTTCCTCTCTCTCCCCTTCTTAGCGCCCCTCTACTCCTCTGGCAAAGAAAATTTTTAATTTTAATGAGCGCAAAAAGTTTTAAAGTTTTGCCAAACATAATTATACCCGACAATGCGGCAGTCAATTGGGGGTATGCTCAGTTTGCTTAAAGTTGAATTAAAAAAAAAAAATAAATTAAATGGTTTGAGTTTTTGGTAGGCTTGCCCTTGTACGTCTTAGACTACGAAATACCCGTTACAAAAATTTAAAAAAATATTTAAAATTGTTGGCACGGGTATTTCGTAGTCTATATATTTGCTGGGACTTACAAGGGCATTAGACATGCCAATCTTAATAGACTTAGCACAGGTATTTCAAAGTCTATAAGCTTCCTGAAACTGCCAAATGAATAAACAATTGCACTGTTAACAATTTTATTAGTTTTAAAATTTTATACAATTTTTAGCACGGGTATTTTATAGTTCTGCAGTGTTCTAACGATTACAAGGACACCAGAAATTTTATTAAATCAAATTTGGTTAGTTTAAAAATGTTTAGCACGGGTATTCTAAAGTCGAACCCCTTTGAAAACACGTCTACATGAGGTTTATTGAAATTCCAAAAAAACACCGAGCGTAATTACGTTAATTACTTTACACTTTTCCCGCTCCGCTCTTGATGTCCTCGAAAGCTTTCTGCCAGAGCTTGTCGAACTGCTTGGGCAGCTTGGAGCGCACAGTGTCCGCCAGACGACGAGCAGCGCTCAAATTGGCCTGCTCGTAGTACGGCAAGGCCGAGATTCGTGCTAGCCAAGCACACAAATTGGGATACTTTTCCGCCGCAATGGGAGCAATGCTCAGATGCATTAAGCTCACACCACTGACCAGGCTAAAATCAGCAATGGTCAACTGATCACCAGCCATGTACTCGTGACCATCTAGAAACTGTTCCAGCTGTGAGTAAATTTCTTGCAGCTGCTTGACTGGCAACTCGCTGATTTTCTCCTGGCGCAGCAGCTGCTTGAGCTGCTTTCCCAGGGCCTGCAGAACGCCAGACTCAAAGTGGAGTCGTTGATCGACAACGGAGCGTGGAAGCGCCTCACGTGGATACAGTGCATCACTTTGTCCAAACTTGTGCACCAGATAACCCATAATGGCATGCGAGTCCCAAATAAAGTCTCCAGCGTCCTGCAGAGCGGGCAACGATTGCTGCTGCACTATGCCCGCCTCCAGTTGTTGCCTCAACTCATAGTCCAGCTCCAGGGCCTTGATTGTAAGCAGCACGGCACGTACCCCACTGCACTCCTCTGTTCCATAGAGCACGAGCATTGTTTCCTAGGATTCCTACAGACAATTTGAAACTGCGGATTATTTAGCTACTGTTGCCCAACTGACTGTGAACGCAGCTACTAAACTGAACTCGGGCACTGATTTTATATCGCAGATTAGATAAGATTAGTTACTTGTGCTACCTAAAAGTGAAATAAAAACAAACGTAAAAGTGAAGACAGAAACAAAGACGTCATAATGCTGCAAGTTTAAGTTTTTGCTTGATTGTTTATTAATGCTGCCAGATAAGAACTATTTTAGGGAACACTCGCAAGCGCTTAACCAGGCCAGCAGCTAAAGCGCTTATCTACACTGGCAGAAAGGTAGGGGTGGAAGTAAAACTGAAGTTTATGAGTAGCAACAAGTTTGGAATAATTTATTGAGGTACAAATATTTTTAAAATATTTATTTTTCATTAATTAAGATTTGCTTAAATTTGTGCTTAATTTACTTACTTTAATCATTTAGTTAAAGCATTCTATTAGTATTTTTTAGGTTTACTTTATAAGCAATAGTGTCTATATTTAATAAAATTTAATTTATATATTTTTATAATTTTTTTACATTTTTTCCAGTGTATTTTATGCCTAAGTCAATATTTGCGCGAGGTTTTGGGCATGTGTCATGTGTGTGCTCGACTGAATAATATATGTGTGCCGTTAGCAGCTATTTTGCATGTGGCCAAGAAGCTAACACACACACGCACACACGCACACCCTCACACACACCCTCACATACTTATTTTGGGCGGTTTACAATTTCATTGGCAGCAGCTAAAACCAATAAAAGTTTTTACTTTGCGTGTGTCAAATGCATAAATAATTGAATAGCTCAAGTTGAAAAATACCCTGTACTTGTAGCGAGTAGTTAAGTTAAGCGCATATTTTATTTACTCAAAATTAAAGCCACAATTGGCTTTCAATTCCATTGTGCGCTACTTTGGCTCAGATTGTAATCAAGTTCTTGGTGTAGGCGGCATAACTAATTTGAGTCATCAACTTAATGACAGTTACAATTGGTAACTGCGTCGTTTGGCCAAGACTTACGTGTACTTTGCGGCAGGCCAAATTTCCCATGCCATTAACATCTGACATCTGACTGTAGCTATAAAAGCTCCAGTTATCCTGGCCACGCCTTCAGTTACAGTTAGAACTTAGTACCGCAAATAATATGAGTAAATTTCGGTTATACGGCTTGGAAGTCAGTCCGCCTACGCGCTCCTGTATGCTGGCCTTAAAGGCACTCGATTTGCCCTTTGATCTCGTCCAGGTGAATCTAATGGCCGGCGAGCACTTGGCTCCAGAGTATCGGGAAAAGAATCCACAGCACACGGTGCCCATGCTGGAGGACGAAGGCGTCTGCCTCTGGGACTCGCATGCCATCATGGGCTATCTGGTGGATAAATACGCACCAAACGATTCACTATATCCCCAGGATCACCAGCAACGCGCTGTCGTGAATCAGCGTTTGCACTACGATTCGGGCACTATGTTCCTCGGCACGATGCGTTCGATTATCCGACCCATTCTCTTCTTGGGCGAAACTGTCGTAGAACAGTCCAAAATCGATGCTATCGCTGAGGTCTACGATTTGGTGGAGATATTTCTGGGCGATAACGATTATGTGGCCGGCACTGAACTCACCATAGCCGACTTTAGCTATCTCACCACACTGAGCAGTCTTGCAATTTTTCTGAAACCGGATCCAGACACATATCCAAAGATTGTCGCCTGGTTGGAACGTCTTAAGCAGCTGAGCTACTACGAAGAGGCGCATGGAGCTGGCGCTGCTCAATTCGAAGCCATGATTAAGTCGAAAAACTTTACCATCAACTGAGCAGTACTCTCAAGCAAACACTTAAGTTCGTTACTCTTAGTTATGGTGAAATACATATATAAAGAGTGCAAAATTTGCTGTGTCACGGCGACTCGGCAGAAATGCGCTCTTCAAACAGCAAGCATAAAAGCACAGCAAAGATCACAGTGAAAGCTTTCTGCTTACACGAGAGCGGCGTAAGCAGTGAGCAGTTAGCAAGCGCTCACTTGCACGCTCTCTCGCTCTCCGACCGCAGCTTAGTTGCTGGAGTGCAATAAATACACAAACACACACATACACACTTACACCTACACATTCGTATGCTGCTTAAACTGTTTGCATTTTACTGTTGAAATTTTAATAAAACGAATTAATTGCTTTAAATGTGTTTTAATTGATTAACGAGGTTTTAAGTGCTTTTTTTTATTAATCATTAGTAATAACAGTGCCTATCTGGTTTAGTAATTTCTTAGACTGCTCTTTGCGCTTCTGTGCGCTTCTAGCACAAACAAACATTCGCCGCTCTCTTAAGTTATAACTTGCTCTTTACAAGCGAAGAGGCAGCTACCTGTATTTGTAAGCGGTTATCTTTTAAATGAAATACTGCAAATTATTTGTACATGCTTAGCTGCCTGAATTTGTATTTTGTAAGCAACAGATGTCAGAAGACTCTAAACGATAAGAATTTAATTGAAAACATATGTTTTTTATTTAAGTTATGTTTTTATGAATTAACAGAATTTAATGCATGAGCAGTAACAGCAGCGAGCAATTAAAATCGGAATTCTCGTAGGCACACTGAAACGAAAACTGTTTTTATTGTGCTAAAAATTAAGCTAAGCTTTTATCTCTCTTTGATTGTTTATTTCAAATTAAAAAGCCAAACATAAATAGAATGATCATGCCAAAGTTCAAAACGTCGCTAATCTAAACACAAACCGATAGCTCTTAAATCTATAAATTCTCTTAGCTGCCAAAAGGTATAAAAGAGCAAGAGCTGCTCAGTCGATAGAGTCAGTCGCATTCTACCGTGAAACCAATCAACATGGGCAAAATTACACTCTACGGCATTGATCCCAGTCCACCAGTGCGTGCTGTCAAAATGACACTGGCTGCCCTGGAATTGCCCTACACATTCGAGGTGGTTAATTTAATGGCCAAGGCGCAGCTGTCTGAGGAATACAAGAAGAAGAATCCCCAGCACACTGTGCCCCTGTTGGAGGATGATGATGCTCTCATCTGGGACTCGCATGCAATAATTTGCTATCTGGTGAGCAAATATGGCAAGGACGATTCACTGTATCCCAAGGATCTGCTTAAACGCGCTGTCGTTGATCAGCGTCTGCACTTCGAGTCCGGCGTAGTGTTTGCCAATGCGCTGCGTAGTATTTCCAAAGCGCTGTTCTTCCTTGGCATGACGGTGATCCCCAAGGAACGCATTCAGGCCGTTGTCGAGGTCTATGACTTTGTGGAGACTTTCCTCAAGGATAACGACTACATTGCTGGCAATCAGTTGACCGTGGCTGATTTCAGTATTGTCAGTTCGGTCAGCTCCTTGGTTGCGTTTGTGCCAATTGATTCGGCCAAATATGTGAAGCTCAGCGCGTGGATTAAGCGCCTGGAGCAGCTGCCTTACTACTCGGAAAATTCCGTTGGTGCTGAGCAATACATTAGCTTAGTCAAAAGCAAAAACTTTACTGTAGAAGCATAAGATAGTGTTTAAATAAATGTTTAACAGAAAAGTCTAGTTTTTTTTATCTTATCTGAACGATTTTTTTTTTGTTACTGATAAGTGTTCACAATTATTCCATATAAGTTCATTTGTTTGTTACGCCTTATCTCACTTAATTATTTACACTATCGATTTATTATTTTATTGCACATCATCGTTGCTTGCCAAAAGTTACAAGCAAGTTTAATAAAAACTCTTCGAGCACATTCTTTAGCTCTCTTCTATGCCCACGCGCTCTTCGCATTCAACACTTGCTCTCTCTGTTACACTTGTGCTTTGACGCACAAGAGTCAGCACCTGTTCGTTTGATTAAGCTCTCTCAGGCGAACGCTCTCTCCCTGTCTCTAACGCACTAGTGCTCTAGCTTGAAACAGAGGCAGCAGCTGTTCGCTTCGTCAAGCTCTCTTCAATGTCCATGCGCCTTTCCCTTTCGCACTCACACACTCACACTGTCACACGCTCTCTCCCACACTGCGCGCTGCTTAGGATATAAAAGAATGCGCAGCTGCTCGTCTCGTCAGTCGGTTGACAGTGATCATTGTGAACTAACGTGATGGGGAAACTAACGCTTTACGGCATCGATCCGAGTCCTCCAGTCCGTGCCGTCAAACTGACGCTGGCTGCACTCGAATTGCCCTATGACTTTGTGGTGGTTAATCTCATGGAGAAGGAGCATCTATCCGAAGAGTACCAGAAGAAGAACCCCCAGCACACTGTGCCCACACTGGAGGATGGGGACGTGTGCCTGACAGACTCTCATGCAATTATGTGCTATTTGGTGAACAAATATGGCAAGGACGACTCTCTCTATCCCAAGGATCCGTATCAGCGTGCCGTTGTGGACCAACGCCTGCACTACGATTCCAGCACAATGTTCTCGTCCACTTTGCTGAACATTACGAAGCCGTTGCTTTTTATGGGCGTCACAGAAATTAGCAAGTCTAAAATTGATGCTGTTGTTGCCGCCTACGATTTGGTCGAGATTCTGATGGCAAACTGCGATTATATCGCTGGAAATAAGCTAACTGTGGCAGATTTCAGTTTTATTACCACCATATCCTGCATGCAAATTATTCTCGATGTGAACCCAACCAAGTATCCCAGAATTGTGTCCTGGCTAAAACGCCTTAAGGACTTGCCCTACTACGAGGAGGTTAACGGAGCTGGTGCCGCTCAACTGGAAGCTATGATCAAAGAAACAAACTTTACAATTGAATCAAGCTAAAAACAAATAATTGTATTCTCATCTCTATTAAATATATTATATATGTATGTATAGATATGTTTGCATCATTTTATACCTGAATTATATTGTACGACAATTTACTTGTCAAAAGTTTCTGTTTTCGTTTTTGCACAAACAGACAGACAAACGTTAAAGATTGCAGTAAATTCAGCGTCTCTTTCTCTTTCACTTCCTCTCTCCTTTTGGCTGCTTGTTTGTATGTGAAGATTGCAGTAAATATCCGTCGATCTCTCTAACTAATGCTCTCTCCTTTCGTCTGCCGGTTTGCATGTTTCAAAGAGAGCGGCAGCACCGTTCACTGCTTAACAAGCATTAAAAGCTTTCGCTGTCGCTCGGAACGTACGGTAGATAGACACACACTGACACACATATGTACATAAGTGACATGCACACACGCATATACACATAGACGCGTACACTTAATTATGCACCTTGAACTCGCTGCATTTTTTACGTGCTCTGCTCTTTATATTGATAAATAACATGTTCGAAAATCAAGAACACGCGTCGTAAAAATTTCAGTGTTAAATTAAAGAACAAGATTATGAATTTAAAAATGTTGGTATAAAAAAATAATAAAAAATTTATTTGCTGACAAACATAATTAAAAAATGTTTGATTTAATTTTGATATTTTAGTTACAAAATTATTAATTAATTTGTAAATATATATATTAGTTTTCTAATTTATCAGTTTTTGAACAAACTATGTTAAAACTCGTAGAACTTTATCGAACAAAATGTTAATTTCACAACGAATTGTTTATCAGTGTAGCTTTCTCATGTTTACATGTGACAGAACAACTATTGTTCCTCTCTCTCTGTCTCTCTTTCAGTCATACGCTCTCTTCAACTGTTGGGTGCTCTTAACAGCAGCGCTATAAAAGAGACGTTAACTGCTTGCTTACGCAGTCTACAATCAAACGTTATGGGTAAATTAACTCTATACGGCTTCGACCCCAGTCCTCCAGTGCGAGCGGTCAAACTGACACTGGCTGCACTCCAGCTCCCCTATGACTTTGTTGTTGTCAATACTTTGAACAAGGAGCAACTGACGGAGGAGTATAAGAAGAAGAATCCCCAGCATACAATTCCTTTGCTAGAAGATGACGGCGCTCTTATTTGGGACTCACATGCCATAAATTGCTACTTGGTAAGCAAATATGGCAAGGACGACTCACTGTATCCTAAGGATCTGCTTAAACGCGCAGTGGTCGATCAACGACTGCACTTCGAGTCCGGTGTAGTGTTTGTCAGCACCCTAAGAGCCGCTGTGAAAATGTTATTCGCGGGAGTAACTGAGCTGCCAAGAGAACGCGTAGATGCTTTCATAGAGGTCTATGACTTTATGGAGAGCTTTTTGAAGGAGCACGACTACGTGGCTGGTGACAATTTAACAATTGCTGACTTCAGTCTGATCCCATCGATTAGTTCAGCCGTGGTCTTTGTGGAGGTAGATGCTGCCAAGTGGCCCAAACTTAGTGCTTGGATAAAGCGCATGGAGCAGCTGCCTTACTACCGGGAAATTTCAATTGGAGCTGAGCAATTTTTAGCCAAACTCAAGAGTGTGCCATTTACTGTGGCAGCATAAACTAACTTAATTTAAAAAAAAAACAATAAAAAGCTTTAAGTGATTTAGCTACCTTGTAAATTGCTAAAAGCTCGCACTTCAAAGAGAGCGACTTGAAGCTTTCTGCAGGTTCATCTTTAGATGCGAAAAAAAAACTTGTACTCTCTCTCCCTCTCTGTCAGTTTTGCGCTCTCTTTAAGTATTCGCTGCTCTTAGCAGCAAAGCAATAATATAAAAGATAAGCTAACTGTTTGTTTGGGTAGTCCACAATCAACAATCAAACGCTATGGGTAAATTAACACTTTACGGTTTCGAATTGAGTATTCCAGTGCGTCCAGTCAAACTAACACTGGCTGCACTCCAGCTTCCCTACGACTTTGTTGTTGTCAATCCATTGAAAGGGGAGCAAATGTCTGAGGAATACACGAAGAAGAATCCCCAGCACACAATTCCATTGCTAGAAGATGACGGCGCTCTTATTTGGGACTCTCATGCGATAATTTGCTACTTGGTTAGCAAATATGGCAAGGACGACTCACTGTACCCCAAGGATCTCTTAAAGCGTGCTGTGGTCGATCAGCGTCTACACTTTGAATCTGGTGTCGTGTTTGCTGGCGCACTGAGAGCCACTGGAGTGTTACTCTTCTCGCGCGCAAGAGAGCTGCCAAGAGAACGCGTAGATGCCTTCATAGAGGTCTATGACTTTATGGAGAGCTTTCTGAAGGAGCACGACTACGTAGCTGGTGAAAATTTAACCATTGCTGACTTCAGTCTGATTGCATCGATCAGTTCAGCGGTGGTCTTTGTGGAGGTAGATGCCGCCAAGTGGCCCAAACTTAGTGCTTGGATGAAGCGCATGGAGCAGCTGCCTTATTACGCGGAGAATGGCAAAGGAGCTCAGTTATATATAGAAACATTCAAAGGTTTGCAGGTTACTGTGGCAAAGTAAACTAATTAATAAATAGAATAAAAAGCTTTCAATGACTTTGCTACTTTGTTGTGAAATGATGAAAGCTCGCACTTCAAAGACAGTGACTTGAAGCTTTGATAATTCGCTCTTTGCATCGTCATGCTGATGTCATGTTAAATGGCAACGAACAAACATTTTGCCACTGTTAACTTAACATAGCGCTAACATTGAAATTGCTTGTTTGTAAATTGCTTTGCTGAACTATTAACAGCATAGAATGATAAGCGAAACTGTTATCAAATGTACAGAAATAAACATGTTTGTTTATCAAAACTGTTGTTGTTACGAGTTCAGACAGCACGTGCTTTAATTAGCCACACTTACCTTACCTTACCCCTTATTAAGGTCGCTATCACATTGCAAACACTTTGATCTGCCTGATTGTGTTATCACTGCGATAAGCTGAACGAGCAACAGATTCAATGCAGCGAGGGCAACAGCGACAGCGACAGCGGCAGGTAATAAAAAGGTTTTCCTAGAAATTTATTTAAGCGCCCTAAATAGCACTAGATATTATGTAATATATATGGCTAATATAAATGAAAATGGAGTCCATTGTACAGTTAGTACCACCCAGGGCTATAATAATTACAGCTAAACTGACAGCTGTTGGAACAAACAGACAAGTGCACTATCAACTGCACACTTATCCGACTACTTTAGATAGTAAGAGTAATGAAAAAGCTTTGAGAAAGATTGCGACGATTTAGTTGGAGAACAACACTCTGAGCTCTGAGACGTCGTCATCCTTTTGCCATGGGTAAACTAGTTCTGTACGGCGCCGAGGTGAGTCCTTCGGTGCGCGCCTGTAAAATGACGCTACACGCACTGGGACTGCCCTACGACTACAAGTTGGTCGACGTTGGAGCCAAGGAGCAACTGGATAAGGAATATATTGCTAAGAATCCACAGCATACGGTGCCTATGCTGGAGGATGAGGGCAAGTGCATCTGGGACTCGCATGCCATCATGGCCTACCTGGTGCGTAAATATGGCAAGACGGATGAACTGTATCCCAAGGATTTCTACTTGCGTGCGATTGTCGATCAACGTTTGCATTTCGAGTCAGGAGTTTTGTTTCATGGTGTCATTCATGACATTGCACAACCCGTGTTCAAACTGAATCAAACGGAAGTGCCAAGGGCCAAGATCGATAACATCTATGAGAAGTATGATTTCATCGAGTCTTTTCTGGGTGACAATAAGTTTCTATGTGGCGATAAGCTGACCATAGCGGACTTTAGCATTGTCTCCTCGGTGTCCAGTCTGCTGGGTCTGGCGGCGATTGAGCAGCAACGTTATCCAAAACTTAGCACCTGGCTGAAGCGCATGGAGCAGCTACCGGATTATCAGTCCAATAATGGCAATGGAGCCAAAGAGCTAATTGAGATGTTTAGCTCAAAGATTACAAAAGTTGTCTAACTTATTATATATAGTAAATTCTTTATGCATTTAATTATTCTTTAATAGTTCAGTTTAAGAATTAAACTTTAACGTTTGACTTAAATATCACATTTTACAATATTTAGTTTGAGGATAAACTTCTAGGCACTTATTCGAAGGTTATACGTCTATTATACGATGCCAATTCACAAGTTTACAAAAAAAGATTATGTAAAGTTATTGCACAAATGTTTAAGTTGAAAAGATTCAGTAGATAGGCAGATAGATACAGATACATCTACTAACTAACTACAACAAAGGTTAACAACACAATTAGATACAAATTGATCCCTTTTCTTAAATTTAAACAGTTTCGTTTCACTCACATCTTGAACATATGGAATGGAAAAGGGGATTTAAATCTAGTGTTAACAAATTTGCTTCTTTGCTTGAATTGAAAGGTACAGCAAAGATTAATTCAGCTAACTGCAGGTCTTGCGTTTCTCAAGCGCCTTCCAAACCAGTTTCATGCGCTGCACACACTCACGATGCTGTTGTTCCCACAGCAATGTTGTGAGTCGTCCCACGGTGGCCGTATTGTCATCAGCGCTACGCAGCCACTGCAGCAACAGTTGGTAGATCACCTAAAACCAGAAACAGAAACTTAATCAAATGAATCATCTAAAACGATTAGTGTACAAATATTCACCTCTTTAATATTGCCGTGCATTTGATGATCAATAATCGCCTGCTCGATCTGACCCTCGGAATGACCCAATTCGCGCATTACCTGTTTCCAGCCCTCACCCAAATGGGTAGCCACCGTGTCGAGCAGACGAACGTCGGGTTCATCCTGTGACTGCATCATGGTCACAATGCTAACAGTTTTACGTGGCAAGTGTCGCTTACCGTCCGTTGCCGCCGCCAGTGCACAGGCACCGCCTTCCTCTGTTGTGCTGCTCTTGCGGGAGCTCGATGCGCTTAGATTTTGATTGAAATTGTAGACAGAGCCAAAGTGTAAGTTGCTGGCATTTGAGAAATTCATGACCACCTGTTGCTGTGCACTGTGCACATTCATTGTGTTCATTGTGTTTGTGTTCCCACCGCTGTTACTGAGGCTGCTGTTGCTGCTTACCAGTGCAGAGCCAGGTATCTGTGCAGAGTGGACCACATCCATGGAATTGTAATTGGGATCGGAGAGTTCGCGCAGCACGGACTCTGTTAAGTCCGCTGATGCTGTTGGCGTATTGGAGGGCAGCGATAAGGCCCCACTATTGTTATCTTGTTCATAGCTCACGGGCAATGCATCTGTTTCCAGTCGTCCCATTGTGTTCTCAATCGCAGCCATTCCTGTGTTTGTATTGTTGTTGTCGCTCGTCGTCTCTCGGTTTCCACCAAAAATGTTGGGCAGCAAACTTTTTAGTTTTGGCATATCGTGTTTGACGCTACCACAATTGATAATTATTGTTGTTGTGAAATAATTCTAAAAATAGATTCGACTTTCGGAAATGCCAGAGAACGGGTATTATCCGCAAAATAAAAAGAAAAACTACTCGCTCTAACTACAACTCTAGCGCACAAACACACAGGCACAAATTGCACCAAATTTCACAACACTATTTTCAGCCGTTGTGCAATACGCACAGCTGTTTATACGGAGGGTATTCACAAAAGCGCTAAGAAAATTTTTTAAATTTAAATTAAATCGAAGTCCATCACTTAAACTGATTAGGAAATAGATATGTTACTTTGTATATATATTTAATACATATACAACTTAAATATGCAATATTATAACTATATTGTATAATTTTCTTCATTTTAACTTGCCACACATGCGCTAATTAATAAAAAAAACAAATTAATTTCACGGTTTTTTCTTATTTAATAAACTTTTAATTTATTTTATCTACAAATTATATAAATACATTTTAAATGGGAGCCATGGGAGCCAACAGCATTTGAACTATCGTTGAAACTATCCTACGTTCAGAATGTCTGGCAGCTTCCATGAATTTCTTGTATCAGCAACGTTGCCACTGCTAAAATCACCATGTGGCAACTCGCTGCATTTTGCCACGTTCGCTCAGTTGCTCATTCATTCACTTTACTTGGAGTTGATATCCGTTTCGTGTGCGTATTGCAGTTCTAAGTAGAAAGTTTGAACTTAAATTAATCAAACAGATTTATACAAATACATTTAAATACTGAAACAAACTGTGCGCGCCTAAATAAGCAATTCAAATTGCTAAAGTACAACAAGAATGTGCTTAAATTAACAATTATGTGGGCCGAATAAAGGCGGCGGCGACCTAAGTGAAAATTGAGGCCGCGGCTGCCGCAACGTGGAAACTTCTTGCTTGCATTTATTTAATTTAGGCAAACTTCTTACGTTTGAGTGCAATGAGCGGCCTAATTTTTTAAAAATAAGATAACTGATGTAATGAAAATCGGTTAAAATAATGAACAACGTGTTTTTCAATAGTATTATCAACCGCACAGGCTGCTGCTGCTGCCGCTGCCGTCGTCGTCGTCGTTGCCGTTGTCTTCACACATATGCAGGGCACGGGCACTCACTCACACGCACACAGAGAAACATACAAAAGTCAGAGCCATATTTCGTTGCCCGCTGTGGCGGTGGCGGCGGCGGCAACAGCAACGACGGAGACTACGACGTCGTCCACGCATACACCAATAAACTATGCACACATATGCACATTCATAAGTGTTAGTGCGTGTGTGTATGTGTTCCTCTGTCCGAATAACAGAGCAGCTAGCAGCGGGAACCTCAACAGCAGACATAGTCGGCGGCAGCAGTGGCATTGCTGGTGGTGTTAGTGCGCGCGTGCCTTTGTATTTGTGTGTGCGTGTACGTGTGAGCATGGGCCATACGTTTTTGAACTTTTAGTATTCGTACTCGTACTTAAAATACATTTCATTTAATTAAAATGCCAACATTTTGGCCAAATAGGCTCAGCGTTAGCTCCCCACACCACACCCACGAAAACAAGTCTTTGCAAGCAGCTACCAAAAATAAGAACCTTTCACCCGATTAGAGTAACACTCTTTCACAGAACCAGAACATTTACTCGAGTCTTTCTCTTTGGCAAACTCACTGGCTTCCGCCTACACGTAGTTGATGCTCTACTTTTGTGTGTGCAGCGACAAAAACAAAAAAACAACAACAATAATTGTCCAATAAATGGCCCGCATGTTTATGCATAAAGGTCGCCGCAAGCCTAGGGGGCAGAGCTCTCTCTTTCGTTCTTGCTCTCCCTCTCTTTATCCGCCTCTCTCATGTGAATTGATGCACACTTGCGATAATAAATAAAAGAGTCTAATGCATTGACAGACAGACCTTCCACGGCTGGCCATATGCTCAGCCAATTGCATTCATTGCAGCGCATTTGGGGCGGCAGCACGAAAACATGTTTTCCTTTTGTTTTTCAGTAAAATCGCTATGTATTATAAATAAACAAGTGATTAATTAATTATCTTTCAAATTGCAGCAGGAGACACGCCAAGTTGATCAAACTGGATTTTGTTAAAGGACAAATATAGGCCGGATTTTTTTTTGGATTTTACAGTACAGTAAGTTGAACAACCTGTCGAAAAGTGTTTACATTTGCATAATTTCGCGTTTTATACAATTTCGTATCAGAAAAGTTGACTACGTCAAGGCTTTTTTGCTTACTCTTTCTGCATGAAAAGTTAAGCAAAAAAAAAAACATCAGCAGCAGCAACAGTAGCAACAAAAACAACGGCTACACGTTTGCTTAAGTAACGTAGTTCAATTAACATTTTTGTCTTGTCACCTTACCAAAAATTTCTATATGCAAATTGTGCATAGAAATTTTTAAAGCTGAACTTTGTCCGTCTTCTTGTCACTGCAAGGCAGCGCATGCATATGTATGTAAACATTTACATACACATGTACCACGTATATGTGTGTAGTTGTTGTGTTGTTTTTCTTTTTCATTTTCTTTCGTATTTTTACCTGTGTCTCATTTTGTTTTTGTAAGCTGCGCCAGCAAATGTTGCTTCGAAAGGTGCCAAGCCACCAATACTACAGAAGCGACGGCGACACAAAAAAAACAAGAAAGAATGCTATAGTCGCCTCGCGACTTTAGGATACCCGTTACTCAGTTTCAATTTGTTATTAACAATGGTTATGGATGTAAAGCTTGGCAAACCAGGACATTTTCGTACAAATTCATGTTTAGAGCATATTTTCGACCTTTCGTTCCTATGGGAGCTATACGATATAGTTGTCCGATTTGGATCAAACTTGGTCAGTATATATATATTATTGGCAGATGTATTCTGTGTGAGTTTAATTAGTATAGTTTTGATAACGCAAAAGTTTTCTATACTAACTCATATTTGGAGCGAATTTTTGACCGATCGGCCCTATGGGAGCTATACGATATAGTTGTCGGATTTGGATCAAACTTGGTCAGTATATATATATTATTGGCAGATGTATTCTGTGTGAGTTTGATTAATGTAGCTTAGTTAACGCAAAAGTTTTCCATACTAACTCATATTTGGAGCGAATTTTTGACCGATCGGCCCTATGGGAGCTATACGATATAGTTGTCCTAATTGGATCAAACTTGGTCAGTACATGTACTTCCTAGACATATACTTTCCGTGTAAATTTGGTTTAGATAGCATAGCTAACAAAAAAGTTTTCTATACTAAAACATTCTAGTTTAACCTGTACATTTACCTTTATATGCAAATAAAACGCCCTAAAGTGGGCGTGTCAAAAAAACAAAAACAAACTTGTACTGCTTGGGTATTGTACCTTTCATTTGCGACCACTAGCATTTTTCTAGCTCTTATAGTCTCTGAGATCCTTTTGTTCATACAGACGGACGGACGGACGGACGGACGGACGGACGGACGGACGGACGGACAGACGGACAGACGGACATGGCTATATCGACTCGGCTATTGATGCTGATCAAGAATATATATACTTTATGGGGTCTGCCACGCCTCCTTCTGCCTGTTACATACATTCCAACGATTACAATATACCCTTTTACTCTACGAGTAACGGGTATAATAAAGAAGTGCACAGCACAAATACAAACGCATAACACAGATTACACGTAAACTCACACATAGGCACAGCGACAGCAACCCGCGAGCAAGCAAGAGACACACATACACGCACACACACACTGACACTTGTCGATCGTTTTATGTAGTTGCCGGCTATCATCCGGTTTTATAGCTTCCCCCATTCCCCTCTCTTCGTCAATCCTTGACTGCTGCGCTCTCTCTCGCTCACACTTGGCGTGTTTCTTCTTTTGACACATTTTCATACACTGCGCGTGGAGCACAACAACATTCTCATGCAGTTTGTCACGCCTCGGAATGTGGCATACAAAATATACGTGTATATTAGTTGAGCGTCATAATAAATGTAAAACTGGTTTAACGCTACCAATTATGGCAATATAATTAGCCCAAATACCTGAGATAAGTAAAACATTCTCACACCACAAGCAAGCAGATAAAAAAGAATAAATTCTAATTTAAATCAGTTAAATTCAACAAAACAAGTAAACGATAAAGTGGGTACGTACAGCAGATTAAGAACCGATTTATCTTAGTTTGTATAAAGTGAGTCAGAAGTGTGATTAGTTGACTGTATAGGGTGTTCAGGGTTCGGTTTTGTTCTAGATCGTTTCAGTTTTTCGTTCATTTTGTGGGTACATAAAGTCAATGGCGATAGTGGCAACATCTTTTGTTGTGTTATTCTTGTGTGGCTGCCTCTGATGTTGTCTGCTTTTGGCCAAAGATGAAGAAAATGTAGGCTAACAAACTTGTTGGGCGCTGATTTAGAAAACCACAAGCACAGACACACACATACATTTACAGGAACAGCTTTGAGCAAGTGCATGTCTTTAACGGTACACCGATGAAACACACACACACACACACATTTACTAGCTTAACGACATAAAGAATGTTGCTACTCTCGATCTCTCCAAGAGATTTTTATTACTTTATTTTGGCTTTTGATCCCCTTTCACTCAGTCTCAAACCGTTTTTTCGTTGCCAATTCAACAGTTTATATAATGTATAGCTGTAGCTGTATCTGTGAAATACTTGAGCATTGTACTTGCATACATCTATCTATATCTTGGCCGATTGAGCGACTCGTTATCAGTCGATAGTCGATAGCTATCAACGTTTGCGTTCGCATTTCAACAGTTTTGCCAGCGTGGCCGTGTGTTGACTCTACAGGGTACACACTTTACCGATACAGATACAAAAACGAAAGCTGTCCACTTATCACCAATGCTAAAAACCATTCCTTCACATGAATTCAATCTATATACCATGTATAGAATTTGTATATAATTTGGCATACACAGACATTACGTGGCCATATTAACGTATTGTTAAAACTAGCATTAGCTCAACTTTATCAGCTGCTGTGTCGTCGAGTCGACGTCGACTCCAGTCGAGAACCAATCCACAGTCCACAATGGCTCTGGTGTTATCATTAACGACATTCGGGTCGCTGCTAGTGTTATCAAGACACACATAGAAAGATTTACGCTCGTTTCTCAAAATGTCTAATGTCAGTGCTTTGGTACTACTCGTTTATCTACCAAAGGTTTTATTTTTGTTTCATTTCTTTTCTTTTCTTTTCTTTGCTATGTGCTCATGATTTCTTAAAATAATATTTGTTTAAACTTCAGCGTAAGACTATTGATTATATTGTTTGTCATTAGACACCAAACAATACAAAAATACCCTGTAAACAATTGTGTGTGTTGGCCTGAATATGAGCTTACTAGGTCAGGATCAGACATGGGTAGATATTGTACTATGATCGCATTTCGATTTTTAAAAGAGGAAAGTTTTTAAGTACAGTTGGAAAAGCTATTGTATCTATGAAATTTACATCTTTCTGCATATTTGTATAACTTAAAAGATGCAAATAAGTTATTATTATCTTAGGTATAAGCAGTTGAGTATATAAACTGTGGGGGGATACTTGAAGAAAGTATAAAAATAAATACGGAAAGTTCTTAAGTTTATAAAATAAGTTATATCTTTTGTACAAAAACTTGGAAGATGGACGAGGATTTCTTTATTCACAATAAACAGTTTTCCTGAACTTTTCCTAAGCATGTTTTATATTTTTTAATAATTTCCAAGTGTTTACCTTAGTTTACCTTACTAACTTCTGATTTAATTCTTTCTTTTTGCAGTGTTACTGTAACGACTTGGAACGAAAAAGGACTCTTCTCTTTTTTTAAGTAATGCAAGCAGCAGTGATGGAGGAATCTAACGGTAAGCACTGATAACAACTCTTATCACAGCCTATTTTATAACAATTCTTTGTATTATTCCCACTCTTTTGTAGCAACTAACATTGAGCAACAACCAAACGCCCTCAACAATGGCCAAGATCTGGTAACGTCCAACGAGCAGCCATCGTCGCCCACTCCGGTGGACACGCCCACCAGCAGCAGCGGTGGCACTGGCACTGGCAATGCCACGACCGCATTTAGCTACGACGATCTATTCCCGGCATTGCCGACGAATAGCGCAACCAATGCACCACTGGGTGGTCCAGCAATTGCCCGTGTAACCAGCTCGCAGAAGACTCAGGTGTGTGTTCCAACCTATCACTAAAGTTAAGACGAATTGATTAACTAATTGTTTGATTTGTTAGGTTCTGCATGTGCCCATGGAGGAGCGCAAGTCAACCGAGTCGGAGAAGTTTGGTGAGGGCGAATCGAAGCGAATTTGCCAGCAGATAACAAAGGAGACGGGAGCTCAGATTGAGATTGTCAGTGGCAAGAATCAATCGCTTACGTTCCTTATCAAGGGCAAGCAGAGCGAACTGCTCGATGCACGTCGCAAGATCCTCATGAGCTTCTCGACGCAGGCCAGTCGCCAGGTGAACATACCACGTGAGCACTATCGTGTTATTCTGGGCAAGCGTGGTGAACGATTGCGTGAACTGGAACGTCTGACCTCGACACGAATCAATATACCGCATCAGGGGGATGAGAGTGATGTGATCACCATTGCTGGCACCAAGGAGGGCATTGAGCGTGCCGAACAGGAGATACGCCAATTGTCTGCCGAGCAGTACAAGAAGTCATCGGATCGCACGGCTGTGCCCAAGATCTATCATCCGTTCATTGTGGGACCCTATGGTGAGAACCTGAACAAGCTGCAGGAGGAGACGGGGGCCAAGATCAATGTGCCGCCGCAACAGGTGCAAAAGGATGAGATCATCATTTCGGGCGAAAAGGATGCCGTTGCTGCTGCCAAGGCCAAGGTCGAAGCCATCTACAAGGACATGGAGAAGAAATGCTCCACGGTGAGCGTTGAGGTGGCTAAGCCACAGCATCGCTATGTCGTCGGACCCAAGGGCTCCACCATCGCTGAGATCCTGCAGCTGACCGGTGTCTCTGTTGAAATGCCACCCAACGATTCCACCTCGGAGACAATTACCCTCCGTGGTCCACAAGTTGCACTCGGCAATGCTCTCACCGTGGTCTACCAGAAGGCCAACTCAGTGAAGTCGGTGGAGATCAATGCACCGCATTGGATACACAAGTATGTGATCGGTCGCAAGGGTGCCAACATGAAGCAGCTGGAGGAGGATTGTCCCAATGTGAATGTCAATTGTTTGGAGGACAAGATCAAGCTGGAGGGTGATCCCGAGAATGTTGACCGCGCTGTCTCCTATTTGAACGACATCATACGCAACTATCAGGAGAACTTCACATTCGAGGTGATGACCGTGAATCCATCCTACTACAAGCATATTATTGGCAAGGCGGGCGCCAATGTGAATCGCCTCAAGGATGAGCTGAAGGTGAACATCAACATTGAGGAGCGTGATGGACAGAACAACATCCGCATCGAGGGACCCAAGGAGGGAGTGCGTCAGGCTCAGCTGGAATTACAAGAGAAAATCGATAAACTGGAAAATGAAAAGTCGAAGGATGTGATCATTGATCGTCGCCTGCATCGTTCCATTATTGGAGCCAAGGGTGAGAAGATACGTGAGGTGAAGGATCGGTATCGTCAGGTGACAATCACGATACCAACACCGCAGGAGAACACCGATATTGTTAAGCTGCGCGGCCCCAAGGAGGATGTCGACAAGTGCCATAAGGATCTGCTTAAGCTTGTCAAGGAAATCCAGGAGTCGTCGCACATCATCGAAGTGCCAATATTCAAGCAATTCCACAAGTTTGTCATCGGCAAGGGCGGTGCCAACATTAAGAAGATACGCGACGAGACCCAAACGAAAATAGATCTTCCCGCCGAAGGCGATACCAACGAGGTGATTGTCATCACCGGCAAAAAGGAGAACGTTCTTGAGGCCAAGGAGCGCATCCAAAAGATTCAAAATGAACTCTCCGACATTGTCACCGAAGAGGTGCAAATCTCACCCAAATACTACAATTCCATCATCGGCACTGGCGGCAAACTCATCTCATCCATCATGGAAGAGTGCGGTGGTGTCACCATCAAGTTCCCCAACAGCGACTCCAAGAGCGATAAGGTAAGGCAGTCCATCAATATGAATGTAAATATTTTACTAATCCACTTGTTGATTCCGTTAGGTAACCATTCGTGGCCCCAAGGATGATGTGGAGAAGGCCAAGGCACAGCTGTTGGAGCTGGCCAATGAGCGGCAACAGGCGTCGTTCAGTGTGGAGGTGCGTGCCAAGCAGCAGCATCATAAGTTCCTCATTGGCAAGAATGGTGCATCGATACGCAAGATTCGTGATGCGACGGGTGCCCGCATCATCTTCCCCTCCAACGAGGATAGCGACAAGGAGGCCATCATCATTATTGGCAAGGAGGAGAGCGTTAACAAGGCCAAAGAGCAGCTGGAGGCAATCATCAAGGAGTGCGACGAAGTCACCGAGGGTGAAGTCATCGTTGATCCCAAGCATCATAGGCATTTTGTGGCCAAACGTGGCACAATTCTGCATCGCATCTCTGAGGAATGTGGCGGTGTTATGATTTCCTTCCCACGTCCTGGCACCAACTCAGACCGAGTGACAATCAAGGGTGCCAAGGAGTGCATCGAGGCGGCCAAGCAGCGTATTGAGGAGACCGTTGCCCATCTGGAGGCACAGACCACCATTGAGGTGGTTATCCCACAGCGTCAGCATCGCACCATTATGGGTGCACGTGGTTTCAAGGTGCAGCAGGTGACATCCGAATTTGATGTGCAAATCAAATTCCCCGATCGTGATGCCACCGAACCCATCGAGGGACTCACCAATGGCATTAATGGCGATGGTGAGACTGAAGCCGGCGCTGATGGTCTGGCCACCAGTGCGGAGCCAGTGCGTCAATGTGATGTTATTCGCATCACAGGACACATCGAGAAGTGTAATGCGGCTAAGCAGGCACTTATCGATCTAATCCCCATCGAGGAAGAGCTCAATGTTCCTTTCGATCTGCATCGCACCATCATTGGTCCACGTGGCGCTAATGTGCGTCAGTTTATGTCCACACACGATGTGCACGTCGAGCTGCCACCCAGCGACCTCAAGTCCGATGTCATTAAGGTCTCTGGCACGCCTGCTCGTGTGGCCGAAGCCAAGGAGGCGCTGGAGAAGATGATTGAAGACTTTGAGGCGGATCGTGCCGACCGAGAGCTCCGCTCATTTGTGCTCCAAATTGAGGTCGATCCCGAGTACCACTCCAAGCTCATTGGTCGCCAGGGTGCAGTCATTAATAAGCTGCGTGCCGACTACGATGTGAACATCTCGTTGCCCAAACGTGATGATCCCAACCAAAGGATCATTTCCATTACGGGCTATCAGGCCAAGGCCGAAACGGCACGTGATGCGATCCTGGAAATTGTTGGTGAACTGCAGACACTGCATCGCGAGGTCATTGAGATCGATACACGCATCCATTCGCACATCATTGGTCATCGTGGACGCACAATTCGCAAGATCATCGATGATTACAAGGTGGGCATAAGCTGCAGATCTTTGCCATACCAAGAAATAATTACTAATTAAATTATTTTTTATTTCCTCCAGGTGGACATCAAGTTCCCATCAGCGGAAGAAGCTCAAAACAATGCCAATGCCGTGACCATCATCGGCAAGGAGGAGGATGTGGAGAATGCCAAGGAAATGCTGCTGAGCATGGCCGAGGATTATGAGCGTGATTATTTGGAGAATTTGCCCCCATCGCCGCAGGCACAGACTGTGGGCGCTTTTCTAACGGCCAATTCTGGCGCTAGTTCCGGTTCTGGTGCCGGCTCCGGTTCCGGTAACAATGCAAATGAGAACGGTTTCATCATGAAGGACGCACCGTGGGAGAAGAAGCAACAGGCAAAGAATCTAACTGCGCCCAATACTCAATCGCAGGAAGATTTCCCACTGTTTGCCGCTGGCGGTGGTCCAGTTGCAGCTGCGCCCATTACCTCCGTATGGGGACCGAAAAACTAAACAACAACAATTAGTCCAATCAGCAAGCGACGGGGTTTGGGGGAACTATGGAATCACATTGGAACGTAACAGAACGGAACGGGTGGGCATTGGAACGGCAGACAGGCAGCAGCAGGCGTGCTTGGGCTGAAGAAAACAAAAAGAAAACAAACCAACAACAAAAACTAGTGTCAAAATGGTACAGGTTGTCTCTCTCACACAAACACACACACACACACATACAACTCTCTGTCTCTCTCAGTCTGTTTCCTTCACTGGGTCCCTGAAGCTTTTCTACAGTGCAATTTGTGCAGGTTTACACTCACACACAAACACACGCATACACTCAGTACGCGAAATGAGAAACTATTTTTGTATAATTTGGTGAAGAGAGAAAAAGCTCTGATCATCACACATACATAGACAGACACACACAGTTAGACACATGAAATTGCATTTATACAAACTCTTCATTTTTTTTTATGTAGCGCCAAGTTCTGCTCTTAAAGTGTTTTTTTTTTCTTCTGTTTTTCTGTTTCGTTCTTTCCAATGCTACTGCCAATTTGTTGCTTTTTGCCCTCTCCTTTCCACTCCCCCTACTTGCCCCCTCCAACAATTTATGACTTAAAGGCCAATTTCTTTTTGATAACACATAATTTCATTGCAATGCATAATATTCTAATTAGTTCAAGCTATTTTAATTAAGCAGAAAGTTCAACAAATGATTTGTTACAAAAAAAAATAATGGTTACAACCACTTTAATTGATTGAAAATGATATTTAATGAAATCATGAAAAACAAAAACAAAAACAAAAAAGAAGACAAAACAAGGTAAAAAAACGAAATAGTTTTAAGCCTAAAATGTTAAAGATTTACAATTTGCTATCGCTGCTTTTTTTATTTTTTACAAAACTATTCTACATTTTTTAATGAGTTTCTTTCTTGAGTCACTCATTAGAAAGCAGCCCGAGTTATTAGTTTATTTTTGCATATTTTCCTCTTCTTTTTTTTGGGATAGTGCATGTTCAAACGTTTGTATGTATTTGTAAAAAGAACGATTTTTGTACTTGTATAGCGGAAAGTTAGAAACATATAAATGAATTTGAAAGAAATCAGCAATACATTCAGACATGTACTTGAAATTATACAAAAACATACTATATAAATATATATACACATAAATATATATAACTTTATAATTTAGCGCACGCCTGCTTCTGCTTTAAAAACAACCTAACGAACCTATCAATCAATCAATCAACAAACCAATCAACCTGCTTTATACCCCCCTCCACATACACCCATTCACATTTCAAAATGAATACAAACATTTTAATTTTGTGCAATCTTCTTGATTTATATTAAATTGTTTCGACTTACTATACTTTATATAATTTCCAACTTAACAACTTTCAAACTATATACACACACGGTGTCTGGGACGCTTTATAACCGATGGGTGCGACTCAGTGCCCAGTTTATTATTTGAAGTTGAAACACAAAGTATAAAAAATTACAAAATATTACAAAAAAAAATATATTAAAATTTTTTACTTACCATTCATAAAACAACAAACAAACAACAAAAAAAAAAAACACAAAATATAAAACCAATAAAAAACGTAAACAAATTATTTGATTTTTGAGAACTTGTCTTTTAGTTTCTGTTTTTCTTTAACTATTCTTTTATGCAGTTTTTATTTTGTCAAATTACAAAAAAGAAATGAAGAAAGAAAAGAACAAAACAAAAAAAAAACACCAAGAAATACAGACCTGATATTGTAAATTTTTTAAATATACATATTTACAAACCAACTGCATTAGTAAGTCTAAGAAACGTAGTAAATACAATATAAAGAATATAAATGTATATATTTTCCTATATTAACACAGACGAAAATCAAATGTAAGAGCGAGACGAAGCGATTAGAATGCTGAACAAGCAAAACATTTTTTCACTTACGATACTTTTTTTTCAAACAGGCTATTCAAATACGATATATTGTATTTTTATTTCTTTTGAAATACAAAAATTTTAAATTTAAACGGCTTTTATTCAGTAGGCGCAAAGTTAACGAGTGCAATTGTCTGGCAACGCTGAACCGATGTTCATCGCCGCCGGCATTCAACATAGATTCAGCAAGTTTATTTCAGTGTTGAGTAACGTTTGACTTTAAATGTTTTTAGTTAAATGGAGTTGACATTTGTTTTCAAAATTTTTACTGCCTTTGCTAGCAGATAAATCATGCCGAAAATAATTAAATAAATAAAAACCAAATCAAAAAAGAAAATTAAAAGAACTTGCATAAAAGCTCAGTTCAGTGAACTATTCCGTTTAGTTCACTCACGAACAAACCAGTTCGGTTTTTTCGTCTCTCAACAACAAAAAAATTAAAAGACAAGTCGAGTGCGTTGCAATTGAATTGTGCAAAGCAGAAAAACAATAAGAAGTAAAACACAACAACAGGCAACAGCAATGGAGGATCGTAAGTCAACTCTAATTGTGTTCATATATATAAAATGTAGTTATTAGCTATGTGGCATTGCGACAATTTGCCGCTTTGCAAGTCGATACAGAGTACAGTGGATAGCAGCGTGTTCGGTCTAATCCCTGTCTCTCTTTTGATTGGAACAGCAATTGTTCGAGTCGCTACGGTGCTAATTAGTCGCCGATTTTGACCGAAAAATCGAAGCCTATTCGGTACACTCGCAATGGGTAAAAGTTTTGCTTAACAAAGTAGTTTAATTTTTCAGTGTGTGCCTAGTTCCCTGCTTCAAATTCAGATGAGTCATGCTCAACGTCTGCACGCAGGTGGCGTCCTCTTCCCCTGCAATGGCATAAATCGTTCAAAATGATTTAAATATGCAAAAAACAAAAAAATACTCTGTACTGTAAATATTTGAATTTACAAAGTCCAGAACTCTGACAACGTGGCAAACATTTCTCCAATCTTTTGCGTTCTTTGTGTACATTTCTGTGCCACGATTGTTGCAACAACAGCAACAACAAGCGAGCTGACAGTTCCGCCTCTTGTTTATCTAGTATATTTTCGATAAAATAAACAAAAGCTTTTGCGGCAAATAAAAACCGTAATAACATTAGCTCCCCATGTTTATGAGCGAATGTCAAATTGGACAAAAAGCTCATAAAACAAACGTATATTTGTCCAATTGGAATTTCTCAGCGCTACTCTTCCCACTTGTTGATCATGCAATTCTGCAAACTGCAAATTGGCAGAAAATAGAAATGCAAAGACAGATAGAGAGTGAGAGAGAGAGAGAAACCCTTGAGGCTCCAATAAGCCAATGTTGTTGGTTGTTGTTATTGTTAAGTGCTCTTTTGTTAAGTTGGCCGCGCTCAGTAACACACTCCCGCTCTCTCGCTTGGAGCTCTCACAGCTTGGCTAGACTTTAGCGCTGACGAAGCCAACTTGTTGAGTTACAGTTACACACGGCGAGAAGAACTACAAAATAAACCAATTGGAAGTTGAGTTCAGTTTAAGTTTGGTTGTAGAGACGTGCGGTAGTAAAAAACGGGGCAGCAACAAATAGTCACAGTCACGCGTTTGTTTTGGACGGAACGGAATAAAAGAAAAACGCTTTCCATCATGAATCTGTAGGAATTACACAAAGAAGTAAAAAGAACACAAACGACGACGACGACGACGACTAGAGGCAGCAAAAAGAGTGAAACAAACGAATTGGTTTTTGTTTGAAGCGCTTCGCTTTGAAATGTGAGGAGGTTCCACATGCGCCGCCACGTTCCAATTAGAAAGTGCTGTTCGTTGCTGTTGTTGTTGGACATGTTGAGATAAACCACAGCAACAAGATGAACAGCGAATCGGAACCGGAGCCTGTAAGCTTAGAGTTCATCGAGGATTCGTATTTACCACGCATCGATGACATCACCACAACGCCATCACTCGACGAACTGGATGAACTCTCTCCCGTTGCCAGCGAATCGGATTGGTGCAATGAAACCGAATTATATTTGCGTAATCTGACGCTAGACGAGATCTTCTACGATGTGGATTCTGATTATGCCAATACGCTGGAACTGCAGGCGGTTGAAACCGAATTCATAGCCAACAAATTGTCGAATCAAGCGCCCTCCATGTCGATGGCTAAGCGTTTCCGTCTAAAGTTCTTCACAAAGCGCACAATGCGCGATGTTAAGGTCACGTTCATAGATTTCTCGAAACCCTATCTGGCCAAAATATCCAATAGTGATAACTATAAAAGATTTTTGAACATCGGTCACGCTAAAGGTAAAGAAAGAGAACAAATTTGGGTTACGTCGATGGTTTGAGCTCTGAGAGAAACCGGAATTAGGAATTAGTCAGTCTTTAGTCTATTTGGTAGTTTAACTCGAGCAACAAATTTGAATTTGAATGTTTCTTTGCGAAATTGTAATACAGAACACGCCGTGACTAATCACTTTTCTCTACTTTTTTCTCTATTTCTCACTTTGCTAACACTGTGCAACAAACACAACAGTTTGTGAGTATTACTTAAGCTGTGATTTTATTTTGAATAACAACTAAACATTTAAGTTCTTATACATTTTATCAAAACGATTACGATAACGATAACGAAATTCGATAACACTTCAGCCTATGAAAAAATCTTTGAGGAAGTTATCTTCCAAGGAGGTACTTACATTAATTCAAAGCCATCAACCTTAAAGCGCGCCAGTTACTTGAGTTTATTTAGTAGTTAACTACTGTTTACCCTAAAGAGTTTAAGTTAATGTTTATTCGTTGGTTTCCACTGTAGATAATACTGCCCACTTGTCGGAGCCCTCGTCTCCAGCTGCATCGGTGGCTTCGGCTGAAATCGCCGCAGAGTTTCAGGCACTCACCATGGAGGAGAAGGAGCAGCGACGCGCTGAATGGACTCAGGTAAGTTACAGTTAAACAAATAGTTGCTTATAATTCATTTCTGTTACTTTGTAGGAGCTGGCACGCGTTGAGGAGGAAATCAATACGTTGCGCACGGTCCTGGCCTCCAAGACACGTCATGCATCCGATCTGCGACGCAAACTGGGCATTACCGTCTGGAAGGAGCTCACCGATGACGTCAATCAGGGCGTCAAGAACATCAAAGAGAGTCACGTGTAAGTAAATGGAAATTCTTTAATGATCTACTCATTAGAATTGATCTATTGATTTTGTTGTTTTGCCAAAATTGCTTTAAAAAAAATTGATTCGTATTTGTTTAGTTACCAATCGATGGAACAGAGTGTGGGCAACATTAGCAAAGCTGTCCATGAGGCGCCACTGTAAGTAAATCCGTCTAAATGGATTTTGGGCCACATTCTGTCTTGTTCCTGTCCCACTAACACAACGCTCTCAAATTGTTTGACTTCTCTAACAAAACTGCTTCTGTGTGTCTTGTATTTGTGTACACTGGACTCTATTTATTTGTTTATTAATTTATTTCTTTTGTTTACTGCCCTTTGCAGATTCCAACGCACCGAATCGGTGCTCAAGTCGACGGGTGAGAAAACTGCATCGGTCTTTGGCAGCATTACCAGCGGCATTACGTCGAAATTCTCACAAATGAAAAACTCCGACTCGATGCGTTCTATCGAAGCCTCTGTTGGTTCTGCCTACGAGAACGTTAAAGTAAGCTATGAACAGAACAATTTTTTGTGCCAATCTCATGCGGTAACTACTATTTTTTACTACTATTACAACTATTTCTCATATTTGCATTCAGTTTACTTCCCACCAAACCCACTAACTACACCTGATTTCACCTGACATCATTTGAATTTCCCAAACTTAAACCGTTTAGGCACATTTCAATGAGGTTAACACTTGGCTAGTTTGTTTTTAAGCCTTATACTAACAAACATGTATTATTTAGTTATTGCATGTGTATTTAGTGCTTGCTCTCAGTTGAAACTTTAAATTGAATATATTTGTGTCTTTGTCTGCTACAAAATCGTTTGGTTTTCTGTTCTATTCTATTGTAGACGAAGGTGACATCCCGTTCGGGTTCGGTTTCCAGTTTCCCAGACGCTCTAGATGAGAACAACACATCATCGGGACTGAATTCACCCACAGACTCTCTAACAAAATAATAATATAATAATAATGAAACACACACAACACCAACACACTCCACACACCACACACACACACTTCATTATACACACAAGCAGCACGCGTAAAATAATCAAACAAATACACTTAAACTACACACGGAATAACAAATTAATTATTAACACCAAGAAAGGAATTTAATTATTTATATGCATATGTATGTGTGTTATTATTATTAATATTAATATATAATATTACTTAATGTTTGTATCTCAAAATGAACACAAGTTTGCGCGCTTTGTTGGCATTGATAAGAAAGTTTAGCATACAAATTCAAGGGTGTGTGTGTGTGGGTGTGTGTTATACACAATTTCAAATATAATGTGAACTTATTGAATTCTTAATACAACAATCTAATTGTATGTTTATTGTTTAACCCTAAAGAGCTAAAGAGATAAACACACACACAGAATTATTCATTCCTAAACTATTTTGCCCATGTAGTAAGCTTTAAATTGAATGAAAATACTGTATATTATATATTTTTTATATTTTCATCTTTTTCTATAGGCTTTGGGTCGTGTGATTAAATGGCGTTATTGATAAACAACAAATAAATTCCAAATTATTGAAAGTTTCATTAAATGAAATCAAATTGAGCTTGCATGCTAAATTAATAACTTTAAGCTGATAAACACATAATTCACATAATGTAAAAAAATAAAAACACACACACACAGCTAATTCGTTGCAACTACACTTGATTTAAGATTTGCTAAATGTGTATGGGATCATTAAATAAATACGACATTTTTGTGCCCAATATAAAAAGTGTTTGTTTACCTTTTCAAATGTGGCGCTAACATACGCAGGCTATCTGGCAACACTGAACTGAGTTAAGGGCTGCATAATTGTCAACAGCTGTGAGTTGACCGATCTGGCAGCACTGGTTATTACTATTAAAAGCGACGTTCCGAAAAGCCCGTAGAAAAAAATGACGAACTCTAAATGAAAATAAGTACGCATCGTGATGCAGAACACTTGACAAGACAATTGTTAGCTTGAGAGTGAAGTGCAATTAAGTAATAATAGTTTAATTAGTCTAAGTGCCGGCACAAACATGAATTTCACATACTTATTCGTGCTCATTTGGCTGGCCTACTTGGTATGCAGCGGCGTGCTGCTGTTCTCGCGGGGATTTCTGCTCGCACGCGTCTCCAAGACGGAGACAAGCACCTGCCGGCGTCTCTCCACCAATCCCAATGATGTAAGTTTGTTTTCTGGCGTACCAATAGGACATTAACAGTTTTCTTTTTAGGAGTATTTTCTTACGCCGGAGGTTGTGAACGAGATCTTTAAGGATGTGAATGCATCATCGTCATCAAATCTATGTCTTCCACAAAAATCCAAAGTCATAATACTCGTTATCGATGCATTAAAATATGAGTTTGGACTTTACAATGAGAACACCACCGAACCGTTGCCTTATGAGAACAAACTGCGAGTGCTGCATCAGTTGCTCCAGCAGACGCCAGAGAACGCGAGATTAATGCGCTTCAAGGCGGATCCGCCAACGACGACGCTGCAGCGCCTCAAGGGACTCACCACCGGCAGTCTGCCTACCTTTATTGACATTGGCTCGAACTTCGCCTCACCCGAGATAAACGAGGACAACATTATTGATCAGATCGTAAAGACTGATCTTCCCCTGGTATTTCTGGGTGACAGCACCTGGACGGATTTGTATCCACGACGCTTCAAGCGTGCGTACTCGTATCCCAGCTTTGATATCTTCGATCTGGACACTGTGGACAATCAGATCGTGCAGCATTTGCCCAAGGAACTGGCCAGCAATGATTGGGAAGTATTGATTGCCCATTTTTTGGGCGTGGACCACTGTGGGCACAAGCATGGACCCATGCACGAGGAAATGGCGCGAAAACTGAATGAAATGAATGACATTATAGGGTAAGCTAACAAAGACTAGATGGAAATCAGTTGGTATAATGATTTGGCATACAGTTCGGTTGTGGCTGGCATGGATAACGAGACCACGCTGCTGATAATGGGCGATCATGGCATGACGGCAACTGGGGATCATGGCGGGGATACTGATGACGAAACTAATGCTCTGCTCTTTGCCTACTCCAAGCAGCATACATTTTTCAACAGCAACGAATCGGGCTCAGATAGCGAAATGCTGCAGCAGGTAAGCAAACGATAAGACAAGACAAATCACGTCACGTCTTGACATACGTCACTTTGTGCTGATAAGTAATCTTCTGTTGTTATTTGCAGATTGATTTGGTGCCCACACTGGCGACCATACTCGGCGTGCCCATACCCTATTCGAATCTGGGTCTGGTCAACTTTAATCTTGTGCCCGCCGTGGATGTGCCGCACTTGAGCAAGTTTCAAGCTTTACTTCTTCACGCATGGCAGAATGCACAGCAAATCTACCGATACTTCTTTAATTATGCGCTGGAGAACAAGCGCACCTTCAATGTGGAGCAGATGGATACGTTGGAAACGGAATTCATTGTGCTGCAACATCGTGTGAAGACAATCTACAATCAGGCAGCCTACAAATCATTTGTACGTGATCTTAATCTCAATCTACGTGATATACTCAATGTTTGCCGGGAGATTTGGGTCAAGTTTGAGCCCACACAGATGTCACAGGGTCTGCTGTTTAGTTTCCTGCCCATCTTCTTTGGCTTTCTGCTTATCAACAACTCCAATGCCAGTGATTATGACAAGATATTTAAGCCAAAAGAAGTATTCTACATATTTTTGATGAACATTGCTGCCGGCGTCTTTGGCTTTCGTTACTTCAAGAACTTTTCCTTCAAGACAGAGGAGCATGGCGTTATCTTCTTCACCAGTATAGTCAGCGCCGTGGTCCTGTCCTTCTATACGCTGCGTCACTGGAATAACATAGCCAACAATTGGGCCAACCTTAAGCGTTTTGGGCACATGCCCACACGCATGCTGCTCTTTGCCACCATGGCCGTCTACTTCTCCAACAGTTTCGTCATACAGGAGGCCAAGATACTGTCGTATCTGCTGGTAGCAGGCATTCTGCTGCTCGTCCACGAGCTACTGCAGCTGAGCGCCAAGCTGGACTTTAAGAACAAATTCAAGTGGTCACAGTTCTGGCGTTCAACGGCCTTGCGTCTGATCTTGGCCAGCATTTTGGCCATTTGCTGCATACGCTTTGCCTACACGCTGTTCCGCTGTCGCGAGGAGCAAGGCAATTGTGCAGATTTCAACAGCAGCTCCGGAGGATTTCCCGCGAAGGGACCGGCCATGGGCAAGACCTATATACTAGCCGTAGTTATAATTGTTTTGTACACGACACTAACTCGTTTATATCTGCGTTCCTGTGGCAACCTAACGGGTAATGCGCCCAACGTGCTGTTGGCTCGTTATGGACCCACAGTGGCTTCCATTTGTGCCGGTGGCCATATATTGCTCGCCAATAGTGCCATCAAGAACATTCAACGCACACACATCGATGCCATGGCTTTGGTCATCTATGGCTTGTTGCTGCTCCAAATTGTTGTCGTCTCCTGGTCACCGCTGATGACGTTTGTGCTGCCACCGAGAAATCCCAACACAATCAGTGTCAATGGACGTGAGAGCATTGTGCCTGAAATATTCAGAAAAATGAAACGAATGTATGAAGGCGACGATGCCGAGCGACGTCATGAGATTCCAGTTGTCTATGGTCTGGCCACAGTCTACTCATCGATCATCATTTCGTTTGGCATCTTTCTGGCCATGCTAATGGTTGTGCTGCTCGAGCCACGTGCCAGCATTGGACTGATCATCTGTGTGGTGGTTGGAGCCATCATACTCAGTGTTCATGGTATTCTACGCTATCGCACTGCCAGCAGCTTTGGTAATTAGACAATTAGTTGATTGAATTAAATGGTTTATTAATTACTTCCTTTACTTTCTAGAGAGCTGTGTGCAGCCCAGATTCGGTGCCGTGGTCAGCTGGTTTCTATTGGCCCACTTTTGCTTCTTTGCCACATCGCATCAGACAACTTTGTCGCAGATTGATTGGCGTGCCGCCTTCGTGGGTCGTTCCAGTGGCTTGGGACAATCCCATATCATTTCCGGTGCTCTGGTTGTACTCAATACCTTCTGTGGCCCCATCTTCTTCTACTGCATGTATGCACTGCTCAGCACCGAGACCTTCTCGCTGTTTGCGTTGTTTCCCAGCCTCATACGCAGCAGTAGCAATGGTCGCAACAATGGCAAACCGGAAGCATCCACCGCGCTCAGTGACATTGCCACTGAATCGGTTGGTTTCGATATGACGAGAGGAGAATTGGTGCTCTATGAGTTCGAGAATGTGTTTCTGGGCGCGGGATTCAAGTTGGCCAACCAGCTGCTCATGCTGCAGGGTCTTAAGGTGGGTTCAGTAATGTCAAATTGGTTCTGGTAGTGCCTCTAATCAGTACACTTGCTTTCCAGATCTTCTGTGCCATGCTGGCTTGCACCATACACTGTCGCCATCTGATGGTCTGGAAGATCTTCGCTCCACGTTTCATCTACGAGGCGCTGGCCACATTTGTTGGCCTACCCGCGCTCATTGTGGGCTATTTGCTTCTCTTGCGCATCAATCGTGCTGTGGACGGACTCATCAAGCGCATCAACAAGGATAAATAATAAACCTTCATTGGTCTAGTCGCAAACTCAACTCAAATTAGAATTTTGTATGCCCAGAATTTGTATTTATCGCCAATGACTTTAATTTATACTAAAGCTTTTACTAAATTATAGATAGTTAAAGAAACAAAAGTAGTTTTTTTTTGGTGGTCTTTGTCTTAGCTGATTTATTTTTGCCTCAAGTTTCATCATAAATTGTTGTTTCAGAGTTTTTTTTAAGTTTTTTTTTTGTTCTCTCATTACATTAGCTAGAAAATTACAATTTAAAGTTAGCATGCACTTCATTTGGATTGATTTCTATCCACAATTTACATTCACATCAATGAAAATGATAAGAATTTGAGTTATAAAGTAACACGAGCAAACATAACAACAAATCGGAAAAGAATTCAACTTAAGTACACGCGATCATTATCATATATCTATATAGAAGTACATCGGTCAGAACTAGGACTCATGGCTTGACGTTATTACATTGGACTTACGATAGTTAAGTACGCAAATAAGTAACAATGTGTGTGTGTGTGTGTGTGTGTGTGTGTGTGTGTGTGTATCGGGGCTACAAAATGTTTAAAGTAAGTAAATGATCGGTGTTGAGCTTAATTAATTAGATCTAGTCATTAGACAACACATCAAGTTCTTTTCCAGCTTAAGTCACTTAATTTTAGATACCAGGTCATTATGTTGTAGGTGTAGGTTTGGGTGTGTATGTGGGTGTGGGTGTAGGTGTGTGTGTTAGGTTTTGATATTCGAGATTCTGACACAAAACAATCTACTGCCCATTGAGGACCAAAGGTGTGTTCGTGACTCCATTTGCAGCGGCTCTAGCTACAGTTTAAGAAAATCAAGAAAGAAAAAGAATAAATGATCAGGAAACACGAAAAAATCAACAAAAAAAAAAATAGGGTTTAAAAGCGATAGCGAAATGTGCAAGAAGAAGACATGCAAATAGTTTAAAACTTAAGCGTATTTAAATATGTACAGCAATAAAAGTAAATCTTTGGCTTTTATGGCGCCAGCACCAGGAGCAGAAGCAAAAGGTTCTACGACTTTCAGTCGCTCATCTCATCGCACTGCTTCTCCGATGTTGGATGTTAAGGCTGCAATTGCTGTGGTGACTGTTGGGGCTGCTGCTGCTGCTTACCGTGCGGTACTGGACGGCAGTATTTCTTGGTAGTGCCCCAGTCCTCCTTGAGCGACAGATTGTACATGGAATAGTCCGGATCTCCAGTGACCTCCTTAACAATATTCAAGAACTTTGGCATGCAGTTCTTCAGCGCATCTCCGGTGAGTGAGGAGTATGTCTCCAACAGCACCAGACCCTTGCAGCTAAGGAATAAAAACTCACTTAAATTAAAAGTACTAGCAATTGATGCCACTAACTAACCGTGGATGACCCGGTTCTCTATAGATATCCAGCTGGAAATATTGATTGTTGATGAGGAAGCAACGTCGCTTCTTGTAGATGGTGAAATGCGCATCATCGCGTTGAGCCAGCAGATTCATATAGTCGCGATGCGTCAGTTGGGTCTTCACCTCAATTCTGGCTTGACCATGCACATTGGGACGCCTTTGGGTGTGTATATAGCTCCAGTGATTCTTCTGGCCACGTTTACGCAGACGTGCCTGCACCTTGGGACCAGCCGACTGCAGGTAATGATGCACCACATCGAAGTCTTGGAACGGCGGAAATTCGCTATCCGGCGGCAGCACAGCAACTACAAAAATTAAGTTATTTAATAAGCATTTCTTTATGGGATTAGAAGAGTGCTTACTCAGATATTTGAGCTTGCGTGAGGTGGCTTGCAAGCGATCACCGATATCGATGCCTAGTTTTTGGCAAACGCTTTCGATCATGCGATTCATTTTGGTCTCAAAGTTGGTCGAGTTGTCGATCACATCAAAGTAGGGATGTCCCACCCAGGCGGCTGCTGACTTGTAGTCCAGCTCACGGGCCAGTTCGACGCCTTCGGAGCGGCAGGCATGGTCCTAAAAGAAGACAAGAGTAATCAGCAATGAGTGGAAATATAAATCATTTGGGCACTAAGTATACAATGACACTGGCTTACAGATAAAGTTTAGACACTTCCGTTTCGAGCAATAAAACTATATCTATTTTATATATATTTATTAGCCAGTGCTTTTGATTGTATACCTGATAGTGTCGCTTTCTTTTCTTGTGTGTTGGAAATTTTGTGCATTTTGTGGCAAAGAAAAACTATTGATCGTATCAAGGCTAATAACCCACTCGCACTCGATAACACTCACCTCTGTGGAGTAGAAATCCTCGGCTCCATTTGCAGCGGATACCAGATGTAGAATCTGATTATAACGATTATCTCGCATCTCCACCGAATTCCATTTATTGCCTGCCATCATTTTCTCCCACTTATCCTTTGATATATCTAAAATAAAGTTAAGTTATTAATGATTAATCGTTTAGTTGTTTGATTGGATTAAGTGTCCACTTACATGCACTGGCATCCATGACGCCGCGATCGCAGATAATGAGGCAATTGCGAGTACTCGAGTTTCCCAGCTCGAAATATGTGTTCTCAATTTGCACCATTGTGCGTATCAGATTCTCCTGAAATTTATAAGCTACACCGCGAGAAATAGGGAAGAGAAAATGGAAAGAAAATCCCATTTACCATTAGTATCATTACTCTAAAGTTAAAGCGACTTTAATTTAATTAAGTAATACAATTGCAAGCAAGACACTGGGAATCTTTGGAAAATTAACTAAATTTTCAAATATTTAAATCTCTTATGACGTTATCGATTTTTCTGTGTGTGTTTGTAGTTGTTTATTGATGAACAGCTCTAAGTTCAGTTGCACTCTGATCAAGTAATCTGAGCTGGGTGTGAGGGGCATTGGGTGGTGGGTACAGGGTATGGGGTATTATGTTTATATGGCAATGGCCTGAACCAATTGACTGAATTGACAAATTGAGGTGCGGTGGCAATTTAATGAATTTGAATTTGAATTCAACTTCGATGACAACAATTCAATATATAAACTAATTGAGTAATATAGTAATTTATATATGTATGGTGTATGTTTGTATGTGTGAATCACAAAGCTCAATTTCCTGATTAGAAAACTGAATCACAAAGACATTCTAAGTCGAGGCATCAGTTTGCGATTATATTGACTAGCATATACTAAAATATACAGTTAACTTGAGTAAGCAAAGTACACTGTAAATCACGGAAACAATCGAATTAGTCATCGCAAGTGGGCAGTAATATAGTTTTCGTATAGCGACAGAGCATTACACTGACCCAGACCTTGAGAAGAGTAAAAAACAATCGGCAGCAGCACACTAACACACTTGATGCCATAGCCAAACGCCCCCCACCCCACCAAACACACACACACACACAGCTGACCAACTGCACTATATTTAGTATATTTTTAAATTTGTTAAATAAAAAACAAAGCACGAATAAATGTACTTAGTAAGAAAAGGCACAAGAAGCTGACGTGCGCTGCGGGTGGGCGGTGTATGCCGGCGTGTGTGTGTGTGTAGGTTCGACAAACGTTGGGTGTTCAATAATTCAGCATGCGCCGTTATTTACCACTCGCTCTCTCTTTCTCTCCTACTCACCCCACACCACAACACTACATACTGCACACTACACATAAGCAGCTACTGTTGAGTATGTGTGACACTTGTTGCGGTCTCGTGCTTTGCCCATTGTTATTGTTTTGGTTGTTGTCGTTTTTGTTTTGGTTTTAGTTGTTTTTGTTGTTGCATTGAACTTGACTGAGCGCATCATGTGACGAAACAAAATGGAATTGATCGAACGACTGAACAAATGGAACGTTGGCAAATGGGGAACGGCAAAGAGAACGGGCATGGGAGTGGGAAGAGTGTAGAATGCAGTGTGTAGAAATGCAAGGTAATGAAGAGTGTAGACTTTAGACTTTGAGGGATTTGTCTGTTTTACGTCAGCTAGAAAATTGCTTCGCTTTTCACCGTATATATATATGTATGTGTGTGTGTGCTTTGTTTGGCTAATTCAATTAGCAGAGAAATGGTGATATAAGCAAAATATAATGCAAAAACAAGCGAAAAATGCACACATTTGCCTTTTCAGCTACTGCGCAAATTCCGAAAACAATCTGGAATATTTCCAGAATCTTTCACTTGATTGAAAACTAGTTTATGGACAGTAGGCATAAAATTTCGTTTCTTTAAATAAATTCATGCATATTTAATTATATAATAAGTTTTGTTCATTTGCATAGATGAAACTTTAAATGAATGAATGCAAATTTTATAGCTGATCACTGACGTCATTGAAGTCCAAAATAACAGGAATAACAAATTCATTAAGCTTTCAACAATTTGGCAAGGGAACCCATATAATAACAGCTACACATAGCATACATGTATATACTAAACTGATTAATTAACGCCCCGCTGCGAAGAGTAGAGCACATGGAGAGTACTCAATGAATGAGGGCAACGAAAGGGGAAGAAGGGGAAGTGGGCGGTGCCAGTTCGGGATTCGCATCAGAGAGCACGTGAGCGGATTTCCAATACCTCAAAAAGTAATACAAAAATACTATATAGAAAGTATATAGGTGTAAATTATATAAATAACTTGACCGATTGCTGCATTATCGTAAATTGCCCAAGTGGCCATGACTGACCAAAAGTGTTTCAATAGACCAAGGTAACACAAACGCTGCAGATACGGAATTCATAACAACCGCAATTACAGTTGATTGAATGGCATTTAAAATGAATTAAATTTTATAATAGATACTACGACTGTTCTTAGCTCCAGCGATGTTAATGCTAACGTAACAGCCCGTTAACATGGCTAACAGACTGTTGGTAAAAACTGTCTAATGGCCAAATTTTAGATTAAACAGGTTTATTTTTTTTTAGTGTCATTGTCATAAATGAGATCGGATTTAATTATAGATAGTATAAGTATGTTGTGGGGCGTGGTTCTGATGAGACACGTGCTAGTCAGCAGCTAAAATTGGCCAGTGAGATGAGAAACTGTACATTTTGTGTACAAAATGAAAAATCTGTAGACTATACGAGATGTTAAATATAAATGCCCCATTTAAAATCGCATATGTATAATCTATACTCGACTCGTACAATACATTAGTTGTTGTTCAAAGTGACTGTAAATATCTCTGCTCACATGATCGAAGGAAAACGAATGTTCGAATGAATATAGTCAGTCGAATGGATGGATTATTCATAGATGATATTAGAGATGTTGAGTTTGTTAGTGGACAAAAGACAGAACATTTGCGTTGGGTTAGGATTGATATACATACATCAAAAGAAATTAAGTAAATAAACAAAATACTTAGAGAGACATATACATATAAATAAATAAGTAGTTTGATAGAACATTTGTTTGCATAAGCGCAAAACAAAAAAAAAAATTGTCACTGTCAACTGTAGACACAAAGCAAACAACACAAAAAATATAAAATTTCAAAAGAAAATAAAATAAAATACGAAAAACAAAATGCAACTAAGGATAAAGACAACGATCTGTTTGAGATTATGTTGTTGCCTAGATAAGCAGCTCAGAACAAACACAGACACACACACGCACACAAACACACCTCGAGCGTGAGAAAGAGTAAACGACAAGGAGAGAGAGAGAGAGAGATCGTATGAGCAGATGTGAACAGTATTAGTTCAAGTAAACAATCAATGGAATCAATGGTTCAGTGCTCAAATGTTGTGGACTGCATCGATCGAATTGGATCGTTTGGATTGCATGGAACGCATGTTTGTTGTTGTCTGCATTTTAGAATGCACAGACACAGTCGAAGGCACACGCACACGCACACGCATACGAACGAACGCACAGGCACTCACACATACAGACACACAAGCGTACGCAGGTACGCACACACACACACTCACCTTCGCTGCCATTCTTCTTGGAGGCAGCCTTGGCCAGGCAACGTGGACAGGATGCGGTCAGATCGATGAGACTGTGCTCCGGTGCGGCAAATGGTAGATCTTTGTACACGAAGGTGGTTGGCGTAGGTGGGTCTGTGTGTGCATTTGTATTGGTATTGGTATTTGTGAGCTCAACAACGCAATTAACCAAAAAATGCTATCAAAAACTTGAGTACAACACACGCACACAACCTAACAGAATTAATCTTTCGAGTATAAAACTGTATAGTGTAGACCCAAACAAATGCTATCACTTTATAAGCAAGAAAGTCCCATGGGGAGGGGAGTACTGGGAAATGGGGGTGGACTCAAAAAAAAGGAACTCGTGACCATCAAATGGAGATTACGTTCCCTAAGTATTTTATAAGTCAGGCAATTGAGTGATTGCCTCCAGAATGTATCACTTATATTTATATAGCGATAACAGACTTTATCAAGGAAGGTTCCCCAATACCCCCTACACGAAGCCACAAAGAAAACAACTAACAAAAAGTAAGCCATATTCTGGCTTAAAGTACGCAATTGTCAAATTAGTTTTGGAAAACTGTCGAGCAAATTGCGACAAGTCACGCAATTCTTGAAGTCGTCAGCAGAGCTAAAGGATTTCGATTCTCTGGCATTATTAATGGCTTTATTTAACCAAGGTGTGTGTGTTTGTGTGTGTTGGTATCTGTGTGTGTCTAGGCAAATTACGTAAATGTACTTTCATTGAAGACGTGACATTCAAAGGAGAAACGATAAAGAAAGCAGACAAAAATACTAGATCTATAGACTATGGACTATATATCTTTCAGCTGAGATAGTCGCTGTCCCTCTATGTCTCCTTCCGCCCCCCTCACAGTGTTTTTGGGTATTCGAAATACGCAGCAGCCACATAATCGTACAGTTATATAGAGCTATATATATTTGTATATATATGTTACCACATAATATATATAGCAAGTCAAATGAATGCTTAGCATGCCTTGTGTCTGATCTCAAAAGTAAATATTTTGTTTTATTTTCGTTGGTTCGAGATAATGCTACGACGAACTTGACAGTGTGCGGAAAATAGTCAAAGAAAAGTCTTATTTTCACCCACAAGTTTCGAGATCATTATGAAACACAGCTGGGAACTACATAAACTAACTTATCTATCACTTAAATTAAATTAAATTAAGTTTTTTATCGAATTAGTTTGCCATCTTTACTTCTTTCCACTACACTCCACTCCACCTCTCAACTCAACTCGTTTCGTCTCGTCTCTACTTCAAAACTACTTAACAGTTAACAATTGTTGTCGACTTACCCTCTTTTTCGGTCAGATCGGAGAATTTGACGCCGCCGCTATATATGTGGGTTAGTTGTAAAATGGGAGAGATAGAGAAGAGCATTGAGAAATCGATTAGAGTTAATTATATCGAATGAATACGCTCAAAATAAGGCACTACAAATAAGCTACAGTTAAAGTTGAAGTTACGTTTTGTTTGGATTTCAAAAAAGTTAACAGAAAGTTTTTTATTATTTGATTTACTTTAAAATGTTTCAAAATTTAATTTAAATTCTTAAATTCTTTGTAGAGATGTAGATTAATGTACATTTTATGCATGGCAAATTGTTTTAAGAGCGCAATCAAACTCAAAAACTCAATTGTTGGCAGCAAACAGAGAGAGAGCGAGCCAAAAGGTACACGACTGACAGACAGACTAACAGCGAGACAGGCTTTAAGCCTGGCTAACTGAGCTGACTGCCCAATCACACATTTTGGCTAGCTTGTGTTTGGGTTCGCTTGTGTTCGATTGGAGGTGTTTTAAGGCATTTACCTGAGTAGTACAGTGGCCGTTTCAGGCACGCGGAATACCTGAAAATATTCAACATGCTCATTGCTTTGTTTCTTTCTTTTTTGATGTGTTTTATTTGTTTGGTATCATCTTTCATTTTTGGGCATTTTTTTAAATTAAGTACAATTACTGTCATTACAGTCATTTGGCAGTACATAAACGGCATTGGCACTACTTACAACTGCCAAAAACAAGTTAAAAGCGTTTTTCAGTTAGCCTAACCCGCCCAAGTGCACCCAATAGCCCAAAAGAGGAAAATAAATGGTCATAGCACACTCACCTTCCAGCCAAGATTCTCAAAGAAGGTACACAAACGACTCTGGCCAGTAGTTTTGCCACCGCAAGGTCCTAAAAACGAAAGCGAAAAAACATTTGTATTACAATCAATCGAATGGCATTTCATCAATTTGACCCTGACTGCAATTAGGGGCCAATTCAGAGTGCAACAAAATGTTGCATGTTCAGCGACAAGGAAACGAATAGCCACTAATTGATCTGAACGCTCAGTTTACACTTGGAAAAACTTGAAATCACAAAAAAAGTCACCTAAGATTATATTATTGTTTATTTCTATTTCTACCGCTGTTATCAGGGGCCTACTTTATGCCCGCGTCACATTCGAAATGACAAGAGGAAATGAGCTGTGATAGCATACAAAGGAAAATAGAAATAAGTTTCGCCTTATCACCATTTGGACCATAAAAAGTGATTGGGCCACGCGCCAATTTCTGGTATCTGTTGCTCGTGTAGTCTACCCAAAATCAAACTGGTTTTGGCCTTTTTTTGGCTGGCTTACACGACATACTCTAATCATATGCATATGTAAATTGAAAATCGTGTTTGAAAAGCCGGCAGAACAGAAGCTGAATACGTTAAATGATTTTTTAATTTGATTGCCATGATTTCCATAACAAGAGAACTAAAAGAGAGATAATCTTTTAGATATGCATACTAACTAATTGAAAATGTGCGTTTAACTGCGCAGGGGAAGTCGAAAAAATCAACCCCCGAAAGGGAATTGTGGAAATCTGAGCTTTTCAGGGTCCTGGCGACCTTGACATGCTTCGAGAGCGAGTCGTAAACAACGAGAGGATACAGAAGAAAAATGTTCTGAGGTCTGTTATCTATCTACATATATAGTTTGGTTTTCATTTTCATTTATTTGTTTGACTTACCGCCTGTGAGGACAATTTTGTAGACCCGTTTATCCTTAGTGGCTAACTTAAGTGAGTTCATTGCATTTGGCTTTGGTGAGGTTGATTTGTTGTTATCCACTTGATGCTGCTGCACTACAACAGTTTCCTCATCATTTAAATTTGTGTGTGAATTAAGTAATTTGGGTCTTAGGTTTGAGTTTAAATTTGAATTTGCGTTCGCCGTGCTCGTTTGCATCGTTTTCGCAACGCTGAGAACCGTCGACTGATTGCCGTTGGTGGTCGGGACCAGAGCAGGTGCCATTAGTTGGTCGGCTGTTGTTGCCATGGTTTAAACCAAAAAAAAAATATATATAACGTTTAGCGCAACAGCAACAGAAACAGCAACAGCTGTTTTTCGGTATGTCAAACGGTGAATCCTTTTTATGCTCCTTACGCTTCACACTCTCTCGCAATGCGCTCTCTCTTCTCCTCCTCGTATTGCGCACTCAATCACTCCCAACCCGACGCAGTACACGTGCCTTTATAGGTTATGGTCTAGATGTTTTGGGGACTGCAAAAACTGCTCAATTGATAATTACGTACATCGTTTAATACGGTACAGTATCGTTTAATTTCAATTTGCCAGCCTCTGGTTTGTGAGCAGTTTTTCTATTACCAACTGACTGACTGACTGACCGACTAACTGTCTGTCTGCTTGTTGTCAGTTATAAATCCATGCAGTATTGTGCGGTATATTTGGTGGACATTCTTTGAAGCGCGCGCATGTACATATTAGAAAAAAAACATTTAATGCCGATTTCCAAGCGAATGATATACTAGATTGTTGTATTGGATGAAACACCGAACGACCTCGGGGTCAACGACAAAGGAATCCTTGGTATATACCACATCCGAGTTTAGAGACATCAAAGTTTATTTGTTTTGTGATAGAGCACCATCTTGCACGTTTTTATTTAAAGCAAAATTAACACTGAGAGCTCATTCAACTAGGCACACCGAGTGTATTGTATAGTTATAAGTTATCGATTAAGTAGCAGGGCCAGAAAGCGAGCGAACGGAATACTTGAACATTAGTTGTATGTTCAATTGAGCTAGAATCGAATCGATAGCATCTCTGACTAACAAGAATCCAACTTATTTCGTAACAAAATCGCGGTCAGTCATCATTTCATTGTGGATATCAGGTCTTCAGAATAAGAAAGTTATTTTTTCTGTTATATAAAACAGCAACTGTCACATGACTGAAATAGGTGAGAAAAAACTGATTCTAAATTTAAATAAGTGAGCGCGCAAACAAGTATGTCATCAGAGTTACATTGACTTAAAACGCCATCTGTCGTCGGTTTGCTAAATATACGCCACCTATGTGTTGTTAAATTAGCTCGTTTACTTATCGACTAATGTTATTTCGATACTTTCAGTTGTGTGGTTTTATTGTGATACTGAACTGCAAATGAAACGACGTGCTTGTGTGGTACCTAAGTGAAATCAATTGTGCAATATAAGTAAACAATTACATTTCACACCGTCGTGAAATAATTTAGCAAAGTATTAAAAAAAATTTAATCTGTGAGTAGTGCGTAATTCGAAAGTATTCACAATCACACAGTGGTAAATACTACATACATACAAACGTACATATACATAACGTAACATGTGTGAGCGCGAGTGAGAGCAAACGTCAACATGACAGCAGCAACAACAACAGCAACAGCAGCAGAGTAAAAGAGAGCCCCCAGCCAGCTGTGCAGGTCGTCGTGTCGTGGTCGATTTCTGTTTTTAGGCTCCCCCAAAAAGGAACAAAATTTTTAAGTCAAAATTTTGTTATTTACATTCAGCAGCTAACGATTGACGAGTGTCATATAGTTTAAAATATTTTTTGAATAAAATTGTCCGTTATTGAATTGAAAGTGCGCTTAAGGGTGAACTACAATTGTTATGCAGATATTAAATCTGTACAAACTCAAGTGCATCATTTTAGACAAACTGCGTCACACTTGGACATTTGTTATAATTGTCTCCAAACTGCTTGGTAGTTACTATCGAAAGGCGACCAATCAGCAGGAGCAACCGTTTTATCATCACAATAACAACAACAACAACAATAATAACGTAATGGAACAAGAAATACAAGAGGAGCTCCCGGAGGAGCAACATCAGCAGCAGCAACTACAACAACAGCAGCAACCGCAGCAGCTGGGAGACGCTGATTTTGTGGCACGTTTAAATGCCATCGCAGAGCCAATGGACGCTAGCGATGTGGAGAACGAGGATGCGGACGATGAAATCGAAGTGGATGACGAGGACGATGACGTTGATGACGATGAGAATTATGTAAGCGAAGATGATGATTCAGATCCCGAATTGGAGGAAATGTACTCGGATGGTGATTGGACGTCCAACGATGAAAGTGAAATGTCCACAACCATATCAAACGTTGGCCTCAGACCAACGGAACCAACACCCGAACAAAAGGCAGCACGTCCCCTGTACACCTTCCAACCAGCGCGATTGGTCAAGTGCCAGTTCAAGGAGAAACATGCCATCGGTGGCTTCCCATTGGCACGCAGTGGCCATAGAATTATTGCATCCAAATCGCATCTGTATTCGTTGGGAGGCTATAATCCGCGCAGTGCGCTCATTGCCGCCCAGCGCGACAGGTGCCTCTTGTTCCAGGAACTCTGGAGCTATAATTTCGCCACGAATCGCTGGAAGTTGGTGCTGAATGCGGACAATGCCAGCAATATGCCCACTGAGTTGGCCTCCAATGCGCTTGCCATTCACAACGATGTGCTGATTGTGAGTATATTGAGCATGTGATTTGGGGGAGGGGTGGGGAAGGGGAACAATGGGAGAAACAAAAATAGATGCCATTTTGTGTGAGTATGTGTGTGTGTGTGAGTGTTTTTGTGAGAGAGTAGTTTGTATGTTTGTGTTTTTGTTTGTGTGCCTATGTGTGAAGACAAAAACACAACTGTTTGAGGTGGCATACGCCACCGCAAACTACCCCGCCCCCGCCTACGTCTACGTCTCGGTCACCAGCAGCACCACCGCCTCCCTTGCAGTCAACGTTTGCGTCGCAGTCGAAACTCGTTTTGTACACAAAACATAATCGTAATCGTTATCGTTCACAATACGAGAGCGACATTCGACATTATTTGCATTCATTGTCGTTGGGCGCCCCGATCAGCTTTAGCCTGGGCTCAATGCCACGCCCGACAGACAGCGACAGCTACAAACTACAACGGCAACGACAACGACAACGCTACACGTTGGCTGTAGTTGTTGTTGTTTTTGTTATTGTCTTGCCTCTTGTGCTTTGGTTATTCGCTCTTGCTTTGTTTATGCATTCTAAACAGTCGAGACACCAAAAAGTAAAACAGCTGCGCGCTGTTCGCCCGCCTCCCTAGTGTCCCCCGTTGCCCGTTGTTACACGCTGCCCGCTGTTAATGTTGCCATCTCTTTTATGCGCATGCCCAGCAGTAGCTGTAGTAGGACAGCAGCTCAGCTCATCCCTCTTGGCAATTACGCAGTTGTTGTTTATGTGCTGCTGCATGCAACAACTTGTTTACCAGGTTTCCCCACACTCGCTCCAGCCTCTCTCCCTCCCACCCCACAATGACAAAGCTTCCACTCAAAATATAAAAAAAAACATTAGCTTCCACTGTATTGCGACTTTGCGCGCGCTTTTTCTTTTTTTAACTTTGTGGTTTTAATTCACCATTTCTTATGTCCCAATTGTGATTGTGGCTTTTGCGTGATTCACAGCAAAATTCATCTAAGCTCGATACAAATTTCGCTGCATTTTCCAATACATAATTAAATTTTCCCTTTTTACGCTGACCCTTTGTGGGTTACAAGAGATTTGAGCTCTTTTTACAGAAAATAATTCAATGCAGTGAATACTTATGCTGGTTCCACTGTTCAATGGAGCTCACAATTAGTTTTAATTAGAAAGTTAATCATAAAACATGACCAGAGACCCGCTTTTCCACATCTCTCTCACTGCCCAAAAGTACGCCCAGATACGCAGGCAACGCATACAAACGCACTCACACACACACACACACACACACATACACAGCGGCAGACAGAGCGAAGAATGCATAAAGATACTTTTGTGCTGTAACAGACGGCAGACACATGTTTCCGCTTTTCGCAAACTCTCGCGCGCTGCTGCGCTCAGCTGATAAGCTGCAAGAGCATCGCTGGCTTCTTTGTTGCTCGTTCATATCTGCTAATTGAATGCAAGACCAAACAAGAAAGAAAAGTACAGTCGAGCGCGCCCGACCGTATAATACTCTCTGCATTTTCCCGATTAAATTATTAAAATCGGTATCCAGATATTACAATGAATAGTACTTGCATTAAAACACGTTGAAACAAAAAACAATCTAAGCATAATCAAACACACATCTGTTTGTTTGTTGCGAATACACATACGTTTGACAATATATGATGCATGCATGTATGTATGTGTGTATTCGGCGCAGCCAGCGACCGCGGGCAGCGCTGCCGCCACACAGGCAGCAAAAACGTTCGAGCATGTGCTTGTGTGTTTCTGTCTCGCTTGCACCAATGGGTTGATATTGCGTTCAATTAACAATATTGTAACGCTTCTAGTTTTCTTGTTTATAGTCCGATTTTAATGCGCCTTTCAGGATAGTTTAATATAGTTAGTCTCCACACCAGTTATAAACTACAATACTGTACGATACGGAAAAAACGGCATTGAAGCTTGAAAACTATTTTATAAATTGTGGGAAAAGTGGGCGTGGCAGTCCAAATTTATAGATGGCAATGCAACTATGCTGTCGCTAGGAACTCCCGTACAAGAATTGGTGATCCTAGGTGCCATAGTTACTGAGATATTTGCCGAAAACACCAATTTTTCACGAGGTGTGTCCAGTTTTTTGCTTTTTGTGGGCGAATGGGGCGTGGCATCGAAAAAAAAAAAGATTCTTGTATTGACTGACTAAATATCTGATCGTTTGACACCAAGCTCGAACTTGTAGCTCTTACCATCTCTGAAATCTGTTTGTTCATACGGACAGACGGACAGACAGACAGACAGACAGACAGACAGACAGACAGACAGACAGACAGACAGACGGACAGACGGACAGACGGACATGGCTATATCGACTCGGCTTGTGATGCTGATCAATAATATATATACTTTATGGGGTCTGCCACGCCTCCTTCTGCCTGTTACATACTTTTGCACAAACCCAATATACTCTTGCAGAGAGTATAAAACTATTTAGTGATGTGTGCGTGAGTCGCGCTTCCGTTACACATCACTATTGGTGTAGAGTGTGGAGAGATTCAGAGTAGAGTGTAGAGTGTAGAAATGAACAAACAAAATTTAAAAAGTGCCAGTTTGAGGCCTAACAAACTTTTTTAAACATATGCTAACATTATGTATACATTTTTAAAGCTTTCTTTTAGAACAAACTGTTATCAGTATTAGTTAGGACTAAGAGTTTTATTAAACAATTTTTAGCTGCAGTTTTGAAGTGATTCAGCAGCTTTTGGCCCAATTCGTTAATTACTTTTAAATTTATTATAAAAATAGTGCTTTATACTAAGTTAGTAAAGCTTAAAAGAGTTAATTTTAGAGGCAGAGACAAAAATATACTTGAACTAAACTAAAATTTCTGTTTTATTTTTTTTAGTCACATGGCGGCACTGGTTATCCATTTGGAGAGTCGTGCTCGAACGATTGCTACGTGTACCGCACCAGCAACGACAGAACCGGCGTCGAGCGCTTGAAGGTTAGCGGGGATTTGCCAACGGCACTGTATGGTCCGGGTATAGTCATACACAAGCATTATCTGTACACGATTGGAGGAACGACTGGATTTGATTACTCCTGCGATGTGTACCGCTTGGATCTGCAGCGCGGAGTATGGGAGAATGTGTATATATGCCGTCCAGAGATGCGGGACGATCCCGAGGGTCGCTATCGCCACGAGGTCGTCTATGATGGCAAACATATCTTCTCCCTGGGCGGTGGCACATCCAATTCGGTGTTTGATCTGCAGCGTATACCGGCCTATAATCTGGACGCAAATCGATGGGATTACTTTGATACCTTGCCCGATCGGAGTTGTATGAATAACAAGGGATTTCCGAAACCGCGTAAATGCTTCTCATGCGTGCAGCATCAGTCGTCCAATGGTGACATTGAAGCCTTCATCACAGGTGGACTGCAGGTGAGTCAAACCTTCTCTCAAAGTGTTGTAATTCATACTAAAACGGATTCCCTTTTAGGGTGATTTTACAACGTACTTTTCGGACATCTGGAAGCTGAATTTACGCACCAAACAGTGGACTATCATCCAGACAGCTAGTTTACCGCGTCCCTTGTACTTTCATTCGGCGGCGCATTCGGACAATGGATGCATGTACATCTTTGGGGGCATCGAGTATACCGACAAGGATATGCGGCGGCGCAATGATCTCTACAAGATGTGGATGACCATACCAAAGCTAAGTGAAATGTGCTGGGATGCCATCACTTACTACAACGATAATCTTGATCTGTACGATCGCAAGGAGTTGCTAAGTGCCGGCATACCCAAAAGATTCACAGAGCGACTGCCACCTCAGCGTCTGCTGGGCGATGATGAGCCGGGCACCTCCATTGTCACATCGCTGTACTCGATTGCGAAACGTGCACGATCCCAAATGCAATAATACGCTAATCCAGAGACTATAAAATCAGCATTCTCCCACTTAGCTCCACGCCCCAGCCCCGCCCTAAGCCCTTTAGCCCCAAATCCTCCACTGCCTCATAAGAAAAAAACCAAAAAATCAAAGAAAGGAATAAAGTTGTGAATTGATAATGTGTGTTAAGTGGTTGCTCCTGTGTTGCAGTTACGTTAACGTTTCGGTTTTTATTGTTTCGAATAAGATGAAAGATATAAAAAGATCTAATAATACATTAATAAGTTTTGAGAGCGCGCTGTGATCGAATACGAAGGATATTTTATATTTGATACATGAAATAAATGTGTGTATTTTGATAATTCGTAGACTCGAGAGTGAAAGAAAGGCGATAAGACAGGTAGACAGGTAGATGGAGTATGTAATTAAGTTTAGATAGCGATTCGAAAGTAGCAGACAATTTCAAAATATCAGTAACTGGCGCACGATCCACACACCCACACCAACATTTAATAAATCTTATAATAACCACGTTAATATCCAGCCAAGTATTTGCCGACACTCTCCACCCAATCCACCCCAGAACCAACCCCAAACCAACTGCTCACCCCGCTAAACCTTGAAGGCTACACCAAAACAACGTCATATAGAGGAAGTATGAGCTAGAGGCAGGCAGTTTGAAGGAACTAGAAACTACTCACTCTCTTCCCCCTCTCCCACTGTCTCTCACGCTCTTGCAAACTGCCCAAAGTAGAGCAATGTACTTCCAATGTATCTTTTTGTTAACGTGTACATAATACTTTACTTAGAGTTAATAATATTTAATTAATCTAAGATTACGTCTTCATTGTGGTATCTTGAAAAAGGCACTAAACCGAGCCTTGCCCAATATAAACAAAGTTTGCTCGATATTATATATATAAAATACATAATTATATGTATATTAGCCCAGGCTACATTTGGTTTGACTTTAAGTTAATAAAGTTTTTAATGTAACAAATAAAAATCTAGTCTTTAATTGCGTCGTTTCAATATTTTCTCAGCTTCTTTTTTTGTGCATCCTCTAAGTTATTGCGTCGTTTGCGTGACCTAGATCTTTGTTTATTGTCCTTATTCAAGGATTTGGTTGCATCTACTTCTAAAAGGGGTTCAAATTCTGACTCATGCGCATTAGATAAAATGCACCCCAAAACATTACAACGCAGAAACCGAAACACAGGTAGCCAAGGCATTTCCCGACTCTTTATCACGGTGGTTGCTTTGATATGCCAATCTGTTGCTGCCGCTGCACTTTAACTGCGTAGAACCGTGACCTGGTTTGCTAAAAGTATGACGTCATATTGCAGCACGTACAGCATATCATTGCAATTAGCATTTTGGACAACGGGAAGACTGACCCTATTTTTATGTGCATAATTCTATCTCTATTCAAAACAACTTTTGTAAAATATGACAGTTATTTCCGTAATTTTATAAACTTACATTTAAATCTCAGCTTACTGTTAAAAGAGGCGCAATTCTGTTAGTGAGGAGCTGCTATGTTAACTTAACAGTTGTATGTTATTGCATTGCCTGTGAATGTCAAATCTGTGGTGGGCGTAAATTGTTTGTGCATTGAAAGCGAAAAGAAAATCTACACAAAATGCTGAAACCCAAAGCGCTTACCCAGGCATTGAGTCAGGCCAACACCGGAGGAGTCGAGAATACACTGTAAATATAAATTAATCAATTTAAACATAGATATTAAACAATACTTTGACTGCCAGACTGCTCAGCCAGGAGGGTGCTCTGCTGGCCTACTCCGGCTATGGCGATAAGGACGCACGCATCACAGCAGCCATTGCCAGCAATATTTGGGCAGCTTATGAGAAACATGGACGCAATGCTTTTCGTGAGGATCGCTTAACCTTTGTGCTCATCGACTGTGAATGCGGGCACGTAGCCATCACACAGGTGAGACAACACTAAAATACGAAATTTACACTGTGAGTGAATCAACATTGTTCTTGCAGGTGGCCAGCGTGCTGCTGTGCCTCTATGCCAAGGAACACGTAGGGCTAGGCATGCTCAAGCAGAAGACCATGGCCCTGGCTGCCTACCTGGAGGTACCATTGAAGCAAATCTCCTCCTAAATGCCTTCGGCCAACGCCAAGTAATTTTAAGTTAAAAGCCTTTTGTTCTAGTTGTTAATAAATAATGTAAATATAAATAAAATATGTCAGATTTTATTTTGATCGCAAAAGAGAATGGTTTATTAATGCAGCAGCTATTTCCGTTATAGTTGTAATTTGTGTGTACTATTTATAAAATGTTGTAGAACTTATTGCTTAGTGCTTAAATTAAAAAGAAAATGCAGCGTTTATTCGATGGCATACAGCTTCAGGGTACGATCCATGCTGGTGGAGGCGAGATACTGAGCGTGTTTGCCAAATCGGACGCCGGTGGCGAGTGCTGTGTGGTCATTGAACACCTTCAGGTCCTGCCACTGCTTGCACAAGTATACCCTGTAATTAAACAAACAAAAGTTTTATCAATGCCTAGCAACAAAACAAACAAATTTTAATCATTCTTTGATTTCGCTGAAAATGAAAAAGTTTAAGCGCAAAATTTATCGCAAATATGAAGGTAATTTGTAATAAATAAACTTAAATTTAATTAATTATTAGCTGCTTTTCTTACAGACTACATACGACCGCAGGATTATCTGGAACCCAATGCTCCCAAATCCATCAACTTGTGCATTGATGACTTCAATGCGGTAACTTTTGACTCAACTCTTGCATTCAAAAATGAATTAAGTCAGTAAATAACTTTTATTTACAGCGCGGTGAAGTGGCAAATCCACGAGCACCTTGTGTGGTGACCACCATTGACCCGGATTACGTTAAGGACGCGGGTTTGCAGCGTCTGGCCAGAAAGTTTCGCATGAAAACGTTAGTAGCAACCAATTGACTAATCTTTCCCTTGATGAAACTTTTCTTGTGATTTTCAGTGACATTTTGTTGCTGCGCGAGATAACACGCAACAAATTCATGTGCTACTCCACGCAGGAGATGTTTCTGGACCGCAAGCGGGAGGTGGAGTACCAAAACAAACTGTACGAGGAGGCACAGGAGTTTCACAAGTTTGCCGACGAGTCGCTGATGAAAATGAAGGCAAATGAGTTTAAGAAAATGTTGGAGGCACAGGAAAACCTCAAGAAACTGAAGGAGAACAAAGTGGCCGAGGAGCTCAACCAGGTGAAGCTGCAGCATCAGCGTGTGCTTATGGAGGTGCAGGAAGTCTACGGTCGCTTTCAGTATTTGCTCAAATTGATTAGCTACTTTGACGACACAGTGGAGCAGCAATCTGAACAGGTGGACCCAAAGTTGGTCATGCCCGAGCACATAGTCAACATGGAGATCAGCGAAAGGCATCCCGCTGGTTTGGAGCAAGTGCAGCAGGTCAAGGAGTACATGGAGAAGGTGGTAAAGCCGTATTTGGAAAAACGCAATCATTTGAATGCCGAAATATGGATCAAGGGCTATGAGCGGAATCGCCTAAAGGTGTCCAACTACAACAAACGATTCACACAACTGGCGCTGCTTAACCACATTGTGGGCATGCTCCACGACAAGTCGGTAGGTTACAGTATCCTACTCCAAGTGCTTAACGCTAATCACTTCATTTCAATTGCAGGAGAAGACACAGAAACGAAATGCCAGCGCCGTGGTGTTTCTCAGAAAGCCAGATTTCCTGCAGAACCGAGTGGCTGCACTGCAGCAACGTGCCCACGAGCTGTTCACTGACTTCGAGCAGTCCTACTGCAAGGAGTAAGTACTTTGTAAAAGAAAGTGCTACAATCGATTCACAATTCCTTTCAAAAATTACAGCAAACTGAGCATTAAGCTCAATAGCATTGTGCCGGTCATGTTGAAGCAGCTGCAGAACAAGGTGCAACCGATGACACAGCCGCAGGCACAGACAAAGAAGGAAGCAGTCAAGAAGGAGCCAGCGCAGAAGAATTCCAAGCAGTGGCGCACGCTGAAGGACTTGGAAACTCCTGTGGCCAGTGGAAAGACAGCCATCTACAAGGACGAACAGGACACAACGCTGGCCAAATTGGAGAAGATACAAACATTCGCCTTGGTAAGTAGACTGGTAACAAACTATAAACAGATTCTACTGTAGGATTTGCTACTGCTTCACAGGAACTACTGGGCAAACTGGACACTATTCCGCCCGCCGAGCTGCGCAGACTGGAGAGGACTGTGCGCTGTCGCATGGCCAAGCAGAAGGAGATGTCTCGACGTGCGCTAGTCAAGCAGAATCGTCTGCACAACTGGATGGAGCACTTCAAGAAGCATCATCGCTTACAGCAGGCGCAGCGTGACAAGAATAAGGTGTAGTTAAAGTAAATAATGAATAAAAATCTGCGAGTGCTCACCTGACATCTGTGCCGGCAATGGCCAGATAGGTGCCGCTCTGATCGAAGCACAGATCCTTGACCTCGTAGCCGTCGTCCAATTGAATGGTCTTGAAGTTCTTTAGTTTACGTAAATCCCACAGCTTGATGCAAGCATCATCTGCTGCAGTGGCCAAATAGTAACCGTTCTCCGAGAATGAAATGGCCGAGATGGGTCCAGTGTGTCCGGGGAAGTTGGCCACATTGCTCTGCTCCTTCAGATCCCAAATCTTCACCTGCGAGTCCATAGTGCCGGTACCAAAAATCAAACCATCAGGATGGAATTGAGCCGTAGTCAGTCCCACCTCGGCAGTGTCGACGACCTTTGTTAGCAGGCGTCCAGTGCGTATATCAGAGAACGCCCAGTGTTTGTCCGATGATGTGGACAGCAAGTAGTCACCAGTAGGATGCAGCGAAAGACCAGTGACTGGTCCCTCATGGCAGCGTAGCAAGAGTTGGGTCTGCGATGTGGGCACATGCCAAATACGTATGTTCATGTCTGGTGAGCCGGTGATGACGGTGTCCTCATTGGGATGGTATATGACCTTGGTGATCTTCTTGGTGTGACCCTTGAGTATAGCCACCACTTGTTCCGTGTCCTTGTTGAATACAGTGGCATTCTTATCATTGCCACCTGTCAAAATCTTACTGTGATCCGCGCTGTTGATGTCCAAAGCCAGAATGCCCGGCACAGATGCCGAATGCAGGCCAGGACGCGATGCAACCGTCACGAAGTTCTTTACTTGATCGGGCGTGATCAGTTCGTCGGGTACAGTGCGTCCACGACGCTTGCGCTCCTGGGTGAGCACTGTAGCCTTGTCCTGCAGCTTTTGTATGACGTCCACACTCATGCCGGCCTGCTCCATTTGATGAGCACCACCACTGCCGGCTTCGGCGGCCAGCGCGGGCTCTGTTATCATCGATGGAGCGCTTACAATGCCCGCCTGCGGTTTCAACGTGGCCAAAGCCTCACGAGCCGCAGTCAGCTCCTTTTTTAGGCGCGCAATAACGCGACAAGCAGCATCATGCTGATACAGTGCATGTGATAGCTCCTGACGTGTGGTCTGTAGCTGCTGGCGCTGTGTAAACGAGTGTATCATCAGCGCATCCCATTCGTCCTGCATTGTTTTCAGAGTTGCCGGTATGCTCGTGGCGCTTGGCGGCTTTGGCTTCACCACTGCCGGCGTCTTGATCTCGATAAGCTCCTCCTGCTTCAGCTCCTTACCGCTAATGGGATCGCAACCATTCTCTAAAATATACTTTTCAATGACGCGTCTTTCGAAAACGGCGCCCGAATACGGAGAAACAACGGGTGCCTCGGGAACCTCGTTTGTAACTGCAAAGCCAACAATAAAATAACTAAATTCAACACACTAAAACCAAGCGCAACTTACGTGCACAAACCAAAGCCATTGTGAAAAGTATTAAAACGTTTCCCGGCGATTTAAATACGTTTTATAACTTTTACACACGTTTTCCAAGAGAAACAAGCGCAAAATTGTCGGCAAACGCTGCTTCTTGCACAATTGACATTCACAGTGAACGCAAACGTTTACAACCGCATATCGGTAACATATCGATAACAGACATCTAATAAATCGATAGCAATTCGCGCACTTTGGGGTAGTTGGCAACGCCGTTAAGAAACAGCTGTGGCTGTTATTTAATTTACGCGTGCTGATTGTATACCGTGGAATTCATTTCGTTTTTCTTAAAATATTGACATAAATATGTTGAAAAGTATAGTGCGTTGGAGAACTTGCAAATATGTGCTGAATAACCCAGCAGTCTTTCGTGCTGGAGCGGTACGCAGCTTAAGCAATCCCTTCAAACAAAACCTCAATGCAAATGCCGCCTTGGAGGAGCCGGCAAATGAGCCACCGAAACCCCGTGGAAATCCCTTTGCCAAAGCTAGGGAAACAGCACTGCCAGACAATGCGATAAGCGAAACCAAAGAAGAGCGGGAAAAGAGGCTAAAGGTATTGCAGTTGGAAGTTGATATTGCCTACCAGGAGGGACGCAGAGTGCCTGCCTTGGACTTCTTCCAGGAACATCACTGGACGCACGTGTTGACGCTGCCCTCGAAGTCAGCGCGATACAAGTACTATGCGTTCCTCTGGCAAATCGAAATGAAAAAGGAATCGGAACAACGTAAGAAGGAGCTGCGTGCCGTGGAGACGGAACAACGTGTGGCCGCAATCCGTAAGGAGCGGGAGCAGAATGATCACATAATTTATGGACTAGCACACACCTCCATGTTTCTGCGCATATACGACACAACCATCAATCACTGGCAAAACAATCGCTTGACGCGAGCCATGCAATTTGCTCCCAAATTGGTGCTGGATTGCTCCTATGATGACTACATGAATCATCGGGAATCCTCGTATGCCGCCAAGCAATTGATGCTATGCTTTGCCGAGAATCGTGCTAATGACGAACCCTTCGATCTGCACTACTGCAACACCAATTTCGAGGGTAGCTGCATGCAGAGCCTCAAGCGCTACATACCCACCATGCTCAATCCCGAGTTTCCTATGAATGTGCACAGGGAGTGCTTCACCAAAGTGTTTCCCAAAGAGCAGCTGGTCTATTTGACACCGCATTGTCGTGAGGACTTGGTCACATACAATCCGGATGACATATACATTGTTGGCGCCATGGTGGACACCGTTAACAATGAGCCCCTTTCGCTGGCCAAGGCCAAGCGTTTGGGTCTCCGCATGGCTCGTCTCCCCCTCGATCGCTATCTGCAGTGGGGCGCCGGTTCTGGCAAGTCCCTGACCCTCAATCAAATGATAAGCATTATGTTGGATCTGAAAAAAACGGGTGACTGGAACACAGCACTGCAGCACGTGCCACGACGCAAGATCGCGGACTATGGAGCACATCCCAATGATCGACAGGCGCTCTACAAGCGCGCCAATAAGCTCAACGTGCGCATCGATCATCTGCTGAAATACGAGGACACTCGTCGGCAGGAAACCGCGTTTGGCAGGCCCGAAAAGCTGCGGCATCACAGAGATGGACAGGACTTCAAGCTGGAGAGCTGGGCAACGGGGAAAACGAGGAAAACCAACGGAAGTAGTTAATCGAGCGTTGTTTATATTTAGTTAAGTATAATAAAGCTAAGCGAATGTTGAACTAGTTAATCGATGGTGTCTTCCAGTTGCTTTTCAGTCTCCTGATCCTCCGATTTGGTGGTGTCTTCAATTTCCAGTAGCTCCAGCTGCTGCTTGATTTGTATCTCCTCCGGTTCCTCCTGTATTTCAGTTATATATACGCCCATTTCATTGGATGCCTCCTCTTCGTTCAAGGACTTGTCATCAGCTTCCTCCTCTTCGTCAGCTTCTGCCTCTCCTTCTGGAGCCTTCTTGTACTTGAGCAGCATATTCTTGGCATTTATGGCCTGATAGTTGATGCAGGGCTTCAAGCCCGCTTCCTTGAACAAATCCCTGACGTTGGATTCGAACTTCTGGACTTGCTCCTTGCGCTCCACGGTCATCAACTTGGTCTCCATGATGAATAGCGCCTTCTCACGCAGTGCCACAAAGAAGTCCTTGCTGAGATAGTTGTAGTAGTTGTAAGCCATGAAAGCAACGTCCATGTGATCCCTCCAACGTGTGCCCTTCTGCAGCTCTAGTATGTCCATGATGGAGATGAAATGCACCTGGACATTGGGCACTGGAATCCAAGGCTTGTCGTAGACCTGTCGTCCCTCGATTATGTCGCTTTCGTTGTGCGAGAGCAGAGGAGTCATTAGCAGCTGTGTGGAGCCATAACGTCGGGACATGGTCTTGTCGTGCTCGTAGTGAGTTTGGGTTTGCAGCTCATGGAACAGCTCAAGCAGATTCCGCTCAGTTACATCGGTGGCTCGATAATCGTTCTCGCCGTGCTGAGAGTGGTGCATGCGCTCCTCCGAGCTGCGCAGCCCAAAGCCACAAAAGGGACCCGTTTGGATGTCACCCACATAGCCACGATGCAAGTAGTTGCGTCCGTTCCGCACCAGCCCTGCAGCGTAGGTTTTATTGGATTTGCAGTGCTCGTACTCGGGAAAGACAAAGGCGACTCCACATTCCCGCCAGTAGCGATACTCCTGTGAGCAGATTTGCTGTCCTTGGCGATCCTTGAGCGTCATGCTCAGATCCCAGTCGAAGGCGCCCTGACGATGATCATAGCGTGGTCCCAGCAAAGCACGAACCCTCTGCTCCCAGCACCTTTGTATATCGAAGATCTGATCCGGCTGCTGCCAGTAACTGAAGGCCATTTCCAGACCATCCCGTTCCTTGTACTTGAGTGCATCAATGTTGAACAAGGGAGCCAACTGCTGACGCACCTCCTCGTCGCAGACCATGCGCAGCAACGTGCGTGCCTTGGCAGCCACATAGTGATGCGAACTGGGACGCATCAGGGCATTGCCATAGATGTCCATGAAGAGATGACTCTTGCAGACCAGGCTAAAGGACTCGGCGGGCTCCAGAGCCAGGCCCAAGAGCAGCATGTTTCTGGCCACAATCTCCACGCAAGCATCCAGCAAATAGAAGTTGAGTTTCGGCTGCCAGCCATGGCTATAACGTTTGGCCAATGTTTTGATGACATGTCGCGGATCGGCACCGCCACAAATCAGTATGTTGAGCTCAGTGGGCAGCAGTTCCGGATTCTGCTCATCTGGCAGCTTAAAGGCCTTCAGATACTCCTCACATAAATCGAGTGCTGAGCTGAGTCCCCAAAACATTTTTGCTTTAATTTGAAATGAGCTCGGAGTGACTGGTGTCTGTGACTCGGAAACCTTTGATTGCTTTTGCTGCTGTTGTTGTTGTTTATGTGATTGACGTCAGTTGCCAGGACAACTAGCTTGGCAACGTCTCTATGTCTATATCCCTCTGCTTTTCATGTCTCTGCTTTGCATATATCCGTAACGTTTTCTTCCTTATTTGTTTGGATTGCATTTATTGCATGGGATTTGCGAGAGCGGAAATTGGTTTCTCGATATCACAGTGCCTACAGTGCAGTCTATATACCCCCAGATGCTTTATACATATATATGTATATGCTTAAAGAACTTAAGTTTAAGGCTGCTGACCTCGAAGCATAATCGGTAATGCATTATTCAGCGCTCGTTTCTTGCTTTTAGCTGATTGCCTTGACTCCTTTGGGTGTTTGGCTTTTGGTGGAAAGCTGTTTTGTTAGCTATTAACTCAGCGAACTGCTCAACTGACTATTAAAATGCTGAATAATATTTAAATCGCAGGCGATAAAACAATAGCGTTAATACCCTGGAAAAACAGTTTGAGTCCGTCTTTGATTCGACTTGATTTGTTTAGCTTAGTGGGTTGGTGGGTTATTCAAATATATGTGCACAGCTCTCCCTTATATCTATTACCACCCACTTCTTTACTTTTACAGGGTATTTAGCTATCCATCCAAAACTTTCCGTTTCATGCGCTTTTTTGTGCTAACGCTGAAACTACTTTGTCCACAAAATGGAAAAAATGAATGAGAATTATGCATATGAGGGTGTGTGTGTGTGTGTGTGGGCGGCAGTGGGCGTGCCAGTGTCTCTAGTGCTTATAAAAGCGTTTACTGTGCTCGCTCAAGTGACTTAGTTAATCTCTTTGCCTCCTAGACGACTAGAATATTTAGTTAGTTTCTTTCAAGTTAACTAACACTTGACGCAGCCAAAAACTGTTTAATGGTCAAGCAGACAGGGCCAAAAGCCGAGCAAAGTTTTTGTGTGTGTCTTGGCTTTAAGCTCACGTGCTCACATGCTCACATGCCCACATGCCCAAATTATGCATACGCAGCGTGTGACTGCGCTCGTTTTAATGCAATTTTGTGCACTGTGTGCTAAATCCGAGCAGCAAATGATGTGATCTGATTATGCGGGTGAACATACAGTTTTTAACAAGTCCTGTCTGCCTTGTGCTCCTTCATTTTGTGTGGGTCAATTAGTCAGCGGCATTGCTGTGCTATTTATTTGTCTGCGGTTCAATAAATTCGAGCACAAAGCTAACGAAATCCCTTTTGAAGCTGCTCGCAATTCATCAAGCTGTCAGTTTTCAATGAGCTTTCCATGCTCTCTCTGTCTCCCTCTCTGCCCATCTCAGGCGGCTTCTCCTGCTGCTGGAAAACAAAAGTAATTAGAGACAACGACGTGACGAGGCCTCTGCCACAAACAAAGTGCCAGACAATGCCTGCCACAAAAAAGCTAAACCAAAACCAAAATGAAAACGAAAAAGAAATAAATAAAACGAAAGGGCCAAGTTTAGTTTTGCGGTTGCGTCGAAACCAAAATTTGAAAAAGGTTAAAAACTGTGCGCTTACTTCCAATTTTACCCAGCAACTGGGTACAAGCAATTGTTTTTGGGACATCTAGAAATAGCCTTATTTTATGTATTTGCCCAAAAGGTCATTATATCAATTCAAATGTACGCGGTGTATGCGATGAGTGTTGCTATTTTAGCTATTTTAGAGAAGTCAACAGTAAGCTACAAATTACGCGTTTATTTTTAAGGAAACACAAATAAATTTAAATAAATAATATGCATTTTTCTTTTGTCTGGTAGCAAAAAGCGGCTAAAAATTATGTAATTGACAATACACAACCTTGAACTTGGCAGACGCCAGAGCAGCCGCCTAAATACAACCAGCAGTAGGAGGGAAAAAGCAGCCGAAAATACAGAACTTATAACAGACAGCGTCAGAATTAACATTAGCAAGACAGAGAGGGTACTAGTGTGAGTTACCTCTGCGACTGCAAAAGCGCTGTTAAGCTAAATAATTTTGTGCATTGCAACCAACTATTGGTTATCTTTGCCTGGTAGTTCTGTTAAATTAGTTGCAGCTGTTGAGCTCTACAGAAAAATTTTTTGGAAATCAGCGATCCCTTAAAACTTAAGATTTTACTAGCAGATTCACCAGGCAAACAGAAAGCGTTAGAACATCGACAGTTAGAGAGAGCACACAGCAAAGAAAACGAAAAATGAGCTTTTCAAGCGGGAGAGCGCGCTCAGAGCGACCAGCAGAGAGTTAACAGCAGCAGAGCAACAGCGGCAGCGCTGCTGCTGGCAGCGAACAAACACACAAACCGTTTGTGCGCTCAGCTGGCGTCCACGAACATTCACACACACACACACAGTAGGGATCTCTGTGCGTAGCAAGCGAGAGCGAGAGCGGGTGATCGAAAATAAAGAATTAGCAGATAATAACAGATAGTTTGCGTGTGAGTATGAGTGGACTTTGTACCCGCATCTGCATTGCTGCATTTGTTTTGCTATTTGATGATGTGAATTATGCTAACAGCATGTTTACTCCAGCCCTATGGACAATTTAAGCTTACTTATCCATTGATGTCCTTTAATATCTTACTTATAATTTAATTTAAGCGTGATTCCGATTTAATATTAAAATTTATTCATTATTACTAACCAATTTTTGTTTTCCGTCTGGGTCTCAGTGTTGTCCGATTTTATAGCAAATATAGCCATTTATACAGTCAATTTAAGTTAACTTTTAGCTTTCCCAGCAACTTTTTGTATATTAATTTTATTCTGAGCATTTCTGCCAACTCTGCTTTCCACTTTGTTTTGGCCAAACAAAAGTTTGAATAACAATCGATATTACGAGCATTTGTTTGTTGGAGAAGCATAATGATTTTTTCTTCTTTTATTGTGTGTATGTTTATTATGTTTGTGTATGTGGGTGTGTGTGTGTGTGTGTGCTGGAGCAAGTCCCGAACAAAAATGGACTTGTAGTCATTTGCTCAATGTCAGTCATTCAACGCCAGCAGCCAAAACCCACATTTGGGTCTCAGGTTGCCAGCTGATGTTCCCATCCCCCTACTCTGCTGCCCTTATCCTGTGTTTACTCTGTCTCTTTCACACTCTTTTGGCATTTGTTCACTGCTGTTATCAACGGGATTCATTGTCAATGTTTTCCGCAAACTTTTCTCATTAGACAGTGCAAACAAAATGGCTGAGTCTGCGGTTTGTTGTTAGCTGCTGGCATTTGTTTGACATTCCAGGACTAAATGGTGTCATAATGGCCAACAAGGCAGCGCTGTACCAGCCGTGGCAAAAACTAACATCAACTGAAATTGCATAATTAAATGCTGGCAATCAAAGTGCAGCATATTAATTGTTTCTCCTTCGATTTCTGTTGTTGTAATCATTTGTCATTCGGGAATGCATAAATTAAATGTTTATCATTAGAGTTCCATGTTCGAATTAACTTTGCTAATTATTGCGTTTAATTGATTTCATTTATTAGCTGCCTGAAAGTATGCAGTAGTTTTTACCATTACACGTTATTCAATCAGCTTAAAAGTATGCAACGATTTTACGGTGCATACTTACTGAATTGTTTGCTAGATTCCTTTGCTCTATTTAGTGTATTTAAAGCACGCGTTCTATATATAATTAATTGTGCATATTAAACGGAAGCCAAGCATATTTACCTTTTATCATTATTAACTTACTTGTTGGCTTCCCGCACAGGCAGCAGCATCATTAAATTCCAAGTAATGGAAGCCCTGAGTGGTTGCATTAAAAGACTTGAAAGGTTTTGCTGTTTTCCAGTAAAGTTTAGTTTAATTTTGTAATAGACATAGACAGATGTTTGCGTGTGTGAGTGTGTTGTGTGTTGTGTGGCTTAGCATATGCATATGCTGTGTTAGTTTTTGTCAAAGGTCAGCGTCCATACAACAGCTTTTGTTGCACATGCTAAAAAGCCCAAAAATGTATTTTGCCGGCATTTATGGATTTAGCTAGATTTTAAATAACTCTGGGCAAAATGCTGCTCATCTATGTTCTAAATATTTTTGCTTCTGCGTATGTGGTTCTATAAAGGGTCTTAGGTTACAGATTAAACAAGTTCACATGTTGCATGAATAGAAATATGTGTAGAAATATCGTTTTCTGTTAATATCTTTGGTTTTTCCTTTTCCATTTTTCATTTTGGTTTTTGTTATTTTTTGTCTTTTTGTTATTTTGTTTTTGTTCTAGACAAGAACTTCTGATTGTCAGATAGTTATTGAAGTTATCTAAGGTGCGAGTTAAACAGAACAAATAAAATAAATGTGCGCCTGGAACTATGCTATAGATATGGATATGTGATTAAACAAGAGATCTCAAGTTTTTCTTTTTCTTTATCTTAATCTTTTCTTCATATAATACACACTTTAAATATTTACAATGCTGAAATGAAATGCAAGTAAAAAGTGCGCTTAGTTTTTGCCTCATCTTTTGCTTGGCTTTAAATATTTTCCTCTTCTCCTTTCAGTTAAAACACATTGTGTATAAATTTATACTTTTGGATACTATTCAGCATTTTAGTGTGACATTACAAAGTTTGTATTTTATATATTTTTTTAAGCATAGTTACGCTTTTAACCCCTTGAAGATTTGTGGTTTTGTATTTGTGGTTTCTTTCTCAACATTTTCTACATGCTATATAAACTTTATATATATATATATGTTACTCGCATATAATTAACAACATATAAGTAAAGTACATAAAACGTTCTACAACATTAAAATGTCAAAATGGCTCTCTTAAATTTCTAGATTCTACAAAGTCTGAGACGGTGGTTTTTGCTTTTAGAGACTACAGGCTACTGGGGCATCTAAGGTACATCTAAGAGGGGGTACGACTAGAAGTAGGGGGCCTAACAAATAGAAATCAAAGTTGAGTTTAACTCGAGTATATTATGCCTCAAAAAAACCAAATCCTTCTCCTTCTCCTCATTTTTTGTTTAGCGAGACAGCAGAGAAATGCAATCAAAATTCATAGATCACGGGGGAGAGTGTGAAAACTGCAGTTAGTTGCTCGTAATTATTGCTTACCATTTAAAACATGTACTTAGTGACTAGTTTAATTAACCTTTGTTTGTTTTTTGTTATTTTTTGTGTGTTTTTTTAGCCAGCAAACTGTTGACTTAGAGCTTATCCTTTATGGTATCCTCCTCCTCCTGTAGCGAAGTGATCTGCATAAATATTTAAACATTATTTAATAAATGTAACTTTTAAACTTTTGTTAGACTTAAGAAAGAGTTAAGTATTTGCTACAGCTACAGGCTAATAGAAACTAAATAAATGTATATAATTATTATTATTTTTAGTAATATTCAGTTGCAAGTGAGAGATGTGAATGGAATCGCTTCCATTTCAGGCAAATCATATACCATAAGCAATGTGTTAAAAGCTTTCAACTAAACTAAGTATCAATTCTAAAGACATAGTCATAGTTTACTGTATTATAGTTATAAGTTAATTGCTGCTACTTACCTGAGCAACTCCCATGTGTTCCAGGTGTAAGTGCGACCATCTAAGTACAAGCTAATATAAGTTTATATTTTGTTTGATATTTGTGTGTAGATTTAAGTACTCGTCACCAGTTTATTAAAGGTGTGTTTGTGTATTTCAATTGTTTTATGCAAAAAGAGCCTAAAAGAACTCGTCGAAATCGTCTAAAAAGCACAAATTTGTTAATTATTTTTCGTGGGCTCTAAAATGATGCAAATTTTGGTTTGGAATCCGTTGAATTGGTATCAAGTGCTGGGATTAGTTGCAAAGATTTGCTCCATGCCAAAACTAAAACTATTAAAATGCGTATAATTTACTAAATTGTTTGTTGTTTGCTTTGCTTCTGGTTGTTGTTGTTACTGTTGTTGTTGTGGAGGATTAATTATGGGTTGAACTCTTGGAAAAGCGGAAAAGTCACAAACTTTTGACTTTAATCGAAGTTTGGTAAAGTGCGTAAATTGTTAGCCAAAGTTGATAACAATTTGTTGATTATTGTGTTTAATTATTGTTATTAAAGTTAGTTGTTGTATTTATGTTATTTGTTGCTGTAGCTGGTTGTGGTTCTTGTTGTTGTTACTGCTGCTGCAGTGAGCTGCGGGAACTGGCTCTCATACTGGATGTGGTGGTGGTGGCTGGTTGGTTGTTTGGCGTTGGTTCGTTACGGGGTACGAGGTTTGTAAAAAAAATTGTATTTCATTTCATTTTGGTCGAAAGCTCAAACACACACACACTCTCTCACACACACACACATAGAGACACAAAAATATGTGTGTTGCAATAGCAACAAAACAACAAAACTTGAACAAAGTCTCAAATTTATATACACATTGAGATAGTTAGAGACAAAAACAGAGACAGAGCGACACAGAGAAAGAGATAGCATGAGTATGAACATATGTGTGTGTGTGATTGAGAGCGAAAAAAGAGACAAAGGAGGACAAAACTTTTGATTTGAATCAATGAATCAAAGTGTTACTCAAGTAAATCGATATAAAGCATTACATATATAGTAACATTTACATATCATACAAAAGTTTTCAATTTATTTTTCTTCATTTGGTATTTTTCCACTGCTTTTCCGCCAAGTTTGTTAACGATGGCAGGTGGCAGGTGGTGGTGGTGGAGGTGGTGGTGGAGGAATAGAACAAGTTAGTCGAGAGAGTAGCAAAACATGCCAACAGAACAACTGCAGAAAGAAACTCTCGGCTTACCTCGATGTCAACGTGGGTTCCAAACTGCAAAGCACACACAAAAGGTCTCACACACACTCCCTCACACACACACAGTAAGACACACATGCACATACTGCATTAAATTCATTTAAATGGCCCGTTTCAATTGATTACATCAAAACAGCACATTATATACACACAGCATGTATATATAGCAGCATCTGTACAGACAAATTTCCTACATTTTTTTCGTTTTCATTTTTATCTTTCGCTTCGTTTCGTGCTTTGTTTTCCATCGTTTTTAATCGTGTTGAAATTTTATTGATGGCAATTTATGGCGTTCATGTGAAATAATTTACAGCATACTTTCCAGCGCTCGCCATTTTTATTGCACGCAATTTATCGGAACCGCTGCGAAATAGCAAAGCGGAACACGCTTCAATGGACAGTTGGGAGGGGAGTAAAAGAGAAGGAGGTACATACGAAAAACAAAAATTCAGAGCAAAATGAATTTACACAAAAATATTTGCAGACTTTTTATTGTGAACAAAAGTTAGCAACTAACTACTCGATTTAATAAAACGTTCTACAGCTACCAATAAAAATGTGCTAAAAAGGAGTTAAAAGATTTTTAATTTTTTGTGGTAAGAAGTCAAAAGAAACGTTGGTGGTGTAGTGCAGTGTAGAGTGAAAGGTGGGGCAAGTGTAGCAGTTCGTTTAGGTTTGTGTGCTAGGCATCGCGTCTCACTGCGTCACGCAGTCATTGCAGCTGATTGTGGGCGGCTCAGCGGGCTTAGTGGGCGTGGCACGCACCTTGGGCTCGGACTTGCCACGAAACAGCGTCCAGTGGCGGCCCCAGAAGCCACAGGAGGCGCGTTTCTTGCTGGGATCAACGGTGGGATTGGGATTGGTAGTGGAACTGGAGCAAGCAGGATCAAAGCTCAACACATGGCCCAGGGAGGCCTGTCTGCTCTGTGGATGCAGCACAAGGTCGGTGCGCACACGCTGCACATGCCGACAGTCATAGTTCTCCACCAAAATGATGGGCGTGGCACTGGGCTGCAGTGACTGACAGTTGCGCTGTCGATTGCGAAAGAGGTGAGGCTTCAGATTGGACCAATGGAACATGTGACGCAGTGAGACGGCACGATCTGCCTGCAAAAGATCACGCACCAAATCGGGTGCCTCAAGATTGGAGTTGGCCAGGTCTGTGTGGGTAAAAGTGTGGTTGTTGTTGTTGCTGTGATGTGGGGGTGTGCTGACATAGAACTTGGTTCGGGTGCGGGAATTACGCAAACTACTCGTCTTCCATGCATCGTGCAGGGTACGAATGCCGGGCAAGCGTGCGAGCAGATGGATGTGATCGTAGGATGCGGATAACATACCTGCACGCTCATCCTGATACTCATCGTCATCGGAGGACTCTAAGCGATCCTCCACCAGCGATGTCTGACGCGACAGACCCTTTAATAGCGGTGGTTATAGTTGTAGTAGTTGTTGTTGTTGTTGTTGGTGGTGTGTAAGCAAACAGAGACGAAGAAGCCAATTAAAGAGACGTGTGAACATAAAAAGTAAATGAAAATCAAATGGAAAAACAGAAAAACGAAAAGAAAATGATGAGAACGCGTTCTACAATAAGCAAACGCACACAATTCCCTAGCACTACGAACAGTTTCTAATTTGTAACTTTTACTTTTGCTGGACAGGTGGACAGTTGGACAGCTGGACAGTTGAACACTTGTCGGTGGCTCTATGTAAGCAGTAGGTGTAGTAGGCGTGGCTGTTAACTTACCGCATTGTGTCGTCGCCGTGGCGGTGATCGTTTGTTCCACAACGCCTCCAGTTGATCAAAGTGCTGGGATTGAGCCAGCGCCGCCTGCTCGGGACCCAAATTGGCCTGTGAGGCACCTGTTTTGGTCTCCGCAATCTTTGAGATCTCCTCCATGCTGGCCGAGACACTGAAGCGTCGCTTCAAACGTTCATCCACCTGAGCCATCATCACGGAGGAGGTCAGATGGCCGTACTTCTTCTGCCAGGTGTACGTGTCCAGTGAGACTTCCTTCTTGAGCAGACGCTTCATCTGCCGCTTGGGGCCCTGCGGTCGCAAGTCTGTGAAGGAACAGAGGGGAAGGGAAGGAGTAATCAAACGTTTCTTGCTTCCAGTTGAAGCTTACCTTCTACATCCTTGCTGGGACCGGAGTACGTGGGCAGCTTAACGTACTGGGCAGGCGTATTGTGCAGACAGATGACTGGCAAATTGTAGCTATCGATCAGCTGAACGAGCACGCGTGAGACCTCGAGGCTGATGTCAAAGTGGGTGAAGGGCACGTGCATCTGCAGGGAAGTCAAGGCGAGGCCACGCTTCGTTTCCCAGACAATTAGCGTCTTGTCGTCGCTGCCCGAGACCGCAGTGGATCCTTGCAAGGGGAGAGGAGATTCAGTTATTGCAAATTGGAATTCCTCGCCACACTTACCATCCGCTGAGACTTTGACGCCAATGACGGGTCCCAAGTGGCCAGCCAGAGTGTGAACCTCTTCGCCAGTGAGCAGATCCCAGATGATGAGATTCATATCCTTCGATCCAGAGATGACCTGAGTCTTGTTGGTCACTGAGACGGCGGCACAGGTCACCGCATCGCTGTGACCCACCAGGACTTGACTGAGTTTTCCGCCCATTGATTGCCAGACCTTGAGAGACATGTCCCGGGAGCCCGTGATAATGTGCATGCTGTCGGCACTGATCTCGAAGCAGGTAATCTCATCCGAATGCGAGACGGAGAACTTTTCATCCTCCTGGGTGAGGGACCAGATCTTCAGCGTGTTATCGCCATTCGTGGAAATGGCAAATCGCATGTTGTTGGTAGCTGCGAGACGTTTGTAGGGACCCTGTATGGTCTGCAGCACATTCCCCGAGTTGGCCATCCACACCAGAATCATCGACTCTCGATCGGTGGAGATGACACGCAATGAATCCATCAACACCACCAATTGCATCACTGGCGCTGCATGTCCCTTAAACGTATGATTGATCTCGCCCAACGCTAGTGTCCACACCTGAACCAATCGATCATCGCCACCGGTGACAAGAAACTCGCCGTTCGGCGCAAACTTGAGGCAGTTGACCACACAGGTATGACCCTCCAGTGTGCTCTGATACTCCGGCGTATTGATGCGCATCATGTGCACACTACGTCCCGACGCAATGGCCAACTGCTGAGAGTCCCGCGATAGATCGAAGCATGTGATTGGAGGTAGCGTCGTCGATGGGGATCTCTGGGCCTGATTGTGACGCTTGAGGCTTCGCTTGCGACGCGGATGCTTCGAGTAGGGATTCACGTAGAGCTCCTCGTTGCGGAACGAATAGAAGGTGATCTTATTGCCGCCCACGGTGATCAGGAAATCATCATTGTCCATGGCATACACAGCGGTCACTGGGCCCGGATTGGGAGGCATCGAACGCACCAATTTACCCGAGTGCATGTCATAGATGAGCGCTCTCGTATCCTCGCAGCCGACGACACAGCGCTGACTGTCCTTGCCAATGGATATGGTGCGTATCTAAGGGGATTTGGGAAGCATTAGCAACAGTTAGTCCCACTCCCTCCCCCTCCTCCTCCACTTACCTTTGACTTGTGTCCTTTGAGCGTGTGCAGCTCCTTGCCCGTCGCCAAGGTGCGCACATAGAGCGCATTATCCTCGCAGAGTGCCAGCAGGAATACCTGTAATGTCACACAAATACAATTACATGAATTAATTTGGCATTTTCCTTTGCATTTCCCGCCCATTTGGCAGCTACAAAAGTAAAACTTTACCAACGAACTCTGCTCTTTTTGGAACTGTTCAATTAAATATTAATAAATTGCATTCCACAATCACCGCGTTAAGCAGCTTGCAACGTTACACTGGCAAAAATAATGCAGCAGTTGTGTAACTTTCCAGGAAATTAAGTTTGGCATTTTATAAGAAGCTTAAAGGACTACTTCGAGTGGTGTTGTGCATAAATAAATCAGTTTGTAAATGACAAAATATACAGCAAAAATTTAAAAGTAAACAAGAAAGAATGCTATAGTCGCCTCGCGACTTTAGGATACCCGTTACTCAGTTTCAAATTGTTGTTAACAATGGTGATGGATATAATAGGTAAACACAGAACATTTTCATAGAAATTCATGTTTAGAGCATATTTTCGACCGATCGTTCCTATGGGAGCTATACGATATAGTAGTCCGATTTGGATCAAACTTGGTCAGTACATGTACTTCCTAGATATGTATTTTCCGTGTAAATTTGGTTCAGATAGCATAGCTATAAAAAAGTTTTCTGTACTAAAACATTTTAGTTTTACCTGTACATTTACCTTTATATGCAAATAAAACGCCCTAAAGTGGGCGTGTCAAAAAACAAAAACAAAACTTGTACTGCTTGGGTATTGTACCTTTCATTTGCGACCCCTATCATCTTTCTAGCTCTTATAGTCTCTGAGATCCTTTTGTTCATACAGAAGGAAGGACGGACGGACGGACGGACGGACATGGCTATATCGACTCGGCTATTGATGCTGATCAAGAATATATATACTTTATAGGGTTTGCCACGCCTTCTTCTGCCTGTTACATACATTCCAACGATTACAATATACCCTTTTACTCTACGAGTAACGTGTATAATCAGTAAACAGAAATAACTAACAAATGGTATTTAAATGATATTTTAAGGTATAGGAACACAAAGTCTTGTTTGGGCACAGCTTAACTTCAAAAGGTTGTTTCTACTTTATTTTTATTTCTCATTTTATTAAGTTAAAATATAAAAGGTATTTTATTTATTTATAAGTAGAAATCTTAGAACAACTCAGCATGAACAATTCACTGACTTAAAGTTGCGCATAAACCAACTACTTAGTCACTTTCAAGCTATTGGAAATCATTCCATGCCAGTTTTTACCTATAAGACACAGTCCATTCCCAGTCTATTAAATATTTTAAATGTTTTATGATAAACATCTTGGAGACTGACATTTATTCCGCAACATTTTACCCCAAAACGAACTCAAGTAGGTCAATAACTTATAAATAATAATGAGCAAATGAACTAAGCTCACAGAACTTTTCAGACTAAAATGAATTTATATATTTTTTGGAGGGCTTATAAATTTTGTGGCCGTGTGCGACAGGTTCTGCTGCAATTTCTCAACTCGAACGGGGAAATTGAAAAATGCCAAGTAGAAAGAAGAAGACGAGGAAGAAGACGTTGAGGGGGGAAAGAGGCAAATGGCAATGGAACAATGTCGTTTGGGGCCATTTCGCTGCAATGCAACATTTCAATTTTCTAAGGGAAATGTATGGAGTACGACAGGAAAGAATGCGACCCAGTGTAGGGGGGTAGGAGTAGAAGGGAGCGCAGTGGGAGAGGGCACTTTTCAGCCCTAGGATCTTAGGGCGCTTGGCGTGCCGCAGGACCATCAGGATGTGAGTTAAAGTGTAAGAAAGTTGATTTCCGTTTGCCATTTAACATTTACCATTTACCATTTGCTATTTGCCTTTTGCCACTTGCCGCTGTGCGGGCCAAAAGGCATGACAAGGCCCAAAACACAAGAAAAAACTTACATACGATAGAAATACACACACACACACACACACACACTCGTAGATATTTTATGCTTTTGTGCAAAAAAATTACATTTCAATTTGGGTCGAAAACAATTTTTGGCTCGCGAACATTTGGCTTTTGAGCTGCTGCTTATCGGCAGCAGTTTTGGCCAAGTGCTTATAGCCAATTTGCACAATTTTCCGCACTTTTGTTTAAAGCCAAAGTCCGGAATTTGCTTAAACTTTTGGCTTTAAAGGCGTTGGCAGTTGTGAGTTTGCTAATTGCCGTTGTCAGTTGTCACTTGCATCGTTTAGGTGTGTGTGCGTGTGTGTGTGTGTGTGTGTGTGTGTAACTTTAGCCAGCAAATGGACGCTGCTTTTGACAAGAGTCTCTCATATCAAACTGCTGTTATCAGAGACAACAAAGACGGCAAAAAGTTCAAGAATGTCAGACATCAATCGGATATTATCAATAAATATTGCGACTAGCATTGCAGTCACTCACGCCCCCTCCCAACTGTCCCTGCCCCTCTTGGGCCACACCCTCCTTCCCCCACGTCCTGCTGCTTGTTGTGTAGAGCCTCTCAATGCGATATTAAAGTGACACAAAGACGACATTTCAGACATTTTGTTGTCGATTCCAAGCAATTGCTAGAACTGACAATTGTTGTTGTGTGCGGCACAACTGAAGTGGCTCCCTGGCAGCATTTCCAGGGCCACGGCATACGTACGTACACACGCATCAATTGCTAGCTCCCTAGCCGCCCTAGAACCGTTCCTCACTGTCGCTCTCCCTAGCAAAGGCGCCTTCAAAGTTGCCATTGACAAAACGTCTTCGTTTCGCTTGTGTTGATATTGTTTTGCGTGCTAAATTGCTGCTAAGTATGCAATACATATTAAGATACACACACACAGGCACACACACACACACTCACGTCGCTTGGTAGCTGGCAATATTTTTTATCAAGCTGATTGACAACAAAGGATTTGGCTGGTAATGCGAATCTTCTAAGCCAAAATCACTTATTAGAAACAACCCCAACAGAGAGAACCCTCCTACGAGCACTACAGCTTACAGCACTGCTGCGTATCTGTATCTTTAACTACATTGTATATTGTATCTATCAAATGCAGCTTTAAATTGTGTGCACACAACAGAAAAGCTGAAAAAGCGGCTAACAGAGTATGGAAATGGAAAACTTAACAACAGCCGGGAGAGAGAGAAGGGTAGGGGGATAGAGTGAGGCAAAGCGTTGGACATTTCCCTGTTATCAGTTTAAGCCAAACGCTTTTAAAGCCAAAAGCCTCAAAGTCGGCAGCTTAGCAACATATTAAATATGTTACACACGCACACACACGCACACACACACACACACACACCCACACCCAACCACTCACACTTTCAATTAAATGGCCCTCCATTTTGATTGATTGTAATTCTTTTTTAATAAATTCGTTTATAAATGAAATTGCCACGTTATTGACCAAAAAATATAACGAATTTCGTGATTGAATTTGCTCTTTAAATTGCCAACAGTTGGGCATAGAGTATTGAGTTACCTTAACCGTTATTAATTTGATAATAGAGCACACAAATTTAGCAGAAAATAAATAAATAAATTCAAGTAAAAGTCTCAATTAGAGAGTGACTTTTGCTCTGGCAGATTCAACTCATAATCAAGTTAATCAAATGCTTATACTTGTATTTGATTACACTCGTTTATGATTGATGATTTGAGATGGCTCTCAACTGCTTTGGTTGTAAGTAAAAGTGATTTACTTACCGAATTCCATGATATATCGATGCGTAGCACTGGACTCGTCATTTGCATGGTATTGAGCAGCGTGTAGTTCTCCAGATCCCAGACACATATATTCTTATCATGACTGGCAGAGATGAGTACGTCACAGGCGCCAGCTACCAGAATGCCACTAACTGGGCCACGATGGAAGGTGATGCGATGTTGCTGCAACAGAAATCGAAGTGAGTTGGTTGCAATCAACTTGGATGGCTCGATAGAGCTAAGCAGTTAAGTTAATGGCGGGGGCTGGTGAGGTGAAACGAGGGGGTAGACTGGTTGCTACTTGCGTGACACATGTGACGTTGTCACATTCTGTATGCATTAAGTTAATTACCGCTTGGCATGCGATGTTGACAATGCGCTGTAGCCACCCCTCACCTAGTACAGGTGGGGGCGTGGCAACTGTCGAAAGTCACACACAAAAATGCCAAAACTTTGATAAATTACCCCAAAAAAAACTTTGAAATGCCAAAAGCTGTGAGCAGCAATGCCACAGCAGGACTCGCTCTCTGCCTGTACGACACGGCGTATACGTAATGTTTGTAATTAATTTAATAAGCGCTCGTTACACCCAACGACGGTACGCTCAACATGTGCACAGCAATCCAATTTGACTGAAAAGTCACGACATTCGGTAGAAAAGAGAGCAAACTCAAGCGACTTTCATAATCGTTCAATTCCGTGAAATTGGCTTAAAAACTGGCTGTTAAAGTAGACAAAAGGGCTGAGTAGCATACAGTCGGAGTATAAATCTAATTTATGTATATGTCAACATGGCTACAGTAAACACACAACAAAACGTCGACACCCAAAACACAATTCTAAAGCACTTTATATGCAAACATTGCATTGTAGTTAATCACAGTTTAATGTGTGCGTGTGTGTGCCTGTGTGTGCCTGTCTGTGCCTGTATTTGCATGTATGTGACTGCGAAATTTCAACTTAATATGATTTATGACATGGTCAACCACCCGCAACTCCTAACGCCCTCCCGCAAGGCCTAAAGCCGCCAGTTTGTGCCAAAACACATTTGTCAGACGCAAATTCGTGTTTAACTAGTCACAACTCACTGCGGCTGCATGATCGACGAGCAGTTACCCCGCAGCACTTGTAAGCTGTGTGCTCTAGCTGCCTTGAGTTTGCAGAAGTACAGTGGAACATCGCTTAAAGTACTTCCAACTCAATTGATTGCCAATCGAAGCGGCAGAATTTTAAGTTCAAGTTTAGCTACACTTAAAGCAATTGCTGGATATGCATTAAAGCGAGTTTTTACTGTAGCGTTAGACTGGCTTTTTAATTTAAATACTGTAAACTAATGTAATAAAAGTTTGACAAATTGGTATGCATAAATTTTAGCTGCAATGTAAATTATACAAATTTGAAATTGGCTAACATTGCACACACACTAATGCACACACAAGCACCCACACAAACACACACAGGCACACACAGTTACTGCCAGATTTTGACCTCATTTGGCATTGGCTTTTGGGTTATGGGTTATGGGTTTATGCAAATTAAAGCGGTTTATTTGATGCGGTTCTCAACGCATTTCTGCAATTTTGGGCCGACTCTGCTCGTGGCCTGCAGTTGAAAGGGGAGTTGACTTGGCTTAAAGGGTGTAACCGAGTTCAGGGCTGGATTTGTATATAATTAGTCTTCGAATTGTTGGACGTTTTCAATTAGTTTTCAGTTTGCTTACCAATTTGCCGCTGGCCAAATCCGTAATAGCAATTGTTGCATCCTCGCTGCTGCTGATGATAAGCGTGTTATTGACACCAGCTGCCACAGCCGTCACAGCAGCAGTATGGGCACTAGAGCGGAGGGTGAGAGAGAGAGAGGGGGGGATTAAATAGGGCACGCCTGGGCTTGCTATGAATCGACTTACTTAATGTGCGCTCGTTTCTCGCGCAAGGACACGTGCCAGACCATTACGCTGGCATCCTCGGAGCCAGTGAGCAGCAGCTGCGATTGTTGGGGCGCCACCAGCAGGCACGTGACTGCCGCAGTGTGTCCTGTGTGTTTGTGTGTGTGTGTCGCATGATTAGCTCTACTAATGTCCTAATGTCTGCTCCATTATTACTTACCCTTGTATGTGTGCTCCAGCGAATTGCTCATTATGTGCCACTGTTGCACATCGCCCGAATTGGTGGCCAGTATCAGATGCTGTTTCGATGGTGCCACACACACCGCACGTATCACGCCCGTACCCGTCACCGTCATCGTGCGTATTTGTGAGGGCAGCGGCGCCGGCAGCCAGCCCGTCAGCGGCACTAGCAGCGGCACCGCATACCCATCACACCAGGCAGTGGCCGATCGAACGGTCATGCTTAGCAGCGAATTGTCATCGTCGTCGTGCTCCCCAATGGGACGCAGCCAGGAGATGAGCTGTGAGCCCAGCTGCATGGGATCGCGGGTGAGTACATCGCTAGACTTGCGTATTGTGTAGTAGATGAGCTCAATGTCACGGTCCAGTATGTAGCAGCGCACGTGCTCGATGAGACAGCGCAGGTAGCTGATGGATACCGTTTGCACCTGAAAGTATGCAACACAAATGGGGCTAGTATTAGCAGCTGCTGAAATATTACGCATACGACGTGGGACACAAAGGGAGTGGAACTTTGAGACATTTCTTTTATTTTTTAAAGCTGAACTAAAGTAGACGTTTGTCTTAGTTAAAAAACACTTGGTAAATGTTAAGCATTAACAGCCATTTCCCCATTGGTTTATTAGAATATTTTGTTAGCTCACTGTATCCACTTTAAATTAACTATTTTGTAGAGTTCATCACTTCTTCACTAACATTCAATGATATGTCTACTTTAAACAACTGTTTCCACTCCTTTGTTCTAGCAATACAGTAAAATATTTACAAACTTTCAACTGTTAAACTCTTTTTACTTCTACACAGACTGCACGAAATAAGTCACTCCTTAAATTGGTTCATTCTCTTGACACAACTTGAGCCTTTACAACAGCTCAACAGCATTCAAACTCAGCTCAGTTTTCTGTAGGAGCTGCTCAATTATTACGCATACGACGTGTGAGGCAAAGGGAGTGGATGTTTGAGGCATTTCTTTTATGTTTTAAAGCTGAACTAAAGTAGGCGCTTCCCTAAGTTAAACAACACTTGATAAATGATAAGCATTAACACCCATTTCCTTATTGGTTTATTAGAATGTTTTGTTAGTTCACTGTATCCACTTTCTTGACTAACATTCAATGATATGTCTGCTTTAAACAATTGTTTCCACTCCTTTGTTCTAGCAATACTGTACAATGTTTACCAACTTTCAACTGTTAAACTCTTTTTAGCTCTACACAGACTGCACGAAGTAAGTCACTCATTAAATTGATTCATTCTCTTGACACAATTTGAGCCTTTACAACAGCTCAACAGCATTCAAACTCAGCTCAGTTTTCTGTAAAATTTGTCAAGTAACGGAATGTAATTACTTGCAGTTTGTAAATTAATAACCAAAAAAGTTTGCTCAAGTCCTTGCATTGAGCTGTCACTTTACGTGGAATTTGATACAGAAAAGTTGCATCATTGCCACACAAAATGTGTTGTGAGCTTTAGTCTGGCGAAATGTTAATTAAATCTGCTTGCAGTTGCTGCACTTCCTGCCACAGACATTATTGTTGCACTTTTCTGCATTCGTCTAATTGAAAAGTAGTTCAGTTTTCAGCTGCAAAAAGTTGGCATGCCCCACACAACGTGCGCTATCATTTGCAGCTGACACATTTTAATAAAAGTCATTTCTCATATTCACACAAAAGTTTTCACTTTTTACACTCACAAGTGGATTTCTTTTTTTTTTTTCACATCAATTTCGAATTTTTTTATTTATTTATTTGCACTTTTTTTTCTGCTATCTTCTCTGCAGGCGTAATAAATTTTCCATGGAATACTCAAAACTTTTGTTAACCTAATTTGATTTGGCCAAAGCTGCTTAAATAATCATAGCAAAGTTTTATGTAGCAATTTGCAATTTATCACGAGCAAATTTTCATTATGAATGACAACGTTTTAAACAATTATGTGGCAAATAAGCTTTGCGCTATTAAAGTCCTCTCTCTGTCTAGCTATTCTTGCTCTCTCTTGCTTCTTTTTTTCTGTGGAAATTTCCATCTCTTTTTGCTATTGTTGGAATTGCTTTTCTGCTTTTAATTTAAATTAAGCTCGAATTTTGAATCTGTGGAAAATCTAACACAAAATAAATTATTTTGAATGCTGCCTTTTAGAATATCTATTAAATTTTCAGCTGAGAAATGGATTAAGTATTATTTGATGCAATAAATCTACAAACCTTATTCTTGTTTATAGTTTTTTTAAGAAAATGTCTTACCAAAGCTTACTTAGTTCTACAATATTCTTTCGTTCTTAAGTTGTTTGCCAAACTTTTGCTTTTAATTGGTAACACAATTTGACGAATTCCAAACCTAAAATGCTTTCAATTCCTACGAATTTTGAAGTGTCACGACTGTATTTAAATTTAAAACTTGTCATATTTCGGTTTCCATTTCAACACAGATAAATTCGAGCGTGTTAAGCTTTAAGACAAATCTCTTGATGCTGTGTAGAATGAGTTTATAACATTTGATTGTCAGTTCAAGTTGACAGAGACAAGTTTATGACAGATTTTGTTATCTGCTCTGTTTGGCACATTGTGCTCGACTAGATTGCAAGCCATCTTCGTATAGTTGCTAAACTAATTTCCGGAAAAAAACAGACTAATTGCAAATGCTCGTTTAAATTGACGCTGCGGGGCAGGAAGGGGGGAGTCATTGGATGGGAGTGTGGTAGGGGGCAAAGAAGAGACTGGATAATATTGTCAACTTACCGCCGCGAGCAGGAAATCAAAATTGCAGACTGCGATTTGCTTGAAGCGAGTTGTGTCATCGGATCTCATGAGATGATGCCAACTCTCCTCCACGTGCCTCATGCTATAGGAGACATCGGCAGCAATGGGATTGTAGAAGGTGGAGGTGTCATCGTTGTGATGCGTCGACGATGATTTACGTCCCGCCGAGACATTGTCCTTTTCACGCTCCTTATCCTTCTGTGGCTCCCTGTCCCTGTCCCGCTCCCTCTCCCGTTCCTTGAGGCTAATGACGGACTTTGTTTCGCTTTTGGTCGAATCATTCTCGAGCGTGCTCTCGTCCTCATCTTGGGGAAAGAACAAGTTGGCCAATTCCATGTGCAAACACCGCTGGCGTTCCACGTCCATGTACCGTCGCTTGGCCACCACGGCACAGTAGTTGTGGCGCCACTGTATCAACACCTTCCCCGACATGATCTTGTCCTGCAGCAAAAGACGCTTGTCTTTGACAAGCCAAAGCATTTAAATACATTTGAATTCATTACGCAAGATATATCTGCACAAAAAGGAGGGTTTTATATAGTAAATGTATATTTAGTAAGGGTAGTCTCGTAACTGACTTTGATTAGATTTGGATTAGTTTTGTAAAACACGGAAACACCCTTTGGACATATCGTCGCAAAACGGAGACTTTCTATAGTAAGTGTGTATTCAATAGGGGGACTCCTCTTACTGACTTTGATTAGATTTGGATTAGTTTTGTAAATCACGGAAACATCATCGCGAAACGGAGATTTTCAATAGTAAGTGTGTATTCAATAGGGGGACTCCTCAAACAGATTTTGATTTAATTTGAATTAGTTTTGTAAAACACGGAAACAGCTGTTGGACATATCGTCGCGAAACGGAGACTGTCTATAGTAAGTGTGTATTCAATAGGGGTACTCCTCAAACAGATTTTGATTTAATTTGAATTAGTTTTGTAAAACACGGAAACAGCTGTTGGACATATCGTCGCGAAACGGAGACTTTCTATAGTAAGTGTGTATTCAATAGGGGTACTCCTCAAACAGATTATGATTTAATTTGGATTAGTTTTGTAAAACACGGAAACAGCTGTTGGACATATCGTCACGAAACGGAGACTGTCTATAGTAAGTGTGTATTCAATAGGGGTACTCTTCAAACTGATTTTGATTTTATTTGGATTAGTTTTGTAAAACACGGAAACAGCTGTTGGACATATCGTCGCGAAACGGAGACTTTCTATAGTAAGTGTGTATTCAATAGGGGTACTCCTCAAACAGATTTTGATTTAATTTGGATTAGTTTTGTAAAACACGGAAACAGCTGTTGGACATATCATCGCGAAACGGAGACTTTCTATAGTAAGTGTGTATTCAATGGGGGGAATCCTCAAACAGATTATGATTTAATTTGGATTAGTTTTGTAAAACACGGAAACAGCTGTTGGACATATCGTCACGAAACGGAGACTGTCTATAGTAAGTGTGTATTCAATAGGGGTACTCTTCAAACTGATTTTGATTTTATTTGGATTAGTGTTGTAAAAACCACTCAATTATGGGGAAAAAGATTTTAGCTCGATTTTTTGTTACTGTTTGGAAAATATTAAACGTTATACAGTTATACCAAAAGTCTGGTCACCCTTATTACTCACCCATTTGACTGTGAATCTTCTTGAAGCTCGCGAAGCTAAAGTGTCCACTCTGCGTGTCTATCTGCGACTCCGGATCATCTGTGGGCATCAGCAGCTCCAGCAGCTCCGTCTCGGTGAGACCGTACTCGGAGCAGGTGATGTAGGCTGCCAAACTGGACACTGCCTGTTTGCCGTAGTGCTGCTCCAGTTCATCGAACTGTTGCTCTATGTAAGCCACGAAATCGACATCGCTAGAGCATTGAGGAGGACGCTGAAGCTGCGTCAGATTCGCCTCCAGACTCAGATCAAACAAATACTCCGCAGACTTGAAGCGATCCCGCTGCATGGGCGTAAACTTGAGCTGCTCGATGGGGGTGGTCGAGCTGCAGATGATTTGAACATTCCAGGGTAGCGATGTGGGCAGCCAGGACAGCGCAGCGACAATGTCACAGTCCAGTGGATTCAGCAGATGCAGATCGTCGATGAACAGAAAGAGGACATCGTTGTTCATGTCCTCAATGCGACGCAGTAAATTCTGAAACCAATTACTGATGTACAGCGGATCAAAGGAGGCGTCCTTGGGCAGATATCCCTCGGGTATGTTGAAGATGATCGAAATCTGTTGGCAAATCACACGAAGCAGTTCCAAATTGTAGGCCGAACGTGGCGAGGCTTTGGCAAAACGTATCACGCGATGCACACGCGTTGAACTAAACCACCCGGCCACCTGGCCATACAGGGTGCTTATTAATGCACTCTTGCCACTGCCGTGTGCACCCCGTAGAAAGTAAGGGGCATGACGACTGCCATTCTTGAAGTTGGCCATCAGATTCTGTCGCAACTGCTGTGGCACCTTCGAGTCCAACAAGACCACGTTCTCTGTGTGCTCCCGCAGCATTCGCAGATGCGTCGCATGCTCATGAAAGATTTCCTGTGAATGGGCAAAAAAAGTGTGATAGGTGAATGCACTGTAAGAAATTTGGGGGGACTTGGGCTTAAGTCAAGCTTTAATAGAGTCAGTAAGTGTTTAACCCAGAATGTTAGTAAACTGAGTAGGAAATTCTTGATTTATTAGCGATTTCCAAGATAATATTTGTTTTGACGATAACTTTTTGTCAGTGTACAAGTCTATTTATTAAATTTGTTGCTTAATATAATGAAGCTTAGCTTGTTTTTTTGTTCAGTGCACGAATGTGTGAATCAAATGCGGTTAAATGTATTCAAATAGTCTTTCACAGCTAAAGCTCAGTCAAGGATGGCGGTGAGTCCACATACAAGTCCGTGTGTCTGTCCCCTGTCCATATCCTTCTCCATGTCCGTCTTTGTGTCCGTGTCCGTGTCCGTGTCCATGTCCATATCCAGGTCCTTTGAGCTTGTCATCACCACATGTTATACTGAAAGCCATGACCAAAGCCGTTTATATATCTGCCAGCAGTCGTTTCCTGATGCCAAAGTATCATCTGATACTGTCTTCGTTCCCAACGCTCCCTCTGCCTCTACTCCTGCCACTCCCACTTCCCTACTGCTTCACCTGCCTCATACTTTATGTAGCTGACTTCGTGTGTGTCTGTTTGCGTGTGTGTTTGTTGCCTCGTAACTTTGTTTACCTGCGCTTCTGACAGTGCCACCTGCTGAGCTGAATTCTGAGCTCTGAGCTCTTGGTTTGGTTACGGTTCGAGTTCTGGCTCTGGGTTTGGTTTGAGTGTTTCTGTCACTAGCATTTTGCTCCTACCAAACATCGTTTTCTTTCTCGTTTCTGGCACTGTCATGTTTGTCACTAACAAGTAGTTTACTTCCCTCACCTTTGCCCACCTTAACCCCTCTGCTCAGCACTACACCTTACACATGTGTGGTGTACTGCTCTACAGCTTCATCTTTAGTTTTTGTCAGAGTTGTCCAGACTCAGCTCAGGCATACACTGAGCAACTACAGCAAGAAAGTCTAAAAAACTTTAAGCATTTTAAGCCTTTAACTGGAAACGTTTTCCGTGTTTTTTTAGGAGAAATATTTAGCATTTTGAATAGTGAATAAGTGTTGTCATACACTGTTAGAAGAAACACGGAAAGCTCTAAACATTTACAGGGTCTTTTACAGTTGAACTCTAATGAGTAAATTTTTTATAAGAAATGACTGCTGAATTTCTGGCAGTGTAAGCCTTTTTATCAAGTAGTACTAGTCTCAGTCTATCCACCTCTTCCTTTCCGCTCTCTTCCTCCCTCCTCCTCGCCCTCTAAGCCGCTTTGGCTTTGTAAATCTGATTTTTAGGTTGCATTTGCTTAGTTGCCTTAGTGGCTTAGCTGCTGCATCAATATTGCCAACAAGATGCTGCTGAGAGCTCCTGGTTTTTGGTGGCGGTGACTCCGAGTGCCACTTGGTGGCTTCTTCACGAGCGTTGTCTTTGAAGAAGTCGCTTAATTAGCTTCAAATTTCAATACTTGCTTACAAAATTTGATTATAGCCAAAGTTGCGTATACGCAGAGTGTGCTAGCGGAAAATGTGCCTCACATTTTGCTTGTGGCGCATACTGTGGACGCGTACTTTTTGCACACACTGTGGTTAGTATCTTGGCGGCAATGACTAAAAATGCCACAGCATTTTGACAAAGTGCTGAGCTAGCTGGAGCAAGGACAAGCAAGGTGCGAGGGGAGGGAATACCTTGACTTTAAAGGCATTAAAAATGCAATGTCAGTGAAGGGAGGCAAGTCGCCTGTACGGAGGGTTCACTGCAGTTGCTGTTTGCAGCGAGTGTCGTTAAGTGTAAGCAGGCGCACTTCGTGTGGGCGTGCTAGGCATGTGGGCGTCTGGGCGTGGCCGCATTGTACATAAGTGTAAGTGTGTTAATATGTCAGCAGCAATATTGTGTAGTGCATGTGGGCGTGGCACTTAGCGGAGGATGAGTGGGGGGTAGGGAGGGCAGTTCTCTAATGGGGCTGACTGGCAGCCAGGCCAGCATTACGCGTCGCTGTGTCCTTCGCTTTTGGCCAAGTTGAAATGTTAAATGCTTTTAACAAAAGCCAACGAGAGAGCGAATGCGAGACCGTGTCCAGCAGCGTGGCAAGACCGGAAGACCCAAACAACCCTGCACCTCCACTCCCCCACCCCTACCTCCCTACACGTCACCTCGAACGCCGCAATTTGCCACCATCAAGAATTCGGCCAACTGTTTAAAGCTTGGGGCATTGAAAACCAACCAAAATTCATCTTGTTTGCACCATCAAATGAAGATGCCTTGTTATTGGTTTTTCTGCTTTTCCTTTACTGTTTTTCCATCGTAATACACACACACACACACACACACATACATATATAAATATATACAAAGAAGTTATTTTTTCTTTGGTTATTGGCCAGGTGGCAATTCAATTTCGCAGGTGTTTCGGCAAATATTGAACAGAGACATTTCTAAAAGCAACTCGAGATAAATTCAATATAGGCCCAAATAATATTGTACATAAATAAAATAACAGTTCCGGCAAAAAGGTAATATAATACATGGTTTGTTTTCAATTCATGCATTTTTTAGCTAGCTGTCTACGAAACTTCCTCTGCTACTTTAACTTTAGCCCTCAGATTTTGATATTTTGGGCAAATCGAAGCCAAATTAAGTTTGAAATCTAATCAATGTTAAGGAAAATCGTATGAAATTACATAACAAAGTTATGGTCTTTTTAAACCAAAGCAAAATCTACTTAAAGCTAACAGTGCCCCATGCTTTTAGGGGCCAATATATATGTCTTTACTATTTTGCGCTTTACTTTTATTTAGGCTGTTCAACTTTTCCACTAAATCATGGAAAACCAATCGAAGTTTTTCTTGTAAAGGGAAGGAAACCAATATAAAAAACTGTTGCATACTTTTGAGGATGTTCAATGACATGTTAATTTGGCTTGAAGTCTTAACTATTTGGCTGCTTTTATTTATGTTGTTGAACTTTCTCACTAAATCAATGTTGACTGTGCTACGTGGCTGTCTTAAACAATTGCTACTGTACACTGGCCAACAACAAGTTAACTTAACGCATAATTTACTTGTCGAAACTGTGGCACACACATTTAATTAACCTGCCCAAAGCGGTTCGTGGGCGTAAACAATAAGAACTGTATAGCTATTCTCTTTAAAATGCCTGAGCACCTGTCTCTCTCTCTCCTCCACTCTCACTTTCTCTCCTTGCTGCCAGCAGCAGAAACTTTAGACTTACGACCAAGTCAGGTAATGGCAAGAATTTTTGGCTTTGCCTTTGGCTTTTTTTGGGGCTTGGTATTAATTTATGACTGTGTATTTTCTTTCTTCTTCTTCTTCTTCGTCTTCACTCAAATTACATAATTTGGCTTAAAGCGAGTAACAATAATAACAGTTTTAAAAATGCTGATGCACTGAGCGAATCAAATTGAAATACGGCTAAAAAAAAGACAAGCATCGATTATTCATGCTTAAGTATGATTTGAAATAATTGGAAATACTTAATTCAACGGCATTAGGCCTTATTTTTTAGCACGTCTTTTATCTAACGGTGTAAATCTGTGACGCCAGTGGAAAAAGGAAAAGCGACAAGACAAATCTTTAGCTACTGCTCCTGTCTGGCTGAAGAATAAATTGAATTTAATGAAAGATACTTTGTAACCTGTCTTCTTTTGTATTAATTGTCATATTGGCCTCTCTTTGTCTCTTTGTGTTTATCCATTTTACTCCATTCTACTCACCTGCACAGTCTTTTTCCTCCCCTTGATTACATCGGGATCATTTGTAATGTGCGCCTCGATTAGCAGACGCAGCTTGTCGGTGACTTTGTTCTTGAATTTACTTAAATACGCTTCGTGGTCCTCATTGTCCGGATCAATGGCCTCGCTGCTGGCGCTGCCGGGCACACTGCAATTACAATTACAACAATTACGACATATGTGACGGCAATTAAATTAATGAGTCTCCTGTCTTTCCTGCCCCCTCTCTACCACCACTCTCATTGAGTGTGTGTGTCAACACTTACACCAGCGTCGTGTGATTATCCGTTGAGAGGTTCATGGTCAACTCATCTTTGATTTTACGCAATCGTTCACTGGCCTCAACGTCACGTCCAATGCTCTGCGCTGCTCGCTCTCGAAACACCGCCAATATCTTTTCACTGGAGTGAGCTAATAACAGAGGGAGACAAAACGACAGAGAGAGTAGAGATTAGTATTTGTCAAGCTGTGTCGCTCACACCCACACGCACACACAGACACAATTAAGCACTGTAAACAAAAAGTAATTGTGACGTATTCCGCTTTGTCTTTATTCTTCGCTGAAGCAGTGCAGATCAACAACAACAAATTTACCGTTTATTTTGTAGCGAAGCGCATGCCAATGTTAATTTACTGTTTTCGCGTTTACCGTTAGTTTTTGTTTGAGAAAAGTCAGGAGCTTGTGGCTACCAGCGTTTTAAAACATTATAAAGTCGTAATACTTGTAACGTTTTACTATTTTGCACTTTATAAATAAGATTAATACACATGCTTTGCAATGTGTTCGGAATAGAGAAAAATGCATTTCTTCTTGCTAACGAAGCAGATCGCGCACTCTACACTTCAAACGCTGTTCAGCGACTGATTTCATTCTTTTGCTGAGCATGAGTAAGAACCCACGAAGAGCGCGAGTCGGCAGAGACGCAGGCAGAGTTGTCAGCTAAAGCTTCGCGTGCTGCTCTTAAGAGAAGGAGCAGTGAAATACGCGTGTGTATGTGAGAGCGCAGAGGTTTTAAGCTGGTGTATGTGTGATTGTATGCCTGTACAATCCGCTCTTTGAAGCCTATGGTATGCTGTGACTGATCTTAATCATTTGTTCTCTTAACTATGCGTTGGCAGCGCTGCCGGTAGCATTGTCAACTAAAGCTTCGCGTGTTGCTCTTAAGAGAAGGAGCAGTGAATTATGCTTGTGTGTGTGAGAGCGCAGAGGTTTTAGGCTAATGTATGTGTACACTCCGCTCTTTGCTGCCGATGTTATGCTGTGACTGATCTAATTCATTTGTTCTCTTAACTATGCGTTGGCAGCGCTGCCGCTCCGCTCTGCTCTTTATTGAAAACTTTACTTACACATGGCGCGCTGCACTTCATGTTCGATTTGTGTGCGTCGCAGCGACTGAATGCGACGCATCAAGTCCGCATCCGAGTTGGCCAACAAACGCTGCAAGGACTTGTCCATTAACTGGGCCAAACGACGGGATTCCGTTAGCCAGACATCGGGTGGCATAAAGCTAGAAAAGAGTGAAGAGCTTGATTTGTAAGAAACTCTAGGTTTTATAACTTTAGCATAATTGAGTTGACCTCATTAATTGGCTGTTGACAATCAGGCATAATCAAGTCAATTGTTGACATGCATCCATTGTTGAGCAAATATTTACATTGTGCAACGGCCATTGAGGAATCAACAAAGGACAATTGTACTCAAAGGATAATAGTCCTTGTCCAGGACACTCACCGATAGTCCTGTTTGAGCACCAGCTGCGATTCTGTGTCAGCCTGATACCAGCGTCCCAGCAGCTCCCCATCCTCGGTCGACGTCTGCTTGTTGGCCAACAGGGCTGCATAGATGTCCTTGTCGATATGGGTGGGCAGCGGTGGGCGGCCAATGCCGTCGCCAATTAGGGCCAGAAAGAAGACGCTCTTTGAGTGCGCATGGCATGTGTCTATCTCGTGGAGCAGGTCCTGCAGCATGTAAGGATCCCGTTCGACCAGGGTCACGTCCAGGGCTCCAGTGCCAAAGTGCATGTCGACAATTTCCAGCTGTCAAAGGAAATACCAAAAAGATGGACAATGAATGGCTGAGACTACACTGCTACAAAAAAGGGGCAGAGTCTTTAAGAAAAAGAATTTCAATTCCTGGCCAAATACATTTAAATTTCAGTTAACTCAATTGCCTTCTTACCTCAATCTGGCGATCATCGTAGAGCGTTTGCAACTCGGGACCCACGAGCTCGAGGAGCATGCGACGCTCCTGGTTGAACTCCTGCTTCTGACTGGCCACATAAATCTTGATGAGCAGCGGTTTCGGCAGTCGCGTGTGGGCGCTGGTCACGCCCCTTAGCGCATTGAGCACGCTCTCGTCAATGGGCGCGGCCATGTTGAAGCCAAATGGAATTAAAGGCCAAAACAACAGCAATTAAGGCTCAAACTGTTGACAATTTGTGCGCTGTTGGCCCTTTAGATTGTACCTGCAGTGTGTGGGTGTGAGTGTGTGTTCAAGTGTTTGTGTGTGTGTGTGTGGGTGTGTTGCTTGGCTTGCTTATTTAACTTGGCCAAAATGAGATGGTGGCGTGGCAGGAGCAGCTAAAAGCAGCTCAATGCTTTGGCACATGTTCAATATCAAATGCGAGTATCTTTTTCAGCTGCACATTTGTATCTGTATCTACAGCGGTAACTAGTAATTGTAACTTGTATCTGCTTGACGTGCTGCCGCTGCTCTCAAGCCTTTTGGCTCGAACTGAACGCTTGCCAGCAGCTCAACTCCGTTGCCAGATTTGTCTGCATCTCGCTCTCGATTCGGTTCAAAAGTTTTGTGCGCTTTTCCTGCGATTTTCCTCGACGGTTTTTATTTGATTCCTTTTGCCGCCTGTCGTCGTTGGCTGCGAATAAAAATTGAAAAGCGCAAATGTATTTATAGCGTGTCAAATTTATGTAAAAAGTTTTTCTGGTAACACACACGCACACACACACAGACTGTCACACACTCATGGGTTTGAAAGTTTTTGCTTGGGAAATTGCTGTTTTATGATCATAGAGAGAAAAAAAAACCAGTTAACAGTTGACTGCATATTTGAAATACTTGAATTCGAATTTCTTGTTGACAACATAAGGAATAAGTTGATGGCAAACAAGTTCAAACTTGCACAAATCATTTGACAAATCATCTGTGCCACAAACATTTCCCGAGCAGCTTAAATTTCATAATTCTCCAATTTCTACGATCTCCCCGAGCACTAGAACTAGGTCAACTGTGCGATAATTTAATAACAAACTTTTCACAGCTCAAACGAACCGCAATTTATGACTCGAAATTTGAGTTTTTTTTTTTCATTTATTTATTTTAACTTTTGTCATCTGTAAACTTATCTGCAAAGCAGACTAATCCAATATCCGCACAGTTATTTATTTAAGCTCAATGTCAAAGTTAATTGCAATTCGATTCGATTCGATTTGTGCAATTTGTTTTACTCAATTGAAACAACGAAAATTTCTATAAATTTTGCATTTATTTAATTGATTAACACTATGAATAACAAGTGGAACAGGCTGCAGTCGAGCGAGGCGACTGTAAAAGACCGTGTAGTTGTTCTAGCGCACAATTTGGCATTTAAATGTTAAGCTGTATTCGAGCAATTTGTCCTAGGGGAGCTACAATTTGAACTAGATTTTTTCATAAATCCACTAGTTTTCGACCGATTTGTCCTGGGGGAGCTATAGGCTATAGTTGTCCAATCTAAGTCAAACTTTGTCTGGTTATATGGAATCATGGCAGGCACATAATGTACGAATTTGGTTGAAATCGGTCGATTTGAACTAGATTTTTTCATAAATTCACCAGTTTTCGACCGATTTGTCCTGGGGGAGGATATAGTCGTCTCATTTTATCTGGTTATATAGCATCATGGCATGTACGTATTGTGCAACTTTGGTTGAAATCGGTCAATTGAAACTAAGTTTTTTCATAAATTCACAAGTTTTCCACCGATTTGTCCTATGGGAGCTATAGGCTATAGTCGTCCAATTTTATCTGGTTATATAGCATCATGGTTATGCACGTATTGTGCAAGTTTGGTTGAAATCGGTCGATTTGAACCAAATTTTTTCATAAATTCACAAGTTTTCCACCGATTTGTCCTATAGGAGCTATAGGCTATAGTCGTCCAATTTTATCTGGTTATATAGCATCATGGTTATGCACGTATTGTGCAAGTTTGGTTGAAATCGGTCAATTGAAACTAAGTTATTTCATAAATTCACAAGTTTTCCACCGATTTGTCCTATGGGAGCTATAGGCTATAGTCGTCCAATTTTATCTGGTTATATAGCATCATGGCAGGCACGAATTTGGTTGAAATCGGTCGATTTGAACTAGATTTTTTCATAAATTCACCAGTTTTCGACCGATTTGTCCTGGGGGAGGATATAGTCGTCTCATTTTATCTGGTTATATAGCATCATGGCATGTACGTATTGTGCAACTTTGGTTGAAATCGGTCAATTGAAACTAAGTTTTTTCATAAATTCACAAGTTTTCCACCGATTTGTCCTATGGGAGCTATAGGCTATAGTCGTCCAATTTTATCTGGTTATATAGCATCATGGCATGTACGTATTGTGCAAGTTTGGTTGAAATCGCTCAATTGAAACTAAGTTTTTTTTATAAATTCACAAGTTTTCCACCGATTTGTCCTATGGGAGCTATAGGCTATAGTCGTCCAATCTAAACCAAATTTTGTCTGGTTATATAGAATCATGGCAGGCACGAATTTGGTTGAAATCGGTCGATTTGAACTAGATTTTTTCATAAATTCACCAGTTTTCGACCGATTTGTCCTATAGGAGCTATAGGCTATTGTTGTCCAAATCGGAACAAACTTGATGAGGATAGTTATATACAAATTATAGCCATAATTTGTAAGTTTGATTGCGTTAGCCCAACTAACATTACAAGTCTTCATACAATTTTTCTACTTTCGAGCGAAATGGGCTATGGCAGCTATAGGTGGAGATAGTTATAATGTTAAGATATACATGGGGCGGTAGGGGAGTTTGGCAACAATTTGATATAAACTTGATCTGCTTAAAGCACAGACAGACCTTTGTTGCACAAGTGGTGTCTCTAGCTTTTACAGTTACTGTAAGCCAGGTGTTCGTACAGGCGTAGGGACGAATGAACGGAGACACGCACATTGCTATATCGACTCGACTGTTGAGGCTGATCAAGTTTGTATATACTTTATGGGCTCGGAAACGCTTGCTTCTGTCTGTTATAAAATTTCCGACAATCCTAATAGACCCGTGCACTTTTCTGGAGTAAGTGGTCTAATAATATTTTTTTAAAGCTGCGTAAATAAACAATTTGCTGTGTCAATTTGTAGTAAATAATTTTGTAGTTGTTGTTATTGTTTTTATAAAGTCGCATAATCTTTAATATGCAACATTAATTTTATTTGCACTAAGTAAACATTTGTGGTGTATTAAATTTAATGCTTTGAGATGAAAGCAAATAATTTAATAGTTTGCCAGCAAACGCGTTGACTTTAATAGCGTGTTTGGTATAAAATAGAACACACACACACACTGAGACTCTCTCACACACAGATACCTACTACAGCTACACACACTAATGAAGACTCTGCGCGTTCTTCGCTTAACAAAATCGATTGCAATTAATTCCGCTTCAATGAGTTGGCTAAATTGCTCGTTTGGGTATTGGCCAAAGGGACTAGGGACTGAACTAAACCACGGCCAGAGTTAGGGTCAGCAAGGATTCTTTGGCTTAGTCTTTTTCCGTCTGTGTTTTACTCCCTGTGTGTGTGTGTGTGTGAGTGCCTGTGTGTGTGTGTTTAAATGTGTATATCTCAATCAAAGGTGCGATTCAGGCGCGTGAATTGCTTTGCGTCCAACAAACTACAATTACCAAAGCGGCCTTGCAATGACAGCATGCTTCAGTAATCACCCCTACGCTCTTATCGCACTAATTCGCTCTCTTCGTCTCGCCTCTCTTTAGTCCAACGTCCCTACACTGCTCCAGTAAACATTTAATGGTCAAAGAAATTGCCTTTAATGAGTTGTCGCCTGTGAATCAAAGCAGTTGCAATGATGTGAAAATTATCTACACAAACATAAACACACACACACACATACAGAGAGACAAGCACACAAATCTCTCTGCGATTAAAGATAACCACACTGTGCTGCCGCCAAGGCTTAGCTGACAATTCTGCTAGCGTCGCTGTCGCTGTCTCTGTTGCCGACACAGACACGCACTTCGTGTACTCTACGAAGCTTGCGCTTTCGTCTGTTGCTTCGCACCATAAGAGCAGCAAGATCAGCTGCTCTGCTGCGCTTTATGCAAAGAGCGTTTGTAGCGCACGTTCTCTTACGTTTACTGCAACTTGCGCTCTTTACTTAACTCTCTCGTATTCTGTGCAGCGCATTAAAACGTCCATGTAAGCTCGTGTTTGTTTTCGTGCTTATCTGCTAAGGAGGCCAGAGCACTCTTTTTTGGCATGCGTGTGTGTACCACCAGCAGACAATTACCTGAATTGATCGTTATGTCGATTGACCCCATTATTAGTCAATTTCGGCCTTCAGCTGAATTTGGTCAATACAAAAATCTGACAAGAAAATTCGTCCTTGAAACAGTCACCGAAACCCACAGGGAGTCACTGTGAGCCACTGGGGGTACAAGGAAAGAGTGAGCTGGAAATTAATGGCACATGGACAAAGCTATTATGTTGTTGTACTTATTGTTGTAGTTGTAGTTGTTGCTGTTGTGCTCTTATCAGTGAAACAGTTTGGCATCATTTGGTATCAAATGACTGCCATTAGGCAAACGCCTTTGAGTTACTGTCAATGTCTGTGTTTTGTTCTGCACCAAATCTAGTTTCAAATTCAATTCCATTTCAAATATTCATCAAATGACATCGATGTCTTGGACACACTTGCAACAGTTGCAACTTTTGCCAGATGTCATACCAAATTTATGCAGCCTTGTGCTCCATTTAAAACTGTTCGAGTCTTTAATTATTAAGCAATCAAAAGATTTTCTGTTTTAAGCTTGGATTTTGACCAGCTGCCTGAACGGACTTGTTAAATATTGTCTGACAGTTTTTCGTTAGGAAAATTGTTTAGCACTTTCGTTTCTGAAATTTCAGACAGCTGCAGGAAAATTGCCACTTAAATATTCTTTAAGAACTTATTCGGTAAAGTTTAAGTACTAAAGCTGGCATAAAGTATGATTCTTATGAGCTTTAAATGGGCTTAACATTTAGTTGCATTTATGGTAGACTAAAATTGGTGCTAAAAGTATAAAGTAGTTAGCTAAACTTTCGTGTTATGTATTTAATTATGCTTAAGAAGGCATCAAATTGTTTTCTTTTTGAAGCTTAACTGTTTTAAAATATATTTGCATTAGGGGTTAATTGAGCTTAAGTTAAATCTGTTATAAAAAGTTTTTATAAGCTAGCTAAACGTTTTTTTGACAAAGCCTAGAAGTATGCTGCACATAATTATACTAAACAAAGCATTAATTCAAATTCTTTAAAACATTTATATTAAATATTCTGTATTTATTTGTATTGATTTTAAGTTAATCCATGTTACAATCACTTCTAAAAATATTACTAAATATATTTTCCAGAGTTAATTAAACCTTCTAAGCATAATTAAAGCTTATAACCCGAAAACTCGCTTAGAGGGTTTGAAAATTAGATTTTTCACATCATATACATTTTTTTGATTTTGTTATTTGCATTTAATTATTCTTGAGCTAAGCATAATTTATTTTTAAATGAATTTTCAACCTTTTAAACCTTTTCTTGCAGCAGCCTAAAAGTATGCTACACAAAATGCTTCAAAAGGAGGTAGCAAATTTGATGCCTTCCAGTATTTATATTTCAAATACTAATTTATGGTTTGCTTAACTGTCTGAAAATAGAAATGGCCTTAAATTGTGTCAGAAATGAAGCATGAAATTATAAAGCTCGTACTGTTCCCAAGATCAAAAGATATGGCCGCATTTGTGCATGAAATCTGTGAAGAAAATGAAACTTTTCATTCCGTTTTAAAGCAACTTTTTACTCCTAAAGTAACTAAACTTTTGTCTATTAAAATTTTAAAAAATTATAAGCTCACACTGAAGCAGAAAATTAAACAAATATTTTTATATGCCATTAACTTTGTAGCTAGACCAAAACTTTGGGCCACAACTATTAACTAAATACAACACGGCTGTAACAAAGAGAAAAAGATGGAAAAAAAATTCAACTTTGGCCATTAAACTGACCTCGTTATGGCCAGCTGCGTTAGCCAGGGCTTTAAAGTGCTTCATGTTTCAGTTAGCCGGGCAGTCATAACTTTTCGGCCACCTTTTGGGCCGACTTGTACAAGGGAAGTCAGTGTGTGTGTGTGTGTGTGTGTTTTGGCCGCAGGATTCGAGCCAAGTGATTTCAGCTATTTCTTTAGAGTTGTTTATACAATAAGCAAAAGTGGAGGGAAACCTCAAGCCCAGCGGAAAAATAAAATATTGGCTGTGACGCGCTGCGCATAAATAAATTAATGGTAATAAGTCAAAGGCCGCAACAGGCAGCATGTGGCAAGAGGCAGGCAAACAAGAGCAAGACAGAGGTCTTCCAGCAGGTTGTGTGTGCGTAAGTGTGTGTGTGTGTGGCAAACACAAAGAAGGCAGGCCCAAAAGGCAAACAACAAGGCCTAGAAAGGAATGGCAAGTCTGTGGGAAAGAAAGAGAGAGTGAGAGAGTGAGAGCGAGAGAGGGGACGTATCAAAGTAATGGTCGAAAAAACGCAAATTCAGCAAATAAACAATGTGGCAGCATTTTTAGAAGCTGCTTGCTACAACACTCAGTGGCATTAATAATAAATGCGTCGCAGCATATGTGTGGCTATTGGCATAGTTATGTATGTGTGCCACACACACACACACACACACACTCACACTCGCACACCCACCGCTTAGTTGCTCATTTTTCTTATAAATATTTAAGTGAAATTCCAGCACCCAAAATTAGAGCAGTTGCTATTCATTTGCACTCGCTGCTGTCTGCAACTGTTACGGTAACTCCTGCCCTGCCCTGGCCACGCCCCCTCTCCCACTAACAAGTTTCTGTAGCTTTATGGCCTGCATTTGTATGCCAAGTAGGAAAAACTTGGCAGCTGCTTTTACTTTTGCTTCTCATTTTCGTTTTCGTTTTCGTTTTCGTTTTCATTTCGTTTCATTTTCCTCTGGCTGCGAATTGTCGGACAAACGCCCTGAAAGTATGCTATGAATGTTTTTCTTTTTGTTTCAAATACCCTGTAGGGGGCGAGGCATGATGTGGTTTGGCTACCAACACTAATCAGTTTGTAAAGCTGCAACAGCTATCATTTTAACTTTCTTGGTTTTTACGTGGTATCTGCTAGTCGTGCTGGCTTGTAGCTGCTGTCATTGCTTACTTATGTTATATTTTTATTATTTTTATTTGGGTGTCTCGTGCGGGATACAAAAATAGCAACAATTTGAGGCACAGCTGAGACGACAGCCGAAAGTGGAGCAAAGTACGGGCGTCTAGAGTCCGGCGGAATAGGGAGGGAGTAGGCAGCACAGGGAGCCTGGAGTACAGAGCACGAAGTCCTGCGGATACCAGGCCACACTCGCACACCCACACACCCACACACAGTCGGTTCTCGTTCGGTTTCATTGAAATAAAAGTTTATGCCGCCCATCAGAGCAGACGTGGGCTATGACCAGGGACGGAAACTGGTAGGTGGGGGGTAGGGGGGGGTGCCAGGGGAGTGACAGGGCGGAGTGATACCCGTTTGAGGCCTTTAAGAACGTTTCCCAGTTGATAAATACAAAATGAGTCGTTCGCTGAAGTTTGAAGCTGATGAAAGTTTTGCTGCTGTTTCTGGCCCCCAAATTGATTTTCTTGCCTTTTTTTTCGTTAACAGTTTTTGTGTTCTACGAATGCCTTTGACTGCTTTCGACTGATTTCCACTGATTTTCACTGTTTTTTCTCCACTCACCCATCATTAGATGATGCGTGAAAATGAAGCAATTTGATGTTATTTTTTTTTAACTGTTTTTCGTTATTTTCCTGTTTCTTTTTGTTGCTTATTGCTCGTTGCTGGGTTACGACTTTTTGCTGTAATCAGGCACGTGTCAAGTGCTCGATGAGTGCCATTTGCATGCATCGACATGCAACAATTTCCACTTTGATTTATGCCAACTGATTTTCTAAGAGCGACGAGAGCAGACGGACCACGCGGCGTATGTGTGATTTCTGTTGATTGACTTAAATGGAATGCACAATGGACTGCGTGTGTGTGTGTGTGTGTGTGTGTGGTAGCTCTTGTTAACTCGATTACGTATACGTAATGTGAGTGTCATAGCTGGACAGCTGGACACTTGGCTCTGAGTGCTTTGTCAGTTATGAAGTTAATTTCAGTTGAACTGAAATTTTCCTTTTTCCTCTTTTGGCTCCTTTTGTACAGCATGGCTCGTTATACTTATCTAAAAAGGGCACATCTTGACCCTTGACAGCAGACACATAAACACACACACACACATACACATTTCAACGGCTTGGCATTCGTTTAGCTGCTGAGCAGACTTTTAATTTGAGACACCCAAATCCTGGAAATGCCTTTGACGATATTTACCTGTAAGCAACGATTCCCCTCTACCCCCTAGGCCTTCACTCGCCCCTTTGCGCATTTACTTATGCACAAAACAGCTCAACAACAAAAGGCAAATAATGCAAATAAAAAGCAAAAAATGGTAGCACAACTGTATAAAAAAGAAATGAAAAGAATGAAAGGACATTTTCAAGTATGTCTTTCATTTTTCGTGCTCATCTCCGTCGCCTTCGCCTTCGCCTTCGCCGTCGTCATCATCATCATCGTTGTCGTTGTCTATTCATTGTTTTTGGTTGTGTGTTTTGTTGGTAAGACAAGCGGCTTTCAAACTGCTGCAAAAGTAAATAAACTTGCAGAAGCAGCTCACGCAATTCATGCTCGACTACATTCAGGCCAGAACTCGTGACTTGGTCTAAATTCAATGGTGGGCGTGGCATAAGCAGCAAAGCGAGGCGCTTGCTACAATATAAAAAACTGTCGCATAAATCAAAAAATGGTGGCGGTCGCTGCTTTCAGCAAAGCCTTTGCCACACACACATACACACGCACTCCCCCTCTAAGCTCAGACACACATAAACATATGTATATGCCTTGTATGTGTGTGTGTGTGTGTTCGCATTTCCGGTCGCTTGGCAAATTCGATTTCATGGCATTGTCACGTTCCATTTTTTTTTATTCCTGCGCCGAATTTCATGTCAATGAATTTGTGCCACAAACAACAACAACAACGACGGGAGCAACAACAAAGGGCACAACAACAATAACAACATTAACAACATTTGCAATTTGAATTATATAACTGTAAAGTTGATTTCTGTTTGCCCCAGTTAACTCATTGTCAATTCAACCTTGTGGCTCCTTGAGTCCCTGCCCCGCACTTCCCCTGCCCCTCCCACTACACCTTCAAGCATCCCCAAGTGCCAAACTGAGAGTCTCAACAGAGTCAACAAATTTTTGATTCTATTTGCGCATTATTAGGGCTGCTATTTCGGTGATTGGGACTCAATGGCGTATTGTGCAAAAGGATTGTCAGCTTTTGGGTATTTAATTATTAAAGGATTTGCCAGACTGACTGTCAGTCAGGCACTTCTTTTGGGTCACAACTGAATTCGAGCGAATAATAGAATAGCACTCAAAAGCAAAAAAAATACAGGGAGCTACATAAAGTGAAAAAAACAAACAACGCACTTATACATATATAAAATTAGCAGAACTACAAAAAGAGGGTAGCGAATGGTCTATCACATCTCCAAACGAATGCAGCAGCAAAGAAAAACTAACTGTAAACTCGCAGACAAGACAACAACAAACTAACATTGGTAGACGCTCTACAGTTGTTGTTGCTGATCTCGACTGCTGCGGCAAAGAATAAAGATAAGAAACGAAATAAGAAAATATGTGCTCAAGCTGAGCGCAATGCACACACACGTACTAACACACATACACAAGCTTTGTTACTGCTATAGAGAGAGCAGTTACACGAAAATGCTGAATGCAAACAGCTGAGCTCACACACACGCATACGCACTCGTTGCACTACTCTTTAACGGGAGAGTAATTAGCAAAGCCTAAGCTGACAACGCAGCCGACGTCTCTGTCGACGCACGCTGCGTTCAGACCAAGCTGACAATGCCGCCGGCGTCTATGCCGACGCAAGCTTTTCGTGTGTTTTCTCTTGCTGGCTAGGCCCACGAAAGAGCAAGATCAGTCGCTGTGGGGCGTTCAATATGAAGAGCGAAGAGAACACAAGCTTTGCTCCTGCTTGAAGCTCTCTTTAGCTTGTTGTCGGCACATTATTGCTTATTTAGCTCTGCTCACTGAGCAGTGCATTTTGTAAAGCAGTAAAGCGCTCATGCTGCTCACTCTCCCACGCTGTTTAATGCTGTCTCACTCTAATTCATATAAATTTTGCTATTCACATTCGATGCCTTCAACACTGGCAATTATATTTAAGAGGCGCTTTGGGAGTCATGTCAACCTGAATCTAACGGGTAATTGCAAATATGATAAGCGGCTTTTAAATTAATGATGCGTGCTACGTGCCTCATGCCACAAATCACATATTACAAATCATTTCCATTTTCATTTTCATTTTTTTTTTATTTTTCCAGCGAAAAGCAAACACAAAATTTTCTGCATGCGCTTCAATTATGGAAGGAAAAACTTTTCTTTATGCAAGAACAACAAAAGCAACAACAACAAGAACAGCTATAACGATAACACAAACAAAATTGTATGGGATATGCTGACGTTTGGGATTAAAAATTATTGATTACCCCTGAAGCATTCAAAGTTTTCCATTCACTCCACGCTGACTTACTCTCTTACTCTCTTTCTCGCTCCTTCCCTCACTTCAGTCGTCTGCTGTCTCCCTCGATGATTAAACTGTGGTTTGAGCCAGTTTATTAAGTTATGTTGAGGTTTTCTAGCTGATTAGTTGCAGTGGCGCCACAGCAATTTGGCTTACAGCATAACGAACAAGATAACAATAACTTACAGGTTAATAAAATCAGCTTAAATGCCTTTAAGCCATTTAAGACGTTTATAACTGCTATATGAAAAAACTTAATCAATATTTTTATGGCCAAATTTAACAATTTAATGTGTAGTTGTCGTGACATATTTTGGCTATATAAAAGCTTAAACATAAACAGAGACAAATTGGATTTTTTGGCTCTAAGAAATGCTACTTTTATGGCTTTTACTACCAATGGATCGGGGCTTTATATATACATATATATAATGAAGAAGAAGCAACTGCAATTACGCTAGCAGAAGCAGAAGTCAGTTGGCCAAATTGCTTACCAAGTCATAAAATAATTTTGTGGCAGCAGCAGAGCTTTCAAATTGCAGACAAAGTTCAAGTTGCCGTTTGCCACATGTGCCGCAAAGGCGGCAGCCTAGAGTGGGCGTGGCTGAAGCATAAAGAAATTTGCACTTTTCATTAGGAGAATTAAGCGATGAAAACTTTTTGCAAATCAAATTTCAATTTAAACTGTTTGTTTCGAGTCCTCAGTCTCAGTCTCAGTCTCTGTCTCAATCTCAATCTAAGACAGCTCCAATAAAAGCCAAGTCAAGCCAAAAATAAAGAACTCAAAACTTTTAGTGAATGATGAACACACTTAAGTGGGTAACTTGAAAATGCACACGCAAGTGGAAACCGGAAAATGGGAAATGCAAAATGGGAAATGGAAAATGGAAAATTGTCCAAATGAAAAAGGTATAAAAACTTGTGTGTGAACTTCATGGCAAAATCAAAGGCAGTTTTATGCCATAGCAACGACTGGCATTAATCCCAAGTGTGTGTGTGTGTGTGTTTGTGTGTCAGAGTGTGTGTGTTTTGCATGTTAAGCTACAGCAGCTGCCAACTTCAGCTTTAGTTTCATGTGCAGTTTGCATATGTCAACGGGCCAGGGCCACAAAGCGGGCTAAAAAGCTGTAAACTGGTATTATAACAGCTAGTGCTGCTGCTGCTATTGGCCACGCCCAGTTTTGGCCTACAAACGCCTACATTTTACGTTGTTAAATTTGTGTCGCCGTTGGCACTTTCTTGGCCCGCAATTCAAGGCTCGTGCTTTGGCCAGCACGGCAAGTGCCAACATTCATTAAATGGCCATAAACAAGTGCGCCAGATTGTGGCCCAAACTACAGAGGGAAAACAGCAACGGCAACTGGAACCGATAACCAAGTACATGTTATGGCTTGTTTCGCTACAAACGCGGCGCCTGAAAGCATGCAACAGTTTATTTATGAGTCGAAGCAATAATAAAAAGATGTAGAAGGGGGAAGTGTAGTGGAAGTGGAAGCGAAAGACAGCTAAATAGAAAGAAGAGGAGCAAACCGAACACATGATGAAACTCTGGGAAAAAGAAAAGATGGAAAGCCCAGGAAAAACACAAGCAGAGGGCGTCGTTTCTCAGAACAAAAACCAATAAAATTCGCATGGCACGCAATTTCGAATAGTGCGCAAAATAAACTCTTTTTCTACTGCTTCTTCTTCTGCTTCTTCATGCTGCCTTTTTTTAGTTTTTTTTTATGTCTGTTTATCGTTTGGGTTTTCCTCGTTTCCCGCTTCTACCCGCGAGCAATTTGATTTTCTTGTTAATTGCTTGGCATGAACAGCAAACACATTACGATAATTTAAGAGCAGACATGTGTGTGCATTAATTTTGACAGACTGTTGAAATTCTTATTAAAGTGACAAGAACAACCAGCAAAAAAACAGTCTGCTTATGGATATTAAATAAAGCTATAGAATTTGATAATTAAATGTGAGTAAAGTTTACGATTCGAAAAAATTAATATAAAAGAAAAGAAGAAAAATTCAACGAAAAACTAAACAAATTTCTAACAATTAAATGTATACAAATATACATATACTAATATACAAATCATGCATTTATTTAAAATATCAGAAATTAAACGCTACATTAGTTAAGATACTATTAAATCATAAATAAATTACGCAGCTCATCAACTGAAATAAGTTTGAATAAGTTACAAAAATGATTAAAAATATATTTAAACACAAGATAGAAACCAGCCTGAAATTATAATAATAAAAGCTAAAATTAAAAAAATTAAAAAATTCTTAGCACAAAAATGAATAAGTTATTTTAACTGCAAAATTTCTAAATAAACAAAATTGTATTTAAGTATTATATAAGCTGGCAATAAGTTTGAAATAAATAATTTAAGCTAGCTTGAACTCAAATCTTTGCCTATAAATAAACTAAATAAAACTTTAAGAAGTGGATTTAGCTTCAACATTTAGATAAATACAAAATTTATGAAAATTAAAAAATTAAAGATAAGTACAAAATTTATGAAAATTAAACAAAATTATATACAAACCATCATAATGTTGATGAGCTTTGATTTTGTATTGTCATTTCTTGTTCTACTTGTCAGACAGTTAGAAAGACGCGCAAAGTCTTCTAGTCTTGAAACTCCTCTCCTCTCCTCACATCTCTTCCATCTCTCTAGACTGCTTGGGCTAGACGCTATAGTCTAAAGTCTATATAAGCCTTTGACAAGTGTTAAATTAATCTAAATAAACTAAAAATTTTCATTAACTTTTGTTTTCTTGCACTTTATTCTTGATTTTCTTTTTATTTCAAGCTGGTAAAATCATTTATAAATATTTAAAGAAGTAAAAAAATTATAAAATTATTTAAGTTATAGTTATAAACAATTACAATTCATAAAACTGCAAACAAATTAGTTTAAAATAAAACTTAACTCAGTTTCGCTCTGTTTAAATTGGCTTAAAGTAGCTAAACTGGCTAAAAGCGAGTACAAACTTTAAGATACAACTTTGTGAGCTTCGCATTATTGTAGTTTGTATTGTTGTTAGTGTTGTTATTCTTCTCATTGCTGTTGTTGCTGTGTTTCTTGTTGTTTTGCTTGGCCATTTGATATTTAATTAAAATTGTGGTGCAGAGACGAAGTAAACTAATTGGCAAGAGATGTATCTTTTGCGGTGTGTGTAGGTCGGTGTGTGTTTCCAAGGGGTGCACAGTGGAGCAAAGGAGGGTGGTGAGAGGGGGCGGTAGCAACGTCATTGTCTTGGCAAATAAAAATAATGAAAACGCTGTGCAAATATTTAAAATCACACGCTCGCCGCAGTTTTCTATGTGTGTTTTTCAATTCGCAATGCAGATAAGAGCAGTCACACACACAAGCACACACACAGACACACACCCCTCACCCCTCTCCGCCCCCACCCACCAGTTAGCCATTAAGCGTGGCTAAAATAATGGCTAATTTGCAATTGCTTCACGTTAAACAGATGCAAAAAAATCTGTAAAGCAGCGCAAGTGCCACGCCCCCATGCCCTGCCCCTTTCAGCGCCCACAACGCCCATACGACTGCGGTTTTTGCTTGCTGTGCAGACAGGCGTGGCAATTAAAGCGCGTGACGAAAGCATTTTCAGCAGCCACGCCTCTACGTACCGCCCCCGCACCACGCCCACATCGCAGAACGCCACGAATTTTGCGCGCTGAGCGATTTCTGCGGCCATTTGGCGGCGCTGTTTACACAAGCTGTCAGCATTTGTTAATAATTTTTATTCCATCAAGTTTTAGCTGCTACTTTAAAGCCCCCACCCCCCCACACCAGCCCCTTTGGCATACCCAGTAGCAGTGGGTATAATCAGCAGCCACAGTGCAGTAGTTTGTTTAGGGCGAAGTATCTCTGAGCTGCTTTGATTTATTGCCAACAAATTTGGCATGCAGATGACTTAAAAATGCAGTTATAAGAAATTGGTTTTTATTTTGCTTCACCATGCCCCCTACGCCCACAAATCACTAAACAAAGCTATGCACGGCCTTTGAAGCAGCTGTTTCGTTAAGCAAACTCTTTAAAGTTTACACAACACTAGCTCTTGGTGTTGTAAAACAGTGCTGCAAGTTTCATTCAAATCGGTTCACAAACAAAAAAGTTAAAAGTGCCAGCAAGTGAGTTACATAGCAGCCAGCTTGGAGTAGTGCTCTAGCTATCAGCTCTAAGTGCTGTAAGTGGCGTAGCAGTCAGCTAGCGACATTTCTGTTACAGGGTATATGTTGTTCTAGCATACCCGACGCTTCTTTTTTGTCTCTTTTTTCGTTACTCTTTTCGGTTTCTGTTTTTCCGCTTTTCCATTTTTCCCGCTTTTGTTTTCGCTGCCATAATTCATTTTGAAAAACGTGAAAAATTTTTGTGCAGTCGTTTGTGTGTGTGTGTGTGTGTGTGTGTGTGGCATGTGTGTGTGCAGCGTCACCTCGTCACCAGCGTTGTTGTCTAATGCCGTTGCCTTTTATTAAGTGGTTCAAGTGTTGATTTATAGCACTTTGCAGCACTCTGCTTATCCCGTTGCCCAAACGGCACCAACCACGCCCCTAAGCACCCCTTTACAGCCAGCTAAGCACCCTGTAGAGGACATGTGTGGGTTGCTACCTTTCTATATATAATTTAAGCGCACACTTTGCATTTAAACTGCGTCTGTGTGTGTGCGTGTGGGTGTAAGCAGATAAATGCTTTGCAGCGCATTACTCATACGCCATGTGAGCCGCAGACAGAGCCACAAACATTGCGTAAAAAAGTGCGAGAGGGAAGAGAAGTAGAGAAGAGTCCACACTTTGCCCAATTGGCGCACCCGAAAACAATTTGATTACTCAAGCGAAGAGAAAAGCAGAGACAGAGGGAGAAAGAGGGGGGAAGTGAGGAGACAAAGTGATTGAGAAAAAGACATAATGAGTGAGTTATGGCCCAGTTATGAGCATTAATCGCTTGCAGTTTATAAGCCCAGCCAAACGAAAGATAAATTCATTTTTTACACACTTCAGTTGAAGAAAAACCTAAACTTAAACTTAAGATTTAATCCAAGACTTTTTTTTCTGTTGAATTCTTTATTTCTGGCAACATTTTTGCGTCTTTCTTTTTACGCCGGAAAACACGGCAAATGTTTGAGCGTAAAATGCCTTTGACTAAGCAAATTCCACACTGAATTTTCTTGCTTTCTTTTGCCATGAAATATTTTTAATACTTCAGTAAAGATAAACAACGTGTTATAACATTTTTTTATACATAAAAAATTGACAAGAATATTTTTTATTTTAATACGCAATTTAATGTACATTTTTAAAAAGTCTTTTTTTGATTAATCGCATTTTTTAGCCACATTCGTAGAAATGTTTTATTTCTACTTGGAAATAAACTGCAAAGTGTTTTCCACTTGAGTTTTTCGACTTTTCCGCCTATAAATTACACACGAGTGTTTACATTTTGTGTGCGTTTTGCAGTTTTTGGCAAAAGGCAAAATGCAATTTAATTATTGCGATTAATATGCGAGGCAATTGGAATTGAATAACAGACGTGGAGACGTGTAGACGGATATGAAGGTCAAAACATTTGGTGAAAATTCTTGAGACAGCGGTGGGGGGTGGTGTGTGTGTGAGGGAAAACATTTGCTGCAAATACAAATTGATTGTTGCCGAAAATGAGTCAAAAATGGAATGTAGCTGATCTGAACAGACGAAGAGTCGGGCAGGCAGACATAAAGGCTCATCAAATTTTTATAGTTTCAATGAATATAAAATTGGCGTATAAAACAACGTGAAACATTAAATTGCTCAAAGTATTCAATGACAACGACAACATTAAAAATTGAGCTGAAACGACAACGACAACGACAATGACGACGACGGCAATAACAATAACAAAAGCTTCGTTTGCACTTTGCATTTATTTGCTTTCGACTGCTTGCAAGACACACACACAAAGCTATGCGTGTGTGTGTGTGTGTGTGTGAGCATTGAAAATCGAGCAAGCAAATATAAACAAATATTGCATGTTTACTGAGCTCAAAGACAGCAGCAAACACACCAAAAATTACGCATACGCCATGAAAGCCAATGAATTTATTTTCTAGCAATTAGACACTCTGAAAACTGTAGCCACAACAAAATGCATAGTCTAGCAAGCAGATACTCTGTAAATTACTGGTAAATATACAAAAATTCCAGCAATTTGAGACAAATAAATATTTATTTTACTAATTAGATACTCTGTAAATTGCAGCCAATTACATAATTGGAAAGTCTGCAATTTGTAGCCCTTAAAAAATATAACTTAGAGCTTTTAGGCTGTTAATTACAGTAAATTTGTTACTCTAAATATTTTTTATAATAATTTTAGCTCGTTTAGAAGCCACACAAACATTACACATACGCAGTGTTCGCCAACAAAATGTATTCTAATCTTTAAATTGTAGAAAAAGCGATGGAATAAACTTTAAAATGCAAGGAACGTGCACAAAATTAATTGTACCGATGTAATTTATCAACATTTTGACAAAACTGACGCTTAGTCTAATCCTTCTCCTTTTGAACAAGTTTAATGCGCTGTTAGTGTATTGAAAATTCTTGAATAAATGCTTGTAAATCTAAAAATATTAATGTATTTTTAATTAATAAAACACTCTGTAAATTAGAGCTAGATAAAATGTATCTCAGCGCTTAGATGACCAACAAAATTGCTATAAGAATAATTTAATAAAAAGTATTTTAAGAACAGAATAAATATTCTGTGCAGAAATCAAAATAAATTTTGCATTTACAAATTTATTTTAAATTTAGCTTCGATTTATTTACAGACCCCAAGCAAATTGCGCCCACGCCATGGCAGCTCAAAGAAGCACATGTTCCAATATAAGAATACTTTATAAATAGCAGCAAACAGTTGCCACTAAATCACTAAACTCCGTTCAAATATTTATTTATAAAATAAGCCATAAATTTAGCAGGTCTAATTATTTACAAACCAATTGCTTGCAGTTTTGTTAACGAGTTAAAAATTGGCTTGAATTGATTATAATTAACTTGACTTTTGGTGATTGCTCTGTGCAGGTTTCTTGATACGTTTTTAATCAGAACTTGTGAGGTCTCGACTCGGCTAAGAAGCGGACGAAAGAAAGCAGCAAATGAAGGGGAAATATGAAGAAGCAGTAAATGAAATAGAAGAAGAAGCAGCACGTTGATTAGATGTGGTTTGGGTTCATGTAAGTCCTTAATTAACCGGCGATTAATTATTTGCCAATTTACCCTCATCAACTGCTTGCCAGAGCTCTAATTAGAAGCGTCGCCGCATGTGCCACGCCCCCACACACACACACACACCCCACAGTGATACCCTGCTGTGCATATATGGAGAATAGGGTATCATTTAGTTTCATTTATTAACAACAAACACCAAATTATTAACACGTTGCCAATTCATCAGCATTAGCCAGTACTGTAACGGGCCAAAAGGACATTGTCTAATTGGCTGGGCAGGTAACAGTGTTCAGCTGTCCAATGTCTTTAGGAAAATATGTTTCCCAGTGAAATGAAATGAAAATCTAGAGAATTTTCGAGTAATTAAACAGCATATGCCCACCTGTCTGCCTACCTGCCTGTCTGCCTGCCTGTCGTGTGTCATAAACATTTTTAATGGCCCATTTGTTTTTTTTTGCTTTTTTTAGCCATGACGTGGGGTAAAAGGATGCGGCCTTTTGGCTACAAGGCTTGTTTATGGCCAAGACATAAAGACCAAACAGAAAAAACTGAAATGAAAGCGCGTAATTTGCATTCTATTTGGCAGTTTCAGCCATGACACAATGACGGCCATTCAATTAGGTTAATACAACGCGAAAGGCCAGCACCAGCACAGCATGTGGGCGTGGCAGTTGCCAGCTAACAATAATTAATAATAAACATGGTGTAGGGGAGCGTTATATGAGTGTCTGTAGCGAGTACTTACTGTAAATTCCGTTTGCCTTAAAACTTTGATTCTTCTGCTCGATTATCTCATAATTAAATTGGATTTTTTCTACACTTTTTTTCCTTTTCTTTCTTTGTTCAGCACTTTAATTACATGACTTGCCGTTTTTCTCTTGCTCTGCTTCGTTTTAGCCCCAAAATGAATTTCTCTATTTTATAAACAAGACTTCCGCTTATTGTGTTGTCGGTTTTGCAAAGTAAATAGATTGCGGCTGCCAGGGGCGTCCCAAGGGGGGTCAGTGTAGGGTGCCCAGCAAAGTGGACGTTTCTCATTTACATTTCGTGCATATTTTAATTGCTCGCAGACGGGGATGGGGTGTGGGGCTGTGGGGAGGCTGCTAAAACCCGAGAACAAAACAATGGACTTGGCTTGAGCCTGAGGCTAAACGAGAGAACTATGGAAAATGCTGTGGTCAATGCACTTGGCATACAACTTTTCCTTTTTATGGTATTTCCCACACTTCTATTTGGTCTTACTGTGGGACAAAAGGGAAAGCGGGTACATTTTTAATTGAAAATTAGAAGGGAAAACCTGCGCAAGTTTGTCCTTCGGCTTTTGCCTGCACAATTTGCGTATATTTTATTTGATTTTTTTCTTATTTTCGACGCTTTTGTTGCTCAACAAACTTCAATTGAAGAAGTTTTTCAATTAAAACAACGCCAAGTGCAATGTTTTTTTTTTCCACCACCACCCCACCCGTTTTATCAAGGGTTATACGCAAAAACTTTTGTTTGACCAGTGGGGGGGAGTGGTTGGCGGCAAGGGCCCTCAAGAGCCATTGATGGGCCAGTGCAATGCCAGAAGCTAATTGGTTTTTGTGCTGATAACACTCGGAACAAATATGTATATAAAAATATTGCCACGCATTGTTGACATTTCAATATCAATCTACATCAACAGGGCGCCATGGAGGATGCGAATATCGCTGTGTCTGAGTGTGAGCAGGAAGAGTGATAACTATATGCAAGCGAATTTGGGCTGCAATTTTGTAATCCATTAAAAGAGAGAGAGAAAACATGTGAAGAGATAAAAGAGTAACGAAGAAGAAGCACACACACACACACACGCAAATTAAGCATATTACGATCTAATGGATAACACCTGCTGCCAGCCAGTAGCAGCAGTGGGTAAGAGAGTGGGGAGTGGAAAGGGAAGGTTGACAGCGCCATCGAACCGAGAACACAACACAATCCCAAACATAAACAGTTGAAGATGAAACACACACACACACACGCACGCATACACACGCGTGTGTTTGCTAAGGTTAGTCGGTATGAATGTGTGTGTGCGTGTTTGTATACGACGGGAGCTGAAGGGAGAGAGACAGTGGGCTTCATTTATTTACACTTCACTCAGTTGGCCAATGGCTGCTGTTCACTTCGCGCACGTTTCGCATTCAGCTCAATTATACTGATTTTTTCTCTTATTTTGTTTTCGGTTTTCTTTGCTTCTTTTACTTTTGCCGCTTTACGCACCGAACGCTTTCAACTACAACGAGGAACTGAAACAGGCAAACGAAACGTTTCGTAGCTCGGGCGGGCAACGCACGAAAGCTCGCAGCGAGCGCAACGGCATGGAATCGAACGAGAGAGCGAGAAGCGAGCTAAGCAAGGCAAAAAAAAACAATTCGTGGGAGAACAGTGAAGGAAGCAGCGATAGTACTTTAGCTGCGGTTGGAAAGAGAGCGGGTGTGCGTATGTGTGTGTGTTTTATGTTGCGACAGGGACACTTGTAGCGCGGCACAGGCACAGGCCATGTTGCTAGGTCAACAAAATGTTGCTGCAGCTATTAAAACTGTTGCGCGTGCCACAAAAACTTTTGGCTATTTCCCAGGTGTAAACAAAATGAGATTTTTACATTGCTGCTGCTGTTGTTTATTAGTTTTATGAACTGCCAAAATTTCAAGTGTAGACAATTAATATCCAAAATGAAAATGTGTGTGTGTGTGTGGGTGAGTGTGGATGGTTTAGTTAGCTGCTTGTGTGCTTAGCATTGCTATGTAAACACTTATATTTGGCCATCTGCTTGCTGATAAGATAAACAAAGCTAACCAACCAGCGATCCAATGGCTTTAGAAATACTTCATGTTGTTCTTGTTTTTGTTGCTGCTGCAGCTGTTTGCCTGCAATGTATGTCAAGCCCGGGCAGCATCGTCGAGCAAGCCAGCCAGGATGAGTGAGAGTGAGAGCAGCAGCGGCGGCGGCAGAGGCTGCGGAGGCGGCAGAGGCAAAGAGGCAAAGAGAGCGTCTGGATGTGTGAGCGTAAACGTAGCGTGAGAGAGAGCTTTTGTTTTCGTGCTGCCGAAGACGATGCCACTCTGCTCACAACGTTTTGTCTGCGTTCCATTCCATTTCGTTGCTGTTTCGTGTCATTTGCAGTTGGCAGTTGGTAGTTGGCGCGCATTTAAAATGCAAGAGGCATGGCACATGGCACATGGCCCCTTTAATAATTTGACGTGCATTAAATTAAGCATTAAATTCGCATTAACTTAATTATTTATGGCCATCAACATGGTCTACCATTGGTTAACCTGACGCAATGAATGGATTAACAATTGATTAAATGAGTGAAAGATACCGAAATTTGCACTTATTTTTATTGTTGTTCGCTGCTTCGTTGCTCCCCAGTGACAATTCCACGACAAAACAACCCTTTTAGCCGTCAAACATTTGTTTGTGCCCAAAACGCCAACGCAGACAACACACACAAACACACACACATACACACATGCCAAGGATGAAGAATACGTACACATGTAAGTCTTGCAAACAAGGATTTAATGTTCTTTTGTGCCGTTGTCGCAAATTAGGTCGAAAGATTTATGAACTGTTACCGAGAGAGAGAGAGAGCAGGTCTTACAGACCAGGCCACCACATTAAAGCCACATTTAAAGCATCATTATAAATATTATGATTATTGTGATGATTATGATTATTATTGCTGTTTTGTTGTTTTGCTGTTTTGTTCTCTTGTTCTCATTGTAATTGTGCACATAATTTAAAGCATCGAATTCCACAAAGTTTTCATTACAATTTTCATTTTCATTTTCATTTCCCGTGAAGCGACTTTATTACGGCCAAGGCAACTGGCGTAAGTCAATGCTCTTGCTGGTTGGTGCCAAGGAACTTTTGGCAATCGCACCCCGAATTCAGCTAACAAAAGCTCGTTTTTAACCACAGTTGGTTGGATGGAACACAGGTGTCTTCGTTCGTCAGCAGCAAATTAAATGCGATTAGAAGGCAGCAACAACAACAACGAGTGCAGGAAAAGTAGGAGACTTAACGGAGTGAGCATTAGCATATCATATAACATTAAAGAGGGAGGAAGGGACCCTCTGCCTTCCCAGTCTTTGGAATGCCAGAAGCTGGCACATAATTCTGTTTAACTTGCTCTACTTTTTATAGTTCCTTTCATAAAATATACAAATTTAACTGGAATTTAATACTTTCTATCTCGAAAAGTTAGTCCAATTAAATGACTAATCAGTGCTTAGCTTTAGTCAACGCTAATACAGCAATCGATATGCTTCTGCTTGACTTCAGTTCACTTCAGTCAATGTCTGAATGTCACAGAAAGTTCATGAAAATGTAATATTATTAACAAAGTGTATTTAATGCTTGTCGTCGCGAGAATAATTGAATTGTTTCTTTTTGTTTTATGCTCGACATTGTTTGTAATTCAATATCCTTTTGAGTGTATGCAGAGGAAGAGCATTTTGTTACTAACTAAATTAATTCTTTAACTAAGTAATTAGCAGTTGTTTCTTTGCCTTTTCACTTAGAATTTAACAGAATTCACAGGAAATAATTTAGCTAGTGTTAATTAGTCACTTTAACTAAGTAATCAGCAGTTGTTTCGTTGCCTTTTCATTTGGAATTTAACAGAATTTACAGTAAATAATTTAGCTAGTGTTAATTAGTCACTAAATTACTGTCACACTTGGCGTATGCGTGATTAGCGAGTGCTGAATCACTTGCTATAATTTGTATTTAAAACTTTAGAGTTTCTTTAATGCACTTACTTTAAATTTAATTACTTTATTTATGTCTATTTAATTATTTAATTTTATTAAGCCTGTTATACTGGGCGTATGCGTAATTAGCATACGCATTTCACTTTTGCTGGCAGTTTTGTTACTCTTGGCTAATTCAATTTGCTGCGTTGCGAGCCAGAACTTAGCTGACTTGGCCAGCAAATTAAGTTACCACAAAGTTACTGCCACAACTTTGGACTTGAATTAAGCAGAGCAAACTGTCGAAATTGAATAACTATTTGTTTGCCTAACGGAAACTATTTGTTGATGACTTTACAAAAGTGTAACTTGTTTTTTTCGCTATTTGGACTTGGCTACTTCGTAAATTTATTTAATATTTATATATGTTTTATTTGTTCTCCTTAAATTAACTTAAAACAAACTGTAAAGTCTTTGCCAACCTTCCTCATTCCTCCTAAACCTCCTTTATCTCAACTTGGCTAACAAAAAATATAGAAAACACGTCTCGCATTGTTTATAGCCAATTTGTTGCGGTTATGTAATTATGTCTAACATTTTGTTATTACCTGCTATAAAGCGAAGACCCATTCGATGCTTAGCCAGGTCCCCAAACACCTTTTGTGGCCCAGTGATTCTATGGCTCTCTAGTTACGTTAATGACACGCCCACAAGCAGCCACACGCCCACATCGCTTCACGCACCGTTGACAGCTGGCGAATGTGGAGTGAATGCTTTGAATGCTCTTAATAACTTTACAGACATGCACACACACACTCACTTAGGCACAACAATGGCATCCCAAATTCGTATGTGTGTGCAGGTGTGCGTGTGTGTGTGTGGTTGAGGCCCTTATGCCTGTGTCCACACACATTTAGCTGCTTAAAATGCAAAAGAAGCCGAAATGAAATGAAAATTCGTTTTCTCCTGCCTCGCCCACCTGTTTACACACCTGTCTCTGCTTCCCCTTTCCCCTCCACCTTCTTCTGTCATTTATCCCGCCTAATCTCCTTCTGCTTCTCCTGCTGCTGCTGCTGCTGCTCAGTCGACTGATTCTTCTGCTGCTGTTTCAGCAGCTTCTTCTTCTGCTGCTTCTGAATTTTCTGCTTCCTCAGCTGCTTTCTATTAATTCTGCTTCTCCTTCTACTTTTCACCCCACTCTTTCTGCTTCTTTTTCTACTCCATCACCTGCTTTATTACTTTACTTCGTACTTGCTTCCTGCACTGCTCCATCGCCTGATCTGTGAGCAGCTTTCTCTTTCTCCTGCTCCGTCTACAGCTGCTCTTTCTTCTCCTCCTTCCCTACTTCCCTCTGTTCTCCCTTAAGCTGCCGAGGATTAGCCCTTGGAAACGCCAGCAAATAAAGCTATTAATACCACTGTTGTCGTTGTTTATGATTTGCATTAATAACTTTCGAATTAGATAATTAAATTAATATTCTGGTTAGAAGCTATAACTAAGCAGGAGGCGCACTCCCTACAGTTGCCTTCCTCAATACATCTCATCAAATTTCAAAAGCGTTTTCACACACACATCATCCAAATACACGCCCAAACACACACACACACACACACACACACACCAGTGCAAGCTTAATTAAGGCAGTTGTCTGTGTCCTTGCTGCCCAGCCAGGATGTGTCACATGTGTCTGTGCAAAACCAATTACAAGAGCTGCCAAAAATCGTAGACAAAGTCGGTTGCGGGCATCCTACTCGTAGACACCTATGCAAAACACGTATACGTCATGTGGAGCCAGCGACAGCGCCTAAGTCGCCCAATTAAACGTGTTTTGAGTGATGGGAGCAGCAAGAGTACCAAAAGAGAGTGGCAAAGTGGAAGAGAGAGAGAGAGAGAGAGAGAGAGAGAGAGAGAGAGGGAGGGAGGGAGGGCGCATGCAGATGTCGTTCGTGTCAAGCAAACAATAACAAAAGGGACTCAACGGGACAGACAGACGAAAGCAGCCGAAGCTAGGGGTTGGGTAGGTGTGCAAGGAGTGAGTAAACAAGCTGATAATGCAGTTGGGGAAACACACACACACACACACACACACACACACAGTCACTCACATACAGCAATGGACATGTGGTTAGTGCAGGCTGTAAAATCCACAGACTTGATTTGTAAGCATTTTATTTGAGTTCTAAGCTTCAGTTAATTTAAATTAATGTTTAAATTTAATAAAAATTTCTTAAATAAACTATAAATACAATTTAAAATAAAATATTTTCTTTGCTTTTTTTAACTCAAACACAAAGCGCAAAAGTTTCTGGCTAATGTGAGTTCTTTAAAGCTCTTCCCTATAAAAGCTCAGTTGTACACCCATAATAAACTTATTTTCTGCCAGTGTACATATAACAATGCCCCTGACTGTGCTGAGCTTAACACATTTACATGGCCAATCAGTTGCAGTTGAAGTTTCCGTTTCGCCGCAACTTGATCATAAGTGCATTTGGGCCACAAGAATGCAGTCGAGTTAAGCAATCAATGCATGAATTGTTTGTGGCCGAGAGGCACAAACTGCTAATCGAAACAAGGCGCACAAAAATGTGACGTGGACACAATTCTCAGCGCGCAGTTAACAAGTTAATTGGCCAAAATACCAACAGACGATGCGTGAAGACGTTTGAAGACGGCTGGGGATTTTTGGCGGGTTTTTGGGGCCTAGACAGGCGCAAGGGAAAGTCAACGGCTTTGAGGTCTGTAATCAGCGGGAACACGACAGTCATATGCTCCAATGCTCAAGTGGGCGTGGCAGTAGGGGGGCGCAAAGAACCTTCTTAGCCAAGTATTATAATTTTCTGGCTTTGAGTGAAATAATTCATTTGTTGCTCGCTTTAATTGGAAAACTTTGTCCGTCTGCACACCTGTGAGTGTGTGTGTGGGGGGAGTGGGTGTGTGTGTGTGTTGCTTCCCCGTGTGTCAACATATCGACATTTATTTATTGAAAGTTTTGCTCAATTAGCCACAATAATTATACGCATTTTAGGCATTAAACTCTGTCTAAAAATAACATAAATTAAACTTTAGTTTAACAACTCGTTTATGTGCTAATTTATGACTCAAATTTGTCTGTAGTTTATTATAAATTTATTAAAGTCCCATTGAGTTCTTCTACTAACCATAAATCACAGCCAAAATATGGCAATAAATTCAGGACTAAACTTTTGACTTGCTTTTAAGTATTTAAATGAATTCAAAGCACTTTTTAATTTATTTAGAAGATTTATTAACTCTTTTCTGTGGGGAAACCCAAGTTAATTTGAAGTGTAATAAATTTAGGGGGCGTTAAACTGATTTGTGCAGTAAACTCTTGGAGTAAAGTGAACTATTTAAATCTTTGTGGCATTAATAAGCTGTTTAATATAATTTCTATCTTTTTATGCCCTCCAAACAGCTTGGAAATTAATTTGAAACTAGTTTAAATTAATCAGGCTGTGAATTTGTTGCCTTTCTCTGCTCTGATAATTAAACTTGAAACAAATTGTGAAAATTCAATTCAGTTTTGGTTTATTTGCTTTTTTGCATTTGGAATTGCATTCATTTCTGCATTTAAGCAATTATGCAAATTCTTTTTGTTGTTTCTGTTGCTTTTGTTGCTGCTTTTGTTGCTGCTGCTTCTGACAACATTCAAATTGGATAGCACTCAATCAACAAGCAACGAATGCGAATATGACGCAAAGTGCGAGAGCCCGAAAAATCATCTTGTTATCCACACACACACACACACGCACACGCAGGTGGGAGCGGCAGTGATGCCGTATTAGCCGTTTTATGTTGAGATGTGTGCTGAATCAGACTTGTTAAGACATGTTTTGAAAGTGACTTTGTTTGAAAGAGTTTCCTACAAAAATACAAGAAAGAATGCTATAGTCGCCTCGCGACTTTAGGATACCCGTTACTCAGTTTCAATATGTTTTCAATAATGGGTTATGAGGCTATAATAAGTGCAGTCATTTAGTTTACAAATAAGATAGCTAGCCAAACACAGAACATTTTCATACAAATTCATGATTAGAGCATGTTTTCGAACAATCGTTCCTATGGGAGCTGTACGATATTGTTGTCCGATTTGAATCAAACTTGGTCGGTACATATACTTCCTAGACATGTACTATCTGTGTAAATTTGGTTCAGATAGCATAGCTATAAAAAAGTTTTCTATACTAAAACATTCTAGTTTTACCTGTACATTTCCCTTTATATGAAAATAAAACGCCCTAAAGTGGGCGTGTCAAAAAACAAAAACAGACTTGTACTGCTTGGGTATTGTACCTTTCATTTCATCTTTCTAGCTCTTATAGTCTCTGAGATCCTTTTGTTCATACAGACGGACAGATGAACGGACGGACAGACAGACAGACATGGCTATATCGACTCGACTATTGATGCTGATCAAGAATACATATACTTTATGGGGTCTGCCACGCCTCCTTCTGCCTGTTACATACATTCCAACGATTACAATATACCCTTTACTCTACGAGTAACGGGTATAACAATACTACTTACATAAGTATATTCACCATGAATGAAAAGTATATAGTAAATATAGGTGTTGTTGTAGTATTAAACAATTGATTGTTTTAATTGCTTGTAAGCCATTAAAACTAAGTCTACTTAAGCACTATTTATAAGAAATGTGGAATACTGTAATGAAATAACTTATACAATTGACTATAATTTATAAATAGCAGATCATAAAATAGTTGTCTAATTATTAATTTTTAAATAATATATTTGTTGAATTATAGTATATTTTATTTAATTAATTTATTAACTAATTTAATTATCTATTTTTTATTAAATTTTTATACTAGCACTTTAGCAAATATAAAACTTATCATACATTTTCTATTATTTTCCAGCTTTTCTAGCATTTTTTTGCTAGATTGCTGGCAGCGCTTTTCTATGCATGTGTGTGTCTGTGTTTAAGTGTGTTTTGTGTGTAACTGAGAGTAGGACAGGTTCATTTAACAGCAGCTCAGTACACAGTGCGCTTACAGCAAGTGTTTCATGCCAGAAAACATATTAAGTCAAGTGCTTGACTTAAAGCAGATTTCTCTGCTTTATTTTATTATACTCTGCACCTATTTGCTTTCAACTGATGACCTAATACCAGCCTTAACTCCAAAGCCTTTTCGCTCAGTGTACATCTATGCAAGTGACCTCATTTGAATTGCATTTCGCTTTGACTCAATGTGAAAACTTTGCTCTTATCGGTTGTTGCCAGTTGGTGACTGACAGTGTCCGCCTCTACGTACCTCCATCCCTCCCCCCGTCCGTCGGTCTGTCCATTCGTTTATCCGTTCCTCGTTCCGTCCTCGTGTCGGACAATGTGTGTGCAGGATAATCGGCAAGCATTAAACTGTCCATTCAACTGTCTGTCAAGATAGGTTCACTTTGCATCTTCTATATTATTCACTGGTGAAGCAAATTCTACCGATTAGCAAGTAATGGCAGCTAACTGATTGATCTAGCCACACACAAACACATATACACGTTGAATTTTCAAGTGAATGGCAACTGAAGTGCTGCTGATAGCTGATAGCTGAGAACACAGCACACAATTCATTAGATGCTTTGTCAATTAGCCAGTTTGGTTACTCAGTCTCTGGCTAATTCTCAGTTGGCACAAAGCGAATTTAACCAAAACACAATTGGAAATTCAATACTTGAAGTAATTTGAGTTGCTATTTGGGAGCTTCTAGATGGCAGATACAGGGTGTTCCAAAGGGTTTCCTTGTGTTGAAGGGGCGAATGCGTATTTTATACAACCAGCTCTTTCAAAGTCGAATTTCTACTGTATAGTGTAATAATATCCGAAAGCTTAGTAGATACAGGGTGTTCCAAAGTGTTTTCTTGTGTTGAATGGGCGAATGCGTATTTTATACAACCAGCTCTTTCAAAGTCGAATTTCTACTCAATTTTGTTAGGTTTCTGTGTGTTGTGTTATATATCTAAATGCTTAGTGGATACAGGGTGTTCCAAAGGGTTTCATTGTGTTTAAGGGCGAATGCATAATTTTATACAAACAGCTCGTTTAAAGTCGAATTTCTACTAAATTTTATTATGTTTCATTGTATAATGTAATAATATCCAAAAGCTTAGTAGATACAGGGTGTTCCAAAGTGTTTTCTTGTGTTGAATGGGCGAATGCGTATTTTATACAACCAGCTCTTTCAAAGTCGAATTTCTACTCAATTTTATTAGGTTTCTGTGTGTTGTGTTATATATCTAAATGCTTTGTAGATACAGGGTGTTCCAAAGGGTTTCATTGTGTTTAAGGGCGAATGCATAATTTTATACAACCAGCTCTTTTGAAGTCGAATTTCTACTGTTTAGTGTTATATATCTAAAAGGTTAGTAGATACAGGGTGTCCCAAAATGTTTAATTCCACAGTATACAACTTTCAATGGATCGTATGAGTAATTTTTTTAAGGTCTTTATACCAGACCCTATTTATAATATATTTTATTATTAAAGTTAATTCAATTGTAGCTAAAATTGCCTTGAAAAGCTTGTGTAATTTCCATTCCCTTATGTCTTGTCATTCAGTCCCTGCGCTGATCAGTCTGTGAGTGAAAACGCGTCTAATGCAAATAAATAAACACGCAACTTTCTAATAACGAGCAAGATATCAAATTGCCGCCTTTTCTACCTTTTCCTTAGCCCACCACCTGCCTACCCCTCCCACAGCCCCGCCCACCTGTACACATTCTAGGAACACTTCTCGTAATCCTCCAAAACTTGCCATTATGTGCACGCACACGCAGGCAGGTAAACAAATTTGTTGAGACGACAATTTGAAAATGCGACACCAGCGACAGGAGGGGGACGTGTAGGGGGCGAAGGGTGGGAAACAAGTGCTGGCCAGGTAAGCACAAAATGAAAAATACATTGGACTAAGGATAAAAGAAAATTATGCAAAAATAAACACAGAGCTAAAAGTGTAGACAAAAAGCACATGAAGCATAAAAGTAAAAAGTAAAAAGTGTGATAAAAACCAAAAAAAAACCAAAAAACAAAAAAATACAGAGAAAAGAAAGCAAAACGACGCTTTCACTTTGCTTACTATTGCTGTCTCCTTTCTGCTGCTGCCTTGCCACTTGCTGTCCCTTTCCATTTCCCTTTCCATATTCTATTCCGGTTTCAAGGTGATTATCCATAAGCTGCGAACACAGTTTCCACGGGAAAAACACGGGGAAACCGAAGATGTCTCAAATGACTGAAGACAAAGTTTTGCGTCTGTCAAACGATGCCCGGAAGAAAGAAGATGGAAGATGCGAATGGTAGATGGTGATGGTAGATGATAGTCGGTAGATGGCTGACTTGCTAAGCGAGTTGGTATCCTGTAGTCGTTATTGCTGTTCTTCTTGTTGTCTCAGCTACTTCTGTTGCTGTTGGCAGGTATGAAATCCAAGCGTTAATATTTTCTTTCTTCTTTACACGCTAGCCGAGGGTCTTGTAAGTTTGTCAAGCGCTGTGTAACGCAGCAAAGTATGCTACATTTTTTGATGTAGAACAAGAGCGAGTCTTCAAAGTGCAGACTGTGTGTGCCTTTATTATTATGCTAACAGTAGCTCTATTTAGGAGTTAAGTTCAATAAACTTATGACATTTTCGTCTATCAGCTGTAAGCAGTTCATATGTTAAAGTTAGCCAAATCGGCATATAACTGATATGGTATGTGGTGGAGTTTAAGTATGAAAAACTCTTAAATTTACCAAGCTAAGGTAACTAAGTTCACACAGCGTGTATTTTTAGACATTTTAAATATATTAAACAAATTTGAACTGAATGAATTTACTGCCAAAGGAAATATGCTTGAAAAAGCCAAAGAATATGCAAAAATTCCGCTCAAATTTATTAATACAACTATTGTTAATAATTATACGTTAAAGGGTATCAAAAAGTAGGCGTGCCAAAGTAAGCATCTTATTTTCTCCCCCTTTCTAGACGCGCGTTAAATTTTTGTAAATTTGTAGCCTACTTTTTTGGGCGACAATGAAACGCGGATAAAGCATTTTACGTGCTGAGGCCGCTGGCTGGAGCCTTCCAGGCAGCTGCTTGTCTTTAAGCTTTGGGGAGGAAGGTAGACAGTGGGAGTGGCAGCGTTGTCTTCGTGTTGGATGCTGGTTGTTGTCGCTGATTTCGCATAAATTATGCAGACAACGAACGGGCAACTTTTCAACCAACAACTGGCAACTGGCAACTGGCATCGCTTACAACTTGGTAGAATGCAGGCCAAAAAAGGCCCAAACCGTCAGACTTCATTTGTTGGCCAAACAGCAAATTACAAATGTGCTTTTTATGCTTTCGACGTCTAAAACAAGGACAACAACGAAGCAAAGCAAAAGGAGCAGCTTTCAAGCACTTGGGACACATTTGTGTGCTCTAATTTTACATCGGCTATGTGTGTTGGCTTGGTGGGAAGCTGAAGGGGGACTGGGAGGGGGAGAGGAGTCTTGACTTGTATCCACATAACCGCACAAAAGGAATTTGCATTTGAACCAAAACCAAAACCAAATTAGTTTTTTAGGCTGGGCAGTCGCATGAATGTGAGTGTGTTTATGTGATTTTCTTTTATGTCCGTCTTCCTCTAACCTTCTCGCCCCCTCTAGCTCTCCTCCCTTTCTGTTGATTATTTAATAAAAGCTATAAAAGCGAAAACGAGAGCTATATTAAAACGAGTCCGAGTATTTGCAAGTGCATTTGACTGGAAAACCGCAAAACCAATTCATCATCTCGTAAGCTCGTGGCTGGGAAAACTCCTTAAAAAAAAATCGAAATGAAATAAAATTCATTTTCATGTTTGTACGTTCAGCACACAAAACACATGCTTCGGCACGAGAAGTAGTAGGAGAAAGGAAGAGGGAGGAGAGGGAAAAAAGGGCGAGGCTCCATTGGGCAAACACTGCAAAACGTTGCTACAAAACTGCAGCAAAAAAGTGAATACGGCAACAAGTTGGCCAACAGTTCAGGTTGTTGTTGTTCTTGTTTCTGTTGTTGCACTGACATATTTTTGTGGCCATATGATGTTGCCCCAAGCAGACGTTATGGCGGTTGCTGCCACTTCACTCCCAAACCGCTGCCATCGATGCCCCATTCAAATAGTTCATGCTTTGGTAGCATTGGCAACGAATACACTGCTCAAAACAGGTAGGTGCTTAAAAAAGACAAGGACATTAAGTTCCCTAAGTAGTCTAGAGTAAAAGCTGTTCTTCATTTTAATACAAATTTTAAAACTTTTGTTCATTTTCTAACAACTTTTATTTATTAATGCAGTCAACTGTTTGCGTGTATCTGTGTGTGTAAGTGCGCGCGTGTGTGTGCGCGTGTTTGTATATGGTCGTGTGTTGTTTGCCTACACATCGTGTGCAACGACCGCAGTGGAAAATCAAATGAAAACTACTAGGAAAATAAGGTTAGCCAAGGGCAACAGACTGATACCCAGGACACTCTCTGCTGTATGTACATATGTGCACACTATCGTAATTCTGCCATTTCATGTGGCTACCTTGAAATGGCAACTGCTTACCCCTACTCCCCCCCTCTCCACATCTTCCACTCTACCCGTTGAAAAGGTCAGGGCAAGTCGTTTTAATCAGCGCTGGGAAGGCAAACGAGAAATCCGAATGGAATTATGTTCCACAAGGCAAAGACTCAAGTTATTTGGAATTTGGCATTTGTGTGGGTTGTATTCGACATTAGAAAATAAAAAACAGATTTTATGGCATGTATTTAATGAAAAGTGTTTAAAAACCTACTGCAAACATGGGTGATGCTTGAGAACCAACATAAATAAATAACTCAGCTGTAGAACACTGCAAAAGATTAAAATGTATATCTATTTAACTTCAAGATAACACATTTTAAAGTCTAAATGAAATAAAAGCAGATGGCAAAAAAGTTTAGCTGAAATACCAGGCGAATTATTCTTTATTAATAAAATAAAGAAAATAGCTTGCAAAGGCACCGCTGAAAATTCTGCCGCTTACATCTGCGGCTCTCTATTTTTCTCTTTCGCTGTCAACAGCAGCAGCTTGTATGAAGTAAGTAAGTACTGCCACTCACTGTAACTGTATGTATAATTGCCTCTCACTGCTCTAAGCTCTCTTTCTTTCGTCAGCTTACCTGTCGCCTTTCGCAGCTTGCGCTCCAAATATACTTTGACGCTCTCTGTTTTAAGCTCTTCCTTTTCGGCTGCTTCGCAGCGCCCTTTTGCTGTTTGCATATGTGGACGCTTAGATCGGCTGAGCATCAAGTCAAGTATTCTCACTCACACGCGCCAAATAAACTTTACTTCTTCGTTGTCGCCTTTTTCTGCTTCCATGGATGTGTTTGCGGCTCAGAGTACATAGGAACAAGTACTCCATCTCACTCTGACAGTTTTAAGCTCTCCCTTTTCGTCTACTTCGCTGTGACCTTTTGCTGTTTGCACGTGTGGGCGCTTAGATCGGCTGAGCGTCAAGTCAAGTATTCTCACTCACACTATTATAATTACGCGCACAAATAAACTCTGCTGCCACGAGCTGGCAGCCCTCTATTCACTTTTCTCGCCGTCGCCTTTTGCTGCTGCTATGTATGTGTTCGCGGCTCAGAGTAAAAAAAAGTACACCATCTCACTCTGACTGTTATAATTACACTAAAGTAAGTTCTACCGGTCACTGCTTTAAGTTCTCATTTGTTCGGCTGCTTCACTAACATCTTTCGCTGCTTGCAGTGATCAAAGCTTTTTCCTATTCGACTGCATCGCTGCTTGAGCGCCAAATAAACCCTGCTGCTCGCCGCTGTAAGCTTTTCTCTCTCTCTCACGTTACGCTTCACTGCTGCGTTTCGATGCTTGCATGTTTGGGCGTTTCGATCGGCAGAGCTTAAACTTAGTACCCTGCCTCTCTTGTTTAAAGCTCTCTTCCTTTTCGACTTACTAGTTGTGAGCGCTCTCTTTTATTAAAGTCAAGCACTCTCTCTCAGTTACTCTCATTTAAAAGCGCTTGCTGCTGACTCTGTTTGATTGGTACATAAACTATTACAGTAAATTCTCTTCAATCGATTGCTTTGCTGTATGCTAATAGTTTGATGTGTGTTTCGAATTAATTCCATTAAAATAATCATACATATTTTATTGTACGCTATTTAAACACGCATTTATTGGCATTTACAGAATTATATAGCTTTAACTGTGAAGTGGAAAGTCAGTTAAATTCGTCATTCTAATGGCATGACCAGTTGCCATATAGCGAACAATGTAATCTAATCCCTTTTGGGACTCGGACAAAGGCTGTGCGTGCCGTTTCCCAGAGCTTTTCTCGTGCCTGTCATTCGATGATGCATTGAACAGGTTCTGAATGAATAATAGAGGAGGGGGAACAGGGGTGAGGCGTGTTTGGGTTAGCTGTAATCCATCAACAGCAGTCAGGCTGAGTGCTGACGAGAGCCATCAAAAAGCAGCCAATAAAATGTCCTGTCCCATCGTGTCCTGTCCTGTTCAGTTCTGTTGAGTCCTGTTGACCCAGGAGGAATCGCTGCCAATAGCAATACGAGCTCCATTAGAATACATATTTGAAAGACCCTAAAAATGAAATCCAACCCCACCCCCTATCGACGCCCCATAAAAAAAACGTACGTGAAACGCAGTCCGTGCATTTCAGCGCTCTCACCTGTAATCACGGCCGCATTTCAAAAAAAGTAAACACAAAATGTTATTTAAACAGTTTACATTTTGAATGCTCGAATGAAGTTCAATAAATTTACATCAAAGTGAAAAAATGCCAGAAAAAACTCAACTAAATTAAAGTCTGACTTGAAGGCATTTGCATTCAGGCATAACATTGGCAAACCTACCGTATGTGTGTGTGTGTGTGTGACTGTCAGGCCCCAGAATCCAGAGTCATGTCACGGGGTCAGGCGAAGGCACAGCTGCCATTGATGGCAAGCGACAGTGCTCAGTCGCCGTGCGACCTTTGGCCCTGGAAAAGCCTATGCGCGGAAAAATCTCAAGCTGCCTCGTGGTTACCCCCGTTTAAGTTGCTTGAAGCGCAAACAAATTTTGGCTGTTTTTGTCTTCATTCAATTTCTAGCTTTAATTTGTAAATCATTTTAAATATTTCTCATTTTTATTAAAAACCTTTCAAGAAATCACAATGCCATTTATGTTTAAAGACACAGTTTATAACCTTTTTTATATTTATATAATAAAAAAGAAGGTTGTCTTCAGTGTTGACACTTTAGCTAGTTTATAGCTAAATAAAAATTCATTAACATTGTAGTAGGCCGTACACCACAATCAGCTGTTAGAATATAAGTATTAGTATAAGCATAAGTATAAGAGTATAGGAATAATGAGAAAGAAGAAGGAAATGGAATCGAGACAGTTCAGAGCGAATGTTGAAGTAGAGCAGAAGCATTAAAATGAAGTCTTGAAAGTAAAGTAATAAAAAGAGATATAAAGTTTGTGAAAAGTGAATAAAAGAAACGATTGATAACTGAACTATACCTCTGAATTAATAAGAGCTAAATAAATATCTAAAATACAAAACTAAAATACAAAACTACAACATTTAAAGTGACATTTAGTAATGCTTTAAATCTGACAAAACTCAATTCTTCAGTGTTGTCATTTTGGCTTATTTAAAGCTAGTTCGAGTGGAAGGTACTAACATGCAAATACAAAAAATTAAATAAAGTAAAATTAATAAAAAAGCATAAAATTATATAAAGTATGATTAAGATTTGAGTTAGAGCTTTTGAAAATAAATATTTTAAAAATGTTTTAGAAAATTAAAATAAATAAAAAATTAAATTTCCTAATAACTACCTATTAAAAGGATTTTAAAATATTTATTAAAATTTCTTAATATTAAAATGCCTTCAAAATAATACATAACTGCCAAATTTCTACTTCTAGCTATCAAATACCAGCAAAGAAGCCAAATTTGAAGCCCATTTCGATACTAAATTCATACCCTTTTTCTTCGAGTGTATTTAGTGTATTGAGGCATTTAAAGAATGCTTTGTATTATTATTTCTTCTGCCATTTTTTATTGTTGTTGTTTTCTGGGCCCATTTCATTTGCATGCCAAAGCCGCTATCGACCAATAGGCATAGACGTGGCCCTTATTTGACTTGGCCATTTGGTTGAATTGGTTTTATTTTCGGCTCATATCTATATCTACAGTAATGGCATGTCGCTTTTAATTTGGCCAACGATTTATAAATTCAGAATGCTCCGAAGCCACGCAAGTTGTGTGTGTTTTTTCCAGCTACCATGACTGAGTTTTTCCTCCCAAGTGAGTATACAGTTCATTTTCAATAAAAACAAAGAGGGCCTAAGACACACAGGGAGTGGGAGAGACAGTGGAGTGTGAGAGGGAGGGAGTGGGTGACAGTGAGCGAAAGAGAGCGCCAGAGAGACATCTTCATTGTGCTTATCTGAGATTGTCTTAAGCACACTTCTCCGCTGTCTTTCGAGGGTATATTTCTATTATGTGAATTTTCCTCTCTGTTTTTTTTTTCTCGCTGCTCTGTGTTTTCTTGGCCCTCTCGACTTCTTGGCTTTAAAGCTACGCGGTCTTGGCGGCAATGCCAGCAATTAGCCAGTAAAACCAACTGCCATTTAATTGTTATTAATCGACAGGGAGAAGCAGAGTGAGAGAGAGAGAGAGAGAGAGGCAGGGAGGGAGACCGGGGCATATTAGTGTCGGAGACTGTGAAATTAAGTAATATTTATGTTGGCAATGCGATTGCTCAACGGAAGTTCAAAACGATTGACGCCCAGCAGATTATGTCACTCACTGCAGTCAACGCCCAGTTCAAGGGCTGTGCCTCCTGCTCCTGCTCCTGCTCCCCTTTCCTACTCCCCTAGTGCCCGCTTGGGCACATCCATTAATAACACTGGATTTTCCACTTGAGGTCTGACAATGCCAGCGGCAGCACTCAACATGCTTCAAGTGCGTATCCGTGTCTGTGTCCACAGCTACAGCCACATCCACATCCATGTCCATGTGCCTGTCCTTGTCCTAGTCCTTCTGCTGCTGTCGCTTCTACTTCAAGCCTGCCTTCAACTTCAATTAATCTCACACGCTTTTTTGGGCTTTAAGAAAACCCTACTTTCCCTACCAACTATGGCTCTCCCCCTCTCACTCTCCTCCTCTGCTCTAGGCCCATTGTTGTCTGTCTGTGATTTCAATTAAACGCGCTAAACTTAGTTATGAACATAAATGCCACTCGCCAAATGGCAATCAATTAGTTAACGCTTTTCAGCAGAAACCCACACGACCCTGCCACCTTTGGTAATGTGTTGGCATCACAAAAAAGGCTAAAAATAGCTAAAGTTTGTAAAAAATCGAGGAGTTTATAGGCAGCAAAAAGAGCTAAAGAGTTTTAGAGCCAAAAATACTTTTAAAACAAGCTAAAAATAGCTAGTTTATAGCAGCTTTGGTGGCTTACTTTATTTTATTATACTTTTGGCCAACTTTAATCAAATTTTAGCTGCTCTGACTTTGACCGTAGCTATAAATTAGCTAAGCTGACAGCACTGTGCCTAGAACTGACATAGTTGACATCCAGTTTTCTTTTTGTTGTGCGCTGTGTGTGTGTGTGTGTGTGTGGGAGAGAAATTACTCAATTACGATATTAAATTTAATGCCCAGGACAAGGGCAAACGAGGTCGCTTTTGATCGCACTAAAAGCTTTAATAACTGTAAATTGCTTTCACTGAGTTTTGACAGCAAAAGCGTCTGCCATCTAAACTCCCCGCCCCCCAAACCCACGCTACGCCCTCAAACAGCTGCTACCTGGTCGTCTCACCTGCATGCCAACGTAGCACTTCTGGCCCTTCCACTCCACTTCCCCCTGTCCAACTGTCGCACCTGCCCTACCCTGCCCTCCCCATTCCCCTGCCCACCTTTAACTCCGGTATTTCCATTTCGCTGCGGCGCGTGACCAAATATTTAAGGACTCTCGACGTGAGCAGCACTTTGAGTTCGAATCCCCGAGTCAAGTCGGTTTCACGCCAGTACCACTAACTTGGCTGAACGCTATCAACCTACATTCCAATAATAATAATAATAATAAGAATAAAATAATAATAGAATTTGAAGCTGGCAGCAGCAACGCTTAAAATCCAATTAAAGTTCACTTTAACAAAACGGCATGCCGCGAGCGTTGTTCTCGGCTCAGCCATTAACTAATGCCGAAATACGCTTACAAACTTAATACTTGCACCTGTTCAAGAAGAAAAAAGGGGAAAAGGTTTGCCTTGGGGCAGAAGAGCTGATTTGCTGTTGCTGCAGGAAAGCGCGAAACGTGAAAATTATTTGGGATTTCAATACGCTAAAGCAAAAGTCTGAAACCAAAGCTAATAAAATATGCAGAAATAAAAATATATTTTAAAAAAAAATTTTAAAACCAATTAATTAGGCATATTTTATTTGTGCTTACCTTAAATAAACATAATTTCAATATAATTAACTTTTTTTAAAAACATTTAATTAATTTTATTACTTTTCGCACAACAATCGCCTTTTTAAATTTGGCGCCCAAAAGTAACTGCTGACTACTTTAATCATATCGATACCTTAAGCACATGTAAGTATCGATAGCTCTTACCAAACTGCCAACGATAGCTATCGATACGCTCAGTACACAACGACCTATCGGGCATTATTTGTTATTCTTTTGACTTCTAAAAACAATGCGATGAACGCAATAAAGGTAAATATTACATTAAACAACTTAATTTCAATTAATCAAATAAGTTTTACAGATTGAGTTTGCAGTGAAAGTGAAAAAAGATGACAACAACTGCGTGGGCAGCCTGCAACAGGCGCTGGCGGGCATGGGCCAACTTGAAATAGACCCCGTCGAGGGACGCGTGGTGATACAGACAACAGCGCCATGGTCCGAAGTGCAAGACAAAATCGAAGGCACTGGACGTACGGCGGTATTATCTGGCTTTGGCGGTCAATCGGCGGTGGCACTGATCAATACCACCGGCTGTGTGGTGGACAAGACACCGGTGCAAGGTGCCGTGCGTTTCACCACAATTGCTGCACAGCAAGCGGGCGTTGTTGTGGATGGTGTGATAGACGGATTAGAGCCAGGTCTACATGGCTTACATGTACATGAAAGCGGCGATGTCTCCCAGGGCTGTGCATCCGTTGGTGGCCACTACAATCCACGCAAATCCCCACACGGCAGTCGAGAGTCTTCGCCTACGGAACGTCACGCTGGTGATTTGGGTAATATACGTGCCGATGAGACGGGACGTGCCACATTCCGCTTTGTTGATCCCGTGCTGGAGATGTGGGACATCATAGGCAGATCCGTTGTGATTACAGCCGATGCTGATGACTTGGGTTGCGGTGGAAACGCGCAAAGTCTCATCGATGGCAATGCGGGTGGTAGGTGAGTAAAGAGAAATTGAAATCTGAATTTTAAATAATTTATGTTCTCTCTTAGAATTGCTTGTGGTATCATAGCGCGCTCTGCAGGAATTCTGCAAAACTTTAAGAGAATCTGCGCCTGCGACGGCGTCACGCTTTGGGATGAGAGAAACAAGCCGCTGGCGGGCAAACAACGCTCCCAAAAACTATAAATAATGTAGCTTGATTTGCATATAATAATATAATGTTAATAGCTGGGTAAATATATTTGTTTTATTAAATTATCCTTCAGTTTCCATTTACTTCTTGGCAGCTTTGAGGCGCGTTAATTGCGCTTTGCACTTGGTTTTATAGGCCTGAACGAGTTTTCCACCTGGCGAAATGGCAATTGCAGCGTGAATCTACAAAGATATTGATTGTATTCATAATGTTATCGTATATATTATGTACGTACCTCGAGATAATCAATTTCCTGTTCGTAGTGCACGGAGTCATCCAAAATGTTGAGCACAATTTGAAACTGTTCGTTCGTTAAGAGATAAGTCATTTCGCCAATGTTCTGTTTGTACCACTGTGCATAATTGTCCAGATTCTTTTGAACATTCACTGTAGTTGCCGCCACAGCACGTGCGGTGAGCAGCAGGTGCAACAGGGACAACTGACAGCCCAAGCTGGCCACATGCTGCAGACGGCTCTTCAGGTATTCTAAAAGGTTATTTGAAGGTTTATGTGACGCTCTTAACAAAAAAGCTTCGCTTACTTTTAGTAAATAATGTTGTTTCTGCACTGCAGCAACTGGCAATGGACTGCACCAGTATGAGATAGTATTTCCATTGCCGAAAGTCAGCCGCTGAAGACAGTCTGAAAAGATAGTTCAGTGCCGCTTGTTGGTGCCCGCCCAGCAGCTTAAATAAGTTTAAAATATTACAACAGAGTTTTCCCTGGACTCTCTTTGTTGCTTACCTTATCGCTAATGCTCTTAACAAATGTGAGTTCGTCGACGCCTTCGTTAATCCAGCTGCTAAAGTGTTTGAAGGCCAGGCTGACATCTGACACCTCATGCAGCTGCAGCAATATGCTCAAGTGCAGCTCCACACAGACATTACCTAATACTTCATCTATTGGAAATAAGAGAATTATACGAAAATTAATGTGTCATGTAATTAAAGAGAGCGAACGAGTGAACGAAGCTTAAAACTAAGCGAAGCGTCGCTTACGACTCGCCGTACAGTAAAGCACTTTGTGTATACAAGATAAAGAGTGCAGCAGTTAAGATCAGAACGTAACTCTCTCTCTCTTTCTCTCTCTCTTAAAAGCTCGCCATCGGCATTAGCAGCCGAGCTCATTTGCAGACTGTTGACAATATGTGTATGTGGTCCCTAGTGATGTGAAGCAGAGAAATTGGCTTTGTGTACGCTTAAGCTTGGCCACTGAGCTGCTCTCTATGCGTAGAACGTAGTAACTCACGACTTGTCTCCTTTTCAGTGTTTAGCAGTGCGCCGCTTGCAGCGAAGCTCAATTGTTTGAAAGTTCAAAGCCAAAATACCTGGTAAAGATTTCCTCAAGTGCTCCAAATAGTTTAAATTGCTAATCTTTGGATTCTCCGCCAGCGCGTTATATAAATTTCTCAATACACCTTCAAGCATATTATGCAGTTTTATAGTGTTTAACGAATCTGTAAATTAAAAAGAAAGCGAATTTAGAAAATAATTTATTTTCACCAGACAAATTCGCTTACCACAATGCGCCGAAATAAATAAATTTGATAGCAAATCGTGTTCGTTTTGCAGAAACTCAATTAATATTAATTGCAACTGCTCTTCATCCTGCATGCTAAGTGTAATTAAAATGTTTAATTAATTAAACTAAGTAAATTGTTAATCTCACCTGCAAATATATTCGGTGGCTGTGAGAATTCTTTGTTGCTGCAATTGGCGCAACACACGAAAGCTGCCAAAATTTAAAGGTAACTGGCAAAAGTACTTGGCCAACAGCAGCTTAAGTATTAAAGTATCTAAAGTTAATAAAAGAAATGAATCCAAAGTAAAACAATTCACCTTTTCCATGGCGTTCAAACATTTGAGTAGTTCCACAAGGCCGCAAGCAGACAATTGGCTAGTTTGTGAGCGTTCACATTGTGTTTTCAATACCTGTTGAAACAGTTCTTAATTAATGTTTAGAGATAAATTTATAATTGTATTACCTTGCATGTAAATCCGAAACTGTTGCTAATTCGCAGACTCATTTAATTCCGTCTACCGCTCAAACTCAAAACAGTGTGTACACATCCAAGTTTGCACAAATTAAATCAGCAATCGATACTCACTGTATCGATACGTTGCTAGCATCGATAGTTTTGCAACACTATCGTTCTTAAATAAAACGTTAGAAATTAGAACTGCAGCAAAACTAAACGAGTTTCAATAACTTTTTAATAGTCAAATTAAATTGTTATTAAGCGACTTTAAATTATTTGTAGCTAATCAAAATTGGTGTGACGATAATTTGTTAACTTAATTCTAATAATAAGCTTGTTTATTACGTAGATGGATGAACAATTAAGGTGTACTCTACACGCAAAGGGCGTTTCACTAATTATTTAATTACTAAACAAAGAGATGCCAATCAGTGAAACTGAAGTGTATAAATAAATGTTTTTTTATTGTGTAAATCACAGTTTAAGCCAAAATGAAGTGCCACGCAGCTGCGATACTAACGATTTTATTGTGTTACCTTATTCCATCGAGCACGATCTTTGGCAAGGTAAGTTAAAAACGAAGTAGTTCCACAACTGAATTAGTTTATAATAAGAAATTCTATGAAAGCTTAGAAGCAAATGTATGTTGTGACACAAATTGATGTAATAACCGATCCTGGATTTCTGATGACAGCCACGCTGAGATTGTTTGGACGAGATCAGGCGCTGAATGGAACGATGACAATTTTGGAGGATTTGTACGATGATGTGTTACTTAAATTGGATCTATTTTCCGATACGCAGAGAAATGGTGAATTCAAGCCAATGGCACTGGAGTTACCGGTAATGGGTTTATGTACCAGTCTAAAGACCTACTATCCGCGATTTATTAAGGAATCGTTTATAACCAACATTCATACAAACTTCGAGTTCAACGATGGCAACGTGTGTCCTTTCATCAAAGGAACCTATTGGCTTAAGGATATATTACTGGAGCCAGCGGGTTGGGTTAATATACTACCCATGGGGTTTATTAAGCTACAGGGCAGTCTTTTAAGAGACGGCCAGTTCGGTGGTGCATTCGCACTGATTGTAAACATACAAACAGCACTGTACAATCCCTAGTTTTAAGTAATTTAACAATAATAATTGGCAGCACTGTTCCCTAGACATTTCAAGGATAATTTCACCCCACAAGAAAAAGCTTTCAAATTTCATTCATGCGAATTTAGCGACCAAAGGGGAGAGCAGAAGGAGAATTAAAGTGTGAAGCGTGAAACGAAGAAAAACAATGGACTTACAAAAGCCGGAAACTTGACAAACGCATGCGCGCAGAAAAGCTTTCGCAAAGCTCAGGCAGTGCAAAAGCTTTCGCTGAGACGGGATAATAAAAAGCTTCGCTGCGAGTTAAACTTTGCGCAGTCTGACTGAAGATTTCAAGTGAGTGAACGCAGTGAAAAAGCAGGAAAATCAGAAAAGGCAGAAAAAGCAGAAAAACCTCAAAGATAATGTAACACGCAATAGCAGCCAGAGATAAAGGAAAACAGTTTATAGTTAAAACTGGCAAAATAGCCTTTAAATAGTGGCAAAGAATATAGTTAACACTGGGACAGGTAAAGGACTGAGAAGCAGTTAATTGAGGTAAGTCAAGCAGTTGAAAATAAATTTCTATCTGTAAGTTGTGCTGAGGAATTGAAGCTGAAATTGCATTTGATTCAAGGTTGTGTGTCATGTGTGTGCTTTTCGATTTTTCATGCCGCCAGACAATGGCAACTTGAACGCAGGACACACAGCACCACAGTGTGCGAGTGTGTGCCTGCGTGTGTGTGTGTGTGTGTGTGGCAGTGAATGACAAAATAACTAAATTGATAGCTACACGTCAATCGCTGCGTTTCCTGGCTAATTCATGGCCATTCACTTGCCTGTTTACTCAATTAGATATCAGTTTTCTAGGGAATAGCAGCCAAGTTCTGTCTGTTGGCCATCAGCAACAACCTCCACTTACCCCTGCCCTTGCCGCCACTCCTCCCACAAATTATCTGTTTGCTCGTCCTTATGGCTTTGTCCATTTTCCCTGCTGCGTCGTGTTAATTTCACTTCAATATGTGCGTTTTCCCTCTAAAAGGCCTCCCAAGACCATTCCTTAAACCCCTACTAGCCCGTACCTCCTTCCTCCCTCCGTTGCCAGCGCCTTAGCCATTGGATGACGCCATGTCAGTGCAAACTTGAGCGTTCCATCATTATTCGAGGACACTCCGTGTGCCCAGAACACTTGTTCGTCTATTTACTCTAAGGATATAAATGATATCAGCGGCAAACAACAGTCGGTCTCCCTCTCTCTCTCTCTCTCTCCACTTGATATAATTGCTACCGCAAAAATATGATATAAATTTACCTACCTTTGTGTACTTTGACTCACAAATCGATTTCCATTTTCCTTTTCTCAATTTCAAATATAAGGAACACCATCAATTTTATGGCATGCAACAGTTGATTTCTGTTTTGTTTTTATTTTTACATTTTACGAGCAATGTCATTTTGATTTTATGACATTTATTTATATGCAGCTCTTAGCTTAAAAGTCGGGCCAGCAAATAAAAGTGCTAAGAGCAGCCATTAGCTTATTAATCTTTACTAAACTTGAGTTTAAAGTTGGTAGAAGAGACTAAAGACTTAAGGAACTTCAAGTCCTTCAAAGATGCAGCCTTGCTATATTAATGAACTATTTAGGTTGTCCGTGATATATAAATCTATTTATAAAGTTATAACTAAAGACAGCAAGGGAGATAGAGTGAGAGGGGGAGAGGTGGACAGGTGGATAGAGAAAAAACCAAAATTGGATTCAAGGTATTTGCTCTTTGTCTAAATTTAGAGACTGTCACTTAAGTAGTTGCTAATGAATTTCATGGTCACGGCACTGCAAACTTATTTCTTAACTGAAATAAAATTTCAGAACTGCAAACAGGAAAATCTGTGCAGTAAAAAATTGAATTAAAGTGCTTAAACACTTATGGCCATACAAATAGAAGCGAGTAGGCAAATAGACAAACAAGCAAACAGACAAACAAACATGAATTTAAAATTATTCCAGTTTGCTTGCAATCAATCTAAATACACACACTCTCACACACACACAATCAGTTTGTTAAGTCAACAACAATTAGAATTTATTGTCTGCAAATATTGGATAAAAGGTGTGAAAAGAAATGGAAATGCGCAAAGGGAAAGCTTAGAAAAAAATAACATTTATTTATGCCTTTAATAAAGCAGAAGTAGCAGTAGTATTTAATTAATTTTAAACAGTTTTTATTAATTTATTTAAACAGCCTTTACCTTGAAAAAGAAAGTATAAAAAAGTAGTTTGAGAAAAGTATAGTTTAGATATTTATCATACAGTTTAAACAGACTGAATGAGTGCTGGGAAATCAGTTTGTCAACTACAAGCTGTACTCTACCCACACGACCACCCCCACCCCCACCCCTTCCTCTTCCTCTTCCCCTACACCTCCAGCCTGCCCTTTTGTTGAGGTTACTGCAGCATAATAACCAGGTTCACCTAGAGCACAAGAGCTTTGAAATGAGCCCAAAGCGTTAAGTGGCTTTTGTGTAATCTGCATGACAATAAGGCGAAGAAGATGTGTGTGTTTTGGAGGCAGTGGGTGTGCTAGGAGTACGGTAGGAGCAGGAGGCTGGTCTAATTTAAAAACCAGCGCAAGTGCGCGACACACATAAAAAACTATAAATATTACAGGTGAGCAGGTGTGTGTGTGTGCGTCTGTCTGTGTTTGTGTAGTCAAAACGCAGGCAATTAATAAGCATAAACTTATGTGCCGTTGTATGCGGCGTATGCGTAATATGGCAAACGTGGCACGCGCCGTTATAATGGGCCAAGCCAAGACACGTGCCAAAGCTTTGTCTCAGACGCAGGCGGAGGCTGTGTGTGTGTGTGTGTGTGTGTGTGTGTGTGTGTGTGTGAACTGCCTGTCAATTTGTGAACTCATAACTGCGATTCACATTAATCATGCGATTCCCAGGTGCCTGAACTAATGAAAACTCTGTTCCACTCGCCAATCAATCAATCAATAAAAAACTTTTTAGTTAAAACTTAATTGTTAAAAATGTTTAGTAATATTTACAAATTATTTGCAGCTCACAGTGTGTCTGGCTTTGCAGGTGTTTAACAGGTAATTTATATTTAAAATGTAGTCGATTTTTAGTTTTAAAAATTTGCATGCACTAAAAAAAAGTAATTAAAATTAATTGATAAATTCTGAACTAAAACTGTAATTCTTGTATAAGCTCTACTGTAATTTTGGCTAACTCTAACTTGTCTCCCCTCTCTCTCTTTCTCTCTCTCTCTGTCTCTTTTTGTGTGTTACCTCGTGTTTGTGTCTCTTTCGCTCTTTAAACCACTTTCCTTGCATCAATGTTGTCCAACTTGAAGTAGCCCAACCAAAAAATATTCCCAAAGGCGTCCAATGCTTAGCGTTATTTGTGGATATCGAGTGTATCTATAAAAAGGGGAAGTCATTTACCGTTATGGCTCCATTCAAACTCAAATTTCGCATGGGCAGCTCGCGCAGCACGAGCACCTCGCAGGAGCACGATCCAGATCCGACCGTGAACGAGGCACTTTTGGGCAGCCAACAGCAACAGCAGCAGCAACAACTGGAACTGGATCAACAGCAGCAGCAGCAACAACAACAACAAGCAGTTGGTGCCAGCAGCTCGACAATTGATTCAGTTGATTGCAACAGTCTTGGCTCAATGAGCGAACGGAAGCTGCTGATTCCATCAAATCCCAATAAGACAGGCAACAACAGCAACAGTTTGCGTATGGGTAAGAGTAGAAGTAGAAGCATTAACACACACACACACACCCACACACTTGTACACTCTCACACACTCTTCTTTAATTGGTGTCTCTTTGCTGCATGAGCAGACTTCCATTTGGTTGCCTCATTATGTTGCCAGTCGGAATTGTGTTGCAACAATGGGGAATCCCCTATTGTCTTGAGACGCACAATGCATGACCCAAAAAATCACACACACTCGGCCTGCAATCACTTTCTGCCTACACTCAGAGAAATTCTTACGCTTTAATTACTTTGTGTCGCACTTCTAAATCGACGGCTTTTAATTGCTTTTAAGACAGTCCAATTGATTACTACTTTTATTCTTTTAGTTTTGCTTTTAAAGTTTCGTTTTCAGCGTTCCATTTTCATGTTGTTTCCTATTTCAATTGAATTCCTTCTTGGAATACTTAACTTCATTTGATTTCATGTTGTATCAAAATTAAAATCTCTTAGAGCTTTCTGCAAATGTTTAGCATAAAAGATTCTTAAACTGCTTCCAAATTCAAAATTTCCGCTGGATTTTTTAACAATTCAGTGTACCAAATATCATCGTTCCACCCTACTTTACCATCGCTATTATTTATCACTGTTTCAATCATTAAATTAATAATTTCCTACCTTATTTATGAAAATTCGTGTTCCATCGTCCCACCCAGTATACCATCCGATTCATCTCCCACTGTTCCAATCTTTAAATTTCATCTAATCGGTGTTCCAAATTCAAATGTTCCACCCCACTATACCATATGTTTCATCTTCCACTGTTCCAATAATTAAATTCCATCTATTCGGTGTTTCAAATTCCAATGTTCCACCTTCTATATTATCCGAGTAATCTCCCACTGTTCTAATCAGTGCTTCAAGTTCCAATGTTCCATCCCACTATACCATCTGATTCATCTCCCACTGTTTCAATCATTAAATTTCATCTAATCGGTGTTCCAAATGCCATCGTTCCACCTTCTATACCATCTGATTCACTTCCCACTGTTCCAATCTTTAAATTTCATCAAATTGGTGTTCCAAACTCCAATGTTCCATCCCACTATACCATCTGTTTCATCTTTCTCTGTTCCAATCTATAAATTTAAGATTTCCAACCTTTAACAAACTAAATTATTCATCTATTCGGTGTTCCAAATTCCAATGTTCCACCCCATTATACCATCCGATTCATCTCCCACTGTTCCAATCTTTAAATTTATGATTTCTTACCCATTCCAACTAAATTATTCATCTATTCGGTGTTCCAAATATCACTATTCCACCCCACTCTACCAACTGTTTCATCTTCGACTGTTCGAATCTTTAAATTAATAATTTCCCACCATTTCCCATTAGATTATACCACAATTCGGTGTTCCAAATTCCATAGTTCCCCCACTTTACCCAACTAAGATTGCATTTTATCTAATATTCAGTTAGCTCACAAGCTGAAGCATATTTAATGAGTGTATGCAAGTAACAACGGCACTTGCATGACAAAAACCCCCAGAAGGCACGCCCAACGCCTACTCTATCCACCCAATCTGCCCAATCTCCCCAGCCAATCAGCTACAAATAGATAAATAATTTAGAGGGTAATTTGCATGCTCGATATTCAAAATGTGCATTTTACAGGGTATGTTAATTCGAGTCGCACGCCTTGCATCAACGAAACGCCCCCCGCGGAGAGCAGCAATTTGCCCACGACACCACCGCCCACATATGAGTATGTGTTAGAAGAGGTAGGAGCTGAAATGAAAGGTGAAAGCGGGATAGCAATAACTGACTCTCTCCCTCTCTCTCTCTTTCGCTTAGAACACACGCTTCTCGCAGCAGCGACAGCTGTCGTCGGAGCAGAGCGCCACGCCCAATCAGAACAGTCGACGCAGCTCGGGGCATAGCTCGCGGCAGAGCGGAGCTCAGCTGAGCGCCAACTTGGAGCAGATGACACTAAACGATCGAAGGAACAGCAACAGTAACAGTGACAGCGAAATTGACATCGACATTGATATCGATATCGATATCGATAGCAACGATATATGCAACGATCCCGATTGCCAGCAGAACTACAACAACACCAGCTGCGGCAACAACAACAACATTAACAGCAACAACAACAACAATCACAGCAACGGCGGCAGCAACAACAACAACAACAACCACCAAAATCTCGAGCACGAGGCACAACACCCAGCGGAAGAGGGAGGCGTGCCAGCTGACCGAGGGAGTGAGCACGAGGAGAGCACTTTGAGTGTCAACGAATTTTTGCTGGAAACGGAAATGGATTCCAATCACGATGGGAAGGACTACACGGGCAAGGACTGCGGCAGCAGCGACGTCAACAGTGAGGCCGACGGCGATGGCGACACTCAGCAGCCGTGCACGGATGAGCAGTGCACCCAGTGCAATGAGCAGGGCTCCCATCTGGACAACGAGTCCGAGGAGGATGGTGAGGAGCCCTCCACCAGCAACGCAGCGCGTCACAACTTCTACGATCCGCTGCTGAATCGCTACGGCAATGAATGTAAGCGCAAGTCAACTCTGATTCCTAGGATTCCTGCCACTAATCGTACTTTTCTTCCAAACTCCAGCTGGCTGCTCCAATGGTTCTGGCACGGACTGCACTGAGGCCTGTTGTGCCTCAGGCTCGTTGTCCGGTTCGGTCGCCTCTCGATCCCGTCGTGGTCGTCGCCAACAGCTGCAACACCAACAGCAGCAGCAACTGCAGCAGGAACAGGAGCAGAGCTGCCTGCTGACGCCCGAAATGATGAGCAACAAGACATCCAAGGAGATCTACAAAGATCTGGCCAAACAGTGGGGCATCACCTGCAAAATGTCCGAGAGCTGTCGCTGCATGGACTGTCAGAGTCATTATTTCCACTGTGACTACGATGACGTAAGTTGTCTGGGTGGGTTGAGGGGGTTTCAAGGGGGTTTCTGTCGTCCGCAGGTGCTTAAGCGGATTTGGAGCACATTTTAGACTTAGTGGGAACTCTATGTGAGCGAGTTATGTTTAAAAATAAATTTGATTATTATTTTTTAAAACAAGTTTTATAAATTTCTTTTAATTTAAAAATAATTTATTCAATCATAAAAAAATTATTTTAAAAATTTACGCTATTAATTCTGGATATTAAATTGTTTTTAATGACATTTTATAATTTTTTTTATTTTTATCCATAATAACACTGCTAACTTTAGTCTTTTTTCCAGTATTACCAGAAAAATAAACCGTTTCTAAGCTTTCAATGAATTTATGCATATTTATTTTATTATTATCTAAACTTTCTGGTATTGAAAGATTTCGTTTCGTACATATTTTAACCCATTATAAATGCCACTTTTTATACCCTTACAGAGGGTATTATGTTTTTGTCACCAAGTTTGCATCGCATTGAAGGATGCGTTTCCGAGCAGCATCAACAGCCGAGTCGATATAACCATGTCCGTCAGTCCGTCTGTTTCTATGCGAACTAGTCTCTCAGTTTTAAAGCTATCTTGATGAAATTTGGTACAGAGCTGTATTCTCTCTGCACGCAGTTATGTTAAAATCAGATCGGACCACTATATCCTATAGCTTCCATAGGAACAATCGGTTGAAAATGCTTAGTATGAACATTTTCGGTGTCTATTGACCGATTTCAGAATGTATTTCTCATTGTCCCCCATCTGTTGACCAAATTTCAAATCGGACTACTATATCATATAACTACCATAGAAATAATCGGTTATTAAAACCAAATTAATGCAATATTCATGACTGCAAAGGTATTTAATCTTCGTCGAGTCGAAGATAACCGTTTTTTCTTGTTTGTCTTTAAGTATTACCAGAAACTAAACTTTCAATGAATTTATGCACATTTATTTAATATTTATCTAAACTTTCTGGTACTAAAAGATTTTTTTTTCTTATATAAATTTTAACCCATTATAAATGGGACTTTTTAAAACTTCATTTCGTTTGCAGAGAAATTTAGTTTTTTCAAATAAAATCCAGACATTATTTTAATCAAACTTTTTATTCATTTACTTTATAATAAATATGTTTAATTTTTAACTTTATTATAAATATTATTGAAACTTCAAAAATACTTTTCCTTCTTCTTATGCAGAACGAACACCAGAAAACGGATGGCGGTTTGGGAGCTGGCACGCCCATGTTTATCAGCGAGGTAATGCATGGATCTGGCTGTCAGATATTGTAAGGATTGTAAGGACTTTCGTAGCTGTCGAGGACAGCGGTTTTTTACGTCTAGTTTCGACACGATTGCTGAACAATTGTTGTAAAAAAGCAAAAGTTTTCTAGTGAAGCCAAAATGAAATGCTGTTTGGAATTAGGAACAGATTTAAATCTAAGTGATTGGCATTAGATTAACATAATCGTATATCGATGTTATTTGCACAAATTGTTTGCACAACAACCAGAAAACTGGAAAACTGAAAAAAAAACTAAAGTAGAATTAAAATTTGCACTGCGTAAAATAGAAGGAGATCATGGAGATCATTGTAAGTGAGTTACTCAAACAAGAAACGAATGGAAATATTTGGAATGAAACGATAACAGCAACGTTATCAAAGAGTCAGTGGTTTTTTTTGGAAATCAGTTTTGAGAATTCATTCGAAACTAGAATCAAGATTGAGAATTTTATAAAAAACAAAAACATAAAAAAACCCACCTTTGAAATGAACATTTTAAATATCCTCAAATGTGTTCCATTTTTAGGGCTGAAACTCATACTCGACTTGGTTTATTTGTTAGTTGAATTTAAGCTGTACCCTTTTAAAACTCAAACTTAATCTAATAACCATTTCAAATGCGAGCTTGTCATTTCAAAACTTGCACAACCAAATTTGTCAAATTAATATGAAATATTGAATATTGAAATATCCATAATGAAATTTATATATATGTATTTTTCTATAAGATGAAAGATGAAAGACGAAAGACGATGAAACGAGCATAGATCTGGTTTAAAAAATGGCATTCGTGTGCTTTTGGAACACGTACTATCTAGAGATCTAGAGCAAAACTTAACAATAGTTTAAGCAACTTGACAATGAGGACAGTGTGCACTTTTGTGCTAAAATGAAAATGGAACAAAACGCTAGTTTGTATTAGGAAAAGTCTAGACTCCCCAATTATGGCGATACAAAGTTAACTTTTATTATAAATATTGCTGATATTTTTAGAGAACTAAAAACAAAGTAAGCGAAAGTATTTAGTCTGATTTTCAAGTTTGGTTTTTGTTGGTAAAGTATAGGAATGTATAATATAATATAATATATAATACAGTTATTTCGAGTATGGTTTGATTCAGTTCGCAAAGCATTTAGAACCCAATCCTAAGCACCATCCCAAAAACTATATAGTACTATATGTATATGTATGTTCCATACTGTCTAATCAAGCGGGTTTCATTCGCGCAGTTATCGAATATATATACATACATATATATAAAGCATAAAGAAGAAGAACCGACTAAGTCTGTTAGCCGTTAGTTGATATTGATTAGTAAATATTTTGCTTATGTATCAATCGAACTAGACGAAATTATAAATTCAAACATTATACATACTGACATCTAATAAATGATAATATATATATACATATATATATATATATATACAAAAAAAGATTAGACATGGATTTTATTGACACAAATTAAATCTTTAGAATGCGACTTTGAAAGAACTTGTCCTCCACGCCATGATCCTGTGAGCAAGAGCACAACAGTTACTGCATAAATATTAAGAGCTATGGAGTTTTTTACCTCGGGAAATATTTCGCCATTGTTATTGCAGAGATTCGTATGCTCGTTGCTGGGCGAAGTCTTCCAGGTATTGCATTTTGTGGCCGATTCACCCGGTCGATAGACATACGAATTGGCCATGTTGGTGAAATCATAGTGGCAGGTCAAAAAGTGGCAGTACCTATCAAATCGATTAGCACTCTCTACAAATACCGACTATACGTACCCCTCTTTGTCCTCCTGCTCGCAGTCGGTGCCAGCGGCCACAGCACAACCCACGCGGGACACGCGATCACTGACTATAACCGAAAAGTGACCCAGATGATAGTGTCTGGTCAAGAATTCGGTGCAAAGACATAACAAAAGTGAGGTTAGGTGCACGGCGCACACACACGCGACTTACTTGGCGGCATCAAAGCTGTTCATAAGCTCATCGGGATCATCAGCGTCGAGGTATTCATCGAACATGGACTGAAGCGTCAGATCCAGTATGTCGGTAATGCGACGCCGTTGAGTGCTGGCAAAGACAAGACCCAGACACTCTCCGGCAAAGGGAAAGCGTAACACTGAACGGCAAATCGAGTGCTTAAAGGAAACAGTTGCGACGTGCAGACGAGCCGTATACGCCAGCTCCTCATCCCAGATCAGTTCACGCATGCGACAGGCCGATCTGAAGGTCTTGTTGTTGCTGGTCATTAAGGTGCCGCCGGCCAGTTTGTTCCGATACGAGTTGTGATAGTTCAAGAACATTTCACGCAGCTTCAACGTATCCGGCACGAGTCCCACGTACTTTGCCTTGTCGTACAACGGACGCTGCGAGATTTGAGATTCGATTTCGTTTGATTTAAGCAGTTAACTGAATGTGTTACCAATTCTGTGTCTATTTGGCAGACAAAGTGCTTCATGCCATTGGCATTGCAGTAGTGTGTGTTGTTGTTGCAATAATTGTAGGCAACGCACAGCTGCAGTAGGGACAGCAGCAGCAGCAGCGGCAGCAGAGGTGAGCGGCAGAAGAAACTCATCACAGAAGATTTTTAAAGACAAATAAAAAAAATAAATAGAAAAAAGGTTTATCAAAGTTATTGAAAGTAAATAAATGTCAACTAATTTGGAGTTAGAAAAGCAAATAAATTCAAGTACTCACTTTCGTCACTAGTCTCTCACTTTCGTCACTAGAAATTCATTTAAACTCGTGTTTTTTTAAACCAAGTTAGTATATTTGTTTTCTTGCTACCACAGTAAATTTTACATTTAAAATATTATAAAGCACAATATAAAAATGGGTTAAAAAAACACGTCCTGTCAATCGTCCTGAAAAAATAAATACTTTGTAGTCAAGAGTTGTCTACGCCACTCAAAGACTTACATCAATTATTTTGCCGGAGTTGTAGCAAAGATTTCGATAGGATCCACTAGGATATGACTGCCAAAAGTCGCACTCGGAGGCCGGCTCGCCTGTGAAATAAATACTCGAGTTTCGTATAACCAAGTTGTCAAAAAAACAGCTCAGAAAATGGCAGTAACTAAAACGAAACGTGGCTAGGCGATTACTGAAACGGTTAAACGGTTAAGCGGTTATGAGCTAACCCTTCGGGATCCTCGAAGCTACAACCGCTGGCTATTGCGACTGCGCAGCCCACGCGTGAATTTAAATCGAGCGCCACTACAGCAAACCCGCCCCATGCACTGTGGCTGTAAGAAAAAAAAGCATAATCAGTTTACTTTTGAAACATAAGGACAATCAGGTGACTCAACTCTGGGTCCTGAAAAGAACAGATGGTGTTCTCAGGATCCTTCACCAGCTGTGCCTGCTTGAACGCTACGCCCACCGTTTGATCCAAAATATTCATCAGCGTACGACGTTTCGAACTGACTGTGAGCATTCGATTAAAGTCGTTAACCCACGGAAATCTACCAACACCACGACACTTGGTGGCTTCCAGTGTGCAGCGTTTCGCATAAGTTCGAGCCAGATAACCCAGCTCCTCATCCCAGATCAGTTCACGCATGCGTGAGGCGGGTTGAAGTGTCTTATTCTCGTTTGTTACTATCGTGCCACCGGCGACTTCATTGCGATGTTTGTTCATATAGGAGAGTATGATGCTGCGAAACTTGTACGTTTCCGGTATAAGCACCACAAACTTGGTAATATTCAAGAGCGGTTCCTGTGCAACTAAATTGGTTGAAATCATTCTAAACGGAATATGGCAGTACTCACCATCTCCGTGCACATGAAGTGATCCAAGTTTCTAATACCGCAAAAACTCGATTCATTGTGGCAATAGTTGTAGGAGCCAACGAATTTTGGTTCCAACTGCAGCAGGTACAGCAGCTGAGCCAAGCAGCACAGCGATTCCCACAGCCGCATTTTATTTAAAATTTAACAGAATTTCTAAAAGTTTTAAAACCGATTTGAGTTACAAATCTAAAGCTAAAATCAAACAGTTTTTTGTTCTAATTTGTTGTATAATTGTTTTCTGTTTTGTATTTTATGAAAATTCAAAGTTCTTTTATTATAATCATTATCAATATTATTATTATTAGTATTATTTATTGCTGGGATTTGTAGGAAGAGTTTTATTTTTGCCTATAAATTCATTAAGTTATGTTTTTATTTGTATGCAATATATATGTATATATATTTCTGGTATTGTAAAGTTTTTAAAACATTTATGTTGCTTTTATTTAGTTAGTATTAGTTATTAGTTATTAGTATATTAGCAAAGTTGAAAATCGAATCTTGAACTGTTGATTGTATTCGTTTTTTTGTTTTTCGGGTTTCGGTTTCTCAATTTGAACTACAGATTTGATAAACAATAAGTTAACAACAAATTAGGCCATGTTGAAAAACAAAAGGTACATCATTCATTGTTTATATCTTGTTTAAGTTTACATCATTCTCTTATATGTGTATAAAAAAAATATTCTGCTTATTTAATTTTATTCAGGGTTTTATTTCAACATTTATCTTCAATTTGCAATTTGCAATTTGCAACAACAATAACAAACAAATTAAGGTATTTATTTATTTCTCGGCGTTGGGGGCGTGTGTCTGTGTAGGCGTGTGTATGCGTGGTGGGCGTGGTTGGGCATAAAAACAACAAAAAATATATATATATATTTACAGGTTGTAGAAAGTGTCTGTGAACGCGTTTCGTTAGTAGCTGTCTCTCACTCTTATTGCATAATAAATATGTTTGTTTTAAGGAGCTGCTAATAAAATATAAATATATATATATATAGTTTATGTATAAGTTTAAAAGTCAGTACTACATTTGATGCGGTTTATGTTTAGCTCGATCTTTGAATTGAGTTGAGTTTTATGCTTGTAGTAAAGGTTTTCTTCTTCTTCGTTTTGTTTTTACTGTTTATGAAAAGTTATAAACTATTTATGTATATATACGCATAATAAATATATACCTTTGTCCATTATATAAGTGTATCATAAATGTAACCACAAAATTTACAAAGTGTTTATAACTTTCTTCACTTTCTTCATTCGCTACGCTCGCACACGTTCGTTATTATGTACTATTATTAAGTTTTGTTTTGTTTATTAACTAAGTAGTAACCACATACATACATACGTTCTAAACCAGGTGTAGGCACATCATTTGCAACAAAAGCGACGCCCACAACAAATGGAAACAAATCTACAATCTAATTAAAGCATTTCTGTGTACACGAGTCTAACTGAAACTTGGACTTAAACTAAACTTAATGCTATTACTAACGTATCTAACTATAATTATATCAATTTAGTTGTGTATGTATGTATGGTATATGTACACATGTAGGACGTAGATGGGGGGCGGGGGCCGAGGCGGGAACTCGAAATCGTAGAGACTATAAGACTAGAGAACCTTTCATTTCTATATATAAACATGCACAGAGTTCCAATGACAATTTCGTATAAAAAATAGTTAACTATACATATACATATAGTCTTGATCTATATAGGGTACTAGACGCAGGTGGATGAGGCATGCTGCGATACATTCGCAGCTGCCTCCAGATTGAAATCCTTGCTGCGACAGCACATCTCACAGATGCGTTTCGTATCCGGATTAAGAAATGTGCAAAACCGACAGCTCCATTCGTTTGGACTCGTCACAATCAATTGTGTGGACACCGGTGGCGGTTGTTTCGCTACAGCACCGGTGGCACTATTACGTGTGCGTCCAGTTCCACTCCGAGCATTGGAGCCACCAGCTCGACCATCAATGGCGGCTGTTTTGAGTGCTGATTTGGTTTTCTTGACACCCGCGCTGCTGCTATTGGGTTGCTGCGTTGGTGGCGGTGCCTGGACGACACGTGTCTCCCGCTTTCTCTCCAGCGTACGGGATTTGTCCACAGTTGTCGGTTGAGTGTGCGGCTCGGGACGTCGCTTGTCGACGGTGTTGCTGGCATTGCCGCCATTGGCCAGTGTCATGGAGTCGAGATCAAGACTCTGAACAAGCAAATCCTCACGATCACCCAGATCCTTGGAGTAGCCGGAACGTTCGAGATTCTTGAACACATAGTTCCAGGACTCGAAACTGCCAACACCTTCTTGGACCTTGGGTATTAGTGGCGGCGATGCGCTGTTCAGCATTGTATAATCATCCAAACTGGTCGATTCATAGCTGGTCGTATCCGAGATGTTCAGATCACGTTCCGCACCGCGACCATGATGCCTTGCCTCGGCGGCACCAGCTGCTGTCAGACTAAGACGTTCCCTCAATTCCTTGTGCGTTGATCGCCGATTATTGTCCATGGAATCCTGTCAAGATCAAGGCGATTTAGTAAAATAGTCACCAAACTAATGAATTCTCTGGCTTACCATCATCTGATCACGATGTCGCTGCTGTCTGTCCATGGTAGAGGATTCTGCCGCATCCTGTTGTGCGCGTAGGCGACTGCTTTTGGGCACAGGACGAGCATACACATACATGTCCTGTGCAGGCGGCTGTGGCAGAGTTGTGGGCAAGTCGTAGGCAGCATAAGGCATGGGAACAACCTCACGTGGTTGTGCATAGATGCCACTATTCATGCCATGCTTACTGCCCATCAGCTGACTACGTGGTTGTCCACGTCGGGACTCGTAGAGACGCGGATCATTAAAGTCGTGCTGCATCAGCTGAGCGCGCTCATCAAAGTCTATCAAATGATGATCCGTCGGTGGATATGTGCTCTGTCTGTGCTGCATGGCGGCCATTTGGCGTGTACTAGCTGCCACCTGGTTGATGCCACCTCCATGATAGCCACAACTGTGTGGCACTGAACCTGTGGCTGCTGTTGCTGCTGCTCCTGGTGTTGCTGTCGCTGATGCAGGTGCACCGGCTGCTGCTCCTGATGGCTTACCTATGCTGGCGTACATGTTGCCCTGCTCAGCATGGGAGTAATTATCGAGGGGCGTGGCATATTGGGTATTTAGCTGACTGGAGATGTTGTAGGGCAGAGGAAACCGATTGCCAGGTGCATTATAGGCACCAGCGACAGCCGCATAGGAAGCTGAGCTGCCCATGCTGAGGCCATCGAGGCAATCATAGGGTGTCTCATACAAATGCCCATGTCCAAGACCATGTCCATGTCCATGAGCATGTCCGTGTCCATGCGCCAGTCCGACTTGACAATCCTTGGGATGCTGATCAAACGAATGACGATGCAGCGTTGGCAGCAACGCATGCGGCTCCTGATAGTGCTCCAAGCTGCGCGAGTGCGTCATTAAACCAGCTGTAGGCTGGGCATGCTGATGTCCATGCGAATGGGGATGTGAATGCGGATACATGCAGTTGAGATTCGTGGGCGGGAGAGGCTGCAGAGGCGGCTGATTGATTGCTTGAGTGGCATGCACTGCACAACTATTTGTATTGGGATTGGTGTTTGAATTCCCATGTCCATGCAGAGCACAGGCTGCACTCTGCTCCGGAGCATAGCCATCACAACGATTGGGCGTCAGATTGCTGTACGTGTTCTCCGTCGTATGAAGCAGCTGCTGGTGCTGTTGCTGCTGCTGTTCCTTGCGCAAACGCTTCTCGTGCAGCTTGAAGGCCATGTCCTTTATCGTCTGGGTGACGCCGCCCACATGCCGTTCCCGATAATGGAAAATGTCCTGCCAACTGCAGTTAAAGCCGTTGGCACTCAGTCCAGCATAAATGTGCTTCATTATCTGGCACTCCACATAGGCAATCATTGCATCCCGTGAGACATTGTCCACCTGATCGGAACATATGGGGCCCTCCAGCACAAATGTATCCTCGGCAATGCGATGATAGCCCATGGCCACAAACAATCTATCCGCATCAATAAGATTCGATTCCACTTCATGCTGATACGAACCGGAATAAGTCTACAATAAAAGGCGATTTATATATACATATAACTATTTAAAGTATCTGATAGATTAACTTACTTTTAGCATGCGAAATTCCTTGCGCCAGGGTTTGGTGGACAAATTGTGGGCATACTGACTGATGGCCTCGAAGCCCACGATGGCACTCTGGGCCGTAAAGTCCTCCAGACCACAGACGGTGTTCCTGAGCACATGCTCCGTTTCGGGCAAGAAGAATTTGCGATCATGCGACACTTGACTAAGGAACTCCTTAAGACAGCCTTTGAAAATAAATAACAGTGATTAATTATTTATATTATTTAATTAAATTTAATTGATTTACCTTCTAGCTTCTTGCGTTCCTCGAGCTTCTTGATGCTCTCCTCCGTCCCGAGGTATGTCCAGTGACGCTGCAATATCTCCTCCCACAGTTCTTGGTGTATACCGCAGGGCATAAAGTCGGACATGTTGGCGAGGCGTGGCATCCAGCAACGCCAAGGACTCTCATTCAATGTAACCACTGTCGCTCCTGCCACCAGATGCAAAAGAAAGTGCAAAGTGTGAAGAGAAATGTTTAAAAGATAGAGGCAAGGCAATAAGTGGATTCAAGGTTGTACAGATTATTGATTTTTAAAACAATGTTCTTCAAATACTAGATGACGATTACGAGTACTTGCTTGAGAAGGAGGAGGAGGAGGAGGAGGAGTGTAAGGAGAAAGGAGGCTCTCTTAAACCCATTCAAGAGCATGCCAAGAAAGTAAGGGCACAGAATCTGTCGAAATAGCTAGCGACTTTGGCGTATGAATCAGCTTAAAGCATGACGCATATTTAGCTATCAGGTCCCACTGTACAAACACACACACACACTTACGCACACATCGACACATTCCCAAGTGGAATTCAGTACACACACGCGTGATAAGCACAGTGGTGGGCAAAAAAGTAGTACCACTTAATATGCTTTGAAATTTTCTGATTAAATTTATTCTATAAATCCTTTTGGCACTTAAAACTTACAATTTTATTTGTATTTCTTTGGAATTTAGTTTATATATCAAGTGATCGAGCACAAATTTCTATAAATTTGTAATTAATGCCAAACAAATCGTAGGCCAATTAATAGAAATTGGCTAAAAACAAGTGCATGTTTTATTTATAATTGTTTTTCACAAGTAAAATTATAATTTTGATAGATCAAACAAACTGAAAGTTTTATAATTTTTATAACTTGTCAAAGGTTCTTCTATTTCTTTGCTCATAGCTGTAGATATGTGTGCGTAAGTGTATGTGTTTGTACATATGTAGTCATATAAAACAATGTCCACAAAACTGATAGAGTAAACAAAGGCAACATATTTGTTATTGTTGTTACTGAATTTGTTGCTAGTTGTTGCTGCCTTTAACCATCGACAGCCGCATCGATGATGATAATAATAATAATGACTGTTTAGTTAATGCTTATCAGTGCCATTTCCTTTCACAGTCCCACCACCACCTATTATACCCCGCATGTGTATCAGCTGAGTGCCGGCAATCTTCGCTACGATTACACTTAGTCTGGCTCAATCAATAAACAATATGCAAGTGTGTGGGTGTCTGCTTAATTCCTTCAATATGAATCACAAGTTGTGCATAAAGAAAGCAGTTACAAGTTTAACGGCTTAGCTCAAGTATTCATTATTCCAATAGCTCTCTATATATTTAATATTGTTTATAGCTGATTCACTCGCATTCATTTCTGTCGATTTCTGTATTTCCCCTTAAAATCACTGCACAAGTTCTTAAGTAACTTGTTTGCAGCTGTTTTACAGGGTATTGGCCTGAGTCAGTCTGTGTAGCAAAGCTGTTAACTGTTTTAAAAGCTGATTATTAGTCACTCGCTGACTGCACAGAATGATCTGCATATATACAAATATATATAACTACATTCTTCCATTCGCATGTTGGCCAACTGGCGTCTTGGCCATTTTGCCATTTGGTTTACTCGTAAAACTGACGCTGCACTTCGCCGTCGTCGACGTTGTGACAAATTCAATTTAAAGACTTTAAGGGGGGTGGGCGGTGGACAAGCTTTTGGCGCCAGAATGCCATTGGGATTATAAACCTTGGTGGAAATCTTATTAGCCTTGGCAGCTGTCCTGCTGCAAGGGATTTTCATGACAAAAGCGCGCGCAAAGGCAAAAAAATATAAAAAATACTGAATTTAAAAGGTAATGAGAGCGACAAAATGTAGAAAGAAGCGAAGGGGGAAAGGGGTGATGGAACAGGATAAAGCTTCTGTTCTTTATGTGTACCTCGTTGGCGAAATTTTAATTAAATGAAGCCATAAAGTTGAAAAAGCATTGACCATATGCAATGTAGCTCAAAGTACGAAGACAAACAAAAGAAAAGAGCCACAACAACAACAACAAATATAAAACAATTGCAACATTTAATTTACATATTTTATTGAGGGCAAAGCAAAGTGCATGAGAGTTGCATGAAACGTGAGATGGATAAAAAGTAAACAACAAACTGAAAGCTGTATAGAAAGTGACCGGTTCAAGACAAAGGCAAAGAGCGGCAGCGAGAGCGAGAGCACAACAAAGGCAACCAGTGGAAAAGGTGTAAGAGCATAATCAAATGCAGAATAAAGTAAAGAGCATAAGCAAATAAACAAAAGCCTTTGAAGTTTACACTGTAAGCCACTGGAGTTGAAGAGAGAAGGAGAACAAGTACAAAAACACTTACAGCGAAAGAACAAAAAAAAAATCAATAACAACTAAATGAAGTGCAAAACGAGCACAAAACAACAATAACAAGAACGAAAAGAAAAGAAGAAAAATGACACAAAACAGAGACAAGAGCTTGAGATCGTTGAGAAAGCTTGTCACGTATGTACGTATGTACGTACAACTGCAACCCGTTTGCTCTCCCACTCTGCCGCTCTCTCGTTCTCATTCTCGTTCTCTCGCTCTTTAAGCTTTTTCAATGTAAAATATCAAAGTTATGCATTTGCGTAAATATTAAGAAAACAACAAAAACTACGCGCGAGATGGAGAGGGGGTAACGTAACGGAACGTAGCGCGAGCTTTAACTGCGCCGTTAGCCGTAGGCAATGTGATTGTTGTTGTTGTGTTATTTCCACATGCTAGCGCAAATGAATGTTAATTAAAGAGACTTCATTGACATTGACGCTGCTTACATAGAAAAAGGTTGCTTGTTGGAAAAATTGGACAGAAATCACATAAAAATTACATTGCGCTCAGAATATTGGTCATTTATTGATTTTGGCAATACGAACGTAATAAAAATATATATGTATGTATATGCATGTGTGCACATGTGTGTATGTGCTCCCGTTGTGGCCTTAACTTGTATTTAAAGTGGTTTATACTTCAATCTGGCTGTGAGGCACTTGGCGCAACAGTTTAAAGCAGTTTTCTTGGCAAGGTGACAAAAATTGATTCTCCCCGTACGCGTACATATACAAACATGTGTATGTGAGCATGTGTGTGTGTGTGTGAACCGTTAGTTCACAGCCGGCAAAGTGTATGGCAGGGTGTTCTAATTCTTATTTTCAGCCTATCGCTTGCATTACTAAATTTAGCAAGACTCACGCACACACACAGACACACACCCATACTGTAGGGAGCAGCATCACAAAAAGCTTATCCACAAACACAATTAACCGGAAATAAACTTACAGAAATTCCTCATCATCGTTGCTCTCGCTGTTTGTTGTTGATGTTGTTGCTGAAGTTGCTGTTATTATTATTGTTGCTGCTGCTGCTGAGTTTATTAATGGTCAGCATCTGCATAGCCGTTAAAGTCAACACACTGTCAAGTAAAGTTGCCGAATATAATGCGTTTCTTTTTGGCGTGGGTGGTTAAACGACTATTTTTAGCACAGTTGCCGACCTTTTTGGTCGTTTTCGACGTACGAACGAGCTGAAAACAGCGAACGGAATGCTTCCGCTTGTTGTTATTGTTTCAATAGCAGCTGCAGGTTTATCGATAGCAATTGCCTGGCAATAGCAATAAGCAGTAGCACAAATTTCATTAGCTTTATCAATAGTTGCAAAAAGCATTAAATCACGTACATGATTATTATTTGTGATTGTATTCATTTATTCACACACCTTTATTATTATTTATTATGCGCTGCTTTGTGGTCGTGTCATTTTCACATCAAACTAAACTGAAACACTTATCAGCACTGATTTTGCAGAGCTTTACAGCACTGCCACTTTCAATTACCACTATCGATAGCTTGCCGATAGCTATCAACGAGGGCTGAAGACACAACACGCGCTCATTGCAAAACGTAAACACAACATGGATGTTGATCTTGGATTTGCCGAAGAATCTAGCAATGCCGCCTGGCTGAGTAATCGCTATTTCCCCAGTAAGTTGGGCGGACGACCCGCCTGGCTAGAGCTGGAAGCGCTGCCCACGACAGCTCAGCTGCAGTGCCAGAAGTGCGAAGCACAAAAAGCTTTTCTCTGCCAATTGTACGCCGCCTACGAGGATGAGTTCAATTTCCATCGCAGCATTTATGTGTTTGTCTGTCGCAATGCGGATTGCCAGCAAGCCAACAAGGCAGAGTAAGTATTGAAAAGTATAGGGAAAGCATAAGTTAACTGCTTTAAATATGTAATAGGAATTTTACAGTGCTGCGCTCGCAGTTGCCGCTAAAAAACAAATTCTACTCGGAGCAGGAGCCTTCGGAGGACGGAGATCCCTTGGTATGCAGCTAGTGCTTTCAAGTTAACTCTACCTAACTGTTTTGCCCTTCATGTAGCCCGCTATAGTCAGTCCAAAGAAGCTGTGCGCCGCCTGTGGCTGCCTAGCGCCACACACCTGTAGTCGCTGCAAGCAGACCAACTACTGCTCCGCTGGACACCAGCGTGCGCACTGGAAGCAGCACAAGCCTAACTGTAGCATCTCAAAGCCAACTCCTGACGTCGACACACTGCCTGAAATTGTATTTCCCGAATATGAAATTGTCATGGAGCGTGAAGCAGCCAATGAATCCAACGAAGCTGCTGAAAAGGATGAAGCCGCTTGCCTGGCAGAGTACGAAGCACTCTCGGCTAGCGGCAAAACGGGCGAACTCAGCGATGTGTCCGAGAATGAGCTCAGCAAATACTTTGGCAATGCTGAAGCCACCGAAGACAAAGTCTTTAAACAGTTCAGAAAACGAACGGCGGCGGAGCCGGAGCAGATCGTGCGCTACAAGCGAGGAGGCGAACCCTTGTGGATAGCCAACACCAAGGAAACCATAGAGGAACAGCTGGAGAAGCTGCCCAAGTGCAGGCACTGCAGTGGAGCACTACAGTTTGAGTTCCAAATCATGCCACAAATGCTGGTGCTGCTGAAGGACGAGCACTTGGATTGGGGCGTTGTGGCCGTGTATACGTGTGCACGTAGCTGTCGGATAGACGGATATGTCGAGGAGCATGTCATCAAGCAGGATATTGTGGCAAAGCCCGGCGAGGAACAGCCATAAGTTGTATACAAATCAATTTTTTTATTTGTCAATGACGAAACAAATTAAAGAAAAATTATATACGACGAAGGTGAGCTAAGACAGTGAATGAGTTAGGGATTGGCATCAGGGGAACCGATAAGAACACGCCTGGCAGAGCTAATGTTATTTCAGCTTCATAATGGGAAAATAGCTGTGCTTGGAGAAATCAAACTCCGGCTGGCGCTTCACTTCCTTCTGATGGCCACGAGCTAGCACATTCATGACCACGAAATTCGTGCGCGCAATTTGCAACAAATCCGTAATCTGCCAAAGAAATGTGTGTGTATTAAAACCAAATTGGAGTATAGTAGTTAATCGCTATTCACTCTTACCTCTTGGTCGGGATTCTGTATGCTCTCGAGCACATTGCGCGCCTGATCGAAGTGTTTGGCGGCAAAGCTGTAGAGCTCCTCGGCGCTGCTGAGCATCATGTGGTCACGTATGCTCTTGAACTCACCATAGGATACGGGTGGTGGGCTGGTTAGGGGCACAAAGGGCGCAAAGCGTCGATTGTAGCGTATCTCCTCGTTGTCAAACTTGGACATGGGCAGACGCACGCGTCCGTCTTTGGTCAGTGCTCCCATGGCCTTGTACATGCCACCGCAGAGACTGAGCAGTGCGTGATAGTAGATAATCTCCTGGCGATAGGGACGCTGTTGTTTCTTGTTCTTCTTGGGCTTGGCAGCCTTGCGATTCTTGCCACCAGATCCGCTGCCGCCGCTGCCATTAGCCTGAATCCTGCTCTGATGCTCGGCGTACTCCTCCTGGGCCAACAGAATGTTCTCTGTGCGCGTTAGAGCCGACACCAGGAAGCCCACGAGGAACTCATAGGGATACCAGTAGATGTAAAGAAACTCATGGACCGCATACAGTTCCAACTCGAAGCCGGACATCAGATAGATGAGCATGGCACGGAAGCAGTTGTAGAGCACCCAAGTGGAGAAGTGTGTGCTGTGTTTTAGTGCCGTTGCATGCAACTCATTGCCCTCCATGGCACGCTCATTGGCCAGCTGATTCATCAGCGAGTCCAGACGCACAGCATCCACCTGCAGTGGATCGAAGTTCTCGATCAGATGCGCCAACTTATCCCGTTGTCGGGCACGATTGAAACCACACAAGCGTATAAACTGATTGAAGGTGTTCATGTTGATGCAATAGCGAAAGAAGGTTTCCAGATGCTGCTGCACCTTGGGATCACTGGCCACTGGATGCTTCAGATTTAGCACTGGCGGGGAGTTAAATACTTGCACGGAGTGACGCAGGAACTGTTTCATCGACTGCTTGCCATGAGCCAGGCGTATGCTGGCGCTGAACAGATTCTGCAGCACGCTGCGGGACAGAATGCAGTGTCCCGACTTGCGGCTGTATTCGATGAAGAAGTTCTGTGAAGAGGAAGCGGACATTAAGCAGGTGTAGGGAGTTATATCTGTAGCAAGTGCTCACCAGCGCAGAGTAGTAATCCTTGCAGCGTATGACCTTGCAGGCGTACTTGAAGCGTGCCACCATCTCCTCCAGAAACTGATAGCTGGCGGGTCTCTCGCGTATTTTGATGCTACGTGGAAACGTGGGCGGTTGACTGCGGTCATGTATGCGCGGTGAGAAGCCCATGGGATTGGGTGCCTCTGCTGCAAAGAAGCACCAAGTGGTCAGTACCAAACTAATCTATACTTTCTGGATAACTTACAGCCCTCCACTGGTTGCGTGCCACGTTCGATGGTGCGTTTGATGAGCGGCAACAGCTCGGAGGCTACATTCAGATTCTTGTAGATCTCATTGACTGCCTCCTCGGCGTTTTCCGCATTGGCCATGAGGTCAACCTGGTAGATGGCCTGGAAGAGATGCCGCATAAAGCGTAATCTATGCACCACAGCCATCAGTCCTTGCTCCTCGCTTTGTGGCAACTTCTTGCACCTGCGCACGATCTCATCCTCCACATCCTTCAAAGAACTCGCTATGGTGGCGGGCTGTGCCTTCTCCGCGGCCAGCAGCGCTGAATTGCCATACAATTGGAAATCCTCCTCCTCGTTAACAGCCGCCAAGATGATGATGTTCTTTATAACCACAATGAGATTACGCACAGCGATGCAGAAGACGCGCAGTGCCTTGTCCTTGATCTGCGATGGTGCATGCAAATAGAGGCAGGTGAAGAGCACCTGATCCATGGAATTGCCCTCCAGCCAGGACACCAAGCAGGCAAACAGTGCATCAAAGATGCCAATCAGTTCAGCGGGCTCCAGACCCTCCAGCTTAATGGCGCCCATCTAAAAGATGCAATCTGTGAGTAACTCGTAGTTTCTGGAATTAGTCAACTTACGGCGATGGCTGCCTCGAATGAGGGTGGTGGCAAATCGAACTTATCGAAGCCCATGCCAACATCCATTTTAGGATCCATTATCTCAATAGCCGACATGGCCTCAAACAGCCCAAAGAGCATGTCCTGGGCAAGTTCGCCAGGCAGCAGCTCTTCGCACGCCTCATGAAACTCCTTTGTTACATCTACCCAACCATAGATAGGGTATTGTGTAATGTCCTCGGCAGCACTGCCGCCTCGTATTGCACGCTGCACATCGTTGTCAGCAAATCCACACTCGTTCATACTCCACTCATCCTGTTCATTGCTTTCCCTGTCACGCTCCCTCTCCCGCTCTCTCTCCAAATCTCTTTGCTCAGCTGTCGTTCGCATTGCAGCAACAGAGGCCGAGGCAGCAGCTGCGGCAGCGGCGGCGGCAGCAGCGGCTGCTGCAGCAGTTGCTGCCTGAAAATCTGTTGGCTGCTCGCTTGTGTAGGTTCCCTGCATTCTCCTTGATCGGCCAGCCACTTGATGAGTAGTTGCTTTTGTCAATTATATTGTTTTTACGGAATTTTATTTGTGCGATTTTGACGTGCCTCTAACAATCTGTAACAGTGTTGTACAATACTAATCAAATTGTACAGCACCTAATGCGCGCAGTGTGGCAACGCTGCGCAAGCTTGGCGCCAAAAACGTAACGATTTGAATTCTCAAGATAAATAGCAAAAAATTAAAATTAGAGGCACGCTATGAAAACAACAAAAAAGCTAAAAATTGAGAATTGTAAAATAAAAATATGTTAATTTGTATTAAATAATATTAGTTCATTGCACTTGACAGCGTTTTCATTAAGCAATTTAAGTAATTGTTTTGCCAATGCAGCGTTTAATTTATGCTGACTATAAAAAAGAGACATAAAATTGAAATATTGAGTTCGCCAAGTAAGTGGTTGATAAGCAGCGTATCAAATATTTATACACACATGCTTATCACAGTTGGTTTGTGTTTATTTAAGTGTGCTCAAGGTTTCGCAGGGGAAATGGACCCAAGTTGTCTTATCAATTGCTCTCAACTGTTATCGTGTTGAGTGCGAATGTGAAAAAGCTCGCTCAGCTTTTCAGCCGCTTGTGTGTTGTACTTTTTTCTTTGTACTGTACTGCTCTTCGCGTCATTTTTTGAGCCGGCAACGGAGTGCTTTCGAATCGGCTCCTCCATTCGACATTTTGGGGTTGTCCGTGTCGCCGAATCGCCGTAGTGTCGTTACTGTAGCCCTACGTCCCTGTTTGAGTGTGTTTTCAAATGCCCAAATAACGGCAAATTGAGTGGAAAAGCGTCAGTTTCACCAATGCGAGGGGTTGATTTAGTTTGTTTACAACAATTCGGTTTCAGTATCAAATGCGTTGCCCTCGTGGTTAATACGTGGACCTGCTAAAAACTACACAAAAAAAAAAGCATATAATAAATTATAATAAACTAGGCGGACTTTTTCAAAGCAGCTACAAAAACAGCAGCAGAACTAGCACAAAAAAGGAAGGAGACGCGCATTAATAACCATTTATTGGTCAAGTAAGTTACCACACTCATTTGCTAGTACTATTTCTAATTTATGTATTGAGCTCATAAGGCTAAACTGCGGTTTGTTAGTACAATTTATTGGATTTCTACTACACCCTAGAAAACAATACAAATCAGTGCATATATACGACAAAATTGAAATATATATAGAAGTAAATTTAGCGTCTAGTTTGTGTTTTTCAAAAACGACCGCAACTTGATTAAATGTGCCCAAAATATAAATAAACACCACACACAATGGCCAAAATGAGGGAACTTTTTGGCAGGCGACCAAATCAAATTATAAAAAATTGTCTGACCCTATAAACGTCTAGAAATATATATACTTAATGTATTTATTTAAATTGTGCTTAAACATTAAAAACATGAACAAGAAAACAATCAAAAAGGCGTTAGGAAAAATGCCAAAAAATGTGAATTTTTCTTTGAAGAATTTTTAGTTTTTCTGAAACCAAAAAAATGTTAAAGTTGCTAAAAGTTGTACAATTGACTGCCTACTTTTCCTTTATCTTTTCTACTGATAAGCAATTCATGTGCTGTTTTGATGACTGTTAACAAGCGGTTACTGAATCGAAACTAATCGAAGTTAAATTTACCGAGTTTAATCATTCAGTTTAAGCGTAAAAAATCTAAGATTTAACTACTTACTGCTGGGCTGTTATCAGCCAAAAATAATGCAAAGTAAATAATTATTTTTCGAATCTTGAAATTAGCTTTAAAAAATCTTTAAACTCAACACACACTTTCTGCAAACACGACTATCTTTCTAGTGCTTTGATAACACAGCTCATGCGGCTGATAGCACTCGTCTGTTATCGCCATAAATACATAAAAAGTAACATCAGATCATAATACAAAGTTCCCCGCAGAAATACCAATTGAAACTGTACGAATTTAATTTCAATTTGACATGACAATTGACCAAATTATAGCAGAGATTTCAGGGGGGGACCAGAGGGCAGAGGACAGAGGACAAAGGACAAAATGCTTCGTGTTCGGTCCATAAAATGTTTGATTACAAAATGTTTGCAACAAAAGCAACAAATGTTCAAACCACACAAAGCAAAATCCGCACGTACGCGGTAAAAGCAATGAAAATCACTGTCTGCAAAAACTTACAAAGCAATGCTACTTCCCTACTCCCCTACTTCCCTTCGCCCCTTCCAATCTGCGGAGCAAAACAACACGCATGGCATTTATTTCAATTGATTTGAAATGCCAGCAAGCCAAGCACACACATTTATCCGTAAAGAAGAAATTCCTTACGGATGCCAAGTCCAAGTTCAGTTAGCCAAAGTTAACATTACGTATACGCCCCCCATTACCCATTTTCTTAAGCTTTTCTCTCGCCGTTTCCTTACGTTTATTTGTTGGTTTTTTCTTCCTATTTTTTTCCTCTTTTTTCCTTGTACTTATTTTCTGTATCGATTTGATTGGATTTGATGTTACGAGTTTGTTGTGTTTTACACGCTTCAATAAAGTTTGGCCTCAACCAAATCCTGAACTCAATACGAGTCCGGTTTCTGTCCATTGCCTGGCATTCCATCTGCCCTCTCCCCTCTTCCTCCCCCTCACGCTCCCCTTTGCCTACTCCCCCTTTCCTCTGCTGTCCACGAAGCTAGTTAATTGAATTCCAGCAAATAGCTGACCAATTTGAGGCAACTGTTCTGAATGGCTTAAACTACATAGTATTTGGCCCAAACACTTGCCTGCAAATGATGGCGAAACTGGATGAAAAACTGCTGAATTATGTACCAAAAATTTAGCTTAATCAATTATTTCGCTTATGTTAATAAATTAAATATTGTGAGACATAAGTTTATGTACCTTTAAATGAAAGTTTAATGAAGTTTAATATTTAATTTTTATTTCCAAATGTATTTCAACTTAAAATATTTATTGTGAACTTTTGAACTTTAACGGTTTGATATAATTAAATAAACTTAGTCAACTTAAAAATAAACAACTGACACACAGTGACGCAGTACATGTGAAAAATATAAATACTTTGCACTCAATGACGTGCAGGAAGTCGGTTTGGAAGCGATAGTATCTTAATCAATATCAGTTTAATGTTGTAATTAAATATATAAATAAAATTAAACAATTTTAATTTTTATTGGCAAGTTTTAATACAGTTAAGATTAAGCTGAAATAATTTAAACGGATAGATAGATAGGTAGCTACATAGATAGATAGATAGATAGATAGGTAGCTACATAGATAGATAGATAGATAGATAGGTAGCTACATAGATAGATAGATAGATAGATAGATAGATAGTAGTTAGATAGATAGATAGATATATAGATAGAAAGATAGATAGATAGATAGATAGATAGATAGATAGATAGATAGATAGATAGATAGATAGATAGATAGATAGATAGATAGATAGATAGATAGATAGATAGATAGATAGATAGATAGATAGATAGATAGATAGATAGATAGATAGATAGATAGATAGATAGATAGATAGATAGATAGATAGATAGATAGATAGATAGATAGATAGATAGATTGATAAATAGATAGATTTATTGAAGATGAAGTTTATAGTTAAATATATTTTGTTAAAGCTTTCAGTTTTTATTGTTTTCATTTATTATATTTATTTCTAAATGAAAGCTTTTAAAAAAATTAATTAAATTCAAAATAAAACATTCTAATAAAACAAAAAGAATTTATTTTCATTACCAAATAAATGTTATTGAAACTCAAAGTATTAAAATTACTTACTAAATTCTAAACAGATTAATTTATTAATGAAAAATTAGTTGCCATTTTCTTGTACCCAAATAAATTGTTGTACTAAGTTTTAAAGTAGAATTACTGTATTTAGGCACAGCATTTAGCTCTTAAAGCTTTTCCAGCCCAAAACTCCGAGTCAGTGGCGAGGAAAATTGTTGAGCAGCCGAAACGCAACGCAATGTGAAATCATTTTGCATGCAATTAAATAAACGAGTCCGCATAAGTTACGAGTATGTGGATTCAGGTTTATTTTTCGATTTATTTCGTTTGACTAAAGGTCTGAGTTAGGATTTATTGCTGGTGTTTTGTTTGTTTTCGTAACGAGCCTGCGACTGAAGACAATTAATGAGGCAAAGGACTCGTCTGTTGGTAATCCAATTGCTAAGCGCATTTGGCTCAAAACCAATTAAGTTAAAATGTTTACCAATTCAGTGGCACTTCAAATAAAGGCTGAAGGAAGCAGCGAAGGAAAGCACAAAAGCCAAGAACTTTTGCTGCTCCTTTTTGGCTCAAGAGATGGAAACATAACAATGACAATAAAAACACATCAACATCAATCTGTCAACAAAAGACATTTCTCCCCCTCGAGTTGTTTGTCTGGGGATTGTGGGGCATGCAGGAGTATGAGGGGTACTCCTTTCCATTCCGTGGGGGCGTCAGAGTTTGCCCAGAAAACTGTCTCATTGAATTTTCAAGTATTTAAATGCAGAAAATATATGTATATACATAGAAGGTTTGCATAGAGGGTTCTGAACGAGTTTCTATAGCTGCTATTATCATTAACACACCGTCATCATCATCATGTTGATCATTATGTTGCTCATCACAATGATGCGTCAAAGGAAACAGCATGCCGGATCTCATTTTATTACAAGAGGAAAGGCAAACAGCAAAATGGCGCCAACATTGTGTTAGCCATCAAATGGCAGCACCAGCAGGTAACAGTGTTGGCAGTCTGGCCTATTTGTAGCTAGATTTGGCTGTTTTTTAATCATTTCCTTTAGTTCTCTAGCCATTTGTGGGTGTTAAAACTGCCAGCCACTCAGCACAGTGAGTACCATAAGGCTGTTACCAGTAACAATGCCTCGAGGCAGCTTGTTGCCGCTGCAATTCAACGAAGCGGCAAACAGAGAATCATCATCATCATCATCATCAACATCAGCGTAGTGATGATGATGTTGCCTGGCTGGCTTCCTGCCAACAATTTAGCTGCTGTCTGTTTGCTTTTGGGCCATGTTGTAGTAATGGTAGTAGCGACAGGGAAGCTTGGCGCACGCGGCGTATGCGTATTGTTCTCGCATTGCTGGCGGTTGTTGCAGCAACAGCAACAGCGTGTGGGGAGGTAGGGACTGTTGGCCAGGACAATATGCTGTCGGATTAGCTGTAGTCCGTGTGGAACAAAAACAACGACAGCAAAAACAAACACGCTGTGTAACAACTGAAACAACAATGACAACGCCAACAGATTTCAGTGCAAAAACGGTGGCACGTAGTAAGTGGCAGTGGCATGTGGCAATATGTTGGGAATTATCTTGCATTTTGCAGCATTTCATTTTAATTGAGCTTTAAGCTTTCCATTTGCCACTGTTTGCAAGTTGCAACTTTTCATTTGCATTTTAAGCTGACAGTTCTGTTTTTGCGCTCTCCCTTTTCCACTCCCTCTGCTCTGTCCTCTGCTCTGCCGACAACTGCACTCTCTGCTTGGCCCTTTACTTCTATCATTGCTGTTTCCTCTGCTGCTGCCTCTGCGTCGTCGTCTGCTGCTTGCTCTACTCTGCTCTGCCCTCTGCTGCTATCTCTGTTTCTCCCACTGCAACTCCCGCTGCTCCGCTCTCTTCTGCTTCCTGTACTGCTTGCCGTACTGCTTGCTCTACTCCTCTCACTACTGCAGCCACTGCTCTGTCCTCTGCCGCTCTGCCTCTGCTTCACTCTCTGCCGCTCTGCCTCTGCTCCTTCGCTGTTGCTGCTGCTCTGCCACTAAATGCAAATGCGACAATGAATATATCATTGCCTACAAAACGACAGCGTGAGAGGGAAAGTGACAGCAAGAATGAAAGAGAGTAAACGAAAGCGACAGGCAAATAAAGAGCGCAGCTGTGTGAGTTAAAGATATGAGCATATTTGCAATTTCCGCCATACGAACAATAATAGTAATAATAATAGTAATAATAAAATTTATAAATTGGATTGCCACAATTTACACAAATTTAATCAACGCGTGAAAATTGAGCATTTAATATAAGTTAGGGCGGATTAAAGGCTATATAAATAAATTATAGTAGCTTAGTGGGTCTGATAGAAAGATTGTAGCGGCAAATAAATGACGTAGTTACTTAAATCTAAGGAGAATTTAGGTAGCTACAAAGAATTGACCTTGGGTGTAGGAGGTGATCATTTTAAATAAATTTAAAAAGTGCTGCATATATTTAGGCGCTATGGGACTAAGTATTTAAATAGTTATAACTATAGAAATATTTATTTTATGTTAAAGGAATTAAATTCAAAAATTACTCTTGACAAAAACAAACTAAAATCCCAAAAAGAGATAGATAGATAGATATAAATCTCTAGAGTTTTAAACTATGTTAAAGTGACTTAAGAAAGTTCCATTGCTATGCCAATTCGTTTTGAACAGTGTATTACTTCGAGTTTAAAGGTCTTTCAAACACGTCACATACAAAATGATATAATCGTGTTCATTGAAAGATGACACACATTTTGATCAGGCTCTGCAAATTGTTTTGTTTTTGTTTTTGTTTTTATGGAAATGCAGATGCGTTGTACGTTTTGCATTCTACACGATTATTGCTCATAGCACACTATATAGCAGATAAAATTACAAACTGACTGAATGAAAAGTGGAGGGTGCACAATAATTATAGTAAACAATCGGCTAATGAATTTTTATTGCTTTCGTTTGTCGGCTGTAAGTGCTTTGGGCATTAGTTTCAACAGTTAAATCTAATTCTCACTTTATGTGTCCATTTGATCTGGTAATGGTCCCATAATGAATCAGGTAATGCTTAAGCAACAACTACAACCACTCGAAACGTGCATTGTTCTCGCTGCGATGCAGAGATAAAAGCATTTTAATGTCTTTAGAATGTAACATTTTGTGCTCGAATTTGAATTTGAGCTCGTACTCGGATTTAGAATCGACTTGGTTACGTATTGGAAAAAAAACACAGAATGCAAATAAAGTAAACTAAGCGCAGCTAAAAAGACAACTAAATCAACGTTAGATCTACTTACACTGAGAAAAAAAAGCATTAAAAACAAATGAAGTAAGTTAGTAAGGCTGGAGGCGGGGGAGACAGCTGTAAAAGGCCCTGTAGTTGAACAGCTACAGGGTCTTTTACAGTTGTCACGCTCGACTCCAGCCTTACTTAACATACATACGGTTTAACATACAAATAAGCAACTTTTGACACATTTATCCTATGGAAGCTGTAGGACAAAGTTGTGCGACACGAAGCAAACTTGAAGAGGGTACTTAAAATGTTACCATACATATAATGTGTAGATTTTTTCACGATAGCTCTACTAGTTTCCAAGTTATTGGAAACTTTTCTTTGTCTAATTATTACAAACTTGGTGTCTCTAGCTCTTAAAGTCTCTGAGATTCAGGACAGATTTAAGCCCTTGAACTATTTTTGATTACAGGGTCTAAGAAGGTTTATTTAAAAGACCCAAAGAAAGTTCTATGCTAAAAAACTTATACACAAACATTCTATTAATCATATTATATACAACTAGTTTTGAAATTATTGAATTTAATGCTTAGCTAAATCAAGTATTTCTCCAATCGGCTTAAGTGTTTTTGAGCTTAGCCCAGATCACCAAAGATCAGCTGTTTTTCTCAGTGTAGCCATCGTGAGGCGGCTTTCCGACCCGCGATTAATTATGGCCAACAATAGACGTTTGGTAACACCCACAGACCGGCCGTGGGCAAAGTGTGATAAGGCGGACAACTGGCAACCTGCAACAAAATAAAGAGAAAAAATTAAATTTATATATAGAAAACTACATATATATATGTAGATATATATAAACAAATCTGGGCATGTTGCACCGACGACATTGGCTTTCAATTTCAAGTCACGTTCAACATTTAAATGTTGACTTAAAGTCACACGACAACGACAGCGACGTCGACAACGTTGGTCACTTCCAGCATCAGCTTCAGCTACAACTTCAGTTCCAGTTCCAGTTCCAGTTGAGCTCCAGCCGAGCGTGGGCTATTTGTCCAGTTACCCTCCAATTACCTTCCCCACCCTGCACCCTGTACTCTGCACCCTTCAGTTGCCGTGGGGTCAAATCAATTCCGCTTTGTCAAGCACACACTCGACCATACACACACCTGTCGGAAAAGCCAACGTTAAGTTATATATTTGCAGCCAACTTACCAGTTAACGTATTTACATAAGAATAAAGCTTTAAATTTTTAATGATTTATTGCATATTTATAGAGAAAACGCCTTGTTTTATGTGCAAATAAATTACCAAACGAAAAGTGAGGGCTTTGTGCAATACACTCGTTTTTCAGCAACTTTGTTTAATTATTAACATTAACAGCGCGTGTTGACAGCTTGTCACCCATTAGCAGTGCCAAGAAATGTTGGCTAACATTTGAGCTGTTAAATAACGTACTTAAGCTGCTTAACAGCTGTTAACATGTCAGATACCAAGCAGCATGTAACTCTCAACATTTCACTCACTTTAACAGCTCTGTTACATAACATTTGAGCGACTGTGGACAGCCTGTCACCCATTAGCAGTACCAAGAACTTTTAGCTAACATTTGAGCTGTTTAATAACATTCTAAAGCTGCTTAACAACTGTTAACATATCAAATACCAAGCAGTTTATAACTCTCAACATTTTACTCACTTTAACAGCTCTGTTGCAGAACATTTAAGCTGCTTAACAGCTGTTAACATGTCAGATACCAAGCAGCTTGTAACTCTCAACATTTCACTCACTTTAACAGAACATTTGAGCAAGTGTTGACAGAGTGTCACCCAAGAGCAGTACCAAGAAATGTTAGCTTACGTTTGAGCTGTTAAATAACATACTAAAGCTGCTTAACATATCAAATACCAAGCAGCTTGTTACTCTCAACATTTTACTCACTGTAACAGCTCTGTTACATAACATTTGAGCAGTGCCAAGAAATGTTAGCTAGCATTTGAGCTGTTAAATAACATATTTAAGCTGCTTAACAGCTGTTAACATGTGAAATACCAAGCAGCTTGTAACTTGAAACTTTTTACTCACTTTAACAGCTCTGTTACATAACATTTGAGCGAGTGTTGACAGCGTGTCACCCAAGAGCAGTAACAAGAAATGTTAGCTAACGTCTGTGCTGTTAAATAACATACTAAACCTGCTTAACAGCTGTTAACGTGTCCAATACCAACCAGCTTGTAACATTTTACTCACTTTAAAAGCTCTGTTACATAACATTTGAGCTGTTTAACAGCTGTTAAAGCTATTTATTAGAGTTTTTGATCATCGCTCACTATTTGAACTGCTGCATTCCTAGCTATAAGTATTTTTACAGCTGTTTGTAACTTAAATAAATACCTAATCCCACCCATTCCAATGAGAAATATGAAAACCTCAACGATCGTGTCATAACCCCAACGAAAAAGCGTTTAATTAAATGTGTATAAAATGCAAATGTGGCAGATCTGGTTTACCTGTGTAGCTGTGTCTATATATCAGCTGGAACATTCATCATTTTATGTTAGTTTAAAGCCGCTTTAGCCCAGCTGCTATTTAATAATAGATTAATTTAGCTAAAAAGCGTATTCATTTAATTCATACTTGACCCTGAAACGTTCAAGTCTTTTATAAATTGAAGCTATTAAATTGTGTATGCAATTAATGTAAAAGATATTTTATAGTTGACTTAAATAACACTTTCAGTCTGATAACAGAGTCATTGGTTTAAAGTTAATGCTGTAGTTACACATTTCGACTGATCGGTTGGATCAAAAGTCTTAAACATTTAGTTGCAATTCAATTTGCATTCGATACTTAAACGATCACACTGTGCACTGTGGGCACTTAAACGGCGTTAATGTCTTTATAATTATCGATATGCAAACAAATTTCGCAGTCGCCGAGCGTTGACGGATCATTAAAAGTCATTAAACGTGCCACTAAATTAACATTCATACAGATAAACTATTAATACATAAAGCAGTTTTTAGTAGCCCAAAGAAAATAAGCTGAAAACTGTATGCTCTTTCAGTACTGTGCTGAAAACTAGTTTAATTTAGCTGAAGTTTAGTTTTTAGTCGAAGAAATCTTAAGCAGTTAAGCGGTGGCAAAGCTACAGTTGTGCTGCTCGACTGTTGAATGCCCAGTCTTTAAAGGAATTTCAATGGTTTTAGTTCCCATAAGCTCTGCTTAAACTCTGTTCATATAGTCTACTTAGTGCTTAGACTAATATTTATAGCTAAGCACCAAAATATAAGCTCCGGCTTCAATTCTCCAGCTGTGCTAAACAGTTTTGTATGCTAAAAATCGCTTTTTTTGTAAAAACAACTAACTTTTCTGAAGTAAATTATAGATATCACGGAATTTATATTGAAATTTACATTAGTTTTACTTGAATAGTTAATTTCTTAACTCCCCTTTGTTGCTGTGCTAAAGTTTTTTCAGTAGCAGCAATCAATTACTTTATTTAATAGCTAAATTTTGTATACAGGGTGCGCCATTTTAAGTGGAAGCATCTGAAAACCCCATAACTTTTGACAGAGATGTCATACCGCGTTGTATATAAACATTTAGCTTAAAGCTCCTTATCCTAAATGAACATAAAGTTTAATTTAATTTCAATTTAGCACAAAAACATAAGCGCATTTTTCGCTTATGATACTGAGCTGAAAAGGTTCGAATATCTTCAAAAATAATTAAGACATTTAAGCACACAAATTCAGTTTTGAGCCTTATTTTAGTAGCAGAATCAAATGATTAAAGCAACTCGGCTAAAATCAGTTTCAATTTGGCATAGAGTATTCAAAGCAGAAGGAACAAACTTATGTCTATATCTATAAAAAATCAACTTATGCGGTTTACGTGTTGCGAGTTAATTTATTAACAATTAACTCAACTTAAACTACAAATTGCGAGTCGTTGGGTGCCACACACCACACTCCACACACCACACACCAGGCGAACACATGTAAATTGTCAATTAGTCTGTTTGTAATGACAGACCGACGTTGAGTTGCCTTTCAACAGAGCGTCAGTTAGTCAGTACTAGTGTTTTTGGCTAGTTGAATGCAAATTATAGCAACAAATTGGTAGAAAACAAATAAATCATATTTTTTTATTGCCGCCTCGTTGAAGTCGAAGTGGAAGCCAAAGTCGTAGCCGAATGAGGCGAATGTGGCGAATGGCTCATTAGTCACATGACTTGGCACAAAATGTTGCAGTGGAAATGCAAATGAAAATGGAAAATGGAAAATGCAAAATTTGAATGGCAATTTCCGTAGACAATGGCAATTTCTACTGACTGCAAATGAAATTTGAATTTGGCTTGTAAATTGAGTTACTAATTGGAAACTGTGTGCAACTAACTAACTATTTATTAGTAAGCCCTTAAATTAAGCTACAAACTTGATGATTATTAAATTTTAGACACATCAAGTATACGCCACGTTTTATTTAGGCTTTTTTTTATGGACAGCCACAGCGTGACAGGCCAAAAACGGCCAACACTTAACTTAATTGTGGTGACAGCAGCCAACTGGCGGTGATGAATGTACAGAAAAACGTTTAACACCTGCAGTTGAGCACATCAAAGGGTTTAAGCCAAGTCTGTGAGTGGTAACAAAGGCTGGTCACGACTCGAGTTAGTTTAATTGACTTTAGTCGCGTTGATTATCTCAAATTCAATGGAATAAATTTAGAGTTTAACTAAAAATAGTACGAAACAGGTTCGATAAACAACGAACTTAAATAGTAATTAGTAATTACCCAAAAAGTTGAGTGTTATTTCCCAATTGTATTAGTTTCTAGCTAGCGAAACTTTCCACTTACTATCACGTGCCCATAACAACAATAATAATAATAACAATAAATATGAAATAAATTATTAATGCGCACACTTAACGCTCAAACAAATCCATAAACAAAATAATCAAAATTCTTGTCAACAAATTGCGAAATGAAAATCCAGTCAACAACCGAAACCAAAACTGAAATAACTTAATAATCACAATTTATGTATAAATAATTTAAACATTTTTAAACCTATTCACAAAAGCCAAGAGACGAGAGGGCAGCGCGGCAGGGCGGGGACTTTGACTGTCTGGTTATTGACAAGAGCGCACGCCCGCCAAAGTAAACAAAAAAAAAAAAAAAAAAAAAAAAAGCACACAAAGCAAAGACAGAAAAGTAAAGAAAGAAAAAGGAAAAAAAAGTTGAATGAGAAATAACAAAAATATAAGAGACACATCAGATACACCAGAAGTACTAGTCGTTGCAGTGGTGTTAGTGTGATATAGTGCGGGCGTTGTCAATGCAAACAAACCCAACGCAACTGACCTCCGCCTCCAATAGCATCTCGAGAGCCCCAGACCCAGACCAGTCACTGAGTGCGCCTCCCGGGCATTGTCGTTTTCATTTTCATTTCGTTTTCGATTGTTATTGATATTGAGATTAATGCAATGTCTGCCAACGTCTGTTTATATAGTAAACAGAACTATCTAGATTCCTTTCTCTCCAGCAAATACTACGAGGAGGAACTGGCAAATACTTGCCAAAGGTGACAGCTTGAGGTCTATTTGCATAAATGCAGCAGAGCTCGGCGTGTTGCAATGCATTTTCTCAGGCGTGCCTCACATCCATGGTCATGTTAGCTACGCTTCCATAGTCACTCTAATCGTTGTCGTATCAAAATAGTCATGCAAATCATACAAATTGCTCTGATAATTTCTTAAAGTGCATTCCAGAGCCAAGTAAACACACAAAGTGTAGTCAGATTGTTGTAGAATCAATCAAAGGATCAGGCAATTGACAAATTCTTTCACTTCTCTCTCAGTGCGGAAGTTGAAGTCCCAGTCGCAGTCGCAGTCGACGTCGCCGTCGAATTCACGCAGCCGGAAAGCAGCAGCTTAGGCAGACCGGCAAGAACCATTCACAAACTTGTCACGACACCCAAGCCAAACTGCTGTCTCTTTTCCACTCTAACACTCTCAACTGATGAGCAGCGGCTGCGGCAGCGGCAGCAGCTAGCTGAGCGAGCTTTCTTTTTATAACAAGTACTCACACACACACACACACTTATACATGCACGTACGATTGTTTGCCTAAATCCACTCGTGTGGAACCAAAACCAAATGCAAATCTTACTCTTTTTGTCTCTATTTCCACCTTCATCTTCAACACAAATACACAGACACAGCGACACACGCACACACACACACACACGCACCCCATGCTCAATCAAACGAAGCACTTACGCCGCCGTTAGCGTCGCCGTCGACGCCCGCTGCGATGTCCATAGAGCTTTTGGTTTTTGTTGTGTCCGGCAATTCGTATGCTCGTGCCTGGTGCTCAGTTGCGATCGGCAGCAGGCAATAACGGAACCAGATCCAGCCAGCAGTGAGATTGCAATTTCGCCTCTCGCTCTCTCTCACTCGTTCGCTCTCACTGCTCGTGTGCGTGTGTGTGTGCTAGTGCCTGTGTGACTCTATCGAATATCTATATAAAGTGCAAACAGTTGCGATGTTTGGCATTCATTGTTTGCACAAGGGAAGCTAAAGCTCGTTCAGCCCCAAACTAACTCCCACAAGGACCTGTAACTGTAACTGTGTCGGTGTCGGTGTCTGTGTGCGCGTGTGTCTGTGGTCTGTGTGCACACTAAATTAGCATTTTGCATAACTGTCAAAGTTATTAAGTGTTTTACCCATTGAACTGTGCTTGCGAGCAAAAACAAAAAAGAAAAAATAATTCAAATAAATCAAATAAGGTTAATAAACAAAGGCAGCAGCAACAATAATAAATATCAAACTGCTGGAAAATAAACAAACGTCGCAAAAAAAAAAATAGGAACAACAAAAAATATTAAGAAGCGCGCGCCAAAAAGCTAAACGAATTTTTGTGTTTCTTTTGTGCTTCTGCTTCTGCTTCTTCTTCTGGCCGCGTCGTGTGTTATTATTTATACGTTAGGGATTTTCCTCAAGCTTTGAACATTTTCCCAAATTTACAAATATACAAAATGGAGGTGCAAAATATGCGCGAGCAGCCGCTGCTGCAGAGCAAACACCGCATCCTTGACTCCAGATGTGCGGTAAGTGTGGCTAAAATAAGTAAATATATAGTACGACGATCCATTGAACCGTTTGACCCCTGACCACCAACATCACCTCCAGTCAAACATAAACAATGCTCATTTGCGTGGGTTCTAGTATTTCCATTGCCAAAGTCGTGCACTTGCAAATTGGCGGTTTTGGTGGTTTTAGCGGGTTGTTGGCGGGTGTTGGCGGCGTCTGCTGGCCCCTATAAATATACACGTATATATATAGTGTGTGTGTGCCATTAATAGATTAAAGATAATGTAAACATATAGACTACATTGTACGAAGTCGGTGTGTAAATAAATCTAACGGAGGGCGTCAGTAGTGGGCGTGGTTTCTCAAAATACGCACTCAGAATGCAATTAATTTCGATTTTTGGCAAAATATGCAAATTATTTGAAATCAATTCGCTTGATTCCACTGCTACACTAGCCAACAAAAGTAGGGCTAGCATTTTGGGCCAGTTTCCCCAAAGGAAATGGAAAGCAAAAAAATTGTAGCCTTGAAATTTAGTAAAAAGCAACACATGTTTAGAATTTTAAGTTAATAAAAATATATTGCTGAGCTTTGAAAGTCGAGCTAACTGTTTTTTTAAATGTTTTATGTTTGTATTTAATTAAAATTCTAATACAATAAAAATTGTCTAATAAAAACTTAAACGAGTTTAAATTCGAAATTTAGAATTTAACAATTTGAGACAGTACTTAAAAGTATGCGAATTTCTAAAAAGATTATTTATGGCGCCTGTCAAGCAGGTACAAGAAAAACAAATTAGAAAATGGAAAATAGACAGAGACAGGGACAGTGAGAGAGACAAAGAAAGGGGCAGAGACAGGCTGCTGGTACTGAGACTGAGACTGGGAAATGCAAGTGAAAAGTGTCTGCGACGCGACGCGACGCGACGTTCCACATGTGCTTCAAATAAAATTTGTTTGCCTTTCATCTGAGAGCAATAAATAACCATAACAAAGCGACAGACATACGAATGGCGTTATTTATATAGAAAACAAAAAATATATATACATATATATACAAACCTATATCTAGCTATATGTAGTACATGTTTTTCTACTCTTTGCTTGCACTTTTCCACAGCTCAACGATTTGTATCCGATCTCTCGTATCAGCCATAAATTGGAAGTACTCAATATGTCGTCCACAACGGCAGCTATAGACAAGTCGTATACCATTGAACTGGTCAAGAAAGAGGATTTCGGGGATGTACTCTGCATGCTCAAGAAATTCTTCTTCAAGGTATGTATGTATTTATGCAACTGCATTATTCACCAGCTTGCTCAGCTTTTTGCTAATCAAAAAGTTATATATACCAATTTTTAAATATATAAATATTAATTAGAAATCACATGCTAATATTTACGAAAGATCAGCTTCATTAAACACTCAGCCAAAGTCAAGTTTTGTGTTTATAAAATTTAAATTGCATAAATTAGTAGCATTTTTATTGTTTTGACGCGCTAAAGTGTGTAACCAGCGGGTGTTATGGGTTTGTTAAGGGTTTGTCTAAAGAAGCTATGGAAATTTTAAATTTACTTAACTACAAGTCGAGCATACTCCACGGTACAAGTTTCTGTTTCTGTTTTTCTCGCAGCAAAGTGAATGGCATCTTATCCTTGCCCATGACTGACTCACTCGGGAAGTCCCTCTTTTCTGCACAACGTCATCAGCTTTGATTCTGTATTTTTCCCCCCAAAAACAAAATCTGAATTCCTAACCAGTTTAATCAGTTGATGAAGTTCACGTGACGCGCTGAAGATCAGCGACTGACTAACTAGTTAATCACACGAATTCGATATGTTTAGCCAAGCGTGTGAATTCTGTTGATCACAATGCACCTACACTCCAGTTAACTTTAACTTAATAGTATTGCTAACAATAATAATTCCATTTTATTCAAGTTTATGCAAATTTGGCATTACACGCCCCGGACTGATGTATGCCAACGATTACATTCAGTTCCGTTCGGCTGAGCTATAAATAAAATTATGAATAATGTTGATGGGAAAGATTAGGTAGTGTGAAAGCGGGCCACGACTGAGAAAGACCCGGTACTGCGTATTTAGTGGGTTTCAAATGTAAACGAAAAGCTTTTTATGTGTTTTTTAAAGAAAGAAAGTTTTATTTTAGTTTTATAAATTTGTATAGTCTTTCGTTTTACTACAAACCCATCACACCTGCTGTTTTAGCTGCCTACAGGGTCTGCCTGCGCTGAAAAATTGCACTGCCTGCATGCATAAATCATTTAATATAAATTATGTGTGATTTGTAATCGTGTCACGTTATTACATAAACAATTTGTTAAACTTTTTTACAATCCATTTGTCTATTCTTATGATCTGCGCTCAATATCAGCTTGCTTAGTAAAGCTTTAAACTTAAAACATAACTCAAATTGTTGAAATGCATTCGGAGAGCTCATAAATAAATAATTAAGTATTCGCTTGGCGCGTGTCTGAAAATGAGTTCGTTTGGGAAACTAGTTATAAATTAAATTAAAAATAAATTTATCTCTTTTTTTTGAATTGTAGGATGAACCGCTTAACACATCGCTTAATCTGGGGGATTGCCCGGAGCTGGAGCAATACTCGATGAAGTCCCTCAAGGATAACTGCTCCTACAAAGCGGTTAACAAGAATGGCGAAATTATTGGCGTCTACATTAATGGACTTTTACGACGACCGGTAGGCGCTAAAATTAACTTTTTTTTAGCTAAAAGTCTATAATAAATGTTTAAACTTAAATTCCCTTAGAATCCCAGTGATCCTCCCGCCGAGCCTGCTGCCAATGGCTGCAAACATGACAAATTCCAAAAGATACTGGGCCTCATGGACTACGTGGAGGAGAAGTTCAACATCTTTGACCTGTATCCCAATGAGAACTTGATACTTGATGGCAAAATTCTGTCGGTTAACAGCGACTATCGCGGCATGGGCATTGCTGGCAAATTAACGGAACGAGCCTATGAGTTTATGCGTGAGCAGAAAATCAATGTTTACCATGTCATGTGCACCAGTCACTACTCGGCGGTGGTTATGGAAAAACTCGGTTTCCACGACGTCTTCACCCTCAAGTTCTCCGACTACAAGAAGGATGGGGAACAGGTGCTTAAGCCAGCAGCGCCGCATGTCAGCGTACGCATTTTGGTTAAGGAACTCGATCATAATGCGGCAAAATCGTTATTGTAATTCAATTAACTCACGTAGTTTTAGTGCATTTTATATTATTAATTAAATATAAAAAATGTGATTTTTTAGTTAGTAGTTTCGGTGGCGGGTTCCAAAAAAGAAAAGGAAATTTTATAAATATTTCCTATTAAAAATCGTGCGTTTAATTCTTTTAAGTTGTTTGAAAACATAAATTAGTAAAAGTAAATCAAGTACAATTTAAATAAATATTTATGTAATTTAAATCATTTTAAGTGTTTAGAAATGTGCTCAATGAATGCTAATAAAATTGCAATAAAAATACAAAAGAAGTTTAAGAAAAGTTGTTCAAGTTCTTTGGAGTTTTTCCCAATATGTATAAAGTCGGGGAATTCCCAAAACTAAAATAATTTTTAAAAATTTCCCACAACTTGGGTAAGTTTGTAGAATTAACAGTTAATTCTTTTTGTTCTTAGCAAAAATATATATTTCTTTAGTCAACAATAGTTACATATAAAATTAAACAAGATTTTGTTTTACTTGGCCGCTGCTCTACCCAGTGGATCCCTGGCCAGGCGATCCACCATGCGCCGTATTTGCTCCTCGTTGCCATATTTTTGTGCATCGGCCACAACCGCGGCATGATGGGAGTTTGCTTCAGCGGAGATGTCATCACGTAGCTGCTGACTTAACTGAAACGAGTGTCGCACTGAGCTAAAGCCAAAGACAGCACCCAGTACGCCCAGCGAAAATAGAACCAAAGCCACCTTCCAATTGGACACACGTTTGAGTCCTTTTATGCCATAGTAAGGACCAGGATCGGAGCTGCCATGGGCTTTCACCTCCCATGGATGATGTGTGCCGCGGTTACCAGGCTCCCAGTGCAAACTGTCGTCGTAGTCCCTGCGTGAAGAGGCCTTCACTAGCGTCTGATATGCCTCAGTGATGCGTACGAACCGCGCTGCTTCATCTGTTTTAGCCGCATCGGGATGATACTATCGAAAAGAGCACAAAATGTTAACAAATGCAAGCAGCTGCTGATATCAAACAATTGCCACCTGTTTGGACAGCCTCAGGAAGGCATTGCGAATATCCCGCTTGCTGCAATCTTGACTTAAATTCAACACTTCGTAGTGCGTTTCGGTCCTTTTAGCATTAAATTTTGCATTTTGTGTGAAACTGCGTAGCAAAGTAAATTCAACATTAATTTATGTAACAAAAACAATGTCAGCGCAATTGCTACCTACTTACGTCTGCTGGTGGTTTCGATGGCGAGCACGAAGCTCGAAGGTAAGCGCAGCATATTAAGCGTATTCACTACTTAATTTATTTATTTCCAATCAAAACAAAAAACTAACACTCCATTTGTCTGCCCCGTTAATTCCAAAAGAAAAACATTAGTGTTGTGTAACGTAGTAGCTGTCAGCTGTTGTCAACAGCTGTGTGCGATAGTATCGAGTACTCGCTTATGCCGGTTGTGCTTTCGATAACAGCTTAATTACACAATCGATGATTTGGCATCGATATCGCTGCCATGACAACCAAAAATAGCGCACTTTAGTAAAAATAACAATAATATTGTAAATTAAAATGAGCGGTGAAAAGAAAGCAATTGAATTACAACGACAGGTGCGTCAAAATGCACAAGAATATCAAAATTCGGTTAAGGACCTGTACACATGGGAAAAGGAAATCAAAAGCAAGGAGGAAGCACTGAAAAAAGCGCCCGCTCCCGACGTGCGCTCGAACGTGAGTTTATGCACATGCCGCAAAAGTTTAAAGCTAGCTTAATCACAGAATTCTAACAAAAACTCTACTCACAGGCCGCACCAGTGCGTAGTCATGTATCCAAGGCAGATGAGACAACAAAGAAACCAACAAGCGCCAAGACAGTAGAGGAATGTGGTCCCGGTAGCAATGTAAGCTCTGCAGCCAGCACACCCACGGAGAAGCAGGACTTGCCACAGGATCCACTGGCTCAGCAGCACAAGCGGGCAAATGACATTAAGGATCGGGGCAATAGTTATGTGAAGCAGACGGATTATGTGAAGGCCATTGAAGCATACACGGAAGCCATCGAGGTATATCCAAATGATCCCATTTACTTCATTAACCGGGCCTTGTGCCACATCAAATTGGAACGGTAGGAGCACCTTCGTTTATATAAAAGTTGAAGCCTTTCTCAAGTAATATTCTCCCCCTCAGGTATGCGGACTGCGTGGATGATTGCGAGGCAGCAATCGCACTGGACAAACTTTGTGTGAAAGCATATTACCGTCGCATGCAGGCAAATGAATCACTTGGGAATAACATGGAAGCTCTTAAGGATTGCACCACGGTGCTCACACTAGATCCCAAGAACATGGAAGCCAAAAGTAGCTTGGGACGCATTAACGATCGACTTCGCAAGATTGGTATTTATTTTGCTATAGTTTTTAGTCCACTCCAAATCAGTTCTCTCAAATTAAAACTCCCTTGCAGCTACCAAAAATGGTCCAAACTTTAATGCGGCACGCGATGACTTAATTGATATATTACCCTTTGATAAACCGGCCTACAAGCGCTCCAAGAAACCCATGCGTCGTGTGCCTGTTGTAGACATTGTCTCACCCAGGCCCAATCTGGCGGATTCGCAGCCTTTGCACATATCTGATGATGATATAGACAAGCTCTTCAATAGCAATTGCGGACCCTTTGAGGAAAAGAAAAAGGAAACTGTGCCGAAATCTGTTGCAAAACCAATTGTTCCGGATACAGACAAAACGGAATCAAAGCAACCAGCGACACAGTCAAAAGTCATTGAAACTAGCAACAAATCCTCAGAAAATCTTGCCAAAGCAACGCCAAAAGAGTTGAAACCAGAAGATTCCAATAAACAGAAGAAACCTGTTGAAAAACCCGTAACGCAAGTTCCACAAAAGTTAGCAGCAAATAAGGATACGGAGAAGAAGGTCGCCTCTGCTCAAAAGCCAGTCGAAAAGAAGGAATTCAATAGAGAAACTGAAGCGCAAGTCAAAACGATTTCAACTACCTCAATGGAGGTACTAAATCAAATCAAACTACATAAATCTTAGACTAAAATTCAATATTTTGTAGCCTATTCCAGCTGCTCCTGCTGGCACCGCCCAGTTCTACATCACCTGGAAGGAACTGACGCCAAATCAGAAGTATCACTATCTAAAATCCATTGAAATCGGAAGTCTGTGTAAAATACTTGGCGCTGGTTTCGATTCGGATACATTTACGGATCTGCTGCGCACGCTGCAGGACTTCTACGTGCCCAACAAGGAGCCCACTACTGCTGCTGTGCTACTCGAAATATCCAAAAACGATGAGTTCACTATTCTGGCCATGCTCATGTCGCAGGAGGAGAAGAAGAGTAAGTAGTATTAGTAGTAATATTTTTACTTAAAATTATTAAACTTTTTGTCATTTTAGTGGTTTCTAATATAATGCATGCTATAAAGGAGCTGCCCAAGAGCAATCCAGGATTATTAGATAAACTTGGCAAGATCTATAATATGGCATAAACAATTGAATTTGTTGTAAACAATAAAAGTGCATAATTTATTAGCTCAGAGAAACATTTTTAAAATGTACTTGAACTAAATGTGCAAAATAAAAGTATGTAATTTATAGATTTAAAAAATATACAACAGAAACAAAATGCGATAAAAAAAAAGCTCTGGAAACAGATGTGCAGCACAAACTTAAACATAAACCTGTGTAACTCCTCTGGGTGGCAAAGCTCTGAAAAAGTAAACCAATTGCAATAATAACTAAGTAGTTTATGGTATCTGATATCGAGTTATTGCCAGAATTAACTGAAAGCCATAGACATTGAAGAAAAAGAGAACACTAAACTCGTACGTGCGTCTCCCCAGAATCAAGCAATGAATATTAAATAGCAAATTGAGTAATATGAATTAGTGTAATTTACATAAATCAACGTATTAATTCAATCAGAGAAAGCTTCTACCTACCTAAAAAAAAATGAAACAGAAATAAAGAAAAAAAAAGTGAGGGTGTGTGCGTGTCTATCGCTGTAGAGTGAGTAGTATGTGTGTGTGCGTGTGTTTCTTGTAAACAAACGACTGCATTAAGTGATTTAAAGTTGAAATTGTGTGTTGATGATGGGTTAACTTCAGGGCATATCATTACAACACCAGCTAATCCCAGGGGGGTGTGCATGAGGGCAGGCGGGCACCCACACAAACACACACACAATGTGACTGCTCGCGAGAATTGTCGACAAAAGCCGATGCCAGATTTGTGTCAGCATTCGTATCCACCGTCCATTAATTGCGTGAGAGCCGAGCCGCACTGCCGACGGTTTGTTGTATTAAGTAAATGTACTGAGTTTAGCTTAAGTCCATTGTTGCCGCTGCTAGTTATAATTTAATTTACATTTTTTTCTCGTTCTTATCGTTCGCTAGCCGCGAGAGTCTGTTCGCTCGCCTGTCTGCCTGCCTGCATAACTGCAAGTGTGTGTACGCTTGTGTGCGTGCGTGCCTGTGTTTGTGTGCGCGCTTTGAGAGAGCGACTTTGTGTAGTTGCCAGATGAGCGCAAATTGAGACAGCGCACTGGCAACTCCGCAGCCGAAGCTAAGCTTCATTAAGCAGCAGCTGGCAGCAGAGAAGGAGAAGCAGCAGCGAACGGAGCGCATGATCGCCCAGTTGCTGTCCACACTCTAACAGATTTAGATATCGCGCGCTCCGGGCTGAATAAAAAATATTAAATAAAATCAAATGAACTAAAGCAAACACGAGTAAAACTAAATACGTAAAAATACATACTTATATACAAGCATCGCGTATACGAAGCGTGAAACCCAAAACGATCAAATAAACGTAAACAATTACAGTTAAGCACAGTCGTCAAACTAACGGAAATTTGTGTAAGTGTGTGTGTGTGTGTGCAAATGCAAAATAATAGTATATAAAATCAAATTGTAACAAAAAGAGAAAGAAACAACAATTGTACTAAACAAATCATGTATTGTATTATTTTCCTCGTTGTTGTTGTTGTTGCTATTTTTACGTACACAGAAAACAACTAATTTAAGCAATGAGAAAAGCGGCTAAGCGTTGACTCGGTGAAAAGCCAGTAGAAAAAAACACGCTCAAATTTTTGCAAATTAAGAAAAGCCGTAAAACCGTAAAATTTTTTGTGCAAGTGGGCAAAGCAACTGTGTGTGTGTGTGTGTGCCTGTGTCTGTACGTACTAAATTTGACCATACAGCTAAAATAAAAAAATATGTGATAATTATCATCAGGCAAAACAATGAAACTCCCACCAAAAATCACAAAACACGCGCAGCATCAGCAAAATTCAAAGCAGCAACAAAAATAAAAATAAAATATATGAAAAAAATCAAACACAAACAAAGCTAAGCTCACAGAGCGGGAGAGTGATAGAGTGACAGAGACAGCCAAAGAATACTAATACTAATGTAGAGCCACGTTGTACATCGCTTACCTTTCATTTAATCATATGCTACACAAAAAAAAAACTGTAAAAGAATGCAAAACTAATTTGTTTATAGTTGTTGCTGTTGTTGTTGGTGTCTTTACTTTGTCTGGCACGACATCTTCAAAGTCAGAGTTGAGTTGTTAGTGTAAAGTGTCCGCCCACCTGCCTCTTGACGCGTCGTGCCTAATTTATGCTGGGCACTACGCCACAGCCCCTGCTTCTAACCCCCCGCCCACACACAGATTCCGTGCCAAACCGGAGACGTTAGCCAAGTTCAAGCCAAAGCAGACGATCTCGGCCAGTTAGCTTGCTTTGCTTGCTCACTTAGCGTGAGCCTCTTGTGCTCTTTATCGGTTTCTTCTTGTTTGCGCTTAACGCTTCATCGCTCGTCTCAACCTGTGCCATGCGCAAAAACACAAAAAAAAAAAAAGTAAAACATCTACCATTCCAAATAGCCCAAAAGACAGCAAGCAGCAGCAGCAGCACCACCACCACCAACAACAGTTTCAATAATAACAACATCAGTGTCGTCTCAAACAGACAACAAAAACAATGAATATCAGCAAAAGACATAAAATTCAACCGGTTGGTTGAGTTTCAAAGCCGCCGTCGCTGCGAGCGTCGCGACGCTGCCGCCGCAACAAAATACACAGTAATAGCACCAAACGGCAGTGGCAGTAGCAGCGGCAGCGCAGCAGCAATAATTTGTAAAAACAGCAACAAAACGAAAGAAAAAGCAAAGCAGCAACAACAACAAGCAGAAAAAAGACTAAATCTACATGTATTTATAAATAAAAGCAGCTACAACAACAACAACAACAGCGAATATTAAATGTGTGCCGCAAATCATCGTTTAGTTTCTTTTGTGCAGATCCGCTTAGATTCTACTTCTTTATTCAGCTATATCGGAATGTGCTTCTGATAACGAATTCGACTATGGAATATTCCAAAATATATGTTAATTATTTTTAATAACATTAATCAATTAAATGTGCTGTTAATTAAATTATTTTGAAAGCAACGAATTTTGCAACACTTGTTTATCGATAGGTTAATGCGCAGATATGGCAGCGCCACAGCAGTGGTGTGGCAACGCTTACTTATCCTTTTGCTTTGATTCCGTTATTCTTGGCAAGCCTCCACAATTTTTTTTCAGTTGAGACAAATGCAACAAATTGTCACTGATAATTTGCACTACTTACAGTGAATCATATTTAAATTATATACTATATTTAGCAGAAAGGCATTTAAAACTGCGATGACGCATTTGTAAAGAGACGGAAGACAGAAGACTAAATACATATGCATATAGTATATAGATTTGTGTAAATTTGTGGCACATTTGAGACGTGTTTGATGAAATCTTTAGAGTCGCTGCGCTAATTTGATTGATTAGTATTAATGCTGTTGAGCCCTCACCTCAGAGCACACTTCGATATTGAAATTTTCGCCAAACTGTGTCTATTTGCAGTTGTATAAATTGAAATCATGCGTTGGATATGGCTTAAAACTGTCTGAAAATGTGGTTATCAACTCAATTTCTGGCCAACTTTCAAGCTAATCCGACTGTAATTGAAATGTTGTCGACAAAAATCACATGCCGGCGGCAATTAGCACACAGAACAACAACAACAAGCAACAGTAATAATGCCAACTACAAACAGCAAATAACAGAGATTTTTATTTAACTTATTCTCTTGCTGTCCCTCTCTCTCATTTAGATTTATTTGAATTTTTGCCATATTTATAACTCAATTTTGTGGCCAACTCGTGTAGTTTGTGGCCGGCACGCTATTTTCAAGCCAAACAGCAAAAACGATCACAGATTCCAACAACAAAAATACAGTTATTATAAGCATTTGTTGTTGTTGTCGTCGTTTTGGGGTTTTTTGTTTTTTTTTTTCTATTAGTTTTCATATAAAATGTTAATTATTTTGGAGGTGTGCGCCAAAAGTCAAAGACTTGAACGAAATGAGAAGAAGGTAAAATCAAAAATGTGCTCAAGGATGAGCGCCCTACAACGACAGCTAGTAAAACAACAAACAGTAATCGATTCAACTCTGACTTTAACTTCCGGTTGAAGCTACTGTCAATAACAACTACAGCAACAGCAACAGCTTTAGATACAGATACACTTGAAATGTATCTACAGGTTTGCGCCAAAGACTGCGTAGCTTCTTCAACACGATTCTCTTGTTTGTTTCCAAGCTTATTTGTTGTTACCCAATGTAGAGAGTGTGGGCAACTTATTGATATTATTTATGGACAGCGAATTCAAGCACGTGTGGCGCACATAGCCACTGGGTATTCTACGGTCGCTTAAGCTCACTTTTGCTTTCCTTTCTTGTTTTTGTTAAGAATTTGTGTTATTTATTTATAAATTTGTTCTTTTTTTTTCTGTGGATTGTTGAAGTTTCTATTGTTGTTGCCGTTGGCAATGCTATTACGTCAAACTAAATCAAATCACTTGAGTTATTTAAATATAAAGCACTGTTATTGTTGTTGTTGTTCTGTTTGGGATGAGCAGCGCTTTTATTTTTTTCTGTGCAAAATGTATCCATATCTCAATCTGAACGCTGAAGTCTCTGAGTCGCCGATGGCAAAGCGTTAATTTAATCAAAATCATTGCGACAACACGACGTCAATGAATGCGACAACAACAACAACAACATTTAAAGGCGATATAAAGCAAAAGTCGGAGGCAAAAGGAAAAACTCGGAATTGAGCACATTTCTCTGCTACATTAATCCATTTTACAATACAAAATTAAATAAAAATTACTCAAAGAAGATGTAACTTTGCACAACGTATATATATATATCTGCAGATAACGATAGATATATGCACAAATTTGTTGCGCATTTATTGAAATATGTCTGAACACAATTCCCAGATAAAAACCAACATAACCAGACACAAAAATGATAATGCCAAACAAATTCGAATTTCGAAACGCAATTAAAAACGCTCACAAATAAAAATCTAAATTAATAAACAGCTAATCTCAATCGTTTGACAATGATATAGTATGTACTTGTACTTGCATATAACGGAACTCTGAAACCCCCCGATCTAAGGCTTTAAGATGCACATTTTGTGTTGCATACTTAGCTGCGTTGAGTATTTAATTAGTTGTCGGTGTCTTGAAGAATTTTGTGTGGCACTAATATTTGTCTGTAAATACAGCACTGTCTGATCATCGTGTAAGCCAAACGGCAGCAGCTACGAAGCTAAACAGTCCAATAAAAGTTTTTTTATTAAAAAATAATAGCTTAAATTACTTGATTTGGGTTCAGTCTATATATAAACCAAGTGCTTAACTTTAATTAGCTATTTAATAATTAACTTACAAATTTCTATACCTTTCTGTTATAATATGCAGTTAACTCTACGTTCAGCACGTGCCCAGTGCTGGGGGAATTACGTGTTGACGCTTACAGTTGATTTCAATGTAAAATTAAATATATTATAAAGTCGGAAGTCGCTAGACTGTAGCTTCTGAGCAGCGAAAACTTTGTATTTATCTCGTTTTAAATTCTTTTCTTTTTAATACATTTTTTTTTGTTGTGGTCCAAAGGCTAAACGAGATATCAAGTCGAGTGCTAAGTAGTCGTGGGTATGACGACGTCATGGGCTTATCAAAAAAAGACAGCGGTGTAGCGCGGAGAAAGGCAGAAAAAAGACTCCAATCCAGTATTTGAAATATGCAAAATAGGAGATCACTTTGTAAACAAGCAAGACTTAAACCCAAACAATTAATTCCAGTAAATTGTTTATTAACAAATTCTCAGAACTATGGAAATAGCAGAAAATAAAGACGGCTTCAACAGCAGAGAATAAACTTTAACTTTGTAATTCTGTCGCTTCATATTCCTAATCAAATTGCAGTTTTTTCTAGTTGGAAATATGAGTAGTAAAGTCTATAAACATTTAAAGTTAAGAAAAATAATTATTTATGCTTAATTCAATTCTATATTTGTAGCACTACAACTTGAAGTCATGCTGTAGTCGGTAGATCAGATCGTAGAAAGGATGCCACTGGAGAGCGTAACGAATTATTGGATAACAACTATCGGTTTTGAATATGGAATTTGAATTTCCGGACTTTAGTAAGTATTTAAATATAGATGAATGTTAATTATAACAAGTAAGCAGGGCTACAGTGGAGTGAGTCGGCTGTGCTCATTCTAGAGCGCAGTTTTCCATATAAACATACTAAGAAAGCTATAGGATATAGTTGTCCGATCCGAATCAAACTTGGTATGGATAGTTATAATGGTCTTATACATATAGTGTGTCAATTTGATCACGCGTAGTTCAGTAGTTTTCAAGTTATGGCATTATGAAAACGATTTTTTAAAGTTTGCGATCTGCTGGCGAAGAAGACGCACTTTCATTTCAAATTTGATGGCTCTAGCTGTTGTAATCTGTGAGTTCCAGGATATTGACGTATATTGATATATCAAGAATATATATATGTACTTTATTAGGTTGGAGAAGCCTCCTTCTGCCCTTCTGCTTCAAACCCAATGAATCCCTTTACTCTGTTTGATTACGGGCTCTAAAAATAGGCAAACAAATTCAAACAAATTTAATAAAAATGTATAAAATTGAAATGTTTGTTTGTCAGATTTCTTCATAATTTAAATTCCTCAACATGTTTGAAATCAAAGCTATATCATTGATCAAATTTGTATGGCCTAAGGCAAGGTTTGACAAGTTGTCCTTCGGCTGGTCGCCAACAACAACAGCCACTACTAATATTATAATAACAATAATAAAACCGTTGGCTACCCAAAATAGAAGCCAAATCAAATAAATTGATGTAGCAGTCGAGTTGGCTAACAAATTTCGGCTTAGAGCCAAAGAAAAATAGCTATAGAGTATATAGGGGCATATCATATCTAAAATAGTGTCGCCTGGTTGCCACTCCCCCCTTTGCCATGCGCTTTGAAATGAGCAAAAGCTTTGTTTGATCAATAACTTGGCCAAAACTAAATTGGTAGCAAAAGTCTGATTGAATTTCTTAGCACTCAGCCAGTGCACAATTTGACGCGAGTTGATATATATGTAAAAAAGAAAATCGAAATAATTAAATAAAACTGTGTATTTAAAACAGCTGAGTTTTGGTTTAATTTTTAGTGATTTTCTTTTTCGATTGTAACCAAAAACACTTGCAAAAAATAAACTTCGTTTTGATTTCATTTCTTTCTTTTTTAATTTTGATTTTTTTATGCACTCAATTTGGTTTTGGTTTTGGCTTCTGCTTCTCGGACTTTTGTTTTTCATATTTCTTATCGTTTTTCTTATATAAATGGATTTGGAAAAGCGCATTTTCACTGCTCAGCGGGTTGTGAAAAGTGCATCAACCGCATGTGCGCTCACATGTGCGTTAGATAATTGTGTATCTTTGTATCTTTTCATCGCACAACGAAAAACAACAATTATAATTGATTTAAAATCTACAATTAACACTTGATCACAGTTAGCCAGACAGCTGCTAACTTGGCTGTTTACTTAACGACTTGGCCAAATTGTTACTGACTTTAAAAACAAATAATTGAATTTTGAAGCCTACGAACTCAGTTATGGATTATCCCAAGTCACTAAATGGTAATTTACATAGTGTGTGTGTGTGTGTGTGTGTGTGATTTTTGCATAAATTACTTAAACATTTTGTGTGCACATAAAAATAAGCTAAAACCAAATCGGCTTTTATCGATCAAACAGCTGAAATACCTTCACTTTGTGCTCGCTCACTCGCTTATCAGAAAATTGTGTTCTTTCGGCACGTGAACTTATCAGAGAATGTTTTGCATATTATTGTATTCATAGGACCGTAAAACGCCCCCTAAAATAAACTACAACAAGAATTATAAATTATTTACGACAATCTGGGAAATTCTGTACTGTATATAAGCGGATATAGCTGCAATCGGAACAAAGTTTGTAATAAACAAATTATGCTGATAATTCTGTATGTTTTGCCTGTTCTATACATTTTTAAGGTCTTTGAAATAGAAATAGGAACTCAACAGATGTGGAAAATCCACTTGACTGTCAAGAGTCTTAAAATTCCATAAAATTTTGGTGACTTTTAAAGTTAGTCACTGTCCAAAAGACAAACAAGTTACTTTAAGCTCGATCTTATAGCAGACTGTTAAGTTTAACAGCTGTTAAGCCTAGCTAACATTATTAAAAGCGCTGCTAACTCCGTAACTGTAACAGCTGTTAACCATTTCTTAACATAGTCTGCACTGTTATTGACATTTTAAAATCAATTTGCACTTACAGCTCGAGCAGACTTCATGGATGGCATCGACAATGAAGCTTTAGATCTGTTCATGCAGGAAGCTGGCGTTGGTGGACTCGACGATGCAACAGTACAGCAGGGCAACAACAGTGATGCACTGGCCTCCGTGGACTCTGTTGTTGGTGGCATGGCCAAGTTGGACTCGCCGCACACACCGCCCATGAATGTGCTCGATGCACAGATGACTGGTCGCACGGGGAGTGGCATGACAATGCCACTGGCACATTTGCCCGAGAGTCCACCCGATTCTGGTTCCGAGCCAGCCTACAGTCCACTGGGAGAAGCACACGGCGTAGCGCTCACAGGTCGGGAGCTCATCTACTCCGGTCTGATCAATATGCAGCCACAACAACAACAACAGCAGCAGCAGCACCAACAACATCAGTCGGGTATGCTGCAAACAGAGCTGCAGTTTGCACCGCCATCGCAGCCGCAAGGACATCATTTTGTGCCACCAGCGCAGGACGTGCGAGTCAAGCCGGAGACGGGTCTGGTGATGAGCAACAGTTTGCTCTGCCAGCAGCAGCAGCAGCAACATCTGGGCGAGCAACAGTTGCTGCCACTTCAACAGCAGCAGCAGCAACAACATCATGAGCTGCCGCCGGATCCCTTGCTCTATCAGCAGTATGACCACGCCCACAATGGTCTGTATTCGTCGGGCAGCTATCAGAATCTGTCCAGCATCTCCACCTGCATGTTGACCTCACCATTGGGTTTAGGTGATCGCGTTCAGGTGATTGGCACCAGTCAATTGTCCCTGAATCGCAGCTCCACGCCATCGACACCGGTGCATTCGTTGTCCCGCAAACGCAAGATGTCCACACAGCTGGATTGTCCGGATTTTGCGGCCAAGCATGATACGGGTTTGTTGATGAGTCCGTTGCGAAATTCGCAGCATTCGATTGCCAATGGAACAGCCCTTGCCACCGCCCCAATGACTGCATGCCACAGCGATCATGATCGGAGCAAGACACCCGCGCATTCACATTGCTCCGCCTCCGTATCGCCGGCTCTGTCCGGCATCAATTCCCAGGCGGACAACAGCCTCGATGGGCCAGCTAGCAATGCAGCCGCTGGTTCTGGATCTGGCAGCGAAGCTGGTGATCCCTCGCTGACGCAGTGCATCCGTTTCAGTCCATTCCAGCCAGATAACTGGCACAAACTCTGCGATCAGAGTCTGCAGGAGCTGTCCGTTAATTATTATCGCGTGGATGCGGACAAAGGTTTCAATTTTAGCGTCTCGGATGACGCGTATGTGTGCCAGAAGAAGAATCACTTTCAGGTCACTTGCCATGCCCGGCTCCAAGGTGATGCCAAATTTGTTAAGACACCGTCCGGTTTAGAGAAAATCAAATCCTTCCACTTGCATTTCTACGGTGTGAAATTTGAGGCACCCAATCAAACAATACGCGTGGAGCAAAGCCAATCCGATCGCTCAAAGAAGCCATTCTATCCCGTACCGTAAGCTTACCACATGTCCCAGTAATCCCACTACTATTAAATCCTATTCCCAAATAGTATCGATCTCCAGAGCCATATTGTCAGCAAGATAACCGTGGGGCGTCTGCACTTCTCGGAGACGACCAACAATAATATGCGTAAAAAGGGACGTCCGAATCCGGAGCAACGTTTCTTTCAACTGGTCGTGGGACTCCATGTGCACACGACATCCGGTAACTTTCCGGTGGTTAGCCACGGCAGCGAACGCATCATTGTGCGTGCCTCGAATCCGGGTCAGTTCGAATCCGATGTGGATCTTTGCTGGCAACGGGGCATCACACAGGAGTCCATTTTCCATGCTGGCCGCGTGGGCATCAACACAGATCGTCCGGACGAGAGTCTTGTGGTGCACGGCAATCTGAAGGTGTCGGGACACATTGTCCAGCCGAGCGATAGTCGCGCCAAGCAGGAAATTGCCGAATTGGATACATCAGTTCAACTACGCAATATGCAAAAGATTCGCATTGTGAGGTATCGCTATGAGCCGGAATTTGCGGTACATTCGGGACTGAGACGTGAGAGCGACACACGTGAAATTGTCGACACTGGAGTAATAGCGCAGGAAGTGCGGGAAGTTATACCGGATGCAGTACAAGAGGCTGGCAGCGTCGTACTGCCCAATGGCAATGTTATTGAGAACTTTTTGCTGGTCAATAAGGTAAAAATTAATATCTTTCCATAAGATCCGTTATAAAGTTGAAAAAAAACTGATTTACGTATGTACACACTGGACAGTTTATTGCTTGTGGTTACACTGTTTAGATGCTGCCCACTTTTTACGATAATTGTTTGTCTGCCATTTTGCAGTTATCGATTAAATCGTTTAGGCATCGATGCTTTTCCTTCAAACCGTTATATTCTGATTTGATGTATATTATTTGTTTGCTTCAATCATGTCACAAACAATTCAACAACACCAGAAACAACATAACTAAACAAATAAACAATTTAATACCCATAGGATCGTATACTAATGGAGAACATTGGGGCTGTTAAGGAGCTGTGCAAGGTCACCGGATCGCTGGAGACACGCATTGAGCATCTGGAGCGAGCCAACAGTAATTACAATAACCACCAACTGCGTGCCAAGGATTTGCTAGAGCCCCGTTGCCTGCTGCCGCCTCGTCCCCATAAGCCGCACAATCGCAGCGATGGCTACGAGATCTGTTCCAGCCGTGCTATGCAAATCATCATCTTTATGCTGATCATTGTCATGGCAGCCTGGTGAGTTCTCAATGTCAATAATCCCTAAATCAAGCAATACTTAAATACACTTTATAGCTTGGCTGCCGTCTCCACGCTTTATTTCGTGGAGCACAACAAGCAGCAGCAACAGCAGCAGGTGCAGCAACTGGATGGCTATCAATTGTTTGGTGACACTCGCATCTTTCGACCTGACAGTGAGGATCGTCTCAATTACCACAACATACAATCGCTATTCAAGAACAAAACCCATGTCCCTTGGCCCAGTTGGATATATGCGGCGAGCACCACACGACCCCCAGGCGGAGGCACGCCCATACGCGTGGGCGTTGGGGTGAGCGAGCGTTTGGATGGCGATGAGATTCAGGAAAAGGAGGAGCTAACCGCAGTGATGAGTAATCCTCAGTTGTCACCACTGATACACGCTCCAATTGCAAGGATTACGACCACAGCGCCAAGGAACAGCAACAAAACGATTGTCAGCAAAAACAAATCAAAATGGCCCGTGTCACCGGAGATACTGCGTCCAGGTGGCAATTCAGGTGTTGGCCAGAAGATCTTGCAAAACGTACGTGCTGCTGTTGTGGGCAAAACTCTGGGCACAGCCAGCAATGCCACAATAACATCCTCGGAGAAGCCACAGTCCATACCATTGTCGCAGGACTTTGAGAACAACTCGATAGATGTGGACGCCCAGCAACAGCAGCAACAACAATTGCAGCAGCAATTGAAGCAACCCTTGAAGCTGGACGATCACATTGTCGTGGTGGGCACCATTGCCAGCACAGATGTGGACAATGCCGCCCCAGATGCTGGCCAAGCTATACGCAAACTAAATGCCGGCGATGTTGCCATCTACAATGTGTACAAAACCGTTTCGCCGCCCACAGCTAACTTGGCCTTAACCACCAACAAGGTGAGCACGGAGCAGAGTCAATCCCAGAGCACACTAGCCCAGGCACTGGACGTGCCACCACCAGCGGCAGTGCGCAACACCAGCGGAGCCAGCAAGGACACCATAGATGCCTTAGATTTGCAGAATCTGAGCACAACCAATGAATCCGAGTCTGTGGATAATCCCATAACGGCGTTGTTTGGTTTTGAGTTCCAGAGCAGCTTGCGGGACTCTAGTGTGGGCAGAAGATCGGCAAACCAACGCAGCTTGGATTGGATACGCAACAAGAGTCTGAAGGCGCCAGTCTTTGGACATCCAGTCGAGTGCAGCAGGGACAAGGATGAGACCGACAATTGCCAGGTAAGTCTTGGCCAATTTAAGCCACGAACCGAAAGAGTAACTTTTCATCCTTCAGTCTGCCTGTTATGATGAACTGCAGCCAGCTGTGGCTGCCACCGACAATGTGGACGCAAATGTGAAGCACCAGCACGTGGAGGATGAATTACAGTCCGCTGAATCGAAGGAGGATGGCGATGTACTAATATTGCAGCCAGTTGGCAGCAATGACACCGCCTCCCGCACCTTTCATGGCAAGAATTCACACAACACAGCCGCCCGAGGCAAACAACTCTCCACCGAATCGGATGCCTCCACTGTCAATGAAGATCCTCTGTACACGGTGGTAAACGATGCTCCAGTCGTTGCTGTGGATCAACCAGCGGCTCAGGTTGAACTACTGCCCAAAGATGAGGGAAAGGTTACATCAACGACCACAGTGCCACCGCAGTTGGATTGCTGGAGCATTGGCAGCTGTGTGCTGGCCGGACTCAGTAACTACACGATTGATGTGGAGCACTTTTGTCTCAGTTCCGGCAGCTCCCTGAATGTCAGCTACATCGTGCCCGTCTCGCGTTATCTGCAGGCCAACAGCCTGGAGCTGCACTTCAGGTAGCTTTCAAATGTTTAACTTATTTAAATCTTAAAGACTAATCGTGTTTTTCTTAAGTTCCAACAAACCACTGCAGTGGTCCATTTGCAGTAACGATGATCAAGAGAAGACCAACGGGGGAACTGCACAACAGAATCAGGATGATGATGCTCCAGCCAGCAGCTGGGTGAAGGTGTTGAAGCAGCTGGGCAACAACAAGCTGATTCTGGCATTGGACATGCCCAGTCGTGGACACTTTGAGCGCGACTTTATGTTGCGCGCCAGTCCAGACCTGGAACAAGTAAGCCTGCCGACTGATCTAGCTCGTGGTGTTACTCCTAATTTATATTCGGTTACTCTCTTCATGTATTGACATGAAAATGTGTCTGTGTGTGTGTGTTTTTGGTTGTTTCAACTCTATGTGACTGTGTGTGTGTGTGTATGTGTATGAAGTCAATGCTACTTTTCGCTCAAATTTGCGTACCATGATAGTGTGTGTGCGTAAAGTTGACTAAACTCTATGCCTGCGGTGGGAGAGAGGCAGAACTCTACTCATCTTAGAGTACCATAAATATAAGTGTGTATGTGTGCATTAACTATATGCATATGGGAGAGATATGTGTATGTGTGTGCATAAACTCTAAGCTTGTAATGGGAGAGAGAGACAGAACTCTTCTCAGCCCTGAGTACCATAATTATAAGTGTGTATGTGTGCATTAACTATATGCATGTGGGAGAGACATGTGTGCATAAAATCTAAGCTTGTGGCGAGAGAGAGGCAGAACTCTTTCAGCTTTGAGTACCGTAAATATAATTGTGTATGTGTGCATTAACATATGCATGTGCGAGAGATGTGTATGTGTGTGCATAAACTCTAAGCTTATGTCGGGAGAGAGGCAGGACTCTTCTCAGCTTAGAGAACCATAAATATAAGTGTGTATGTGTGCATTAACTATATGCATGTGTCAACAGAGCTTCAGACCTCTGCTCTCATCTGTAGCTACCATACCTAACTGTGTGTCTACACAAATTATGCTTATAAGCAGAGATGCTCTCATACCCCTCGCACACACATGCACCGCGCGCCTTCAAAAAAACAATTGTATAGGAATATCCCTAATCTACTTCTCTTTTGTTTCCTTACAGCAAAAGCTATGCGATGACAACGCCCATGTGGCAAACCCTATACTCCAGTACAACTTTAGCATCGTAAGAGATTGTGATTAGTTAAACAATTTATATTTATGGCAATGATCGGAATGAAATCGGAACCAGAACCAAAATGTTTCAAGATTTACATCACAACGGACGGCAGTTGCAGTTAAATTTTCACAATTACATTGCAAAATGCATAAAACATTTATCAACATTTTAAATAAAAATATTTAGTAAAATGACAACAGCAGTTTCTTATTGATTTACCTAGTTTTATTAAACATAACTATGGCTACACGGCAAAGGGTTGATCTGTGCCATCCTCATGGTATTTAATATAGGTCTCGCCGTGCGTAAAGTCCTTGGTGCCCTCCAAGCGACCACGTGGAGGCGCCTTGTCATAGTCAAAGGCCTTCTCTGATTTGCCAAACAGCTGATTGGCCATTTCAATGTCTTCACGATATTTGCCCACCACAACTTTCTTGCCGGTTATTGGATCGGTTATGTCACCAAGTGGATACACAACCTTCTCCAAGGTGTGTGTGATGAGGCGTGTCATGCGTTCGGGCAGCTCACGGATTAGCACTATATCACCAGTTTTGCACTGCTTCTGCGGATCGTGTGCGAAGAAGAACGTATCCTTTTTAAAGTACTGCAAGGGAAATAAAAATAAATAAACCTCATGACCGTTTGGAACAAATAACACAACGTACCATGTTAAGGTTTTTGTCCAGTTCCATGCGGCGTACGCGTATTTTAGATGCATTCTTCTTGATGCAAGGCATGCATTGTCCCATCAGCAATAAACCACGTGCCGCCATTTATTCAATTATGTTTAAAATCAACAAAAATAATAACAGACTTTATAAATTGCGAGTCTGATGGCCGACCAACAATAGTGCTGGAACTATAACCGATAATAGTATCGATACATCGTTTCAAATTTTAAGAATCGATTTAAAAGAACGAAAGAACCACATTCGTAAGCTTTACCAAATCTTGGTGTGTACACACTGAAAATAACTGAAAATCAGCTGTTATGCAGCTGTTGTGTACACACCTTGTGTCCGATAAGAAACTGATTTGTGTTTTGTTAAAAATTAAAATATTATTTCATTGGCTTTTATTAGTTGAATTGCCAACGCTTACAACCAACTGCATGTAAAAGTGCTGCAGACGTGCACAAACAACGCACGCTTTACGTAACCATGGTAAATAAACAAAGAAGCCCTTTAAATTGAAGATGAGTCACACGAGAGAATTGTAACAACGATAAGTATAAATAAAAGCGATTAGCTGGTTAATAACAATATCAATACTGTTACTAACAAGTCGAATACAGTAGTACGAACGATATGCAATTAAAAGTTGTTAAATTTCGTTATCTTTGTCGGCCGCTTTGATTTGCTTATCGCGCATTTGGTATGTGTGGGTGGATTTCTGATGTTTTTTCTTTAACTTGTAGAACTACGAAGACGAAGACTATCATGTGGACTCGTTCCCAAAGGATTTCGGTTATGGAGATTTCGATCAGGATGGCTTGGAATTGGAGCCTAATGCATCGAGCAACAGCGAGACAAAGCCACGCATATTATTGATGGGTTTGCGTCGCTCCGGGAAGAGTTCCATACAGAAAGTCGTATTCCACAAGATGTCCCCGAATGAGACACTCTTCCTGGAGTCGACTAGCAAAATTGTTAAAGACGACATCAACAATTCCAGCTTTGTGCAGTTCCAAATTTGGGACTTTCCCGGCCAAATTGACTTTATAGAACCGACCTTTGACTCCGACATGATCTTTGGCGGCTGCGGAGCACTTGTATTTGTCATAGATGCCAAGGATGATTACAACGAAGCCTTGACCAAGTTCAAGAATACTGTAATCAAGGCATATAAGGTTAATCCACGCATAAAATTCGAAGTGTTCATACACAAGGTACGTCGCTATCTCAGTTGTTATCACTCTTATCATTTGTATTGTGACAACTGTTTGATTTCCCACAGGTGGATGGCATAAGTGATGATTCCAAAATGGAATCACAACGTGATATACATCAACGCTCATCGGATGATCTGAGCGAGGCGGGTCTGGATCAAATACACCTCAGTTTTCATCTAACCTCGATCTATGATCATTCAATATTCGAGGCATTCTCGAAAGTTGTGCAGAAACTCATTCCACAGCTGCCAACGCTGGAAAATCTATTGAACATTTTCATACCGGTATGGAAAACTCTTAATTATTTATAGAAAATGTAACCAAAGTTTATGTTTAACAGAACTCTGGCATTGAGAAAGCTTTTCTCTTTGATGTTGTGTCGAAAATTTACATAGCCACCGATTCCTCGCCGGTCGATATGCAAGCCTATGAGCTCTGCTGTGACATGATTGATGTGGTCATTGATCTGTCTAGCATATACAGGTAAATTGATTTTTTTTAACAACTCTAAGCCTATACTAAAGTCTGTTCTTAATTTGTGCACAGCTCGGAGGAAACTGCGTTTGACAGCGGCAGCTCTAGTCTCATCAAATTGAATAATAATACAATACTCTATCTGCGAGAAGTCAATAAGTTTTTGGCTCTGGTTTGTCTACTGCGTGAGGAGAACTTTAATCGTCAGGGTGTTATTGATTACAACTTTATTTGCTTCCGTGATGCCATAAGTGAGGTGTTTGAGCTGCGTTTGAAACGCCAAAAGATGCTGGAGAACGCCGACCAGGATGACGATGAGATGGTTGATGATCATGGCATTACCATGGATTGCTCCAATCATGAGAATGATGTAGCTGTGTTGTCCAGAGCGCAGAAGATCGTATGAACGGAATTCCAGTGACCTCGCGCTCGAGTGTGTATTGTTTTTCTTTTCACACATGCACACAAATCTTTTTGGGAATATCATTTATAAGTTTTGTCATACATTTATTATTTTTTATTCAAATTTTATGTTTTTCTCAATCTTTGTTCTTTATTGTTAATCCATTTGTTATGCCGCTTCGCTGCTCTATACAAACAGAGAGATACAAATTGCCCAGCGTTTACATAAACTACAATTAATAGTACGTATATTTTTTAATAAAAATTATATTAAATTTGTCAATTGTTTACTTATTTAATTCAGTTTGGCGCCCAACTCAAATATCGATACTTTTTCGATAGTTTCTTTCGAAAGCAACACTGGCTATTAAATGCACTTTACAACTCCATTTATATTTATATTCAGGGCCAACATGATTAGGCGACAATAGGAAAGCAAGAAACTGCCACATTGACGAGGGCCGTAATTTAAAAATTGTTAGTTCATTCGCTCACGATAGAAACTCGTTCGCTCATGAGTTGAACATTTCAATCGAACTAATTGTGAACGACACAATACGACGTGTGTGTGATTGTTGCTCGGTCGTCTGACTGTCTAGTAGTGAAAATGAGCTGCTGAGAGCAGTAGAATAATTAATTAATGCGCTCCTAGCCAAATTTGCAGATTCTTTTCCTACGACATAAATCGTGTTAAATTAATAAGAGTTGTTCGTGTGTGCATTATATACCGATCAACGGCTGAAGCAGTAAAGTAGCGATAAAAAAAAACGAGTTAGTCGCTGTCGGGTGAAAGAAAGAAATTGTGTGCGAGTGAGTAAGTGTGTGTGCGCGCGGTGAAAAAGTAACAAAAACAACAACAACAACGACAACGAGTGCAATAGCAACAACTAAAACCTGGTCTCGTATGTCCGCTTTCCTTGCTCATTACGGTGCTTTTCTGTGCCCAAAGTGCAGGCAAGTGCAGCCTGGAATCAGCACCAAAATCAACGACGACGACAGGTGCGTACCATAATAATTTTCTACTTTCGTTGCTTCAAATTTGTCATCGCTGCTTCGTGTCTCTGTTGCTTTATTGATTGTTCAAATACACCGCAGATACACAGCATCCCGTGACAATAGAAAGATGTATTCATTCATTTTTACATCCCATACATATGTATAAATAAAGTGAAAGGTGGTGGCGGTGGTGGCACATCTTTAGTATTTTGTGAATAGAAACACACAATGGCACACTATCTTTAACACAAGTAATTGTTACTAACTTATTAACAAATGTTTTAACTAAAATGCATTATTCAAAGCAGAGAAAAAAAAAACAAATCAGCTGAAAACACTTATTAACACTGGTAGATGTCAGAACCATCGATTAAACACACGCCTGAAAGAGATAGCTAGGCGGGAGTGTGTGTGTGAGAGCGAGAGAGAAGAGGACAAGGGCAGGCACGACTTTCTTGACAGCACGAATATCGCAATCTCAGCAATCAATAATAATTATTGCAGTTTTGTCGATTATCTCTCCCACTGCCGGGCTCTCTCTCTCTCTCTCTCGCGGCAACCGAAGTCGAGCTTAGCTACGAAATTGTTTCAAAGAGAGCATTCTGTCGCCCCCGGCCCCTTCCGGCGCTTATGTCATGAACGGAAGTGTGTTCATAGTACAAGTACAAATCTGGATATACATACATACTACATATTTATGCTAGCAACCCCCAAAAAAAAGAGTCCGTGACATCATATTTTTGGCAGCAACATAAAAAACATTGCCTGCTTCGTTCCCCTGTATAGACCATTTCCTACCTCAAGAGCCTTTTGACATGACACATACTTTGAGGTTAGGTCTCTAGGTTCGCCGGGTTTGTAACGGTACATATTGATTTAGTGTCGAGTCACGATGCCAACTATTAAATAGTATTATAACAAATTAGTACAAACTTATACAGTTTAATGGTTGCTAATTTTAAGCCCAAAAAAAAGTGATTACCGTTAGGCAAATAAACAAGCAAACACCTGTCTATGGCAACCAAAAAAGCGTTAAGTGTGTTAATGTTTTTTAAGTGTTGCAAACACGTGCGTTGTTCATTTTCATTTTCTTTTCGACATTTTCACAACTTGGAAGAGGGCGGTGCCCCTAAAAGCATGAACACACACATGCCCCGGTGTGTATGATTTTCAGGGGGGAAGTGGCCCTCAAAGAAATCTCTCAGAAATGTGAAATAATAATCCAAACCAAAGGCCATTTGTAGGCAAATTAAATTGCTAACAAACCGTGAAGTTGGTTACTGGGTTTCTTAGCGCTTTTTTCTGGATGGATTCGTGTACATATGTATCTAACAAACATACAACAAATGTATATGTTCATATGTGAATCTGTTTTCTTATCTTTTGAATAAACATTTGCCGTTATAACGCAGACGCTTGGAAATTGTTTATTTTGTTTGCCTTTTTTTTATCGATTTCTTTCTCACATCCGCACGACAAACAATGCAATCAGACAAATACAATTGCTTTTCTTTTTTTGCTACACTTTTTCTCTCATTCTCGGTTTATATCTATTTACTAGTATTATTCTTCTTTTTTTTTTTTGCCAGCCATTCTTTGTTTATTGACCAGTTTCAGTTGCTCTTTCACTTGCAATTGTTGCTGTTCTTGTTGGCTGCGTTTTGTATCCTCCGCTCTTCGTTCTCCACTCTCCGCTCTCTTCACTCCTTCCGCTCTTCATTCCTCTCTGCGCTCTGGCAGAGCGGAAGCGACGTCATTTATGTAAATTGCTTGCGTGACATTTGTATAGAGAATCTATATTATGAACCGGTATGCACACGCCCCTTCGCATTAACTGCCAACACTATTGTTGTTACAGACCAACATTGGAGTCTAGAGTGTAGAGTCTAGGCAAGCTCCCCTCTCACTCTCCGCCGCTGGCTGCGCTCTATAAGCTTCTATGATGGCTGTAATCAGGCAATTCGAACAATAAGTGCTTGCCATCTAGAAATGCTAACAGTAAAATGTTAATTTACATAGCGTAAATGGCAAGCTGTTAACTAGTTACTCACAACATTCATAGTTTATGTTAGAATATATTAAACAGTGATATGCAAATGTAACAGCGTTAAGCAGCTGTTAAGCTAAGATCAATGTATAACAGCTGTAAGATCTGTTAGATTATCTGCTCTGTTAAGTAGACAAGCTGCAACTGTTAACTTTTGCATACGCTTTACATGCACACCAATACATGTACAATCAACAAATCTACAACACATTTGGCATTTAATGATCCCCACAGAATTTCACATCGTTTTTTCTCAAACTTTTTAGCAGTTTTTATTTGTAAACTCGTTGAATTTGTTGCTTAAATTATCTGACGCTGCGCAAAGTTCAGCGAGGTGAAACGGTTAAGTGTTTTCAAAACTGCCCCCAGCGAGTTTTTGCTCCATATTGAGGACCACATCTACATAAAAATACAGGGTGATACCAGTTAATTCAATGCGCTGTCATTATTGGGTATGATAAAGTACAAATTAAGTATGCACAATTTGTCAGTCACGTTGTTGCTCATTTTGTGCACTGTCAGCGAAAATATGAATAATGTGGTTTATTTGTTGAAAAACGTGATTTAAACAAAACAAAAAGAAAAACTAGAAAAAAGTGTAAATAAAACGCGCACTGTGGTCACATTTTGCATATAAGTATGTAAATAAATACGATAAGCTCGGGCAGCGGGCATCGCACCATAATAATACATCTTTAGGTAAATATAAACAATGATATATGACGCAAATTTTTTGCTTATAAACAAAATCCCACAACTTACTTATAGCGGGCAAAAAATTTAAAATACTTTTTATTATTTATGTGAATAAGCGATGTAGAAAATGGTCGACGTCATTAAATCGTCTTTCTCTCTGTTTGAAATATGAACAGTGGGCATTATTGAAATGTATTAAGATCATCAATTTTCGAACTTTTAAGCGAAACGCGTCCACTGTAATTAATTTGTACCGTTATAATCCATACGGTCTGCTAAAATATTGACCTAGTCAACGAAATTCTGAATCATTTCCAACGATGCCAGCGAACTTTGTTCAAGTTCCTCCAATCAGCGATCGTCCAGAGTGACAGAGAGGGAGAGCAAACGAAAGCTTTGGCTTTGCCGTTAAAGCTTTGCTCTCAGCTGCGCGAAGAGCGCACAACGCACAAAACTAAGAGCAGCCATTTAGCGTTGCTCTTAAGTGTAATTATTTGTTGTTGTTGTTGCTTGTTGCTGTCGACATTGAATAAGTTTTGTTGATGTTTTCAACTTTTGAAACGAAATACTTAACCTTATGGCTTGAAGGTTTTCAATTGTACTATTGGGATAGCACAAATAAAGTCTGTGTAACAGTAGCTATTTTAATATGTAGAAAAAAGACGAATTTACAGCTGTTTCTCTCTTCTATTTGCGCTCTCACTACTTTGACTCTCTTCTGCTGCCTGTGTGCTCTGCGCTCAGCTGCAGCGCGTGTAAACGTAAACAAATTGTAATTTATACTAAGCGTAAAATGCAAAACATTAACAAAGAGATTAAAACATTTGCTTACGTGCTCAATTCAACGTCATTGTCATTTCTCATTACAATTTAGCAATAAATATTTATTTTTATTATTATTTGCATACACTACTTGTAGTAGTACTAGTAGTATTAGGTAATGGAACTCAGCCTATCAGCTAGTATATAACTTAAATTCCATAGTCAGATCGTTGATAATGATTTGCACACAAGAAAGTACTCGTATTTATACAAAATAATCAAATAACCTTGATTTGTTTTTCTCTCATGAAAAAAGACAAATAAAAGAAAAAGCAAAAAAAATAGTGTTATTTTATGTGTTAAACATATGTGTGTGTGTGTGCGACGATAACGCACACATACACACACCTAATCATGCACATGCTACATAGAATATGTATTTAGTTCAGTGTTAGTTTTTGTATTTTGTTTGTTGTTTTTTTGTATTTTATTTACTTGTTTTTGTTTTGTGGTTCTTAAGGCTAATGACAAATAAACAAACTAAACGAAGCGAGTGCAAAGGCATTAAAAATACAAGAATAAAAACCAGAAGAAAGATGAATGAAAGCTTTATTTAGTCGATTACTCACTGGCGTATACCCTGTAGTGCTAGTAGTATTTAATATTTTTAGTTGATTACTCACTGGGCTATGCCCTGTAGTATTTACTACCCTACACTTAATCCACTGTGAGTTGAATGAACTGCCGAATGACAGTTGAAAGCTCATCAGCTACTTAAAATTTAACGTTACTCAACACTTGTCACTCAAGTTCAGCCTCGCTTTCAACTTGAAGCCAAAAGTTAAATGAACTTTCAAATATTTGAGTTGAAATTTTAATTAATTTCAGTTGAATTTTGCATTTTTTAAACAATTTGCTTCGATTAACTAAAATTATGCACACAGCTGCAGTTTATTGTTGTTTACAGAATGTTATCTAATTTGTTATTGTTTTATTTTGTTTTTTTTTTTTAATTACACTTGTGTCGAAACGCCACGCGCTGTTCAAATTGTTGTTTACGCCAGCAAGCGATACCGATAAACACTCACACACACACACACACATGCATATATCTATTCACACATATTACATGCATGCACATTAGTTTTATATAGTATAGGGTATGTGGTACAGGGTGTAGTAAATAATGCTAAGCAGTCGCCGTTTTACATGGGCGAGACGAGCCCACAAATTACAGCCAATGGCGCAGAAGTAAACATAAAAATGGAAAACAAGTTGTAGGCGCGAGTAAAGCGCAACTAGTTGATACCCTGTAAAGTGAAACAAGTGGGTAGAAAAACGTAAAGTCGTGAAAAGTAGGAAAAAGTTCAATTTATGAGGCAAATAAAAATACTCAAAAATAGTTTAAATATAAAAAGAAAATAATGAATGCTTCAAAAATATTTAAAGTATTATTAATAGTAACTATTTGATACCCTGTAAAGTGAAAAAAAGTGGGAAGAAAAACGTAAAGAGGTGAAAAGTAGAAAAAATTTCAATTTATAAGCAAATAAATGGATTAATAAGCAAATAAAAATACTCAAAAATAGTTTAAAAGTAAAAGGAATAAAAGTAAAGCACAAAAAATATCAACAATTTTAATAATTTAGTCATTTAAGGCGAACGTAGTAGAACAATTTGGCAAATAACATAATTTTTCTACAGTTAAAATTATTAATAAGCATATAAAAATACATAAAAACCAATTTAAAATAAAGAAAGATAAAGGAAAGCTTACAACTTGAACGAAAAACTTTAAATTAAAATAAATATTAGAAAAAGAAATCACATATTGATGATAAAAAAAAAAATAGGTAGTTTAAAACAATATTTAGCTGTCAAACAACCCACTTTATATAATCTCATGACTACAGGGTATCAAAAGAACTGGCTGCGTTCGAGTATGCGGAAATATAATTCACTTGTTTTATTGTTTCTTCTCGTCTCGTCTTGTCTCTTTTCTTGTTTTGTTTGCTGTTTACGTAGAGTGACAATTATGCACTATATTTAAAGCGACTTGTGAAACAGTTAAGACAGACCAACTAACTAATTAAATGTGTCAGCGTATTTAACTTTTTAATGTGGGTCAAAAACTATAAATAAACAAACAAATTCCCAACTAAATTTGCAAATAGTTTCAAGTTTTTGCAGAACCGGCATAGGATTAACAACAAAAAGATACATTTTTGCACTGCGTAGTTTATTGTAAAAAAAACTAGTTGTTATTCTATTAGTTTGTTATTCTTTTTGTTGTTGTGAAAGGAAAACACACGCGCCTCGTTTGCTTAACAAATTCGACCTTGATTTCTGAGCATTTGATTTGCCGGGTTATCTATTCTGTTCTGTTATTCTACTCAGCTACTGTTACGGCTACAAATAGCCGGTTTTTGAGCGAGTGTTGAGTGCTCTATCTGCCATTATGCTCTCTGTCTAAATTAAGGGGCTCGTCTCAAGTTCCCTCTCAACGAAACTTGCAAGAAAACAACACAAATTTCGAACAAAAATCAAGAGAATCGAGCTACCTATTTATGTTTACCCATCTATACATACCTCTATATATATATATATTCTCGTATGTTTATGATTATTATGCTCAAAATCTACCGGATGTTAGATACACACTGCAAATTGACAGCAAAAAAATGCAAATTAACAATAAAAAGCATTTGAAAAACTCAAGGCAAGACTCAGCTTGATATGAACTCGAGTCCAAATTTGCACAATCACGAAAGATAGTGGGTAGAAAAGAGTAAAACATAACAAATTTATAAGTAACAAGTAAGAAAGGCTACAGTCGAGCGAGCTGACGGAAAAATACGGAGTACTCACATAAGTTTACCCAAACCAATAAGGAATTTTTTACTGATTAGTCCTAGGGTAGCTATAAGATATCGTTATCCCATCCAGATGAAAGTTTGGTAGAATAGTTATAATGGTACCATGCATATAATGTCTTAATTTAGTCACAATAGCTCCAGTAGTTTCCAAGTTATGTTGATGTGAAAATAGTTTTGATTGTATTATAGGGTTTGGTATGGGATGTGGCAACAATTTAAAATAAACTGTATATGCCTAACATATAGATGCACTTTCAAACAAAATTTGCTTGCTCTAGCCCTTATAGTCTTCGAGATCTAGGTGTTGAAATGGACAGACGGGCGTATCCTGAATATATGATATAAAATGTATGGGGTTGGAAAAGCTTTTGCTTGTTGCCAATAGACTCCTGTATACTTTTTAAGTCAAAGATCGGTTAATATACATCTTATAGACACCCTTTAACCTCTTAGCAAACATTTACACAGCTGGCACTGCCTAAAACTTACCAAAAGTAGTCAAAACTTCTATACAAAAATCAGTCTTTGTGCTAACTTTCATGTCATGTCTGTCTGTCTGATTTATTTGTTTTTTTTTATCATATATTGTTTTTAAGTAAATCACTTTTGTTGTGCTTTAGTTTTTCCAAAATTTTCTGTGTTGTTGTCTCATCGGTTTTCCATTTGCGGTGCACTGACGACTGATAAGAAAGCTGAAAGCGAGCGCATTTCTCAAGCGGTATGATTTCTGTGTTTACAACTGGGCACACTTGACAGATAACGTTCAACGCTAGCAAAGCTGGTCACACTTGGGTTTTATTGTAGGCTTATTGTAGAATGGGGTGTGGGAAGAGTGATAAACTGTGTTACTTCTGGGGTTTTTCTACTTATCTCACAACTCTCAGTCTACTCACTCGCTTTGACTTCCTCTCTTTACACTCCTTTCGCTCTATCTGTCTGTGTCTTACGCTGTCCGTCTCTTTCGCACCACACAGTAAGAAAATCCCTACTTCATTACAAGTTTAAGTTGATCAATTGAATTTCCTTCTCGCCTTCAGACCTTAAAGCTTTTAGCACTTTATTGCCGTTCTGTTCCCAACACTGTCTCTATCTTTTCTCTCAGTGCACGCTTATCACGCGCTTGTCAAATACTGAAATCTTATCAACTGGAAACAACTTTTTGCAAAAGTTTCTGTTAACAAAATACAAAGAAAAAAGTGGAAAAGTTTTTTACTCAATTTCATAGTGTATTTTGTGTGTCGCGACATTTAATATCAAAAATCGTATTCTATGTGAAAACTTGCAAATAACTAACAATTAATTCAATTTAATCTTGGGTAATAACTGTCAATTAAACACTAAATTAATCAAGTTTGTTTAGTAAACATTTAAAAAGACTTAAATCAAGTAGCTGTGTGTGTGAACGTGTTTAACCTCACTTAACTTAACTAATCTATGTTTGTTTTGCACCAGTTTAAGGCGAGTATCGTGTGTCAATTAGTCAGTTATGTGTGTATTATAGTTTACATTATACTAACTGCTGTTGAGTGCAACTTATAGAGAAAAACTAACTGCAGTTTACTGGGTAAACTTTGTGCGGTTGACTCACGATTTCAGTGCGAGAGATTAGATAAATTTCTGTGGTGATTGGTATATAATATATATGTACATATGTTTATATAGTAATGGGTGCAGGAAGTATACGAAACTAACCATAATTATGAACAAGTTACAAAACGAAATTCAAAAGAGTTACACAAATTTCTTCTACGCACACAGATAAAGTGAGAGAGAAAGGGAGAGCGGGAGATCGGGATATCAGGAGAGGATCCCAGAGAATACCCTAGCAAATAAAGCATACAGATTATATAGACATTCCACGATGCCGCTTTTTGCACGCAAATCCTCGAAGAACTCGTCGGATCACAGCGATATCAGTCAGGAGAGCAAACGATCCTCGATGAGCGGTGGCCCAAGTCTCCACAACAATAACAACAACAATAGCAGTAATCACAGCAGCCACAACAACAACAACAATAACAATGAACTGGACAAGAAGCCACCGCTAATCTTTCACTGCCAGCTGGCCCACGGTAGTCCCACCGGTTTGATAACGGGATTCGCCAGTGTTCGTGAGCTCTACAAGAAAATCGCCGAGTGCTTTGATATGTCCGAGGACGATATACTCTTTTGTACCCTCAACTCGCATAAGGTGGACATGACGCGTCTCCTGGGTGGTCAGATTGGACTGGATGACTTTATATTCGCCCATCGTAAGGGTCGTCCCAAGGAGATTGAGATCGTCAAGACCCAGGATGCGCTGGGACTGACCATCACGGACAATGGTGCTGGCTATGCGTTCATTAAGCGCATCAAGGAGGATTCGATCATTGACCGGATCGAGCATATTGCTGTCGGGGATCATATCGAGAAACTGAACGGTTTGAATATGGTAGGCAAGCGGCACTACGAAGTGGCACGTATGCTCAAGGACATTGCCACCGGGGAGACGTTTACGCTGCGTCTGGTCGAGCCTATACGCAGTGGATTCCAGGGCATCGGGCCACGTAGCCAGTCACGGGCCTCCTCCTCGGCCGGGGGTATGGGTAATCGGAGTTATGGCAGTGGCAAGGAGACGCTGCGCTTCAAGGCGAATGGCAATGCACAGATCGAGCCGAAATTCGATGAGGCAACGGCGGCGGGCGTGGAGGCGATCAATAATCTACTGGAATCATTTATGGGCATCAATGACACGGAGTTGGCATCACAGATCTGGGATCTGGGTGACCATAAGTCCAATTCAATGGACTTTGCCGAGGCCATTGACAATTCGGATCTGGAATCCTTCGGTTTCACCGACGATTTCATCATCGAACTTTGGGGTGCTATAACGGACGCCCGTCGCAAGAGCAAATAGAGCGCGTAGCACCCGAAAGGGAGAAAGGGAAACCCCAAAAATAAAAATTTCATAATTTTTTACTAGGTTTCTAAAATTTATTATAAATTTATAAACTAGCAAAAGAGGAAAAAAAAAAACAACAAAAACATGCAAAACATTTATATATTAAATAAAATCATTAACTATATTTTCATCAGCTATTTTATTATTATTTTTATAATTATTACTTTGTTTAAATGTATTTTTACAACTAGTATTTACATATTTATACACATAATTACATACATTTATTATTATTATTATTTGTATGCCTGCATTTGCCAATTATTTTGTATTTTTGTTAAACTTTTAATGGAAAAAACTGTAGAAATTTTGATTGAGTATATTTTTGATACAATTTGTTTCAGTGTACATACAATAATTATGCATTTTCATTAGTTGCTAATAAATTTAAATTATTGAATTCGCTTTTCTTGTTATTTTTAATTTGGCTTTGCTTTTTAGTTGACTTTGGTAAGTTTGCTTTCAGTACGTGCTTTTTTTTTGCAGTGTATTCATCGTTCTTCAGTTTTTTGGCACCCGTCGCCAATTTGTATAACCATTTTAAATATTTTCACTGTGACAAATTCTTTTTTGCATATATTTCAAACCTCCTATGTTTTTTTTGCGTATATTTGACCATGGGCACGTGTTTTTAATACTCTTGGTCAAAATATGTTGATAGATTCAATCCCATTCATATATAGTCACATACACAATAAAATGCGCACTACATATGTATGTACATACACATATACTTCCTGTCTGCTCAGAGAGCTTTCTGTAAGAGAGTAGAAAATGCAACAACAGCGAATGACGCTCATAAACATCGTCTGACAGTGAATTTATCGGCGTCGTCGTCATTTACACACACACACACACGCTTGGGCAATATTACAATTGCAAATGAGAACAACAACAGCTGCTACTGGCAACAACAAAGCATCGTCGCGCATGCAGCTGATAACCACAGTTATTAAATATACATATATTGTTGTTGTCTGTCGCAACAACAAGTACAATTAATGCATGTGAGCAACAACAGAACGATGGCAAAGAGAGACGGACACATGCTCAAACAGCTGCTCAGCGACACACAATCACACAGCCATGGAACAACTTCGAACGGCAACAACAACAAAGAACCACACAGTGCTTTACAAGTCTTTCCAGTTTTACAGGTTTTTTTCTTCTTCCATTTTCAGCATAAGCACAAACACATGTGAAAGCTTTTTTACTCTTAAGTCTGTCGCGCAACGTGTTCGCTCGCTTATATTCTCTGCGACTCTGGTGCGCTCTCTCACACACACACACATAGGCAGGTGCTTAATTTAATTAGCTTTGGCGCGCTGCCTTCTTGTATAACTAAAAAGAGGCAACGCTCGAATACTCAGTTGTGCATACGCTTTCGTCGAAACAACAAGCAAGGCGGAAAAAATCAGAAAAATAAAAATAGTAATAACAAATTTCAAATATTGAATTAAAGCAACAAAACTACGTAAAGAGCAACTATTAAATAATTTAAAGTGCTGCAGCAGCAGAAATAGAGTGAGGCGGATTTGTCTTACTAGTTTTTCGCGTAAAACTAAAAGTATTTAGTTCGAGGAAAACCTGAGCATCGTGTGAACAATTTCTTGAAAAGCAAAAAGGTATTGAAGCACATAAAATTTCCATTTATACTAGAAACATCTGAAAATATTGAATGTGAAATTTTCTTGGCAAAGCAGCAAAATTATTCGACTTTGGTTCCTGTGTGTTTTTGTTTTGCCTGATGCCTGTTTTGTTTCATATTCTCTGTGCGTTTAATTTTGAATTTAATGAGTGTGTGTTGGACTTTGAACGTGACTCAACAGAATTGTCTAAGCGAATTCAGACTAATAAAATAAACACAAACATTAAGTTTTGCATACACACACCACAACCAATCTACTCCGACGTCAATTGATGTGCAGTTTTCTGTCGTTCAATCGTTTGGCTTGTTTTGTGCAAATTTCATTTGTTTCGACTTTTCGGTTGTTGCCGTGCAGCACCACAAACACAAGCAGCATCTTCTTTTGTCTCTTTTGCGCCTTTGTGGCTGGTGTGTGTACGTGTGTGTTTGTAGTTTGCCCGTTTCCCCTCCATTGGCTGCTCTGTATACCCGTTTTAAGTGTGCATTTTAAGAGCGAGCTTTTTGTGCGTTTGTTTTGCTTGTGGCTTTTCGCGCGTTGCGTTTTTTGTTTGCGAGACATTTGTTTTGCAGGTGAAAGTAACGTCAGCGACGACGCGTGACAGATGTGGCGTGTTTGTTACCCGTCTGTCTCTGTCTTGGTCTCGGACGCAGTCGGTGTTACTATTTCGACCGCATTACGCAGAATTACGTATTTGGGGTGGACTATTTAAATACCCTTTAACTAGATAATAATGGTTGACATCCACGATTAGATACAATTTTATTGAATTAATCAACATGAAAGCGTTCAGTACAAAGAAACGTTGTCTTATCAAAAACAAGAAGTACAAAACTAATAAAAGTATGAATTTATTTTGACCATTTCCTTTGTGATAAGCGTCATCTACAAACTTGAAACTTTTGTACATTGAACTTTACGCTAGAATGGCATTTTATAGATAAATAAAATACATGCTTATTAATACATACATATGTATGTATGTATGCACTTTCTTAAAGCCAAATGAATTTAAAAAAAAAACAGGTAAATCATAATCACGCGATTCGACAACGCATACAAATAAATAAACAATGAAAACAAAGAGCAAAAACTTAATTAATTCGTAACGGTGCTGATAAACTTAATATACGCAAGCAATGTCTATGTATATGTATATTTGTTATTAATTTACAGATCATTATACATAGTACGTATTAAATGTTGCTTTTAAAATCGCGTGATATTTTTCCAGTGGCATGAGAAATGAGTAATGAGTTTACGATCACACACACACACGCACATTCATACAAACAAACAAACATATGTAAGCGTGTATAACAGTTTAACATTCAGTTGGTATTATCACTGTTTAACGCACACACACATACAGGCAGAAGCAGGCAAGCAGTGGGAACACGCCACTAAAGTTTCAACATTAACCATTGATGTTTTTGCGACAATTTATCACTCTATCGGCATTTTATCGATAACACTCACACACACAGGCACACCACACGCGAATAATTGAAATAGTTTCCAGTGTTATGCACAGCTCGTGTAGAATTTGTGTATTCTGCGTTGACTCCTTGAACTTGTTGTAGACTCAATGCGATTTCCCCAGTGAATGAGCTTTAAATGACACTTAATAATGTTTGCATGCTTATGCTTTTGCTAATTAGCTGTAAATAAAAGCTGTGCTAGGCATGTCGTACACCAAATACCCTAACAATTGATCGTTTATTTATTTATTTATTCTGTACTGTAACAAACTTGTCAAAGCGTTGCCCACCCGCCCCTTTTACCTTAGAAACATGCCGCACTTTGTATTTGATTTGTTTCGCTTCAATGCAATTCACCTTGACTTTCGTCACAAAAGCTCTCAAACAGCAGAAAGGAACAGTTAGCAACAACAATTTGGCAGCTGCGATGCACAAGCTTTTATTTTTATTCTTTGTTGTTGTTTGCTTCCTTCCCGTTGTGTCACTCTCTGTACTTGCCGGCACATTTTAAATGCCAAAATATTGTTTGAACTTGTCAAAAGGATATTTTAAGAAAATTGCACATTTACTAATTTATCGTACGCTTTGAAGAATATGAATTTATAAGTGCCATTTGTGTTTTCTATCATTTACAGGGGACCAAAGGTAAATTTATCAATAGCAATCGACTTGCCGTAATAAGTGCAATAAAATGGCTGGCTGTTAATTGCACACATACATACACAACAGTAGACACAAATACACATACATACGGCGAGGCGATATATAAAACACACATACGCAATAAGACAAAGAACGGAAGAAAGAAAGAAGAGAGTGAGGAGTAGATACCACGGTTGGAATTTAAATTCAGCGGATATCGATAAGCACATATCGATTAAGAACCTGCGCTCAAAATGAACAGTTTGGTGCGCGTGTTTAGCAATTTGCAAGACTTTTACAATGACATCAATGCGGCGACACTAACCGGAGCCATCGATGTAATCGTCGTGGAGCAAATGGATGGCGAGTTTCAGTGCTCGCCATTCCATGTACGCTTCGGCAAGCTCGGTGTGCTCCGCAGCCGTGAGAAAGTGGTAAGTTATCGAAGTTTATTTACATTTTGTGCACTTGGTTACAGTAAATTTATTTTTATTCCAGGTGGACATTGAAATCAATGGAGCACCTGTGGACATACAGATGAAGCTGGGCGATTCTGGTGAGGCTTTCTTTGTGGAGGAATGCCCAGAGGATGATGATGAGGAATTGCCCGAGAACTTGGCCACATCGCCCATACCAAAGAGTTTCCTCGATTCGCTTATCAAAGGCAACGATACCATGGAGGACATTAGTGGCGTTGCCACCGACAAGTAAGTAATGTTCCCCAGCTACTGCTACTGATCTTAGATGCACAGCTAGAATTCATGGAATCATTTCATATTTTTAGAAATGCTAGCGATGATTTGCAAATTCCATTGCCAATGCCGCGTCGCAACTCCATCGATTTGTCCAAGGAGGAGCCCAAGGAGATTGACAACGAGGGCAATAAATTCGAGAATCAAGTCTCGGACTACACACAGCGCAGGTAGCCATAGTTCCATCAGCAAATCTCTTCAAGATTCCTTGTAGAGCAACTTACTCATATTGGTCTTCTGATTCTTCATTGTAGACACACGGATAACTTACTGGAACGTCGCAACTTTGGTGACAAGCTCAAGGAGTACACCACACAGAAGATGCGCAAGGAATGGGCCGAGCATGAGGAGTTCTTCCAAGACATAAAGCCGCTCGAGAAAGTGCAGAAATTGCCAGAGCCGGAGACGAAACCAGATGCGGATGCAGATGTTAAAATGCAACCGGAAGCGGAGGCAGTATCTGAGGCCGTGACAGAGCCAATCAGAGAACCCATCAAAAGTGAGCCAAAGCTGTCACCAGTTTCGACCCCAGCAGTGGCCATCAATGCAAACGATGCCAACAAGGATGAGTCCAAGAGCAAAACAAAGAAACGTCGCAAGAAGTCACAAATGAAGAAGAAGAACTCACAACGAAAGACATCCTCGAGCAGCTCCGTTGGCAGCGCCGCTGGCGGCGATGCTGGCACCATGGAGGTCAGCTCCGTTCAAGTGGGCAACATCGATGAGACTAGCGATGTGGTGCCCAGCAGCATTTCCATAACAAACAACAATACAAACAACTCGTCGTCCAACGATGAGCAGCCATCGGCCACACTGTTAACGGCCCACAGTGAACTAACCCACGTGACCACGCCCACAACTACTGCAGTGCGTCATGACTTTGATATACACTTCTTCAGCGACACTGAGATCTCAACTCCCACCAGCATCGGAGCCTCGAATGCGGCACGAGTGGGCGGACGTCCCTCGACGCCCATCCAAAGTGACAGTGAGCTGGAGACGACAATGCGGGACAAGCGTCACGTGGGTCACGACGATGAGAACGAGGCCCACTGGAAATGGGGAGAGTTGCCCACCCCAGAGCAGGCCAAGGGTGGAGCAGTCAGTGCCGCTGAGGCGCAGCAGAGCGAGCGCCAGTCCATGTTGAGCAACATGTTCAGTTTCATGAAGCGGGCCAATCGTTTGCGCAAAGAAGGTGCCACCAACCAGGCTGGGGACATTTATCTATCGGATTTGGATGCAGGACGCATTGATCCCGAGATGGCAGCTCTCTATTTCCCCAGTCCCAAGCCCAAGGAGGCAAAGGCAACGCATAGCGGCGATGAGGATCGTGAGAGCGGCAATGGCACCAGTTTGCCACATTCACCCAGCTCCCTGGAGGAGAATCAAAAGAGCTTGGACTCTGACTTCGATGAGACCAAACAGCAGCAGGACAAGAAGTAAGTAAAGCATAAGAAACTCTTCTCGCTTGGAATACTAATTCTAATTTAAAATTTCTTTAGATACTTGGACTTTGTGTCCATGTCCATGTGTGGCATGTCGGAGAATGGCGGACCACCGTCGGACGAGGAATTCGATCGTCAGTTGGTCACTTATCCCGATGTAAGTTATCGCTTAGCTTTCCAGCTGCACAACTATCGATAGTTTAGGCTGCGCCTTTGTGGCGGCTGAACGATAGTTGAAAGTTTTGTGAGTGTTTAGTACTACACAACACTGCATTGTTACACACTGCGCTGCAAGGCACCTGCAATTGCACTTAACAACACAAACAAAAACACAACAATCTATATGTTTACTTTGTTTTTTTATTCACGCCATGCTTGCTGCCTACGCCCATGCCATGCCCCCTTACATGCTGTTCCCCCTTTTGTACTGAATGCAGGTGTGCAAAAATCCACACATGTTCTCATCGCCAAATCTAATTGTACGTCTAAATGGCAAATACTATACTTGGATGGCTGCATGTCCCATTGTCATGACAATGATAACATTCCAGAAACAACTAACCGACGTGAGTTCTCTCAAGAAACTTTTCTTTTAATTATTAACTATTAATCCTTGGCTATTGTGTGCTTGCAGGATGCCATTGAGCAGCTAATGACGCCCACAATGGGCGCTGTGAGCGATGACAAACCCGAAGTCGCGCTCCAGGCAGACAACGCTGGTCAAACCAAGCGTTCCTGGTGGAGCTGGCGACGATCTCAGGAGGCAGCGCCCAATCAGGCCAACAATAAGAACCCAGCACTTGGCAAAGATGAGAAAGGTGAGTTTCGAAAGCGTTTGCATCCATTGTAGTTGAATTAATTTCGTGGTCTTTGTAGATGGTGATCAGGCTGCTGTTAGCACACAAACATCGCGTCCCAATTCACCGGATATAACTGATCCCACGCTGAGTAAGAGCGACTCTCTTGTCAACGCTGAGAACACGTCCGCCTTGGTGGACAATCTTGAGGAGCTGACCATGGCATCCAACAAGAGTGATGAGCCCAAAGAGCGCTATAGAAAATCCCTACGTTTAAGCTCAGCAGCCATTGTAAGCTCACTCTCATTTTCTTACTCTCTCGCTCTCTTTAACATTTCTCTTCGTTTGGTTCACTTGCAGAAAAAGCTCAACCTGAAGGAGGGCATGAATGAGATTGAGTTTAGTGTAACGACTGCCTATCAGGGCACCACACGCTGCAAGTGCTATCTGTTCCGCTGGAAGCATAATGATAAGGTGGTTATATCTGATATTGATGGCACTATCACTAAATCGGATGTACTGGGTCACATATTGCCCATGGTGGGCAAGGATTGGGCTCAACTGGGCGTCGCCCAGCTCTTCTCGAAGATTGAGCAGAATGGCTATAAGCTACTCTATCTATCGGCACGTGCCATTGGCCAATCCCGTGTGACACGCGAATATCTACGCTCCATACGACAGGGCAATGTTATGCTACCCGATGGACCCTTGTTACTCAATCCCACATCATTGATATCCGCATTCCATCGCGAAGTAATTGAGAAGAAACCGGAGCAATTTAAGATCGCCTGCTTGTCGGATATACGAGATCTGTTCCCCGACAAGGAGCCCTTCTATGCCGGCTATGGCAATCGTATTAATGTAAGGATTTTGAATTGGCTTCAAGTCAAATCGTTGTGCTGATTGTAGGTTATGTCTTTGCAGGATGTTTGGGCCTATCGCGCTGTCGGCATACCCATAATGCGCATCTTTACGATCAACACCAAGGGCGAACTTAAGCACGAGTTGACCCAAACATTCCAATCATCGTAAGTAAAGCTTTCATCTCTCTTTTCGTTCTTTCCTTATCTGTGTCTATCCTATGGTGATGGTCTCTTCAAAGCTCGATTGTCAGCTGCTTAGTCAAAGCTACAAAGTAAGAGCGGGAGCTTTTCGCTCTTAGCTGCTCTCAACTAAGCAATGGCTTTGGGGCCTAGTATAGTTGTCTCACTCATGCCGCATACAAAACTGACTAAAACTCAAATTGGTTCAATTGGTCGTATTAACATTCATTATGTAACGCTAGGTGTGTTGCACTGCTACAACTACAGCAATAAATTAGCGCTGCTTGCTTGCATACATGTGTGTGTATTTGTGCCTATAAAAATCAAACTAGGAATCGACTGTTCATTGTACTATCGATATCGAAATTCACAAATTAATCAAATCAATCGCAATTAATCGACATCAAAGAAAACCACTCAAACCAAAAGTTCTCTGAACGAGCCAAGAATGCCAAAATTCTATTCAAAACAAAAAATTGTCAATTTATATAGTGGCTACATCAATCAGTCGCTTGAGGTCGACGAATACTTTCCACTCCTGGCGCACACCGATAACGATGAGTTCGAATATCGCAGCGATGTCTTCGACAACGATGATTTGGACGATGAGCTGCAATTCAGCGATGACTACGACGACAGCAACCATGACAATGATGACGATGACGACGATAGCTTGATCAATAATAAACCCCAACTAGACCTCTTTAAGAAACAACAACCACAAAATGTTCCAAAAAGCTTGGAGGATTTTATACGTTATTAATTCTATAGAAGAAAACAAAGCTAAAAAATTTACAATTGTGATATGATTAATTCCTAGTATTAAGTTTCTAGCATAGTATACTAATGATATCATATGAATAACAGGGTGGAAAAGGCTTTGAAAGCTCGCAATCCGCTCGCATGCGATAAATGTTATAGCTTGTTAGTATTGGCGTGAGCTTTGAAAGCTCCAGCGCAACGATAACTTTTAGTATTTAATGGATCGCGTTACTTTCTTATAAGTAGACCATAAGTTGTTCTTGTCTATATATATGTATATATACTTTTTAAAATACGAGAAACACAAATAAAATGTGTGCTTACTTTTGTTGTTATCGCATGAGTTTCGATCTCTGGCATCAGTTTGAGACTTGGTCAGTTTGTGTTGCATACGCTTAGGCGCTGGGACAGTGGAAAGAATTGAATGTTTAGTTTTTTTGTTGTCTTAAATACTTGGTTATGTGTGTTATTAACTGTCTGTCATACACTTTTACAGGTATAGCTGCATGTATTACATCGTGGATCAACTGTTTCCACCTGTCAAGCATGAAGAAGTCGCCGTCGAGTTCTCTAATTTCAACTACTGGCGTGATCCGATCGTAGATTTACCCGAACTGGAGACGGATCTGGTAGCGCCAAGCACAAAGCTCGAGACGGCGACACTGAGACCCATTCCAGAGAAATGAAAACCTATCCAAAACTCACAATTCACACATACTACACCAACACGCATACACATACGCATATTTAACTATATATCTGCATTATCTATTCAACTTGAAGCTTCTTGTCGTATTTGCCGCTCTGTTCAATGGAGAATATGTTCTTTAAGGCTCTATTATTTTTATGATAATGATCATTTATCTAGTTAAACGAAGCAAAAACGAATTGAAATTGGAATTGGCAATTCATTATTACATATTATGCATTATGTAATGTTTAGACAATTATTCTTAGTTGAGTGTCAACCAGAGAAAGTGATTTAGTCTATGATTTGTTAAACAGTAATTCATTTAGTTTTAGTTTATTACGAGAAAAAACAACAACAAAATGATACGGATTTATTGTAATTACTAAATTGATTATTTCGTTTAAGTTTGGATTCAGATGTTTCTCGATAGCTTTTGAAAAATGATTAATAAAATTAATTGTGAAACTTTGCGTGAAACTACAAATTCCTGAGCTACATTATGTGATTTTTTATTAATTTTTGTATTTTTTTATAATTTGATCTTAATTAAATATTAGTTTTATTTTGTGATTATCTAACTAAGTTCTTGATTATAATTTATCACTGCAAACTTATACGATATTTAAACTATGCTTAGCCAACAAATGCAAAGAAATTATATGATAATGTTTCAATAAAGATGCAAAAACGCTTTAAACAATTTATAAAACAAAACAAAACAAAAAAAAAGCAAATAATTCCCTTTAGTTGCAGTGGAAAATTCTGGAATGGAAAGTGAACAATAAACAACAAATTGTTTGTTTGTTTGTTGTTGTTTTCGTCTAGCATGCATAAATAAATAAGAACATTCGAGTTGAAATCTGACCGATTATGGACAATAAACTTCTCGCTTGGACGGTGGGTAAGTGGAAAGTGGCTGGGGAACGGACATGTATTTGTCAACGTAATTTTGTCAATTCAATTAATGTTCACTTAAATCACAGCAGGCAACTGCAGCATCGTCATTATTATCATCATTATGAGCACACAAAGCGAGACAGACAAACTGGGGAGAGATTCGGCTTAAGTGCCCACTGTAGCAGAGGCGTCGCTGTCGCACAAATCGCGGGCGTTGATACAAAAATATTCCAGCTGTTCTAACAGGAGAACAGAATTGCCAGCTAGCGGCCGTTTTCTTGAGTGACTATTTGAAAGCTCTTTCGTCAAGCTTCTCTTTCAGTTGAGCGAGCGTGGGAGCCTTCGTTAAGTTTGAACTTGCTCTCACACCCTGTGCTCTCATCGTTAAGTTGGAATTTGCTCTCACTTTCTGTGCTCTCTTCTTAGCTGCCAAGAGTTGCAATTAAAGCCGGCTAATTTGTAATTATTTATTTTGGTCTGCCAAACTGTTTAATTTACACTTTTTTTCATTTTATTTATAAAATCCAGAGTGAAAAAACTCAATCCCCTTTGTCTGCTTATGTTACACACATGGTACATGAAAACCACGCACTTACAAACCCATTAAACTACGGTAGTTTTCCATTGGATTGCCGCTTCTCCCTCCCCTCCCGCCTGTAATCCACATGCAATCTCTGCAAATTAGTGTAACAATGATATAAGGCAAAATTTTCCATCTCTTGGGTTGGGCTTTGTGAACGGCAACGAGATAGGAGCAGATTTAGCTGATTATGATTATGTATGTAGTTCATGCTGCCACTGAGGTCATGTCAGCTGATTTGACAATGTTTGTACAAATTGATTCAAGTGCAGCAGCAACAAACAAATAAACAAATTATGCAAATCACATATGCCTAGACAGATAAAGAACAATAATAACTAAAAGAAAAAATTAATCTATTAGTTTAAGTTGATCAGCCAACAACGAGTGATAAATTCTCATATCAAATTTAAATTGAAGCGTTCTCGTTCTATATGCTCGTTCTGTCACCGACTCTGTCCACTCAATTGAGCGCCACTCAAACGAAGCTCTCTCTTCACTCCTTTCGCCCTCTCTCTCACGCTCTTCGATAGGCAGCACGATGCCCGCTGGAAGGTATAAAAGCTCGCGCTTGGAAACAGCCAGACATTAGTTATCATTGAGCTAGCAAGTTAAACACTTTCAACACAAACAAAACTAAACCAAATCCTGCAAATATGAAGAACTCCGTTGCTTTATTGTTGTGCGCCCTGATCGGTCTGGTAAGTATACCGTCAGTCCAGCTAGTAACTGACATTTGATGGATTTTCGTGTCCATTTGCACAGGCCTCTGCTTCCGAGTACAAGCTGCGCACCGCCGAGGATCTGCAGAAGGTGCGCAAGGAGTGCGCCGAGAGCAACAAGGTGACCGAGGCTTTGGTTGCCAAATACAAGACCTTCGAGTATCCCGATGATGAGATCACACGCAACTACATCAAGTGCATTTTCAACAAATTCGAACTGTTCGATGACACCAAGGGATTCAAGGTGGACAATCTGGTGGCACAGCTGGGACAGGGACGCGAGGACAAGACCACTCTGAAGGCTGATGTGGAGAAGTGTGCCGATAAGAATGAACAGAAGTCCGCTGCCAATGCCTGGGCCTATCGTGGCTTCAAGTGCTTCCTCAGCAAGAACCTGCCCCTCGTCCAGGCTGCCATACTGAAGAAGAACTAAGAGAAGATGCCAGCCATTGTGTGCCATCTCTAGGCAAACGCATGCACACCTTAAGGATGCGATGACGTTCCTTAATTGGGTACACTGCACTTGATTTCAATTGAAATAAAAATAAAAATCGTATAATAGCAAGACTTCAAATTACAATAGTTTTCTTTTTTATTAGTTTTAATGGCCTTAAAACTCACACACTAATTGGTTGCTTAAGTTTGATTTCACTTGGGTGTCTCCAGCGTCTCCTTCGTCTAACTGGTAGCTGGTGTGAGTCCAATCCTCCCGCTTGCTTGTCCCAAAACCCCAAGGAAAGCCATTTCAAAACTTGTTTCATTCGATTATATTTCATCTTGATCTTTTCGGTATAATCAATTTTTCTTCAGTACTCTATGCTATATATTTTTTTGCAAATATATAAACAAGATTTAAATTAATTATCTTGATATTATTTTATTTTTTTTTTCTATTTTGTCGTGTTTGTTTTATCTTTCATCATTCCAAAGTCTGCTTTTTTTTTTTAATTTATTGTATTTTTTTAATCCTTTGTTTTGCCATTTTTAGAACTTCTTTTCATTTTATTTTTTTCTATTCTTTTTTTTTTTAAATGCTGCTTTTGTCTGTATTCTTTTCCATTATTTTTTTAACCAACTCTTTTCCCTCGTGTTATTTTTTTTTTTTTTTTGGCAGTATATAAATATTCTTATTTATTTTATATAGTTTATTTTTTTTTTTATTGAAAACATAAAAAGTGTGAAGGGGTGTTTTGTGGTGTTGGGTGCTTCAAAAAACATTATAGCCAAGTTAAACTATATTTTTTTCCATGTTGATTTATTTCATTTTATTGGATTTCATCTTTTTTGCGCCTGTTTTAGAATATTTTTTACTTTTCGTTGAAGTTGTTGATTTTTTTCTTTTTTTGTATATTATTTTTTATATAATTTTTTTTTTTTGTTGGCGTCATCTTGTTGTTTCTTTTGTTTTTTTTTACTTGTTTTGACTTTTTTTTTGTATTAGCAAAGAAGTTTTGGCAATAAAATGTTTTTTGAAATCATATATTTAAAAAAAATCTGAAATCAAATATTAATTGGATTAAAGAAATGTGTCAAAAATAAAACTAAATAGTTTGCTTCTGAAGCGCACCGTCCGAAAGGAGCAGCGGACGGACTAATAACCAGAAGGACAACAATAAGAAAGAAGGACAACACGGACATGAAGCTTTCCACACACACACTCTATGCACATGAGAAAGTGTTGGTGAGCTTTCTGTAGCAAAGCTCTAGGTGCAGCGCTTTGTGGCAATGGGAAGCGGACAATTTATATAGAAGTACTTTAAAGGATTTAAAGAATCATGAAGGAGTACTCAAGTGGCATACGTGGAGCACACGATTTAAGCACTAATCAGATCATAAATTGAAATCCTTTCAGTCTTTTAGCATTTGAATCATTCAACTTACCTTACTATAAGTTAATAAACAATAATCAATACGGCGCATAGTAATTGGCACGGCCTCGGTATCCACCTCTTCTGAAACGAAAGACAGACCGCGATTAGCACAACCCACTCACACATAACACTAGGCAAAGTAGGGCCTCTGATATAACCAACTTACATTGCGCGTCGAGCGCCTCGGAAGGTGGAGTGGCAGCAGGCGCGGGAGACACGTGCTCCCCGTCCCCGGAAGCTGCCGCGTGCAAAGCGATTTGTGGTAGAGAGTCCTGGACGGTTTGTGCGCTTGGACATGACCTAGGGGAGCAGAACCGGTTATGACAGACTATTCAAAGGGGTTGCGATTAATCGTGGGCACTCACCTTGATTTGACGTCCACGGAAAAGCGTTTCGTTCATGGCCAGCGCAGTCTCCACATACTCCTTGGAGCCAAATTCAATGTAGGCAAAACCCTTTGGATGTCCGTCCGCTTTGTTGCATAAAATGGTCACTCGATTGATTGTGCCACAGCCATGGAAGTGAGCCTCTAGCTCCTCGGCAGATGCACCATAGTCCACATTGCCCACATAGACGGACCTCGTGTCAATCTCCTGCTTCTCTTCGAGTGAAAGCGGAACTGTGGCCAGACCGGTTGTTGACCCTCCAGCCATTTGTTTGTCTACCTCTGATTGCATTTGCTTTATTTTTTCAGCCTCCTCCTCCATTTCTTTGACGCGTGCCTTGATGGCTTCTAGCTCTGGATCGATTTGCATGCTGCCCTCCTCCTTTCAATTTATTAAATATTTAAAATAAAAATGTACTTTTAGTTATTTAAAAGCAATTTGCTTAAAATTAAAAATGTTTTAAAAGCGTTCTGCTTCTGTCACAGAGTCAATGCGAATGGGAATGACGCTTCGAAAATGGCCGCCGCTTTGTTTCGCGAGCTTTGCGGCGAAGCTTTTTCCGCGAAATTCAACTGTGTGCTTTTGACATTCAAGGCGAAATGAAACTGGTTTTCTTATTTTTTGGCGCTCGCACTTACCTCGGTTTCAGTCACAATTTCAGTCTCCTGTTCGCCGTTTGTCTCATCCAATGACTCCAACAGCTGATCCTCATTTAAAGTAATATCTTCATCGGCCATTTTGACTGTTGTTTTGTGTTTTTGTTCTTTGTGTGGGGGTTTTGAACTTTGGTGTTTTGTTTATGTTTACTAAGCTAAACTTTTCGTGGAGCAAAAGCTTACAGCGGCACTGTGGTAGCTATCGTAACTCACTGCAAAGAGAGTGAAATGGCAAAGAGAACAATTTTACTTCATTGAAAAACAGGCACACGCAAAGAGAGTGGCATTTTTTATAATGTACGTGTCATATTAATAATTTGGCGGTAACTGCTGTGGACTAGCAACCAATTCATATCTTAAACCCTGATAAGCATGAAAAACGTATGATGCATATATGCATTCACATTTTCACGCATTCAGAATACTATAAAACAGCCACTTACGTCAAATAACTGGGCAAGGGGCTGGTGCTGCTGCTGACGTTTCTGTGTTCGCTCAAAATGGCCGCTTCCAATAATAATCCACACGCTAACCACAACCGAAACAATATAATAATACAAATTTAAATGATTTACAGCGCAAAACTTATAAAGTTTACAATTATCACACCTTTTGACACAAATTGCGGCTGTAGAATTTTTTATTGTTTTTGTATTTACAATATTATTGCCACTCGTCACACAGAAACAAATTTTTTCCGTAAAATACAGCGAAAATTGATTCGCCTCGTTGTTAGAGATAGCACGGCGTAATTTTCGTATTTGACGATAGATATCGATAACCGTAAGCGATTAGACAGGTCAAGTTGCATGAGTGCCGAGTTCAAGTAATTATTTATGTATATCGCATGAGCCATTTTTGATTTAGCAAAAGTATTAATGCAGATAGCTTTACTCTGGATTATCGTACATATCATTAATTACAACTGTTCTGCAGGGTAATTTGGCATGTCATGCAACTCGAAAGTAGCTAGACCGCCAAATTAGCGTAAAACAAGTCGATATCAGTTTAATCGATACTTTAATTTGGACTCGATACTATAATCGATTTTCATTCCAACTCTAGTGTGAGCCGCTTTCTTAACATGAACGACTCAGATTCGGAATACGAGGAAACAGAATATTTGGTGTATGGAGACTTTAAAAACCATTTAGCCCCACATCAGTTAAAGCACGAGGATGCTGCAATCAAAATAATTGGCATTGAAAGCGACACGCCAACAGCGGAAATCAATGGCAGCATCTTCAAAGGTACGATGCACACACACACTAGAGAAACCGGCAATCTTTTGTAACAACTTGTTTGTGTTCCTGCAGGTTCCTATGACATGGCAATGGGCACTTATTTATTTTTTGAAAAAGACCACAACAGCGCTCCTGGAGATCCACTGTACGAACCAGTTTGTCGGCAACAATACAAATACGTGAACAAAACCGAAAAAATAATTCGATTCGAGCGAATTTACGTTGAGAACCTGCCACAGGAGAAGCAGGAAGTAAAAGAAGAAGCAATTCAAAAAGAAACCGAAGGAAACAATACAGAGTCTAGACTCAAACTCAATATTACCTACAAGGAAGCTATTGATAAATTTGGCGACGAACAATAAACTTTGTATGAATTAAATTTATCTATTACTTAATTATTTTATAACAGTTTCTGCTTCTGTTTATTGCAGCACAATGGAAAACGTTGTAGAACCACCGCAACCTTCCATAAAATTAAGTAAATTTCTAGAGAATTACGTAAAGAAGCTAAACACTCCCGCCTTCTATAATGATCCCAAGTCGCCAGTCTCAAAAATGGTGGAGGATTCCTGCTCCTTGCAAATGCTTTCATCGGCAGACGATAACCCCATCAACATATTTGAGCCAGGTGCAGAGCTACAAAGATCGATTGCAACTAAACCACTGATGGACCAACATGTGCCTGAAACCTATAAAGCAATCGTTGCACAAAAGTCGAAATCCCGCCGGAATCCATTTACACGCACGCAGTACAGCCACCGTCTGATTCCGCCGCCAGTGAACAACGGGGAAGGGGAATTATCTGATCAATTTGAAATACAGATAACTGTGCGGGTCTATAGACCACCACGAGCAGCACATCGTGGCTATAAACTGGAACGGCCCGTTTTTGAGGAGGAATTCATCTGTCTTGGCTCCAACTATTTAACCGACTTACGTGATAAAATCAGCTGTATTTGCAAGCAACGGAAATTTGTGGATATTAGCGATGAACCTGAAGCACCGCTGCCCGTGCTAGACACAAATCCAGGCTACTTTTTTATAAACAACACATTCTACAATGATACACGAAATACTAATAACTGTGATTACTCCCAAACAGTGCTTAAGTGGGCACGTTCCGCTCAAGGAGTAGAAGGTGAACACTTCGAAAGCAAGTCCATGGAAGCGACACGCTTTCTGGATCTAAACGTTAGCCTGGGATCACCGCTGCAGTATTTGCACCACGGCAACTGTGAGCATCTGTTTGTCTTTTCGCAGGTCGAGGTCTTAAAACCCTATACTTACCTCAAACGTAGTCAGTACCCATATTTGCGAGCCGTCAATAGCTTCAATCGGCGTACCTGCTACATGTGCGGCTTACGTGGCTATCATTTCATTGTGGAGCAGTCTCGACGACAGCTTCATGATCCCTCGTACCTGTGCCGTAGCTGCTTCTACAGTTTCCACTATGTAGATGGCCAAAAGGTTGACCAATTCAAGGCCTATCGCATCTACGATCAGACGGAACGAGCCGAGGATGATGCCGAGGGTCAGCAGGACAAACATGACACCAACAGCGACAGTGGCAGCAGCAGCGAGGAGTGCGTTGAATTAGACTAAAGTTAATTATACGATTTAGTTGATAGTTTATGTTAATTCAAGTTTATTTTGATAAAATATATGCAAACATAAATTACTCATACTGATTTCATTTTATTTGTTTGTTTCACACTGGTAACAATAGTTTAAAACATTATGCTCATTATTTAAATATATATTGTATATAGTTATAGTTATATATTTGTATTTTGTAGTAGATTAGCAAATTAGTTAGTTTCACGACGTTAGGAATCAAAATGCAAATTGTAACGTAAAATCATTTGGACCTTAATAATTAATTAAAAAATAGTTGTTTTAGTTTTCCCCATTTGTTTAAAGAGCTGCACACACATGTATGTACATACATATAATTAGTAGTTTTGTTAGTTTTTTGTTTATGTAAATTTAAATTTAGTATCAATATCAATAGGGCATTATACAGAGAGTTGACCAAGACCAATACTAATACCAATAATGGATTTAACGTGATTAATAGACTAATTTTGGCCAATAACATATGTGTATTCTATGTAGATGTAAATATGTATGTAGGCATGTAAATATATGTATATATGTAGTACGAATACAGATACAAATACTTAGACTTACACTAATACAGTTAAAGAGTAAAAACACACATACACCTCTAGTGTATGCATGTATTGGTATAATTTTCGTTTGTGCGTGTTTTTCTTTACCTTTCAATTTCAATTTTAGTTATAGTATTTTGTGTTTACAAATGCTTTGAAACACGTGTTGCTTACTTTTCCCTTTTGCTATGGCATGTGTTTTATCTTCCGATTTCTGTTTTAAGCAATACAATATCTATAATTTTTTTGGCAGTGCCGTCTTAGTTTTATCCAGCTGCCTCTTAACCTCTTTGGTTTGTCATTGTTTTCACTGTGCTCATCCACTGGCGAAAAACATCGATCAATCGATGCTAATATAAATAAATAATCGATATATCGTTGTTTTTCGCCGTTCTATCTTGTGTCGCCGCAGCTTTAAAGCTTTTACCAAACCTTGGCCCGAGCGCCTTAGCTTTGGAATACCAATTCACGCTCAACGGACAGATACTCCAGCATTTGCTGCGGCACCGGCAGCTTGGCCAGATCCTGCACTGGCATTTGGCTTTGGAGCACACGTCGACATAGATCCTGCAGCTTGGGCATGTTCAAGTAGCGACTTAACGGATACTTGAGTATCACTGGAAACGGCGGCTGCATCTCGTTGGGCACTTTCACAAAGCATACGAAATTATCGTTCGTACAGCGATGCAAAATGTCATCGATCATTTCGACAATGGACTCATACTTCAATTCCTCAAAATGCCAATACTGATCCCGATACTCCAGACGATAATGCAGTGTCACATTCACAATACGAAAACTGAGTGTGAATTGTGATCCACTTGTCTCCGAATCTCGTACCAGAAACGATCCCGTTGGCTTGTCACTCAGCTGCTTCTGGGAATCGCGTCGGGATATCTCACCCCAATACCAAACTTGACTGTAAAATACATGGGGGAAATTAGTTACTTGATGATTCATTCGGTTTGGTAGAACCAGTTCTTGTGTGCCACTTACTTGAGCATCTCCGAACACGCCTTGTACATGACCTCATTCGGTGTATCCTGTCGCTCCAACCACTTTTTCCTAATAAATCGCATGTAGTCGTGGGTGAAGGGTAATGTGGGCTCCACTCGTATTGGCGGTGTCAGGAACTCATACATTGCATCCGTTGTCCCGCCATCACAGTCACAATCGTCGCCCATCGAGTGCCAGTTGCGTAGGGCACTCAGTCCCAATCCCATTTTCTTTCGTATGCGGGAGAACATGTTCTTCTTGTCCTTACGCTTGCGCAATGCTCCACCAAGGCTGCCGCAATTGCTAACAGATGCATCTCCTCCAGTGCTGGAACTTGCATCCAATACCGATGAGCCTCCCAGGGGTTCATTATTGTTATTCTGCAAATGCATTGAATGCGAACCGGCGGTGACAGTGGAACTGGAGCTGGCCAGCGCTGAGTCCGACTTCTTGCGTCTGGTCAATGAATGGAACCAACTTCGCTTTTCCTTTGTATTCGAAGCATCTGAATTGTAATTAAAAAATTGCATTAAAAATGTGATGCAAAATTTAGAATGTGAGTAATGTGAGTACTTTGCTCCACGCTGTCGTTGGCTGGAACACTTGGTCGATTCCGGGCCGCAGAGTCAGCTGCCCCCGCACTTCCACCACTGGCGTTTGCAGCAGCAGCAGCACCTTGGCCTTGGTTTTGGCTTCGCGAGTTAGTCGAGTTCTTCTCGCCGTTACTCATACTGTACGATTATGGGGACGATTCTCCCGTGTATTTTTATCACATTATTAGCCTTAATTGGAATTCTGATGACTAACTTAAATTAATGATAAGTGAGAAATATTTGTTTTCGTTTTCTTTGGAGTAGTGTATACAAGACAAGAAGTGGAAGGGCTTTCTGTGCAGGTATCGATACCACGTATACATTTCTACTCGATAGTCAGATGTATCGATAACTGGCCATCGACGATAACTCAAAAAAATTAAACTTCACTTTATGCCGAAACTTGTCACCTACAAAATAAATAATAAACAACGTCGCAATGCGTGTGGATTTATCCAACTTTTTTAATGATGTCCGCAGAAATACCCTAATATTTATTGATGAGTCCTGGGTTAATATCAATGATGTGCAGGATCACATTCAGAAGCTTTTCCGCCTGGTTTGTTGCCTTTGCAATTTGAATTTGTTATCTAGAAAAAATAAAACTTACTAATACGCATCACTTTGTTTTCTACAGTCGAACATAAGTCTGCTGACTCAGGATGGATGTTACCTCTCACCCAAAGAGTCCATCAAAGTGCTCAGCTACGTGGAATCTCTCAAGGCCTTTAAACTGAGCGAGGAAGAGCTAAAGGATCTGTCTGAAGGAAGGCTCAGCATTGCCGAATGCAGCAAAAAACGAAAGAATCGATCCACTGATATGGAACTGGAGTTTTCAAGTTCTACCCCAAATAATCCGAAGCGGTCCAGGTGCAAAAATGATGCCAAGGAGCAGTCCACATTGAAAGCAGATATCCCACACGATGGATACCTGACCCGACAGAGCTCACATAGGTCTTTGGTGTCATCAACTGCAGCAACCGAGGAACCTGAGCCAACTGAGCTGAAAGAAGCTGAGAATATGGAGGTATCCGAGGAACTAGAGGTGACGGAGGTTGGCGTCATTGGCAATCGATCGGAAGCTCCTGCTGAATCCTCGCGCAGGGTTACCCACACAAATTTAAGAACTGCAAATAAATCCAAATCTCATATTATATTCCAAGAAGCGGAAACTGCACAGATTAAAACAGTAGAGCCAACCAATGTCATACCCGATGTAGAATTTCGGTCTCCCGTAACGGAACTGGACAACAAATCAGTGCGTCACTTCAAGTTGCCCCGGAAAAACCATTCATTCCAGATTCTGGAAGATATTGTAATCCCAGCACCAGTTAAATCATCCAAAAATAATGGTCAAGGTGCACGTGAGCCACTAGAAGCTCAGGTGGCAACCGACGATGATGCCATAGAAGCAGAAGTACCAAGTTCAGCAAAGAAACCAGTTTCGGTAGAAGCTCAGGTGGCAAGCGATGTTGGTGCCACAGAAGCAGAAGTACCCAGCACAGCAAAGAAACAAGTTTCGCTTGAGGAATCCTACGATGAGAATCAAGAAGTCTTGGAAGAGCAAACAAATTTAAATACTGAATCGACAATAGCTGAGCAGAGTTTATTGGACTCGGATTCGGAGGACGATGTTATGGTGCTGGATGATACAAATGCAGAGGACTCCAACTCGGCGGAGGTTATAGCCGATATGTTGAAGAACGCGGTGCGACTAACAACCGTTCCACATGTCGGTGATGTCATTATCTTTAAGCTAACCAGAACGAAGGGTGCATCGCAGCTATCAGCAAAAACCGAGGACATTGCTGGCACCTGCAACTACATCAATCGTCGCACCAAGGCTTTAACCATTTCCCCAATTGGCAAGTATATAGAATGAATAGTTTTAAATGTTTAAACTAATAAATGTACCGCAATCCAGCTTTTTCCAATACCTCTAGGCGGGTATTGCAACAATATAGCCACTGTCTGGATGATTCAAGTGACGGTTCGATGGTTTTAAGCGTCAACTTTCGAGATTTGATTGATCCCCGGGTTGTAGTGGCATCAGTGGATTAAGTTCAAGTTTGCGATTAAATTGAAACAGTCTTTTGTTTATTACATTTGCATTTGTTTTGTATTTCATAATTTGTAAAATGTAAACGATCAAATAACATAAATTTACGAGTTACTTCACTGCTGTTAGCAAAAAAAATTTCTTTTTTTTTAGACCGAATGCGTCTGTATCTGTTCCAACAGCTCGTCGGCCTCCTCGGCCGACTTGACGCGCAACAGTATGGACATGGCCTTGGTCTCCTCCGGTGTTGGTATGCATACCATCATGACATTGTTTTTGCCCATACGCTGGCAGGGCAGACCCTTGCTCAGTATCAGATTGAGCAGAATGTTGCCCAAATTGGTATCGGCTCGCACCAGCATCTGTGTCTTCTCAGAGTCCTTAACGGGTTTCAAATACAACGTGCCCACACCGCGATCCGTAAAGTCCTTATCCTTTTTCACAAACACCTTGCAGCGCTTCGAGAACGTGGCATCGTCCTCCACTACCTGTAATGGAGAAACTGCTGTGTTATTTCTAACTGTTGAGGGTATCTTTGAGCTGTGTCTTTTACCTTGTTAAACTCCGCTTTTGGTGGTGTATCATCTTCGTCCTCGGCTTCTGCTGCAGCTGCTTCAATTGCTGCTGCGGTTGGCGGTTTCACGGCAAATGAAAATGCTGGCGTCGAGGATGTAAAGGAGAATCCACTTGCCCCTGTCGCTGTCTTTGCTTCGCTGGCTGCCTTGCCAAAGCCTGTAAACCCTGATGTACTTGGCTGGTCATCGCTCTTCAGCCCAAAACTAAATCCGTTTGTCTTGGGCGGAGTTGTGGTAGCAGGAGCATCAGCAGCTTTATCCTTTGGAGTCTCCTTGTTGGCAAAACTAAAGAAACTTGTCTTGGGCGGACCATCTGTACTAGCCGCAGACGGTGTGGGCTTGATGCCAAAACTAAAAGTGCTCAATGATGAGGATTGGCTTAAAGTGCTCTCCGATGAGGACGACGACGTTGGTGAAGCTGCCGTTGTTTTTGTAGTTGCTGCTGCAGAATTGGCCGTGCCAAATGAAAACTTTGGTGGTGTAGCAATCATTGTTGTGCCACCACTGGTTACAGTGCAGTTCGGTTTCTTTCCCAATGATATGGACGGTGAAGCGCTTCCAGCTCCAATCGGAGTGTTGGGTTTACCAAACGAAAAGTTCATTGTTGTGATAGTTGTTGTTTGTGTTGTGGTCACTGCTGTTGTTATTACTGGCGCATGGCTTAATTTAAGATCTGTACTGGGCTGCAGTCCCTTAAGCAGCTTGTCGTAGCTGTTAAATACGGGAGTTAAAATGCAATACGGATTCTTATCCATGTGCTCTGTTAGGAATTTCATTACAGCTCTATTTAGGTCAGCCACACTTTCGCGATACTCGGAAGATGTTGAAGTTGTGTTCGCTAAACAGTTCTCAGTGGGTTTATCGGCTGGTACGGAGGACTTGAACATTGGTTTAGCTGGCACAGTAGCCGATGGTGTGCCAAAAATAGAGGTGGTTGGAGGTTTGATGCCACTGGTCAAGGCATTACTTGTTGATTCAAGCATTGGCTTCTTGGCTTCAAACGAAAACATTTTGGGAGGCGTCGCCAATTTACCATCGGCCTTATCAGTGCTGGCAAGAAAGTTCATTGTTGGCTTTGGAGCAGCAGCGTCCGAAGATTTCATGTTACTCAGAAAGGCAAAGGGGGAGCCGGCGCCGGAACTGCCGATTGCAGACGCCGCTGGTTTGCCAAATCCTACACAAATTTTAAATGAACCAAACATAAAAATTCTTTTTATTAATAGAAATCAAACGAATGAAAAACTTTTGAACATACCTGAAAAGCCGCTAAATACATTGTTGCTGGTGCTGGCGCCCGTTTCATCGGCATCAGATCCGCCGGCACCCGCCTTGCGGCGCGTTGCTTTTTTGATAACGCGTGTTTTTAGCTCCTCTGGCGACGCTGTTTTAAACGTACCTCTCTCTTCTGGTTCTTCCTCTTGATCCCAGTTGTCATGGTTCAAATTTGTTGTTGCTTGTCGTTTACCAGACATTTGTAAAAATCTTCAAATTATATTTTATTTATTGCTTCAGCAAATACTGAATTTTGCTGCAATGCTTAATCTGTTCAGCAGTGAATATGATAGAGATGTGTATCGACATCTCAAACGATAGTTGTAAACTCGATATAGTATGGGACGCTGTATGTATCGATAAGTGTTGTCAATACTCGCTCATAGATTAGGGTCTTTCCTAAATCGATTTGAAATAAATTTTAGCCATGATAGTGGTTAATATTTAAATAAAAAGTTGGTAAAAAGTATTAAGTTTCTCAAATAAGTATACTGCTACCATATTATTATCAAAGCAAATAGAATAATTTGGTAAATTCTTTTTAATCTTAAAGTAACCCAAATTTAACCTGCATTCGTTTGAGGAACACCATAATAATAATATTATAATTTTATATTTTTGAATCCATGTTTGTCTTGTTATTACATAACACAAAATTAAATTTAAATTAATTGAACAAGGTATAGCTCGTTATTATTAAATTAAATTTGATTCAATTCTAGTTTATTTTGAGCGGGGCGCGTACTGTACGACTTTAGCTACTCTGGAATATTTTAGTATTTTTCTGAAATCCAAACGTTGGTCACACTTGTACATTGAACGCGACGACGACGCCAGCAGAGCAGCAAAAAATTGCAATATTAATAATAATTAAACTTATCTCCGGCTCGGGCTCGTTGAAAATTAATTTTAAAATCGGTGTTAATTACGTTCAATTGAGCAGAACCTCTGACGCATACTAGAAATGTGACAAACTGTTGCGGGGTGTAAATATGCGCGGCGCATTTCTCTACTACTGTAACATTAATTGCGCTTTGACTGCGACTGCGACTCGAATTTTGCTGCAAGATGAGGCGATCAGGTGGCGCGCCTAAAAAGTGTACAACAAACAAAATACGTCAGCCTAAATCAAAAGTGCAACGGCAGCGTGTGTAAACGTGAACGACATATAAAAAATATAAATAATAAAACGTGAAAATTGGTGTAAAAGTTAAGAGAGTAATAAGTACTCCCAATACACAGACGTTCGTGCCCAACACCAATACCAACAAAAACGCACACACTAACACATACACGGGACGCACACCAAACACGAAGGCATCGTAATCGTTGTCGTTGTTATCCTGCTCATTCTTGTTGCCTCGTCGTGTGATCCTTTGTTGTTGCTCGCAGCAGCAGCAGCAGCTGTGCCGTCTGCTGCTTTAAGCTGAAAACGGCACATAAAACACATTCGTGTCCGGGTCGTGTTACTGCCTTTAGCCTTGCAATCGTCATTTGTCGTTTACTCGTTGTTATTTTTTTTTGGTTTGTTGCTGTTGTTGTTGCCTGTGCGTCCTTGAAGTTCAGCTGCCCGTTGCTGTTTTGTTTAGTGAGTGCAAAAACACAAAAAGAAAAGGAAAAGTAAAAAAGAAACAGTGTGCCCAGAAGAAAGTAAAAGAGCTACAAAATAAAAAATGCCGCCAGCATTAATTGGTATCTCCGAGTTTGTGGAGGAGACGCGGGATGATTACAATTCCCCCACCACCTCCACATTTGCATCCCGAATGCCGGACTGCCGTCAAACGATTAGCATATTGGAAGAGGTAAGCAATAGTTCTCTACCTCTCTTTTTCTCACTCTCTGCTCTTCCTTTATCGCTGCAAGTAATCAATGCTTAAATGTAGCAAACGAAAAAAAAGTTCAAGGTAGCTAATCAGTGAACCAGCGTCATAAATTGCATGCATTCATTTTTATTGCATATACTCTACTCTATACACATTGCATTATAAACGCCCCCGTAGCAAAAAGTAAAACAACAACAACAAGAACAAAATAAAAAGCGAACGACAAGAAATTTGTTTATTATGTATTTTTTCCCTGGCTATGCAAAATCAAATTAAATTTGCTCTGCGCCAAGTGAGCCCCATATTCACTCGCCTGTCCGGCTACACTCTCCCTCCTTTTCTCCCCCTCTTCTACCTCTTTTCCTTTAGTAGCGCTGGTGTTGCCATACTATTTGCCATTGTTCTACGATGATGTCGTCGTCGGCAGCGGCATCTCTGTTGCAGGTGGTTTCTGTTTCTCCATAAAGAAAATATAAAATAATAAATACTCAAAGTGCATATTCGTAAATCAATGCAGCTGCCTCCTTGCATTTCTCCACCCTTCTCCCGCCCTTCTCCCCACTTAGTTTTTTTCGTCATAAGTTCGGGCAAAGATTTCTATTTATTTATAGTCATTGCAGCTGCTGTTGCTCCCCTTAAAACACTCACAGCCATTGGTATGCGCTTGTTGCTGCTGGTGGCGGCACTGATAAGGACAAGTGCTTAAAGAGTGCGGGCGGAAAGGCGCAAGATAAAAGCAAAACGACAGACGTCAGATTTCTATATAAAAATTCGTAGCATATGTGGCATATATATTTAGTTTACAGCGCGATCAGAGCTTATCAATCACAACAGTGCTCCAAAACACACACCGCCCTGCTTAGTGCCCCATGCATGTATGACTACACATCCCAAATACATTCGTTTGTGGCTTTAAATATTCTTTTAAAAAAATATATAGAAACACTGTGCTCCAATTCTTTAGGGCTGACAGCAAACGAGCACCAATGCAGTGCTAAAATTAGCGATTTCACGCCACAAAACGCAACGTGAACTCCAGCTATTTGTGCGTCATAAAAGGAATCGCTTAGAGCTTAAAGCTTTTTAAAGCAACTCACTGAAAGCGCAAATTTTTGATTAGCTAAAATTGTGTCTGGCCCACTGTGCGCTAAATTGGCTATAATCTTTTTAACCCAAAACAGGACGTCACGTCATCAACACGCCCTGATTTTCTGTTTGTTCCTGGCAGTAAACGAAATGTTTAATATTTCATTTCACTGATGGACTTTAAAAGTTTTTTCAATAACTGATGTATCAGTCCAAATCAAACTGGAAGAAGGTGTGGTATTTGTTTAGGCAGTAGCGTATGAAATGACTCAAAATAGTCCATCAATATATATACATGTAACTGTATATATATAGATATATAATATATATAAATATTTATAGCCGACAAGTGTGTCTCTGTTTGAAACAAGTATTAAATCTGAACACACACAATAAGCGTATTATTTACAGAGCAGCTTATTATGCGAATTATAAGAACATATAAATATAATGCCGTTTTTGGCTAAAAGTAACTTGACCAGAGGGCTAGCCGTTTCGTTCTTTCTTTCGCCTTTTGTTATCAACACTGAAAACGGCATAATAAAAAAAAAAAAAATAGTAATAATATTTAATAAAAACTCACTTGGCCGCTAGAAAGAGAAACGGAAACCAGTTGTTGGTTATTGACTGTTTGGTTGTTGGCTTTTGGCTTTTTGGCTGTTGACCAACTTTATTTGTTATTGTTCTAAGCGATTTGCGTTCCAAATATTTTGGCATACAACTTTAAGCGCACACAAATGTTTATGAACATGACTAATCTTTATTAGCACGTTTCCAAGTTCTTCAACATCTTATCGCTGTCCACTATATAAATATATAAGTATACATATATATAGTTCGTTTTCATTCCAAAATGGTATCAAATTGCAATCGTAAATTGTTCAGCTGATTTTCAGCACAAAGCATTAAGTATTTTTAAACAATTACGTCCACAACACATGCAATTTGTTTTCTTTTTAGGTTCTTTTTCCCGATTTGTTTTTGTTTTTGTTGTTTGTTTATCTAATCATTGATTTGGCTCGTAACTAGGAAATGTTGTTAGCCAAGGCACAAATCTAGAATTGTTTATAGCTTAATTAGCCAACCTATCGTATGTACATATGTAAAAACAAAAAAAAAAACATTTTAATTGTATTATCATTAAATATTCACTTGCCACGAATTTGGTGGCACAGACACTGATTGCTGGCACTCAATATATCGTGCTTAATTCAATTAAAATTAATTGATGTGTCAAGAGGTTAAACGAGCTATAAAAGTGCATTAACAATGTGCTTTTTTTGAGCTTTAAAACTGAGCTGCTGTGAAGAGTATTTACACAAGTGTGTAAATGAGAATTGCAGGCCTTACCTCTTATAGATTGGTGGCAAAAAGGTAGACTAATGAACCAAAAGAAAAGACTGTGGCTTAGAGAAACTGTTTTCTCCACCTCTTGTCATTTAGTACCCCTGAGGGATAAGAAAGGCAAAGGGACTGATCCTACTTGAACTACAGTTAAAGGTTTAGCCCTCCAGCTCTTACCATTTGGTAAACCTCAGATATAATGACTAAGATCAGTCCTCTAGACCTTAACGTTTGTCACTCTCAGCAGCGAGTGAATGTAAATATACTAATTTAGAACACTGTATTAATCTTATCTGTTTTCCTCTGCCTTTTCAGCGTCTGGAGTTTGATCGTGACGGTCTAACGAAGCTAAAGAAAGCCGTCAAGGCCATTCACAACTCTGGCAATTGTGAGTAATCAAAGTTACTGATTAAACAGCTTAAAATAACTAATTAAATATTGAAAATTTCTTTTAGCTCATGTGGACAATGAAATGTTCATGATGCGGGCACTGGAGCGTTTGGGCGGCAAGGTAATTGATCAGGATGAGCCCGATATTGGAGCTGCATTCCTCAAGTTCTCCGTGGTCACCAAAGAGCTCAGTGCGCTGATGAAAACACTGGTAAACAAGTCGAGCACACCCTTTACTTGAACAAAAATGCATAAAATTCTTTATTTTAGATGCAAAATATCAACAATATTGTCATGTTTCCGGTTGACTCAATGCTGAAAAGCGAATTGCGTGGCGTTAAGGGCGATATGAAGCGTCCATTCGATAAGGCGGCCAAAGATTACGAGGCCAAGTTTATCAAAATCGAGAAGGAGAAGAAGGCGCAGGCTAAGGAAGCAGGCATGGTACGCACGGAAATTGATGCCGCTGGTGTGGCGGAAGAAATGGAAAAGGAGCGACGTCTCTATCAGCTGCAGACCTGTGAATATCTGCTCAAATACAAAGAGATCAAAACAAAAACTGGCATTGAGCTGCTGCAGCACTTAATCGAGTATTATCATGCGCTGAATAAGTAAGTTGTGAGCTGAGCTCAACTGAGCCGACTTGAATACTAATTACAATTAGCCCCGTTGCCAAAAAAGGCAGCGAACTGGGCAGTCAACTGTCGAGCATCTCGTTTAATAATAACTTTAACTTGCAGTTACTTCAAAGATGGCCTGCAAACAATTGAACACTTTGGCACGTACATTGGCGATCTGAGCGACAAGCTGCATGTGATCAAGCAGAAGCAGGACGAGGACAGACGCAGCTTATTGGATTTACGGACATTACTCCGCAGCACACCGGACTTTGAGCGTGTGGACAATGTGCCGTCATCCGAGAATCGCAGCGGTGGCGGTGGTGCAGGAGCGGGTGCTGGCTACTCGCTGCATCAACTACAGGGTGACAAGCATCATGGTGTCACGCGGCAGGGACATCTGCTCAAGAAGAGCGAGGGCAAGGTGCGCAGAGTGTGGCAAAAGCGTCGTTGTCGCGTCACTAGCGATGGCTTTCTGGACATATTCCATGCAGATGAATCGAAGCCACCAACACGAGTAAATCTGCTCACCTGTCAAATCAAACCGGTGCCAGATGACAAACGGGGCTTCGATCTAATCAGCTGTAAGTGCATCACAAGTAGCGCTAGATCTTCCAGATTGTTTACATGTTTGTTTATCTTTAGACAATCGACCATATCACTTTCAAGCGGAGGATGAATCTGACCAGAAGGCCTGGATGGCTGTCTTGGTGAACTGCAAGGAGAAGGCGCTAACCAAGGCCTTCCAGCATGCCAATCCACAGATGAGTCCCAGCCTCGTGGAGCTGCAAAAGACAGTCATTCGTTATGTGCAGTTGTTGCCAGGTAACGATCGATGCTGTGATTGTGGTTCGCGCAACGATGTCACCTGGATAAGCTTGAATTTTGGCATTCTGGTCTGCATTCAGTGTTCTGGTGTGCATCGTGATCTCGGTGTGCATCATTCGCGTATTCAGAGCTTGACGCTGGACAATCTAACGACAGCGAATCTATTGATAGCACGTGCCATGGGCAATAGCACACTCAATGACATAATGGAGGCCAAACTGGGCAGAGGAAAGCTCAACCACGAGAGCAGCATGTAAGTTAAGATCACTTCAGTTCTCTTGGGCTAAGATTATTCAACTTTTTACCCACTTCCCACAGGGAGGAACGTTATGACTTCATACGTGCCAAGTATGTGGCCAAGCGCTATGTGATGCGCACCTGTGCGGATGACAATGATCTGCGCTGTGATCTAGAGCAGGCCATAGTTAATGCGGACATGAGTCAACTGCTGCAGGTGTGGGCCGAGGGTGCTGATCTCACCTGCTGTTTACCCAGCTCCGATGCAGGCGAAACAGCTTTACATTTGGCCGTGTTGCGTGAAGCGGGCTCAACCCTTCATATCGTTGATTTCCTCATACAGAATATGCCGCCCAAAGGCTTGAACAAAGCCACAAATCCGCCCGGTTTGCTGGATGTTACCGGCAAGAATACACCATTGCATCTATGTGCCATGCATGATCGCAGGGAGTGCATGAAGCTGTTGTTGCGCTGTGGCGCCGACTATGATCTTCGCAATTCCGAGAACAAAACAGCGCTGGACATAGCCAAAGAGATGGGTCACAATAGCTGCAAGGAGCTGGTAAGACAAGAGTCTACCTTTTGTTTGAACACTTGGTTTCTAAATGAAGGTTTCTCCAATTGCAGATAGAGTGTGCCATAAAGCGGGAGAAGAGCGCCTTCGATCACATCAACACTGATTGGAATCTGCCCAACGAGGATGGCTCCACGGATTTCAGTGACGACGAAACTGTCATTGATGAGCGCGTAAGTTTCTATTTGCCCCGATGGATACTGTTTACTTATTCCACTTAATATGCTTCGTTTAGAAATCTCGTTCACGTCCGCCCAGCTTTGCTGGTGGGGATTCGCCGGTGCTGCGTTCACGCTCCTCTACTTGTGACTCCATCCAGTCGAGTTCTAGTCCAATCGCCAATTGCCCGAGCCGACAGTTCACCTTGCCCGGCTACACACAGTCCGCGGGCACTTCACCCAAACAGCACACGAATGTGGGCCAATATCTGGGCAGTGGCAACAATTTGGGTATCAGCAGCAGCAGCAGTGGCAACGGCGGTGCTGGAGGCATTGGAGGTGCCTCTAGTCCCAGTTCTGCGTGTAGCCAAAATGTTCGCGCTGCTCGCAACAGTTTAAATATGCAAAGCGAGCTGGCCCACGTATCGGGAGCAAGGAAATCCACATCGACGGCAAACATGAATTCTTTAAAGAAACGCACAGCGCCTGCACCACCGCCAGGCACCTTGGGTGGTGCACCGACAAGCATATTCTACGGCACACTGCCGCATCCGCCCAGGCATTCGCAGAACATGGATGCGAATGATATACGTGCCATCAATCATAAGAATCAATCCATGGATGTGGCTTATGGCACATTGCCGCATATGCGTAGCGTGGAGAGCTCACCGCGCAATGCCACTGCTGGCGGTGGTGGTGTGGTTATAGCTGGTAATGGCAGTAATAGTAACCTCATGCCAGCCATGACTTCATTTGGCCATAAGCGTTCACCCAGCGGTGAGTCCCTCAATCGGAATATTCATTTGGCGGGCGCCAAGTTGGTTTTGCCGCCGACTGGTGAATTGCCAACGCTTAAGCATGTGGATAAGTCGGCTTTAATGAGACCCAAGATACCGCCACCAGGACCACCTGCAGGTAAGTGCCACACCTTACAGGTGACAAAGAGATTTTAATTGATTCCGTTTTTTTGACAGAGCGGGAAATACCAAATGGGCAGTCGAATGAAAGCATTAGCTCCATGGACGAGGGACCCATTGCACCGCCTCGCAAGGTAAGTTGTATGCAACCCTAGTGGCGTTTGAACCAAAACCAGGGATTCGCGCTGTCGTTGAGCACTTCTGTTTTGTATTCTTTTCCTTCTTCTTCGATGTTCACAATCCTCCACAAATTTCAGCGCAAGCAACAAAACTTGTTCAGATTAGAGCATTCCAGCGAGGAAACGGTAAATGGCAGAGACATGCAAAGCAAACAAACAATTAATTTAGCCGTTCTTGTTGTTGTTGTTTTTATTTTCATTAATTTATTTATTTATATTTATTATACTTTACAATAACTTCCACTAAACGCGACGTCTGCATTTTTATCAAGAGCTCTTCTAACTCCATTCCGCGCATTTCTCAACTGTTTCAAACATGTTTCTGTGTGTGTTTTGTTTTCTTTTTGCACTAACTCTAATCAACTCTTGCTGTGTGTTATAATTTATTTAACTGGTGTATTTGAAATTTACTAGCTCATCAATCAGTCTAGCAACTTCACCGACTACGAGTCTTGGCACACGGACATGGATTCTTCAGGTGGAGGCTTGGATCATTCAGCCGAATCGAATGTATCGTCCAGCGATAACGATAGACTCAATTCATCGCCCGATAATCAAGGCAAAAATGCAAGTGGTGGAAAATTGCACTTTGTAAGTGTTGCCGTACCTTCAAATTATTTTAATTGTATTAATTGTGGTATTTTTTTTTTAGAACGGTCAGCGGCGCTGCCGTGCATTGTATGACTGTGTTGCAGACAACGACGATGAGCTGGAATTTAAGGAGGGGGAAATACTGATTGTATTAAATGAGCGCACCGATGACGAGAATTGGATGGAGGGCATTATCGAGGGCCATCCGGCTAGACGTGGCATGTTTCCCGTTAGCTTTGTACATATGCTGCCCGACTAAGTGGCAGCCCAGATGTTTAATGACTTCTATGTGTGTGGGATCTGTATGTATGTGAGAGCGCGCATGTGTGTGTGTATGTGTTGGATCACTATTATTTATTACAAGTTTTTCACCTATTCCTAATTCAACTATATGTATTTATTTGGTTTACTTGGTTCGTAAACACATACAAAGTTATGCATCAAATCATTTTCTAATTCTTTTAGAACTTATTAAAGAAAAAAGTAAACCATACGTATTTAATCATGTATTTTAACATATGGATACTGTACCCATTTTAAAGCATATACTATACTATAAGTAGGCGCCGCTTTGAATTGCTTTTACTACTGAATATGTCCTGCGAATGTGTTATAGGCTATATACATAACTACCAACATATTATAATTATAATTAACTATATATACTATATAAATATCTTTACTTGCTAGCCAAAACATCACGCTATTCTAAAAGGTTACTCTCCAATGCTATACAAATCAAATTATGAACGTCATTGAAATTATGTATTGATATATGCTTAACAATACGCTGCCATATACATATATATATAAATATATCTATCTGTATGTACTAACAATATAAATGAAAAAGCCGACCTGGTCTGGCATTTTACTTTACACGAACTCGTACACAAAATATGTAAAACTGTTGATGGATTTAAATGAAAGTTTATAAAACAACGTTAATAAAAAACAAAGAGAAACAAACAAACAAGTAAAAAGTTTACTCAGATTAAAGCTTAACTCAATTGCAAACACGTAAACATGAACCTAAAATATATATAAACTGAATAAAAACAAAGTATATATATCATATAATGCTGTAAAATCATAAGTAAACCTTTCAACCCCTGTACCTAGAAGTTGTTACCATTTAAGCACATATTATACACTATATAAATACTATACTATTTGTATATCTGATTCCAAAGCTATATCGGAAGAAGAAGCAGCATAAGAGTTCTGGAATTGTTTGACTTTGTTGTATACCATACATCATCATTATATATATGTAAACTGTAGATACAAACCTTTTTTTTTTAAATGTACACACCACACTTTACATTTTGTATACACATTTCAGTATTTATTTTAGCAAAAACCTTAATATTATATTATAAAAAACAAAAACATATTTGATATTATATTTAAGAGAAATAAAAAGAAAAAACTCAACGCTTATTAAATATATCTACAAATAAGGTTGTGTTTTTACCAAAAAAAAAACAAATTCAAAACAGTTCATCAAACCGGGTTGGCAGTAGTTCGAATCGAACTCATCATGCAGATCGAGCATGCCAATTGGCCGTACGACAAAATATATAAATTACATTGTTTGCCTATCGATAACAACACAATTAGGTAAATATTGTATAAACTGTGGTGGCTTTTCGATTTATGTTATCGATTGCTCTCATTAATTCCCAATGCATAAATTGAGCTCCGTAGTGCAAATAAATAAGTAAAGCGTATTTTGTGTCATTTACATTAACAATTGCAATATTAGTACAACGACACAAACAGCTACTTGGACTTGAAGAAGACAAGTGCCTTTTTCCTATGCTAGCAGTTCAATGCTGATGGCGACAGCGAGAAGTGTGCAAAAATAGCGAAAGGTATTTAATATATATCGATATCGTCGGTTTTGTTTGGCACAATAAGCAGTGAGTCAAGCGAAATTTTTAATGCCAAAAGCGAGTGGAAATTTATGCTTGCAAACAATATTATAATACGATTCTGTGCAGGACAAATACAGACGGACAGCTAACAGGAGCAAGAGTCAGTGCAACAAGCAATCATCAGTTGATATTGCCATCGAAATCAGCGAGCCAGCGCGGTGAGCAGTAGAAGCTCCAGCGTTTTGGACACCACACACTCATTCCAAGCAATGAGTGCTGCAAAGAAATACAAGCCAATGGATACGACTGAACTGCACGACACTGAAAACATTGCATCCTGCCTAAAAAAAAGCGACAGCAGCAGCTCCATAACAACAACCAATCCGGGCCGTAGTGCCTTCGCCGCCCAAAACATGAATTCAGCAGCAGCGTCCACAAACGGCGAACGATTGCCAAACTTTTCAAAGCTGGGCGCACATCATGGCAATGATATACGTGCGACATCAACTACCTCAAATCTTCTGAATCGCATGGGCGCCATACATAACAGCAAGCCGGGCGATGTCAAGAAGATTGTTATTAAGAACTTCAAGGGTAAGTCTAAAACGATAACACGTTTATCGATTACATGCGCTCACTCACCTTGTTACATTTACATACAACGGGGCGCATGCAGCTAAACCCACACTGCCCGATAACTATTCCGAGGACACATATGTGAAACTGGAGGAGGCCGTTATCGCCATTCAACAGGCCAAGCCCATCAAATATTCGTTGGAGGAACTATATCAGGCCGTTGTAAATATGTGCAGTCATAAAATGGATGCACAATTGTATGTCAAACTCAAGGAGCTGACGGAACAGCATGTCAAACGCAATATCAAACTCAAGGAGCTAACTGGAGGCAGCATGGATAAACTGGTAAGGATCTAGTAGCGTTTGAAACGACTAAGAATATATTTATATAATGTTTGTACCACAGATTCTGCTGGAGAAGATCAACAACTGGTGGCTTTCATTCTGCCAGCAAATGATCATGATACGTAGCATATTTCTCTACATGGATCGCACGTATGTGCTTCAAAATTCATCCATACACTCGATATGGGACATGGGGCTGGACCTCTTTCGCATACATTTTGCACAGAATAGCGTTGTACAGAAGCGCACCGTCGATGGCCTCCTAACGCTGATCGAGAAGGAACGCCAGGGATCGACAGTGGATCGTGGTTTGTTGAAGAGTTTGGTTCGTATGCTCTGTGATCTGCAGATTTATAGCAGTGCGTTTGAGGAGAAGTTCTTGGATGCCACCAATCAACTGTACAAGGCTGAAAGTCAACGCAAAATGCAGGAACTGGAGGTACCCGAGTATTTACAGCATGTGAGCAAACGTCTGGCCGAAGAGAACGAACGTTTATTGCATTATCTTGACTCGAGCACAAAGTATGTAGAGTAAAACTAGAACTAGTTACGATCTTTTTGTAAAATTTCTTGTACTGTTAGACACCCGTTGATATACAATGTGGAAAAGGAGCTGCTTGCCGAACACTTAACGACAATTCTGCAAAAGGGCCTGGACGCATTGCTGGAGGATAACAGACTGAATGATCTAACCCTTTTGTACGGCCTCCTAAGTCGGGTCAAAAACGGCACCTCCGAGCTCTGCGGCAACTTCAATGGCTACATCAAGGTAAAGTCCTTGGCCTACATAAATACTTATAATACTTATAACTATAATCCTACTCCTTTTATAGAAAAAGGGACGCACTATTGTCATTGATCCAGAGAAGGATAAGAGCATGGTGCAGGATCTGCTCGATTTCAAGGACAAAATGGATGTGATTGTTCGCAATTGCTTTGAACACAATGAGAAATTTACGAACTCGTTGCGTGAGGCCTTCGAATTCTTTATCAATCAGCGAGCCAACAAGCCAGCGGAGCTCATTGGTTTGTGTTATTCATGCTAAAAATACTTAAATAGCTCGTCATATTTATTTTGTCTATGTTTTATTAACAGCCAAATATGTGGACATGAAATTGCGATCAGGTAACAAGGGCACCACCGATGAAGAGCTGGAAAAGACGTTGGACAAGATCATGGTCCTGTTTCGTTTCATACACGGCAAGGACGTCTTTGAGGCATTCTACAAAAAGGTTCAACTTATACCTGATCTAATTGGAGCTTTATTTTTTTAAATGATTGTACTTACTTTATAGGATCTTGCCAAGCGTTTGCTTGTGGGCAAATCCGCATCCGTCGACTCAGAGAAGAGCATGCTGTCCAAACTGAAGCAGGAATGCGGCGGCGGCTTCACATCAAAGCTGGAGGGCATGTTCAAGGACATGGAATTGAGTCGGGATGTGAATTTGGCATTCCGTGGTCATACGCTTAGCAACGATCGTGATGTCACTAATTTGGATTTGACCGTCAGCATACTGACTATGGGCTATTGGCCAACATATGCGCCCACTGAGGTCACAATGCCACCGCAGTTTATTAATCCCCAGCAGATATTCAACAAATTCTATCTGGAGAAGCACAGTGGGCGAAAACTACAGTGGCAGCCAACACTGGGCAATTGCGTACTGCGTGCCCAATTCGATGCGGTAAGCAAATGATTTAAACACTCACCAAATAAAGAATACTCAATGAACTCTTCTGTTGGTTTGCAGGGCCCTAAGGAGTTGTTGGTGTCGCTGTTTCAAGCATTAGTACTGCTGTTGTTCAATGACAAGCCAACGCTTAGCTACGAGGAGATCTTGGCTGCCACCAGCATTGAGGATGGTGAGCTAAGGCGTACCCTGCAGTCGCTGGCTTGTGGACGTGCTCGTGTCATTACCAAATCACCCAAAGGACGTGACATTGAGGACGGTGATCAGTTTGATTTTCACAATGAGTTCACAAACAAATTGTTTCGCATTAAAATCAATCAAATCCAGATGAAAGAAACGGTACGCAGAGTATTACATAAATTAGTTAAGTTATGTTAATTAATTGTTTTTTGCAGAATGAGGAGCAGAAGGCGACAGAGGAGCGCGTCTTTCAGGATCGTCAGTATCAGATTGATGCGGCCATTGTGCGTATTATGAAGATGCGTAAGACACTAAGCCACAATTTGCTCATCACCGAGTTGTTCAACCAGCTAACGTTTCCAGTTAAGGTAGCACTAACTTAATATATACTTAATACTCTTTACTAATCAACAAAACTTATGATGCTTGCAGCCTGCTGATCTGAAAAAGCGCATTGAGTCACTGATCGATCGTGATTACATGGAGCGGGACAAGGATAATCAAAATCAATACAACTACGTGGCATAAATGCGTGAAGTTTCTATCTTATTTTTGGCCAACACACAACACACCCACACACACACACACACACACACACACACAGAGAAAAGAACCGAATGTAGTTTCGATTTATCTTTTTGCTTCTTTTTATTATTTGTTTGTATGTATTTGATTTAAAACTAAACCATACAGCAAAAACTAAAACTAAAAACATAAACCGAGTCCAACGAAATTCATCTGGTTTATTTCACACTGGAAATATATCAATTACATCTTGTAGTGGATCGAGTGGCTATATAAAATTGTATTTAACTTGCTATTCATCTAATAAATATTAGACGATTCATTTACAAATCTCAAATGCAATCAGCTAATTCTGGCCACTTTCTTGTATGTTTTGCGAGCAAGTAAAAATTTAATTTGTTTATGGGGATTTCTAGTTTTGTTTACTTTTTATTGATGATACACAATTCCTTCAAATAAACAATAGAAGAAACATTTGCAGGCTAATATTAATAGAATACTTAAATAAATAATAATAAACTCTAGTACTCGTAATTTTCTGCAAAAAACACTTGTATGTAAATCGTATATGCATAAAAATCTAAATCGAGTTTTTTTTATTTATGATTTTCTCAATAAATAAAAATTAATTGTATACATAAATACGTAATGCACTGTGTGTTATATTTTTTCTTCTTTATCATTCCCCTAATACTCTCTTTTTTAGACTATTACTATACAGATTATATATAGATATACATTTAGTGGAGTGTGACGACAGTTGTGGGTTTAAAATTGTATAAAGTACGCTTAAAAGACAAAGAATTAATATTTACAATTTAAATTATATACATAAGAGTAAATCAGGACAGATACTTGAATATATAGTATATATACAAAGATATAGGCGGAAAATACAATTTGAAAAGAAGGCGCGAAAAGGTTACATTTTTCGAGAAAAACATTTAACTAAAATCGCTATCATCATCAATATGATCATCGAGTCTAATTTGGTATCACATTTTCCATTTTCTCAGACGCCAACAAAGCCTTCAGCTCTTGGAAAAGTTATCAGCGGCTTATCAAAAAAAAACAAAAACAAAAACAAACTAAAAAATTCTATTACAAAAATATGTTTAAATGTAAAAAGTTAAACTCTTTGATTGCTTGATCGATTGCGAGTCCATTTCCTAATTTTTCTTTTAGCCAATAAGGAAAACTCAATTGAAAATATAGCCTTGTTCCTGGACTGCTTTACGCCTCCACGCTGTTCACACTGTACTGCGAGCTGTCGTAATCGGACACATTGTCCGCGCCGTAATTACCAAATCCGGCAACGGAAACGGAAGGCTTGGCGCTCGTTTCCGAGCGGGTTTTAAGCACATCCGGTATGTAGGCGGGCGCAGGACCCGCAATCTCCACAATGCTCGGACGTCGCGTGGCCGCGCAGCGTTTAATAGGCGACATGAAGATGAACAGTGTCACGGTGATGGCCAAAGTAATGATTAGTATTAGGAATCTAGCCATGCCATCATCGCCACGGAAGTAACAAATCATGGCCATAACCAGTACCAAGATTAACACCGAGAACTTGGTCATCGTGACAGCGGTGGAATGTATCTTGCCGCCCTTACGTGATATCATATTTGATGGTCCATAGGCAAAGTATAGGTTATAACGATCGACGAAGTGCTTCATGCAGATATAAATCATGGCAAAGGGCATGATCAGGGGACAGAATACACTGTAGACTATCGATATGGTGAAGACGAGCGTTGTCCAGGCGTAGTGTATGCCAAAGGGGAACTCAATCATTATGGATTTGCGTATATAGGGTGTTTCCGCCTTGGAGTTGGCCTTCAGCAGTGCCCAAATGTAGACAATCAGTTCGGGGAAACGCAGCAACTCCAATGAGGTACCAATAAAGGCAGCAGTTATAATATAGTTGACATAGAAGGAGCCACGATCCGGCAAGAAAATGCACTGCCAACGTCCAGTATCATTGGTTAGTCCCCATTCCAGCAGCGCCTGTGCCGAAGTCAATCCCAATGAAGGCAGAATCAGAATCATTAGCAGCAAGTAGCTAAAACATTTTGTCATTATCGAATAGTTTTGCTTGGAGCGCGTGTAGTGACCCATCCACTTGTCCGAAATGGACACAATAACCGGCATCAGGGCGGACAGTGTCCACAGCATCAGCGTGGGCAAGAACTCGGACACAAGTGGTGAGATTTTCGTCTCGGTATTCTTCAACCATGGACGACTATTCAGCAAGTTGACAACCATGGCCGGTGTGGTCAGGAAGAAGAGCACAATGAAGAGCACGACGTTGACGCAGACGAATTTCAAATACCAGTGACTCTTGTTCACATTCAAGTTCTCCCAGAAGATGTCATCCGGCGATGGAGCAAACATTATTTGCCATTGGCGGTAAGTGCCGGGTGTAAAGTGTGTGACAATATTTTGGGCCTCCTGCACCGTTGACACCGTGAGGAAGGCAATGTCCAGTGGTTCATTCATTGTCGACGCACGCAATCGAGCTACATCTCCGGATAGTTTACGCTCCTCTCGCTGATAATACTCGTAGGCGTTCTCCTTCTTGCAGGAGCACATTTCCGGCTTGGCCATGAGCGAATCCCGATCCCGATGCTGCTCGCAATACACTCTCGCCTCATGAGCTCTCTCGTACTCAGCATTGCGGACAAACAGACGGGATATGTTGTAGGCAATGCTGACGCTCTCAATGGTCACATCCGGAAACAGTTCCTGCATATAGTTGCGTATAACGGTCTTGTTCCGATCACTAGAGAAGAAGTGGATATAGTAATCGTCGTGGAAGTACTGATGTGACACACTCACCTGTTGGATATATTTGATATCATAATGGTGCGAGTTGCTGCCTTCTTAAAGGCATTGCGTCCCGAGGAACGCCGCATGATCAGCACCACTAGCGGTATGTACAAAATGGTAATGATCGTGTGCACCCACAGACAGGGCGAGTCCGGCTCCAGATTCGCCATAGTCGTGCGTCCAAAGGCATTCACATCGTACGTCGTACCCGTAGGACCACAGAGGAAATTTATGGGCAAAATGATGGCCAACGAGATGATGGTGACCAGCGCCATAACCGCCATCAAATGCTGCTGGAATGACAAGTAGTGCACGGCATCCGGTCCGGAGTGCAACAGTATCGTCTCCTTGCGCAGCTTAAAGGTCACTCGAATCCAATTAAACAGCCCCTGATCCGTCTGAATGGGTGACAATGGTGTGGAGTCCGCTCCTTGCGAGTGATGCGAGTCCACGCTTGGCCGTGGCGTGGGATTCTGAGATGTGCCTGGCTGTGGTTCCACCACACTGGCGGCACGGGAGTAAAAGATTTCCGTCCAACGCTTCTTGTTGCCATTGGTGTTGACCAGGGCCAGACGATAATCACTAGCCCGATGACGCAGTGTGGTGAAGAGCAGTAGAAGCAACACCCAAAATATGGTATTCAGTATGAGAGTTTCGGGTATACCATTATAGGCACTGGTGAATATAGTTGTTCGATTCTTGTTGACCAAGCAATACGAATTATTATCGTAGTACCCATTGTCATGCACTACTATGTCCATGTCCATGTCCATTTTCAAAGTTTTGGTGTGTCTGTGTGTCTGTCAGACCAAATGCAAGTGATTCACTGCAAGTAGTTAGAAAAACAACAAAATAAATAACCATTTTTTTTACACCACTGATAAGAGAGCAGCTGGAATAATATACTGGTATATAAAGTGTGAAAAGAGTTGCGAGTTGATACCCTTCAATCAGAGCCCACGTTGACTCTGTCAGTCACCCAGTGACACACTAATCATGCGATTTTGCCCACTGTGAAATTCAAGACTTTGTAGCTCAACTTGCGGTTGCTTTGAATGCAGGAATACTCTCAACTAAATTTCCATTTCTTTGACTAGACACTGAGATTTATCTTAATAGGTCAATGCGGTCAAAGCTCATTGCAAACACACACACAAACACACAGAGTGTTATCAAACTATTTGCTTGCCTAGGCACTGTGGGTCAATTAAGTGTTTTGACATAGAAAATATATTTAAATTTATGTAATAATAAACTGGAGTTAATAAACCGTAACAAAAGGCATAAGTAATATTTTTTCTATTTTTTAATACTTTTCTATTTGTTGTAATAATGTTTTTACCAACTGTGAATCAAATATCAGCACAAAGCGACGCATTAGCTTATTATATTTATTTATATACTCGGCATTAAATTAAACACGGAACAACAAAACACTCACGGTTTAAATTGCACTCATTCCGCTTCCATCTAATTAACAATAACAATACATATCCATATTTATGCTGGCATATTCGACACGCACATGCTTGTCCACTTTTAAACTTTCTTTTGTCGCCTGCTTAAACCTTAATATAACACAACTCACAAGACTCGCCTTAGTTTATTTGACATGTAGTATTATCAATGGGAAAACGTACAAATGGATTTAAAAATAAGATAATTATTTCTGTTTCTTTTTTTCGTACAACGCATTTGGTAGGCGTTTGAAGGGGGCGGAGGGAGGTGTACGGTGGTTGTGTTGGTAGACAAAAGTATCGCGTCATTTGCTACCATTTCCATTACCATTCGTGTTTAGACTTTAAGGCCTATGAATCATCACAAACATAATGCAATTCTGCATTCACAAAGAAATTGCCATAAAAATAGCATATGTTTGAAAACATAACTAATTTACCATTGTCACACTTTTATTATCAATTTGTAGAGTCATTAAATGTGTAGTATAATTAGATGTTTATAACTTTCTTTGCGCTTGTTTAATTTAATTATTGCTTTTTAACACTTAACTGTAGAGTTTTTTTATATTTGCCACGTATATATTACGTTTTAGCGTACCTTTTTGGCTATATTATAATTGTTGGTGTAGATTGCTATTTATTATTTGTTGCACTTAAAAAGTCATCTGTTTCTTTCTTTTTGCATACTTGCGTAAACTAGTGATGGACGTTTGGAAATTGTTATTTCATTTCGATAAGCAGATGGGAATAATAGACATCAAGGTATCTATCACTGGAATACTGCATGACGTCATAGCTTAATATACCTTAAATTACACAAACCCAAGGGTGTTTAAGCAATAAATAAGGTAAATTGCAATTGTAAAATAAATATTTTAAGCCATGCGATGCCGTTATTTTCTTTTCCAATTGTACTCGACAGATACGAAGCAGTTGAACTATTAGTTTATTCGATAGAAGTATCGATAGGCAGTATTGCATTAAAGTATCGTATGCACGCGACTATCGAGAAATGCGCATCTATAAAAACACAAAAACAACAACGCCGCTGAAAAAGATTTCAAATTCAGATTTTAGCAACGAGACATTGTTAAAACATTATGTTTCCTTATATTGAATCCGAGCAGTTTATTTTTATATTTATACATAGGCAACAATAGGCTTTTTACACTCTGTTCACGATATTAGCACAAAATTACCGAACAACAACAATGCCAACAGACCAAGCAGCAAACAATTCGCTAAGTTTCAATATAAAGTTATTGTCTGGTAAAAATGTCGTTCTTGTGGAGTGTACAGGCTTCGAAAGTGAACTCTTTATGCCGCAAATCGTCAAGGGCCGGATTAATTTCCAGAACATTATCCCGACACACCGTTGCTGCGATGCGGCCGCCTTGAATCAGCAAACAGATCAGCTCATTTTGCCCGCATCCAAATTGGGAGGCAGAATATTCGTCGCCGGCACACGCACACCACAGAGATACAACTATGATAATCAGGTTGCCAATATTTCCACACCATTGGCTAAAAGCACACCGGCCAATCCCAGACTTGGCAAGGAGAATGTTCAGGCCACAACGCCTGAGCAAGTCCGATGTAATCCTATCCAGAATGCAGCCTCATCACCGCTGGAAATGGCTAGTCTGACGCAGGAAAAGTCTATCTCATTTAAGCAACCGGAACTAGATGTGGATCCTATGCTACACGTTAGTAGTCCAGTGATGCACAGCCCGCCCCTCTTGACGCCTCAGACAAGCCTGACACAGTCTGCAAAATCTACAGATTCTGGACTCTTCAACTTTATGCACAAAGCGCCGCCAGCAAAGACCTATGCACGCCGCAAACCCAATGGCACAAACCAGCAACCAAAGCCACCCATCTCCTGGTCACCGCTGCGGAAGAAGAAAGTCGCGACTAAGGTGTCCTCCACAAAAGCACTGAGTCCTGCCATGAAACTGGAGGTCAAGCACCGCAAACTGATTGTGGACAACAAGAAGTCCATCAATACCAGCACATTGCACAAGATCACAGACAAACCAGTAAGCAAAACCAAGATCAAACGCATGCAAGTGACTGGAAAGACTCGTGCCCAGTTCGAGGCACTCAAGGACACGGCCTTCGATCATCTAACAATGCCCGGACAAAAACAAATATCACTTGCACTGATTAATCAATTCAAGGAGGCCTGCTTGGACAAATACTCGGAGACTCTGCCCAACTATGCGGAGTTGTCGCAGACACTGCCGTTGCAAATGGATCGCCAGGTGAAGGCGTTGATATCGAAGGAAAAACGATTGGAGAAACAAATGACGAAATCACAGCGAGTGGGAATGTTCAAATCGAAAATGAGCAACTAATTTTACAATAGTCTAACTAACTAGTAATAGTCACTATCTAAGTGTAGTTAACACTCTGTTTCTTTCCGAAAAGCATTTCTCCATTATATTTGTAATATTTTAGACAGTTTTGGACAATTTGGAGGAATGTCCAAACTACTAGCAGCATATTTCGAAAACTAATTAAAAATTATTCTAAATAATATGTGGACTACTTACTTTAAAACTAATTAACTTAAACTAGACTAATTTAGTTTAGTTTTGACAAAGAAAAGGAACACATTCTTGCTAAAGTAAATAAATAAATATGTACACTAGTTAACTTATATTAATTTAAATAGAACTTAGGGAAGTCACTGGGAACTGCGGCAGCGGAAACACGCCTTGAATCCACGCTTAATGGCCCGCATGTTATGAATGACTTGTTCCTGTAAAGAAGCCAAGTTAAAATTAGTTAACAACTTAGTTGTTAGCTGTTTTAGCCAGTTACTGACTTGCATTAAGTTGAAACACATGGCAATGAGGGCCATGCCCAGCAGCAGATAGACAGCGCACAGTATAAAGCTCACTTCGACCTTGTCTTTATCGGCGGTTATCTGCGGGGAGGAGATAAACTTTGTTAATGGAAAAACGCCTAAAAGGTGCACATGTAGACCTACCACACGATCACCCGGCACCAGATCGCCAAAGCCAATGCTGCTCAGCGAAATAAAGCAAAAGTAGCTGCCATCCAAATAATTCCAGTCCTCCCAGCGTCCAAAGAGTATGGCACCCGATAAAATGTAGCTATAAAATACAGAGCACATCAAAAACTTGTCTTTTTAGTCTGGGAAGAGTATAGTTAAGCCCACCTGACCATAACAAACACACAGACAGTCAGTGGCACCGTAATCTCGTCCGTGCTGCCGCGTATTTCACGCTCTATGTCCGAATCCGAGTCCGTAAACGGCGCATTCAAAGCGCTGGAGGTTTGCATGGAGCTGCGAGTGTAATTACTGCTGTTTGAGTTGCTGTTGCTATTGCTGCTACTGCTGTTACTGTTGCTGCTGCTGGTGTAACTGCTGCTGTTGCTGCTGCTGCCACGCGCGCTCTCCATTCTATGCAACTGCAACTACAAACAAGAAATTAGCTAAGGCTTAAATAGAGTGCTGTGCACAGAACTAACAGCTTTTGCCAGTTGTCGCAGCTTGCGTCGCTCGCGTATGATGCGTCTCTTGGCCACGCCGGGACAGATGCGACACAGACAGACCTTGGAGTAGATCCACTTAAAGGATTTGGCCAGCACATCGCCTAGAAATGAGTTAGGCATTATAAATGGAGCAGGGTATATGTATATAACCTACCTATATTGGATAGATAGAGCAGAAAGAGCGGCATGCCAATGATTGCGTATAGAATGGTCACCAGTTTGCCCCACTCGGACTCGGGGGTGATAGTGCCATAGCCAATGGTGGTGATTACTGTTAGCGAGTAGAGAAACGAGCCCGAGAAACTCCATTTGTGATAGACATCGGGTCCCAGCAGAGTTCTATTCAAAATCGCCACCTGGTACTTGACGAGTGCATCATTGACCCTATAAAAATATAATAAAAAGATATAAAACATGCTATATAATTAATACTATACAATTCAGTTCTCTACTCACTCCCTTGTGTAGACCTGCCGGTCGAAGAAACTTATGTTCTCCGAGGTCAGCTCCCAGATGCGATTGAGACAATCTTGGCTAGTATAAAGCTTCTCAATTTGTGGCTTTAGTTTCTGGAGTCGCTCGTATTCGAAGGTTTCGATCGCCTGAAAGATAAAGGCACCGCCGATCGTATAGAATGTCACTAATAGTATAATTCCCACATTGCTGAACATAAACGCTGTGAAGTGACGACAATGATCCTTGAACCGCTCAAATGCCGGCTTCTCTCTACGTCGAAACGAACTGCGACGCGAAGACATGACGTGATCACATCCAATCCGGAGTATTTACCAGCTCGTTGGGGCTTTAGAAATCTCTTGATCTTCGGTCTGGACATGCTTCAATTTGACTATAGATGTTCTGCCCATTGGAACCATCAGTGCTCTGCTCTCGGCCAACTAAAAAGACACAGAAATAAATAGAAAACTTTGAAATATTTAAACAATGTTGGAACACTTCCTGTTAACACAACAATTAAACAAATTACCACAAAATAAACAAAAGTCGTGACTACATTTTAAATATATACAAAGTGTTGTTTAAATTGCACAATTGTTTTAAACTAGTGTATTTGGGATTTTACTCCATTTCAATTGATTTTTTAGACCTCGCACTAAAAAAGAGTAGTGAGGTCAGACGCGAAGTGGGCGTATCGGTAGAGGGAGGCTTTTACGACCTCATAAGGTATATAAATACTTGAGCAGCGATGTCCGTGTGTAGATCTCAGAGACTATAGCTGATAGAGCCATCAAATTTGGAATAAAAGTCCGCCCATAGGTCAGGCAGATCAGACAATATCACAACTTGGAAACTACTAGAGTTATCCTGACCAAATTTACACGTTAGTTAACGGTAGAAAGAGGCTTTTAGGACTTCATAAAGTATATAAATACTTGAGCAGCTATGTCCGTCTGCAGATCTCAGAGACTATAACAGCTAGAGTCAGCAAATTTGTAAGATCAGACAATACCATAACTAGGAAACTACTAGGGTTATCCTGACCAAATTTACACGTTAGTTAACGGTAGAAGGAAGCTTTTACGACCTCATAAAGTATATAAATACTTGAGCAGCGATGTCCGTGTGTAGATCTCAGGGACTATAGCTGATAGAGCCACCAAATTTGGAATGAAAGACCGACAATAGGTAAGGCAGATCAGACATTACCATAACTTGGAAACTATTAGAGTTATCCCTCCAAATTTAGTTAACGGTGGAAGGAGATTTTTACGGCCCCATAAAGTATATTTCTTTATACTTGAGCATCGATGTCCTTCTGTATAAACACGTAGATCTCAGAGACTATAGCTGATAGAGCCACCAAATTTGGAATGAAAGTCCGCCCATAGGTCAGTCAGATCAGACAATATCACAACTTGGAAATTACTAGAGTTATCCTAACCAAATTTACGCGTTAGTTGTATGGTACCATTATACCTCCCCTTACTAATTATATCCTACAGCTTCCAAAGGGCAAATCAGTCAAAAATAAGAACTTTTTTTGATGATAAGAAGTGTTATAACTACTCCATCAAGTTTGTTCGGGAACGGAGAACTATAGCCTATAGCCTCCCATGGCACAAATCGGTCCAAAATTACCTATCTGTATAAATACTGGGTCTTTTACACTCCGCTCGCTCTACTTAGCTTTTCTTAATAGTTTTATATTTATTTTTATTCATACCAGGGTATTTTCAGACCGAGTGCGCTCTATATTTTTATTTTCCCACTTGTTTAAATGAAATTTGTAAGTTATTTGTATTTTATAATTTTTAAAAATCTCAAGAATTTACATTAAAAAGATTCGCGTTTTTTTTCTTTAATTTGTTAGCCAATGCATAAACCGTCTAAACCTACTTAAATCGGGTCATAACTCATTTTAACGATTAATATTTTGGCCAGTGTTCAGTTTGCTGTGACATTTTTATGTTATTTTTGAACAAATTAATTTCGAAATTCATTTCATTTGCGTTTTATAAATGAAAAAAAAAGAGTGAAAAAAAAGAAATCCCGATGAATATGAATTATTTCCGCCTGCTTGTGATCTGTGGGGAGTGTGTGTGTGTGTATGTGTGCTGGGTCTACGCGTACCGCGTTGACCATGATGCGTGTGGGTGGCATTTTCGGGGATGGATGACACTTGTCTTGCCTGGTTGCGAAAACTACATAGGCATCAAATTGGGAGACTTACGAGCACCAAGAGAAAGAAATACATCGAAAGGCTGCCAAAATGTTTAATTTTCCCTCCAATTTTCCGCCAAGCATTTTCATTTAGTGGGTGTGAAATATGTTGCAGCTTATTTTTATCAACTTCTACCAACAGGCAACAGTCATTTGTCTAATTTGCCCCGATTCTTTATGAACTGAAAACATGTTTTGACCGAAAGTGTGCAAAAGATTTGTTCAGAATTCATCCAAGAATCGTAAGATTAACTAATTTATAGTTTTGGATAAACCACAGAACTACACCGCACATAACTAAGTGCCTGGTGTTTAAGTGGGCGTGGCAGGCAGGCACAGGGGCTGGGGTAGGACGACGGGGAATCCCATAAATTAAGTTCAATTCGCAATTGATGTCTGCATTATTTACAAACGAAAACATTTACTACATACGTACATAGATAATTAAAAACCAAACAGATTCGCGCCAAAAACAAATGAAAATCAATGCCAAAATCATTATAAAAAAAAACAAGCGAAACTGAACGACCTAAAGATACCCTAACATGTGTAAACTTTATAAACTACTCGAGGCCAAACATTTCCATTAAACCTACTTTAACTTGCTTAACTAATTAAATGTTATACAATTTTCTTAAAATTCACTTTTACAGGGTATCGGCTAGCTAAAGAAATCACAACAAACACACTACAGTCCACAAAACACATTAATAAGATGATTGAAATGTGGTCAGCCAAAGAAAAACAAAAAGAAAATTGAAAAAACTCAAATGTTTATGTCAACTTGTGTCTTCGTGTTCATGTCTTTAATGCAATTAAGCGATCGTAAAACAGAAAATAGTGTAGGTGAAAGGGGGGAAATCTATTTATAAAGTAAGATAATTCAATACGAGCAAACTTCGAAAACCAATGTATGTACATATGTATATATAGTATGAATTGGAGTAGTCTGCTCATAAGTAAATAGCACAGAAACCTTGAAATAAACTCTTATTGTTTTAATGTTAATTGAAGCTAAACCAAAAATGTGTTCATTTATGGAGAAGTAGATCACTTACTCAAAAATAAATGTATAACAGTATTGTATACCACATAGCAAGAATCTATGCTACGATTTAAGCAGAGTATTTAAAGTGAACTAATACACACAGACAATCAAGTATTGTCACTCACAGCGTGTTGCTGAGAGAAAACTAAGCTTTGTGTTGTAAGCTCTCTTTATTCAGCTGCACCATAGGTGTAGTATGTGAGAGCGATGGGGATATGCAAAGCGCAAAGCCTAGTTCTTACTCACACTATTGCATTTTGTACTTTGAGCAAACTCTGCAGTAGCTGCTGTAAGCTCTCTTTCTTTGGCTCACCCTCCGTAACGCTTTGCTTGTAGTCTGTGTTGTGTAGGTGGCTCTCTTACTCACACTCAACAAGAAAATTAGACACCGTTAGCTAATTCCATGCTAATTCCAACTAGTAAATTCTTTGCCCGCCAAAAAGTACAGGGTCTTTAACAATCAACTCGCTTGTTTCAGTCTTTCCATCCACATTTTTTTAATTCTACCGATTAGCCTTTAATAAAAGATCAAAAGCAAACTGCTAAAAAATTGACTCGGAAAATGAAAGGAAAATTACTTCATGATTTGTGCTAATACTATATTAATACCATAACAATAATATAATGTTTTCTGGAAAGCCTCTTTAAACTTTGCAGAAACAAAACAAGTTTCCATTTACTTTTAATTGAAAATTGCCTCATAAATGTTAGGGAATTGTTTATGACTAGAGAATAAAAAGAAAAGAACTGACGAAATGTTTTCCGAGGGGAAAACATGTTTATGCTAGACTACAAAAAAAAACAGAGACCACAAACAATTCGCTTAATAATGCAAACAAAAACGAAAAAAATAGACGCACACACACACGCACGCACACATAAACATTAAGCAACTCTTAAATCCCTCAAAGAACACACTTGCATAATTAATTTCTTTTTTCTTGTTTTGGCTCTTTTCATAAGAATATTTCTGTTCATAATTACCCACGTCAAAAAAAATGAAAATATATATGTAAAATAATATAGTAGACTGGCATAGAATGTTAAGTGCCAACAAGGCTCTACACGAGGAAAATATTTCAAAATTTATAACAAAAAGTTTGAATGCAAATGAAAACACATATGTACATCACACATACACACACACACACATGTACACGCACAAAAGTCTGCGAAATTGTCTTAGCCTGTGTGTGTGTGTGTGTGTGCAAGTAGAATGACATGGATAATAATAAATTACAGCAGAATATGCAAATGTACACAGACACACATACACATGTGCACGCAGCAGACATACATATATATGTTAGGAATGCTTGCATGTGTGCGTGCTCTGGCTAACCAAATGTTTTTCATTTCGCTTGACAGACTGACAAACCCAAATTGATGTGATGCCGAAGAAACAAAACTAAAAACTAATTTTCGTGCATTGACCGGCGGATTGAGTTCCCGTTATCTGTGACGACCTAATTCTGTATGTGTGTATATTTATCTTAAAAATACACGTGGGTGTATATTTACTTATTAATTATTCTTGTTCTCATTGCGTATTTACACTAATTGCAGAATTCATTTATTATGGACAATCGATAACAATCAATGATCGGCGCCCCGTGCTTGATATTTGTTGTTTCTGTCACACACACATGCATATGAACGAACACAAAGTGCTGATTGTTGTTGTGTTATTGCTGTTTTGCGTTATTCCTTTGCCAGATGCCATTCACGACGCGCCGGGCGTGACGTCATTAATGCGCCATCGTCATTGCATTGTTGCGTTTCGGTTCGATTCGTAGCGTTAGCGTTAGCTTTTGATTTCTGTTTCTTTTTTCATCCGCAGCTGATTTCCATGCACATAATCTATTTTGAAACTACATTGGTGTGTTATTTTATCAATGATTCAATGTAAAAATATTTATGTTGCTCCAATTCTTGTTGTTTGAATTGAGTTTCGAGCATTTGGCACCTGCAGTAACGGTGTTGCTTTTGGTATTTTATTGATAAACGCACATTATACTTAATTCCACTTCACAAAACGATGTCGAACACGATTTTCGAATAAAACAACGACATTTGGAGGATGCGCGCGATTTTCTCGAAGTGAAACGTACGCCACAACGTTCTGATGCCAACTGGGAGCATTATATATTTATAGAAAACGAATATGATTGCTAATCTTGACGCTTCACCTATGACGTCGCAATTGGCTCAGTGATCGGCACATTGAATGAGCGCCACATTAAAATAGAAGGAGAACGAGAGAGCAGTGGGAGTGAGAGTGCTAGGCAGTGCTGCCACAAAATTTTAAAAGTATTTTAAAATGAACGCGAATAGTGTTACAATACTCGCTTTTTTTGTTTTTGGAAATTTGTTTAAGTTAATAATTCAATACACAAGTTTATTGTGCATTGTAATGTGTGTGCTTTTTGGCTATTTGAATTTCATTAACCATTCGTTATCCTCACAGCAACGTTGCCAGCTTTCGTTACTTAAAACCATTGGCATCACTGTTGTGAGAATGGTGAAATTTGTTATTCACCACCGTCGAACGTTACGAAAATTTTACACATCCTTGGCTCAAAGTTTTCTTTTTTTGTCTAGCTTAAAAGTAAAAGGAAACGCCAATATTTTACAGGGTATCTTCTTGTGGCATTTAATGTCTTATTTATACAAAGCAATCATTCATATGGGTATTTGTTCTAATTGATCTTAGAGCGGAGACCTTGGCTCATCAGCGGTTTGACATCCTTTGGTTCGCGTCCCCTCGTCTCTGGCAGGTAACGCCAGGTGAGGATCAGGCAAAGGATGCAAACGCACATACAGGGAATGAAGGCAAATGAGCTCCACACCTCTTGCAGCAGCGGAAAGCACATGCCCATTAGGAAGTTGCCAATCCAGGAGAACAAGCTGCCCATGGACATGACCACAGGACGCGGTGCATCCTCCAGCAGCTCTGCAAAAGTAGAGATCATTTAGAAAAAAGGTCTCACATCCAACGCGGCTATACAAACCCGAGCCAATGAAGTAGGCAATGGGTCCGAGACCCAGCTGGAAGCCCAGTATAAAAGTTAGTATGAAAGCGATGCTGACGTAGCGTAATCCATGGCTCTCTGTGATGAGCAGAAAGTACAACGCACAGGACATGCCCCCAAGCGAGAGAGCACACAGTCCGCAGGAGTTCATCAGCAAATGACGACGTTGAAACCTGCGTAGGAGAAACGGTCCAAAGAGCGAGGCCAGCAGATTGAAGCTACCAAATCCCAGATTAAGCCAGGATGCAGTCTCAGTGGAGAATCCAGCCTCGGTCAGAATGGACAGCGAGTAGTAGAAGATCTGTCAACAGAGAATTCCATAGTGTATTCCACAGAGAAGTGGAAGTTTTTGTGGTCAGAGCACCTACCGCATTAATCCCGCTTAGCTGTTGTGTGGCTTGAAAGGCGCATACCAGCAGCAGCGGCAGAAACAGCTCCTTATCACGCAGCACTTCGCACATCTTGCTGACCTTCTTTGGACACTTAAGGGTTTCCTCCAAATCATTGAGCTCCTGCTGCACATAACTCTGCTTGCCACGCAGTCGCTGCAATGCTGCCGCACTCTTGATGGCATCGCCCTTTTCCAGGTACAACCAGCGTGGACTCTCGGGGAAGGACAACAGTGGCAGTAAGCAGACCAGCACCAACAGGCCATAGAAGCTTAAAGCGTAGGGCCAATGTGCCTCATTGCCCAGCACTTGGGGCATGCTCACTACCTGGGATAGCAGTATGCCGCCGGTGACGCCAATGCAGGTGAAGACACCAACGCTGCCGCCAAGGGAACTCGGCGCCAATTCCAGCAAATACATGGGTTGTGCCGTCACAGCAAAAGCAGAGGCGATGCCGCCGAAGAAACGCGCAGACATCAGCATCTCCAGCGACTTGGCAGCCCGACACCAGGTGAAGAGCAGACCGCAGATGAGCAGCATGACGCTAGTAATGATTAGACAGCCCTTCCTGAGGAAGCCCATAAGGTATTTTAGTTAGTAGCTTGATTATAGCCCATAAGGTATTTTAGTTAGTAGCTTGATTATAGCTAGATCTAGCCATTTACTCACCGTCCATATTTGTTGCAGAACCAGGCACCAAAGCAGGATCCCACAATGCCGCCAATCAGATAGATGGACACAATGCTGTACCACAGCAGATTCAACTGGCTATAGTTGCTGTCTGTGTCGTATTCACTGTACAGTATGTCGACGCACCAGTTCTTGATGATGTCCGCCGGTGCATTAAGCACGCCGAAAAAGTAACCCACGGGCACTGTAGTGCCCACTGTGGTTGTCACGCAAATGAACAGCAGTAGCCACGTCCAGCCTGGACCAGCATCGTTTATGTGCTGCCAAAGAAAGGTAAGAGACAACAAAATTTACATATGTAAAATCAAAAGATTCAAGACACAAACTTTGGGAGTGCGAGCGGGACAGACATAGGAAAGTGAAAGTGTTTGTCTGCATGTGTGTGTGCGTGTGTGTAAAACTTTAAGTCACCATTATGACAACCATATTCCGCTACGTGTATGCTCTCTCTGTCGAAGATGCTCAGCAACTGTGCTCAACTGTTGAGTCATAGCGCAAAAGACAGACACAACTAGCGGTTAACACTGTTACTAGAGATGACAGCGTGTCACGTCAAAGCTTGAAAATAATTCTATAAGCGAATTTTAAACGTATAAACTTTTTTTTGTTGAATATAGTTTAGTTTATAGATAGTAACAATAAATGAAGAAGATTTTGTAACCAGACACATAAATCTAAATTTTTAAACTCGTCAAATGAACAACAAAATAAATATTTAAAAACTAAAAAGTTATTTGGACTTGGCCCAAACCAACTAAATCATTTATTCTCCCCTCTTAAATACTAAAATACAAACTTTATTCTGTTTACCTTACACAACTTAGACTATTTCTGGCCTTCGTGTCACGACACGCTCTCCCACGCTATGCCCGTTAATATCTTGCGTAACATTTATCTTGACAAGCAATAGACAACGCTTCAAATGGTTTGCCAATTGTTTTTACAAAGGTATTTGGCCAAGTTACACATAGTTGTTACCAATAACTCATCGCACCGCCTGCTTGCCTGTGACGTGCTCTTATCAGTTAACTCAGAAAACAATTTGTAGAGATACAATATATAATTGCTTTGATTTTTTGACTCTTTTTTTATTCACTTAAATACATACAATTACGATTATTTATTGCCTTTGAATGGTACGGAGTATTTTTAGCTAGAATCTAAGCTAACAATTATTTTAGCCTTTTAGAAACTTTAGTTAATGTATTTAATCAAGTAACTACAGTCTTACTCAAGGCAATTAATGTTAACTTGTGCAGTGATAAGAGTTCTATTAGCAAAAATAAAAGCTCTGAACACTTTTTATAGGCTGCTCTTATCTCAGTTATCAATTACAACATAGAAAAGGCATTTACATTACATAATTGTTTGATTGAGCTTTGTACGGTTATTGTCGTTGTTTAGTTTACAATTTAAATAAAAAACAATTGGCTTAATTAATGCTAACTAATTATAAAAGAATTTTCCTGTATACTCCGCTACTATTTGACCTTGGAGCGAAAGCCCTTTGAGATAAGTGGCGCCACTTCGGAGGGATCCCGTCGCAGCGTCTCCGGAAAATAGAACTTTGTTAGCAGGAAGAGCAGCACACACGTTACCGAGAAGGGTATGAATACAAAGGAGCCCCAGGCGCTCTGTAAACTAGGAAATGCCATGCCAATTATGAAATTACATGTCCACGATGCCAGACTGCCCATCGACATGGCCACGGAGCGTGGGGCTACCTCAAACAGTTCTAAAAAGTTTAAATGAAATAACATTAACATAGCGTAAAGTAAATTTTACTGTGTCTCAGCTCACCTGAGCCAATGAAGTAGGGAATGGGACCGAGTCCAAACTGGTAGAAGAATATGTAGCCCTTGACGCAGGCTACGCAAGCCCAGGCAAACCAGCTAACAGATTCCTTTAATAAACAAGTATAAATAATTAATAAATATTATCTTAAGAAGTAAATTTCTGCTCCTTTTCCTTACAACATAGTAAAACACAAAGGCAATTAAGAAGAGGAAGAAGGCACATAGAGAGCTGGACAACATCATGAGCTTACGCCGACGGCAGGTGGCCATGAGCAGCGGGCCAAACAGCGAAACAACCAAATTTAGGCAACCAGCGAACAAATTAGCCCACTGGGCATTCTTCTCACTGAAACCGGCCTTAGTATAGATTGACACGGAGTAGTAGAAGATCTGCAGGAATCAAATTGAATAGTTTAATAATGGAATGCTTAAAGATTATAAAATACCCACCGCATTAATGCCCGAAAGCTGCTGACCGCCCTGGAAGCAGCAGACGATGAACAGTGGCAAGAACAGACGCGGATCACGCAAAACATCACAGAAGCCGCTACTCTGACTGTCATCGTTGGACTCCGTTTCCATATCAGCAATTTCCTGTTCAATCAATTTGCCAGCGTTCTGGCCACGCAGTCGCAAAAGCGCCGTTCGTGCCGCCGATGGATTGCTCTTGATCACATACAGAAACTTGGGACTCTCGGGGAACAAATACGAGGGCAGAAAGCATACAATGACCAGCACCAGATACGCAGACAGTGCATAATGCCAGAGCGCTTCGGTGCCAAAGACATCGGCCAGACTGCACACTTGGGCTACGACCACGCCTCCTGTGACACCAACGCCACAGAACACGCCCAAAGTGCCACGTTGTGCGGGAGGTGCAATTTCCGACAGATACATGGGTTGTGTGGCGGTGACCAGACCCGAGGCGAGGCCCACAATGAGGCGTCCAATTATGAGCATTTCCACGGATTTGGCCTCGCGGCAGAAGAAGAAGAATATTGCGCCAATGGAGAACAAGGCGGCACCGATTAACATACATGCCTTTCTGTAATATAAGAGGGAAGAGTGAAATAAGTACAGGGTATAAAAGAGTCTCATAATAACTTTGGTATGAATAATTTGCTAGGGAAATGGAAATTGCTGTGGTACAGGGTATAAAAGAGTCTCATATTAACTTTGGTATGAATAATGTGATATGGAAATGGAAATTGCTTTATTTCTAAATATTATGTGCCGTTTAAAGGGTTAATTAGGGGTTGATCGTATATGATTATTCATACAAATCTTGAGTACTTTTTATACTTTAAGTCAATTATAGCTTTATAAACTGTTTAAATAGTCAATCTGTTGAATATAGCTACGTTAGAGAGTATATTCTAGTCGAGCAGACTCTGTTATTTAATATTTTAACTAACATGGCCTCTTGTGGGTAAAGAGTATCTAAAAGTTGAGCATAAGTTATTTGTACATACAGTTGTGTTATGCCCAGATAATTCCAAGTGCAGTCATAAATCTGATATGAAGTCTATACAACTCAATATAACTAATTTTAATGAATGGTATAAGCTTATCAAGCAGACTCCAAGTAATACGCATGTCAATCTTTTATTTAAAACTAAAACGGAAATGAGTGGCCTAATATTTCAATAAAACAAGATTATCTTTACAGTCTTAACAAAGGGTATAAGACAGTCTATCAGTTCGTACCACTGAGATATGCAATTCCCAAGTTCATAGGCCAATAAAAATACCAATTTCTTATCAATAAGATAAGAAACTATTTACCCTAGATACAAACACACATATATTTATGTTTACTTGGTAGCTGTGACTAACTTACCGGCCAAATTTATTAGCCAGTCCAGCGCCGCCCAAAGATCCGATGGCGCCGCCAACGAGGAAAATGGAAACAATTGATGACCAGAGCACATTTAATCCGCCTTCACTTAATTCGCTACCATATTTCTCCCGTATCGTTTCATTGCACCAAACTTTCATGAGCTGAATACGATTAAAACAAATAAAGATTAAATAATTGGTTGATAAACAAAGCACAGGGTATTTGCTAGCTCACGTTGGCGGGCGAATTGATAACACCTATGCAGTAACCGGTGGGGACAGCGGCACCCAAAGTCGTCGCAAAGGCAACCAATAACAAAAGTTTGCTCCATCGTGGACTCTGAATGGAAAAAAAAAAAAATAATTAAATATTTATAATATGCAAATAAAACAAAAACTTCAATGTCAAGTGAAAAGAAAAGTTTATTTTATAGAAGAAAAGAGAAGTTGTTTAAGTGCGTCAATCGCAGACGCTTTTTTATTTATTTCTGTCAGTAATTGTCACTAATTAATTGACCCTCTTTTAGAGATAGGGAAGGAGGGGAGAGCTGTGAGGGGTAGAGCAGTGCACAGTTAATTGGCATATTCGTTTGATTTATTTTTGGCATAATTGATAATTGAATTATGTGTCCCATATTTATAGCCGAGACACATGTTTAAATTCAATTCACGTCAAAATTTAAATAATTCTTTGCCAATTGTTAAAAATCAGCGTATGGCTCATTAATTTTGGGTGCTGCTGATAAGAAAGGCCGAAAACCAGCTGATAACAAAATGTATACAAATGAGTAACAATAACACGCACATATATGCGTTGTATTTTAGCATTTCTAATAATATGTACACACTGATCTTCGGGGTATATAAATACATCAACACACACGCATACACACACACATATGTAAATATAATGTGCTCATTGTCAACAGTGGAAAACGATAAATCCGAAAAGCTCCTGAGCAGATCTCATTAAAAGCCTTGTGTTAGTAAATTCGATACAGCTACAGCTGAAAGTATCTAAAGTACATTTCTCTATCTATGCGATAAAATATATAAATTATATTTCCTATTATGGCACTTTATACGAAAGTTTGTACATATTTGGATATGTACACACTTGCATTTAAACGACTTAGATCGTAATTTGCAAACTAATGCGTAATGCTTGTAATTTATGTAGATTCTAAATTACCTTCACATTGTACTTGAATGCAAATATAATTTACCTTTCGTGCTGTGATAACTGCAGCTTAACAAAGCAATTCCCACTAGTCCAACGTCAATTTAAATAAGTATTCATGTACAAATGTTTTTGCTTAAGAATAACGGCGTTAAGAATCAGCAGCAAAAGGAAACTCCAAAAGTAACTTTACATAGGGAAAGTGTGAGAGGGATAGAAAGTGCATTTGAAAACAGTTAAAGCGCCGTCTGGAAGTTTTGTTATGAATGCGCTTGGAGTGAATGGGTCAACGATCTTGTGTTGTAAACAAAGTATCAAGTTTGGAATAAAGAGTGAAAAGAAAGCAAAGAGCGGGAGAGTGGGCAGAGTGCATTTGACAGAGACAACCTTTGTCTTTTGGCATTGCTCACCTGATTTGTATCTGTATGTTGTGACGCTATTTCAACCTTATATGCCGAGCTAGGGTTTAAATGCTCCACCTCAGCGTGACTAACAGTTGGCATTTTGATTGGTTAGTAATTGCACTTTTTGGTTGTTAACAAATTAAACTTCACTCCGTATGGACGCGTATCGCACACGTGTGCGTTTTAACAATGCGCGGTAATTCTTTTACTATGCTACCGGCGTCTGCATTTGCTAGTTAGTGTTGTATAACACAAACAAAAACAACACAAAAATATGCAAAAGACTTAAAAGACTGTCTATTGTTAAAACAGCAGCGTAATTTGTTTAACAAATTTGCTTTTAGACGAAAATAGAATCAACTAAAAATCCCGAGCCACAATAATAGAGCCATCGGCGTCGTTCGACACCAGCGAGCAACTAATACGCAAACATTTTGGTAGTATGTAAGTGCTGTGTTACAAAAAGCTTTTGCCGGCTAACCAATAAAAGGAAGCTTTCTCTCTCCGTCGTCAAGAGAAACACAGAAGCTTTCAAAGCGAGAGCTCTGCGTGCTTCGATTTATCGATTGCAACGATATAATGCAATTTTCGATGAGGTGACAACTCTCGACATTGTCAGCTGTTTTAGTTTTTTTGTTGACGTTGTAGCGGTGTTCGCTGTTCAGTATTAGTATTATTATTATTTGCTAATTAAATAAGTAGAATTTATAACAAATGTCAGGCACTATGGCGCCAAGCTATGACACGGTGTTGTCCACAACAGCGGTCATAAGTACTGTATTTCAATTCCTGTCCGGAGCGTAAGTAAAAAAAAAAAACAATTATACTAGTAATAATACAAATAATTAATTAACGCAACATCAACAATTTATGGAAACGCCGGCTGCAGAGTGATATGTCGCAAGTACATACAAAAGAAGAGCACGGGAGACTCCTCTGGGGTGCCCTTCATATGTGGCTTCTTATCGTAAGTACGAAAAATTTCTATTTCTGTCGACGTAGACAAAGTTTATCTTAACTTGTTCCTTTTCTCATGGTTATTGACACAGCTGCAGTTTTTGGCTGCGCTATGGCGTGCTAACCAACGAACAAAGTGTCATCATGGTCAACATAATTGGTTCCACGCTGTTTCTGGCCTACACACTGGTCTACTACGTGTTTACGGTTAACAAGCGCTCCTATGTCAAACAGTTTGCCCTTGTCTTGGCCATACTCTTTGGCGTTATTGTCTACACGAACACACTGCAAGACGAGCCCCAAAAGATGATACATATAACAGGTGAACATGGCTAGAACCCTCAAGCCGTTAAGTGTAAAGGGTTAATGCTTTTACTTATTGCAGGCATCGTTTGTTGCATTGTCACCGTTTGCTTCTTTGCCGCACCGCTGACATCGCTGCTGCATGTGATAAGAGTCAAGAACTCGGAGAGTTTACCGCTGCCCCTTATAGCCACATCGTTTTTCGTTAGCCTGCAGTGGCTAATCTATGGCATATTAATATCTGATTCGTTCATACAGGTGAGCATTTTCCCGCAATTTTCCCGCGATTTGTCAGCAATTTGCCAATGCACTTGAAACCAACTGTTTTTGTTTTTAGATACCCAATTTTCTTGGCTGTCTGCTGTCGTTGCTGCAATTAGGACTCTTTGTGCTATATCCGCCGCGTAGCTACAATTATTCCGGTCAAGGCTATAAGCTAATAGAACAGGCAGTTCCCTTCTGAATTTATATATATAAACCATATATATGTATACAGTTATTAAGTCGTGTCTTTGTATGTACTTATAATGCGCGTTTTGCAGTTAAGCGTGTATAATTAAGCGTGTTTCAATACAGGTATTTGTACCTGTAGTATATTTTGATATAACCCAATTGGCAAATATACAAACATATATATAAATATATATATAACGCTTGCTTAGTTACTATAGACATGTATTGTAGCATTTAATGTAAATTATAAATATATCTGCATACGTATGTAAATTTATATGTGTATTTATAAAACTCAAGTCTTTTTGCTTAACATTTTTGTCATTTTCTTTTTACTTACGTTCTTAATCTGTTCACTTTCTGCCCCCATTGGAATTCGGTTTGTTTTATGGAACTTTTTTTGTTAACACAACGAAATGGCTTTTATTAACACGTTCGATTCAACTGGTTGCTGCCAACAAACTAATTCACATAACAGATTTTCCCACTTCAACTCAAATGGGGTGCAATCAACCTTTATCTTCCGGTGACAAAAGCTGATATGTAATACAAAAAAAAAAAAAGGAATAATATTTACGTCTGTAGTTTGTGTAATTGAAAAAATTGCATTGGTATAATTTGAGTCTTATCTGTATTTTAATAAGTTGTGCTTTAATCTTTATCGCTTAATTGACTTAATTTAACGGAAGAGAATTCCATTGATAAGATTTGTGTAGTTTAGCGCATTTGATAAGCTTTTAAGTACAAAACAAACTAATCGTATTTGATTAATAATTGTAGTATTTCAATCAATAACCAATACTTGATAAAAGCATATGTTCAAGTGCTGCTTTTTGAATTTGCCGCGCAGCAGTAGCGATAACAGCAACAAAATGAAACAGTGAAACGTGAACTCGATAAACGCAAACTGTTGATAGTTATCGATAGCGGTGATAACAATCGCCTGGTGAAGTCAACAATTGCTATCGTTCTTCGTCATACATCTGAGCCAATTTCGTTTAGTGAAAAACTAAACAACAAAGACAAATTCACATTTTGGACAATGCAGGAACAAAGTCCCGAGCTGTACGAGGAGGTGAAACTCTTTCGCAATGCCCGTGAGCGTGAGAGATACGATAACATGGCCGATTTGTATGCCATCATTAACACAATACAGCAGCTGGAAAAGGCGTATATTAGAGACTGCATTACGCCGCAGGAATACACGGCAGCGTGCTCCAAGCATCTGGTCCAATACAAAATTGCCTTCAAGCAGGTGCAGTCCGATGAGTTTCCCACCGTGGACACGTTTGTGAAAAAGTTTCGACTCGATTGTCCTGCAGCGCTGGAGCGCATACGCGAGGATCGTCCAATAACCATTCGGGATGACAAAGGCAACACATCCAAGTGCATTGCCGAGATTGTCTCACTGTTTATCACCATTATGGACAAACTGCGTTTGCAGATCAACACAATGGACGCACTGCAGCCGGATGTCAAAGATCTGGCCGACAACATGAATCGTCTGTCGCTCATTCCGGAGGACTTTGATGCCAAGGAGAAGGTGGACAAGTGGCTGGGCACCCTCAATGAGATGCAGGCATCCGACGAACTGACCGAGGCACAGGTGCGCCAGTTCCTCTTTGACCTGGAGTCCGCCTATGCCGATTTCAACAAACTGCTCCACAGCCAGTAATTGTTAATCCATTAGAATAATCTTATTAATTTTAGTCTGTATTTGTCTCACAATAAATATAAAATTAAAACAATAGTATTTTTGCATTTGTTTGGATTTAATCGTATCTTTTTATCTTCTTTTCTTGTATTTAATTTAAATATTAAGGTTATAATTATACAATACACATAAGTTTAAACCGATTACAATAATTAATTTTTGTTTGTGTGTGTGTGTTTTTCCTCGTTCACGTTACGTTTGTTTTTTTTTTATATTTTTATGTTTTAATTTATTCTTGTTGTATTTGTATTTCTTCTTACGCTTATAAATCTGTTAAATCGTTTTACGCCTTTAATATTTAATAATTGTTATCGTTTATCTTTGTAAATTATTTGTATGCAATGTGAAAAATGGTACTTGGTATAGTTTTATTATGTATGTTTGTATGTGTGTGTATGTTATGTTATGTATGTATATGCAGATGTGTGTTTGTTTGTGTGTTTTGGTTACTTGTTTATGTGGTATGTTGTACGTGTGTGTGAGAGTGAGTAAACTATATAAAGTTACAAGCACAACTTGCAATTTCTTCGATACATTATTCAGTGTGAAGGAGATGGAGTATGAGTGGAAAGAGGAGCTGAAGAACGAAGAAAAGGAGTGAGAAGCGACGTTGCGCATTTGCAGTAAAAACACTTTTTTTCTTATCAAGTAAAATATGTTCTCCCATCTTCATTAATTAGATAATTATTATCTTCATTATCATCATCATTATCGTCTGCTGACGAATGTTGCTCCTCGCTGCTCAACTCCAGTTGCTGTTGTTGTTGGGGTTTCTCCTTCACAAGCATTAATAGCTGATTTGTTGTTGTTGTTATTGTGTTTGCTTTAGGCAACATTCTCTGCTGAATGATATTCTGGTTGTTGTTGTTGTTATTATTATAATTATATATGTGAATGGGTGTAGTTGCGGTTGTTAACGATGCTGTTGTTGTTGTTGCTGCTGCTGCTGCTGTTCCTACGGTTACTGTTGTTGTTGTGGTTGTTGTAGTTGCTGCTGTGGCGGTGCAAAGGCTATAAAAATCGCTCTGCGGCTGCATAGTTATCTGCAATGGCCGCCAAATGGTCTTCTCCGGAAGAAGCTGCTAGTTCTGTCCGGTCCAGTACGAGGCTGGATAGCTCTGTTTGCCGGCCGACTTTGACTGGCTGCTCGACTGCTGACGTTGTCCAGCACTGTTCGAGTCCTGTAATAAGGGAATTTCCCAAAATTGTAATTGTTCGCTTTCATATAAATTTATAACTTTTTACTGCCTTTGTTTAACAGACAAATATATAAACAAAATATGAATATATTTGTGGGTTAGCTATGTTTATACACATAATCTTTCTTTTTTTTTTTTTATATATATAAGAGAACGAAAGTTTTAGACACACATATATATGTATATATATATGAAGTTATTAATGTATGTATACACAAATTATTAATGATCACTGTGATATGCATGGATTATGTTCGTCTTTTTGACCCTTTTCTTTTGTTTCTTTTCTTTATGTTTTTGGGTATGATGTCAAAGCCAACTAATTGTTTACTAGTTATACTATATAATTTTGGTTTTAGTTGCTTGTGCGTGTGTGGCGTGCATGAGTTTGTGTTAGTTTCATATATGTACATACATACTTTAAATAGCAATAGAAAGAGAGGAGTAAATGAGAAATTACTACATTAATATTTACCAATTAACAAAATGAACAACAGAAAACAATTGGTATATTTATATATTTTTTGTTAAATTAACTGTTTAGATGTACACTTGATACAACAACAAAGGAAACTTACCCGGCGGGATGAGCTATGAATCCTGCCGTCCATCTAATGTTGTCCCATAAAAAAATCAAAAGAAATTATAAAGAAAAAAGTCAAACAATCGAACAATTTTCATGCATTTCACAATTTTTAGCATTAGCAGCAGTTTTTTAGTTTTTCTCTTCATTTAAATACCCAATGAATTTGAAACCCCATAAAGCTAGGAGTACTACTAACTAGATTAGTATAAAATATGATAAATTTTAAAAAGCATTAAAAAAAAGCAAGCTTAATTGTTTAAAACATTAGCCTGTCTCTATGCATATAGTGTTAGTTTAATTTATAATACTATTATGAACCAGTACCAGTTTATAGATATATTTGTGCCAAATAAATAAATAAATTAGTCAACAGTTTTTTATTTGATTTTTATGTAATGTTTGTAAATTCAATTTGTTAAGTGTTTGTTTCAAATAGGAGGTGTGTGTAACAACAGCAACAACACAAAAAGTGAATTGAATTTCTACTATACAAAAGAAAAACAAGTTACAGAACGAAATAACAAAAACTAATACATAATTTTGATTGAATTTTGTGTGTGTGAGTCCCAAATGACCGAAAAAAAAGGACGTGCAGTGTGGTAAATAAGTGTGTAGGAATTATGTTTACAATATATGTGCATGTGTGTGCGTGTGTGTGTGTGTGTGTGCAGGAAAATGTTAATTTTGTTGCATATGTGAAATTTTTGAGTTATGTATCTTGATCCACACTCTCAGTCAGCAAAAAATGATATGTCGCTGACATCGTTTTCGTTTTCTTGATTCGCATTCGCATGATTATAGTTGCGATTACGATTGTTGTTATTGTTGTTCTTATTGTTATTGTTATGGCCATGACTATAAAAGCGTTGACGATGGTGTTGTCGTTGATGATGGCGCTGATGATGATGATTAGTGCTAGTCTGTTGATGCCACACTTGCTCACTTTCGTATTCAAAATGTATGCTCTGATCTTGATTCACTATATACTGCATTTGCTGCTCAGAACTGTACTCTACCTGATGTATGGGCTGATGTATCATATTGTGATGTCCGGCTGCTGGCATCGGCAGATACATCCCGTACTGTTGTCCGGACGTACCGCCCGGTGTCTGTGTGTTGGCCATGTTGAATGGTGGCGGTGTGCCCGAATGGAAACTCTGCTTCTCGTACGACTGTGGGGTGCAAAAAACAATAGTTTCAAGTTAAGAAGTTGGGAGGGAAGTATTTAAAGGTTTGTAATCAGGGCTGTCAGAAAAAAAGCCAGTAAAAACACCTAGGTATGAAAATTATCCCTTTTGGGCGGTTTGGTCTATAAAGAAAGCTTGATTTGAGCACAGTAGGAAAGGCAGTACAAGCCAGACTTAAACTATAGCTCCTAGTGCCTTCATAAAGTGCATTACATAGTCTAACATATAGTTATTTAAACGAACACACATACCCTGGCTATAAAGTAGCCAAAGAAGGTTGCTTTTAGCTAAAACTCATTAGTTTCCCTGTACAAATTGACAGCACTGATTACGTTTATGTAAATGATACACACATTGACCTTATTTAGCGCTACATGACCCTTGCCATACATGGACGAGGTCAGATCGGAGCCAGTTCCAGCCTGTGGTTGATTGGAAACGGTTTGCGTTTTACTCTGCTGATTCACCGTGGAGGAGTAACCGCCCTTGCCATAATCCTGAGTTGTTTGCGAGAGCGTATCGTAGCTGGTTGAACCATAACCGGCGCTATACGAGGGCTTGGGGAACTGACCACCGGATGCGGTATTTGCCGGCGGTATTTGTTGCTGTTAACAATAAATTAGTATTAGAATTAAGCTTACTTTAAAGTGATTTCGACTTACTTGGTAGATGGCTGGTGTGCTGTACTGGAAACCACCGGGCATTACGTTGCCACCATAGAAATAAGCATAAGGAACATTCAGCATGGGTGCACTGGAGCCAGCTTGTTGGGACATTGTGCTCGACACCTGCAGGAAGAGGAGGCAAAAAGCACATTAATTTAAGGGAAAGTAAGTGAATGTTTAAAATTAAACTAAGCTAAGAGCTCTGAAAGCACATAGAAAGCTTTTAGAATACATAAAAGTAAAGCTTTGCAGCTGATTAACTTTATTAGATTAGACTTTTGATGAAAAGATTAAATTTATTGACAAATAATGAACTTTCTTGACGGATAAAAGCTCTTTATTAATCATATATAATTATAATCAGCTTCAAACGATTCAATTTAATCATCATTAACGATCCTTTTTGACCATGAAAGCTTATGAAACCAATACAAAGCTTTTAAAGCACATTATAACAGTTAGTTAAGTAAACTACTTTATTCTAATAATTAAGTGCTCGCAAAGGTTTAACTAAACTGCACATTAGTCCTTTCTTAAAGCCAATTACAGGTCAAAGCTCGATAATTTAATACTGGGATATTGTATTTAGTCCCTTCAAAAATAATCTACTTCACGTAATCGTTTTTCTCTAATAATTCGTTTCCCTCCCTTGAGCAAACGAATTATTCCTGTTCGACCTGTACTATGAAAGCTCATTAAATTAATCAAGAGCTTTCAAAGCACATAATAACTTTGTTAACTAACAAATTTCAAGTAATTTCAAAGCACATTAAAGCTTGCTTAAGGCCACTTACGTTACTAACAGGACTGGAATTATTGTCGGTGCGCGCAAAGCGTCCGTCAGTCATGGTTGAGTATGCCACAGATCCCAGATTATCCCGTCCAGCTCCCAGACTGGTAGGCGTATAATTCAGATCATAGTATCCTTGCTGCAAACGAAAGTAATACAACAAAATGTTAGTCAAATTCAATTGCCAAACGTTAGAAGAGGGCAGTAAATGGTTATGAGAAAAGCTGCGAGAGAGAGAGAGAGAGAGAGAGATAATGGATATTATTTTTGTACTCTCCCCGACACAGCAGAGCGTCACAAAAAGCGAGTGAAATGAAACACAATAAACAAATAAATGTTAATAAATTAAATGCGGTTATTATGCAGTGCCATGGAAAACAGAAAAATCTTGTTAGTAAATTAATAAAATGATTAAACAGATAATGCAGTTGTTCTTCATAATGATGATGATGATGATGTTGATGTTCTTGTTCTTGATGATGATAAATGAGCGTGGAGTGGAGAGGATGCATTGCAGAAATAGTTAAATCTCACCCACTCGAGTGACATTGAATTATTTCTTTACTTGTTAATGAGCTTTAGGATTTTTGCTTTTATTTTTATGTTTTAATGCCAATTATAAATTATTTGATGGTTTGTTTTTTTAGTAACATGGATTCAATTCATTTTGATTATGTAATTTTGAGTGCAAAGTGGGAATTTGTTGGGGAATTGGAAGCGGACTTGATGTGTGTGAAAGACGTTGCCAGATTTGGATTAGGATTGTGAATTATTAATGCGAGATAACAATAACAATAAAGTGCAAATGAAATGTGTACAATAAGCCACACACCAACACAAAAACACACACGCATACACACACAGACAGACAATTGTTAGGGAGGAGAGTAGAGGCTGCAACGTCTGTGAGCCAGAACAGAGACAGAGAGAGAGAGCGAGAGAGAGTGAGAGAGGAATGGGAATGCGCTGAGAGAAAGAGAGCATTAATATATAAAATATATATTTAATATATATTTACAACACACATATATATGTATTAATTTGCTTGATGTGATTGGATTTTGAATGTTGTTTGTTGATGGAATTTACAGACTTGAAACTGATTTCGATTTGAATGTTGATTGCATTGAATTGTTGTTGTTTTATGTTGGTAACTTTTCTTTTTGTTTATTTTATATTTATTTTTGTTGTTTGTTTATTTGCTTTTATTTCTCCATGAACTCACCACATGTGGCACTCTCTGTTGCATCATTTGTAATTCCTCGTAGGAATAAACTGGTTGCTGATAGTATGGCAATCCAGTCTGAATATATTGACTAACCATTTGGATGTTGGTGGGCACCAAGCCGCTGCCACTGCCGCCGCCGCTGCCACCACCACTACCAGCACCACCAGCACCACCACCAGCAGTTGAGCTGCTGCTGCCACCGCCGACGCCGCCGCCAACGCCACCGCTGCCGACACCAACGCTGCCGCTCGTTGTGGCACCATTGCCGCCACCGCCAACGCCGCTGTTGTTGCTGCTGCTGCTGCTGTTCTTGTTGGTCAGCGAGGCAAGCACCGCTGCAGTGCCTGCTGCCGTTTGTGCCGCAGCTGCTGACGAATTAACACTGACACTGCTCGATGCACTGCCACCGGCCACACCGCCCACATTTACGCCTGCCAGGGAGCTGCCGCCTTGACTGCTCACTGATACCGCATTGCTGCTATTATTGTTGGCCGTAACGCTGCTGGACGAGCTGCTGCCACTTACATTGTTGTTGGCTGCAAAGTGGTGGGTGAATAAAAAACAAGTTAATAAGGTCTAAGCTAAGTTAGGACTACGTTTAAGCACTCACTGTTGGACACAACTGCTTGGTTAGCACCTGTTGCACCTGTCACATTGCCGGCTGCACCGTTGCCAGTGCTGGCGCTGCTGCTGCTCACGCCGCTGCTAGTGGAGACACTGTCAGAGTTCAAGAATAAGAGATTACTTTAGTTGTAAGCCACAAAGAGTTGTGTGTTTTAGTGATAATTGAAGGCAAGCAGCAGGCGTGTTAGCCATGGCCAAAATCAACACTTTATATCTCACCTGTCGTAGTGCGTTGCAGCATCCTTCAGCTTGGCGCTAGCACTAAAGTTACCATACTGCGAGCTCGAGTTGCTTGCGCTGCCAGCAAACCTGAATGCGGATTACAAATAACGGTAACAAACAGCCCAGCACAATAATGGGGAACAACAAAATACATAACGTCACTAAATGTCAGCTCAAAGCAGACTATAATTTATATGTAATCTACTATGCTATATATAAAATATAGTATTGTAGATAAAATAGAGTATTCTACAGCTAATATGAAACATAGTCTACTATATTTCCTATAATTTCAATCTATTTAAGTTTAGAAAAACTCATTTTAAAACCTTTTTCAAAACTACATTTGCTCGTTAGTGAATTTATGTATCTGATAATAAGAAATTCGTAGCCAAAAATTGATTTTAATTGACTTTTTTTGAGCCGAAGAAAAGATATACGAATTTTAACTGGTTTGTAAAAAGATATTTAAAAGTGTATATAGATAAATTACAAAAATATTCGTAATTTCTGTGCTCTGGACTAAACTTTCCTATTTTAAGGTTTATACTATGTTTATAAACACCAAACTTTCGAAAGAACTTTGCCTACTGATCACCATGAACAGGAAATTATAGGAACCACGAAGTCTGTTCAAAATTCTAGTATCAAAGCGAAAGTTTTTAATAACAGCAATTGAAGTATAATCTTTTTATATATTTCTTGTTTCATACCCGATAAATTGATTTCTTGTATATGCATATTTATCCACAAATGTCTATGTTTGTTAAATGTATTCTTCAATCTTTTCCTAATCTTAAAAGTAACTTCCAAAGCTTCAACAGTAAAACATAAGAACTCAAAACATGCAATGCTAATAAAATGTTAGTATCTGATCAATTGTTGGTTAAGTAGGGGGGGGGCAAGGAAAGGGATTGAGGAGACTTTGGGAGAAACCACAGTTAGGCTGTTAGGTGAGGTAGTTAAAGCACAATACATACCCGCTGCTGTTGGAGAGACCAGTGCTGCCATAGACACTCTGGCTGGACTGGTAAGCACTTTGTGGTGTCGAGTATCCCGATGTGAGATAGGCGGAGCTCGCATTTGCACTGTTATTGCAATTACATGTACATATATACAGTTTGTATATATATATTGAGTGTGTGTGTTTAGTGGAGAGGTGGAGAGAGGAGTTACAAGTAATAAATAATTGGTAACAAATTGGTTAGAAGCAAAAAAAACAAACGCAAGGCGATAAAACGTTAATAAATAAAACTGAGAAACTAAAAATGTTTTAATTTTATTTTTTTTTGAGTGTACGCACCTGGAGCTATTTTGTCCGCCACTGGGAATGTTTTGCGTTGCAGCACTGTGTGTGGTGCCTGCAACGTTGCCCGTCGCATTCTGTGCCCCACCAGCGGCAGCAACCTGTTGCTGTTGATAGGAGTTGACAGCATTTGGCTGATAACTGGCATAACTCGACGGTTGATAGCTATTTGCCACCGATGATTGAACATTTGCATAGCTCGAACTGTTGTATCCTTGAACGGATCCACCTGTTTGGTAGGCACTGTTCGCCTTGTTTGCGGCACTGCTCTGATACGCATTCTGATAGGATGTGGCACCATTATTACCACTGCCTGCCACTGATTGACCATAGTGATCACTCTTGGTCAGCTGATCCAGTGCATTACCGCCCTGTTGCTGTGCTGTCGAACGTGACGCATAACCAGCAGCACTTAAAGCATCACCCTGTAACTAAAGAAACGATTAGTCAGCCAGCGAATATGTGGGTGAAGCGTGGAGAGAAAATCAAACTATTTATAACTAAATCAGCATGGCCACAATTACGGGAAGAGCTTAGTGCGCAAATAAAAACAAAACTTCCCTTGAAACTTTATAAAACTTGGTTTGTTCACCACAAACATTCCATTAAAAACCTACGAGTGATATTCGATGATTTGCACAAAATGAAATTGACAAATATTTCAACTAAAAAGAGAACAATGTAAGTCAGCAACACCACGAGCGATCTTTTTTTTTCTTTGCCGAAAGCAACAATCGATTAAACTATGCGCCTGCAGCGACGTCGGCAGAATTCGTCTCTCAGTTTGCGCATGGTACGAAAGTGCTCTCTTCATTACCACTACTGTTTAAGAGAATTCTACTCTCGCCACTGCCGACACAACACACGCACATAAGGATTCGTCGCTAGATGGCTGCAGCGACGCCGGCAGAATTTGTCTCTCAGACAACGCGTAGAGTGCTCTCTGCTGTATAACAGAATTCTGCTGTCACATACATAAGGATCCGTCGCTGGTTTGCACTCTACGATTACAACTTTTACTAGCTTGCTCTCTTGAGTTTGTTAAGAGTAACTTTTGAAGAGAGCGCGCGCTTGTTCTCTTCTGCTTTCCTCATTGTTTCGTGTGCATGTCTTACAATATTTGGCTCTCTTATATTTAGTAATTTTTTTTATTTTTTACTTACAATTTGGGCATTCTGCAGACCTGCGGAAAGCGCCGCCTGTTGCTGTTGCTGCACCTGCTGAGACTTGGTCTGATAGTCATCCTGCTGCTGCTGTTGTTGCTGCTGCTGTTGGCCATCGATGTTGACGCCGGCATTGAATTTCTCGGGCAGAGCATCAAAGCTATCGTCGGTGCCAAAGTCCATGCCACCGAATTGCACATCCAAATAGCCAATGTTATTGAGGGCATTATTATCCCCTGGCATTTCCACAGCTGTAGAGGGTATCTTTGATGGCGGTGGCAGTTTAACGCGCGCCCGCCGCATCGGCGCCTGTTGCGACTGATCGCTGCTTGTGGGCGTACCCACGCTGGAACCAGGTGTCGAGGCAAAAACATTTGCATACGTGTTGGGATACTGCGAGGATGCTGCACTGCTCTGGCTGCCATAGACGCCGCCCACCAGGGAGGGTTGTGCTGCTGCAGCTGCAGCCGCGGCCGCTGCTGTTGGGCTGGCGCCTTGTGACGTCAGCGAGTTGAAATACTGAGATTGTTCCGCTGAAAGTGTCGCCGATGGCTTCAGTGGCGTCTGCTGTTGTTGCTGCTGCTGCTGTTGTTGCAAGTGCGCCTGTTGCACCAATGTGGCAGCCGCCGATGCTGCACTTGAGAATGTGTCGGCGGCAACATTGCTGGCATAGGTTGAGTTTGAGTTCAACGTAACGCCAGCAACGCTACTGGACGTGCTCCCAACGGATTGCAGCTGTGGCGGCGGATTACTGACCGCAGCACTGTACTGCATCATTGGCGTTGTGGCTGATGATGTTGCTGCCGCTGTCGCTGTGCTGCTGTCGTCCAGCCCAGTAAGATGAGATCCTCCTTGTGCCACATGATGATGCTCGAGTCCCGGTGGCGCTGACAGTTCACCGCCTGCTAAGACCGTGGACGCACCACCACCAGCAGCACCAGTACCACTGACCGCATTGCCGGCTGCCTGAGGATTAAGATTGCTCGTGGTAAAGACCTTGCTGTCCTTGAGCGAGCCTTCATATTCCTCATTGTTCCAATCGCCCCAGGCATCGTCGTGGGACTGCTGATGCTGTTGCTTTTCAGCATTCTGCGCAATGGTATTGTCCCAGAGCTCCACCTCGTGGTGATCCTCGTTGTTGGCATTGTTGCGTGCACCAAAACCTCGGTCACCACGCGGTCCGCCACTGCGACCGCCGCCCATGCGACCACCACCGCGACCAGGACGTGACATGAAGCCACCGCCCCGACCACCATCGCGTCCACCGCCTCCGCCGCCAGTGCCACCGCCAGGACCACCACGTCCGCCATTCCGCTGACCTCGATGATAGTTGTCATTGGCGCGATCTTCACCACGATCACCGCCACGAGATTCACGCGTATTGCGATCATTCTCACGGGCCTCTCTGCCGCGCCCTGTAAATAGATAATACCAATAGAGTCCGGAGATTTTTCTGGGAGGGAAGCAAACTTACAGCCGCGACTGTCGGTGCCGCCGCGTCCACCGCGATTGGCGCTGCGATTACGGGACTTTTCTCGCCTGTCCGCATTTGCATTGCCATCCGCCCAATCACCATCACCGCCGGCTCCGTCGGCCACAGCATTTGCGGCCTTATTCTTGCGCTTCTTCTCATACTTGGCAAAGGCGCCCTGGAAGACGACATAGGAATCCACATGATATAGGCGTCTTCGGTTAGATAGGTATATACTAATTACCTGTGGTAGAATCTCGATCAAGAAATTGGCTGCTGCCTGCAAGTCGTAATCACACTCGTTTAAGGCGCAGCAGACTTCCTCTTCGGAACGTTGGGTCATTGTTAGCAAGAGTGTGACCTTTTCATTGATCAGGGGATCCTCTGTGGTGCTACTATTGGTTATCTGGGCAATGCGCAACTGTTCCGTGGTGGCTTTGGGTTGTGCCTTCTCTGGTTTCTCTGTCTTGTTCGCATCGCTTGATTTCTTATTATTCAATGTTGCGGCATGATGTGTGATGGCTCCAGCATCGCTGTTCGTGTTGCCACCACCGCCGCCTCCACCACTGCCGACACCACCACCACCGCCTCCAAGATTAGCGGTATTTGATTTTTTCTGAGTGCGACCGCCGCCGCCTCCTCCTCCGCCCCCCGAACGAGTTTGTTGTGTGCTCATCTCTATGTACACTGTATATACAAATTAGCTGTAAATAGCAACAAATCGTGAAACTATAAGTAAGACTTTGATTTTGATAAATATCACACAAGATTTCACTTAATAACAACAAACTTGAACAAAACTAGACTTTTAGTCAAGTAACAAAAGCGATGCCTACTTTCATACTGTGTGCTGTGTTTGCTTATTAATTGATAAAGGTAATGACACTTGTTTGTTATCCATTTCGTTTGTTTGGCAATGGGAAATGACACTTGTTAGTTGACCACTTTTTATTTTCTTTTTCTATTTATCTTCCTTCAATGAATTGTTATTGAATTGTCTTTTTTTCTTTGTTTGTTTTTAATGTATTTCTTCTAAAACTAGCAAGTGTCATCAGCGCATACAAAAGATGTTAAGAGAATAAGCAGATAAAAGGAATAAGCAAAAAAGCTAACTAGTCTGCCCAGCTGAGTTCAATGTACATTTAATCAAAGAGAACGGCATAATGAAAGAACGTGAACAAACACACACGCGCGTATATACACGCAAACAGAAACAGACAACTCACTCACACGCACACACATACACAGAAGCGAAAAGATGCCACACGCATGAACAAAGTGGAACGCAGCATAAAACGGAGAATTTCAGAAAAAACAAAAACGAACTGCAGACGAACGGAAGAATAAAGCAAGGAGCGAACAAAAGCAATAATAGCAGCAACGCCATCAAGGCGGGCGGGCGTGTGTGTGTGTATTCGCAAACAGGTAATAGGGGAGGTTGCGGTACGGGCATTGGAACGTGATCGACGTCTCGATGACAATGAGGGAGGTGTAAGAGGGTTGCTCTTTGCAACTCAACTTCATATCCAACTATGAAAATTATTGTAGTTTTCTTAAATTTCATCCCTTTGTTCTTTTGTAAATACTATTCACATTTAAATTGGCAATTTTAATAGTTTCGCGATGAATAACAATTGCCGTCACATTGCTCTCATATCACAAAGCTTTGTCATACGCTCTCATTGCCAGACCAGCAGCTGCTGTTGCCGCCGCCGCCGCACTTTGTGGAGTCACTTATTTTTGTAGCAACTAAACAACCCCAAACAATAGTAATAAATATAATTCACTTAGTATCACTTTGTATTCGCCTAACATTGTTTTTTTTTTTAACAAATTGCACTTCCATTTACTGATAAAAAAAATATACCTTATTTGCGGTATGAATTGCACAGCTCTTGCATACACAAAAAATTGATTTATAAATTCTTTGCTTGCTCGCTTCGGTTTTCTACTTTGCTTTGTGTTCGGTTTTCGTAAAAACCAGAATAGCGGCGTCTCATTCGCTCTACCGCCGCTGGGATTCAAATTCAGCATTGCCAGCTGCAAAAGCAGCAATATGCTAGTTGGACAAAATGCGACAAAATATTTATGCACGTTGTACAGGTAATCAGAAAAATTAATTGTATTTTTGTTTTTTAAAATTGCAAATCATAATTGGAATATATAAATAAACAACTAGAATAATAGTATGCTGTTCTAGACTTCTTTCATTGTCCAACACTAGATACGCATGGATATTTATCAACACTGAAAGCGAGGGCATTGAAACCGAATAATGTGCACAAAGCGGAATAAAAAAACCGGACAAAATGGAGTACATTGAAGTAAATGGAGCACATAATGTTGTTTTTAAATAAAAATCCACATATTTTCACTCATAATTCACAAATTCCAAACTGTTTACTAGTGTCCAGATGCAAAACGCAATTTTCGTTATTTGTATGTGCGAACCAGTCATTGACTGACTAGTAGGCCATGTGCACCACTTCGACGCCATTTCTGCAAACAGTACACTAGCTGACCCTCTCACTCTTATGTAAATTAACGGACAATGTAATTATATTGACTGCGGCTCCAGACAGCGGGCTTATTGTAAATTTTCAACTTGAACTTAATGCTATAAAACTGTCGTTTCTTAATGGACAAACACTACACATTAGTGCAACTAGCGATTAGCTACACTTTTACACTAGTTTTGTATATTTAACGCGAGTTTTCCACGTGTAAACAAATTTTCAATGCGGAGCCAACCTCAGTACCTGCAAATGCGAGAACGCACTTATATTAAAACAGTGCTGCACATCGCGTAGGTAGGAAAGATCGAATACAACCATTTGAGCGCAAGCGATAACATTTTAATGTGTAAATGTTGTTTTAAAAGTGCTCTTGTATCGAAAATAAATGCAGAATAATAGAAAATTAATTTAAAGTGTTAAGTTATTTTTATTCGGATGCAAAGGATTGCCATTCAGTTAGCATAAAGAAGTATGTAAACTTATCGAATGCGTATCGATAACAAAGCGGGTTCCAAACGAAATTTGTTTATAGCGCAGGCGGCATTTCTATCCCAATTACCGACTTATGTAAATAGGTTAAAAGTAGTATGTAAAAGGATGCTACTAGAGCTCGAAATATAAAAAGTTAATATAAATTTAAGTTAACGACCCTGAAAAATGAATAAGTTATTGACTCGAGTGGCATATTAAAGTTATAATTAAAATAAAGTCAGAACACGATATGTGAGTGTTGTTCATCTTAAAAGTTTAAACATTTTACAGTTTCGAAACGTGCCAAATGTTTGGCAATTTGTCTGAATGGCTTTAATCGATAACGATAACTGCCCTCATTTGGCTTCAAAAGTGGCGGTAAGTTTGAAATAAATATATTTTGTGCTCAAATGCAATGCAAGCGACGGTGTAAAGTTGCGCAATTAGAACGATTGCAATTTGTGCAAGAAGCAAATCACAGACGTCCAATAGTTACTGACTGCAAAACTCGTTGGCTGCCGACCGAACCGAACCGACTCCGATCCGTCCCAGCCATCAAGCTGCTACTATTGGCGTTGTACATTATTTTTGGCCTAAATCTGTAGGCCTTGAGGAATCGTCGAAATCGCTTTGACTTGTTTACTGAGCGCGCGCAGTTGAAGCGGGACTGACTCGACTCGAAAAAACTGCAACAAAGAGAGACAAGAGCAGAAGCAGCACTGGCAGCACTGGCAGCACCAGTAGCAGAGGCAGTGGCAGCGGGCAGCGGCTGTCGAATCGACGACTGCTCCAACAATAGAGCGACCGTCGCGGCGTCGACAGTGCTGTTTCGTCTTTTGGCCCGATCAGATGTGGGCAACGCGTGTGCGTCCGTTATTTTATTATTATTATTGTTGTTTATTATTTAAGCTTTAACTTTTGCTCGCTGCGCTTGCCCTTTTGTTTCGTTACGTTTCCAATATACTACAAAGTTAAATTTTAGTTTTGTGTTCGCATTCGCTCCAGAAATAACTACACAGAAAAACAACAATAACAAAACTACAAGAGTCGCGCGTTTACTTCGGGTGAGCGGAGTGGAGAGGTTAGTTCTGTTGTTGCTGCTGCTGCTGCGCTGCACCTTGCGCGGCCCGGCCCCCCGTATGTCCCCTCCCCTAATACCCCCAAAAACTTCCCCTACTTCCATTGAGAAACAATCAAGCCGAGAACTGCAGTGCATGTGTATGTGTGAGTGTAAGTGTGTTGGTTTGCAGTTGCATGAACGAGTGCAACTGTATGTGTGAGTGTTTTTGAGCATTTTCTTGTTAGAATGCACCTTGTGGTATTTCAAAATCCGAAAATTGCCAAATACAAACGCCTTTCGGAGACTGTTGCGAAATATTCCAGCTGCGCTGAAGGTAAAATCAGCAACAAGAACAAACACAAGGCCCAGCAGAGTATTGTCTATTGTTTTTGTCTATTGTTGTTGTTCTTACGAAAATCCATGTGGCTATTTTCGATACTTTAATATGTATGACCATTTCGAAAGGCAATGTGTGTGTGAGTGAGTGTGGATCACTTTTAATGTGGATTATGTGGATTCCAAGGGTAACACAGCCTCTGCCTATTGCTTCTTGCTTTCCAAAATGTTCCCACACACACAGGCATACTTAGCACCAACGCTTACACACGCACACACACACACACACACACACATATCTGCATTGGCCAACATTTACCTACGTCACGCCCACCTGATTTCAGTGCAATCGCGTTGGCCCAGTTACGGGCGTGCGCGCGCTCCAAGACAAAATACTCCTACAAGGTCGATTGCCTCTATATATATGTACGTACATGTATGTGTTTGTGTGTGTGTGTGAATTGTATGTGAGTATATTTCTATACCAGTTTCTAAACTTGCCGCAGCCAGTTTCAATTTCTACTGGGATTATCTAGTGCGGCTGCTGTGCTGCGCTGCCTGCAGGTGCTGCGGCTGCGACTACGACTGCGACTGCGACTCTGTGGTTCCACTCATTACGAGCGCTCGCTTTTCTGTCTGTCTTTTTTACCTTTTCGCATCTGTTTGTGTGTGTTTGATTGTGACATAGAAACCAACTAAGAAGTATGTGGCAACTCATGCTGTGAGTCTCATGGACAAAACGCAACGAAATGAAAACAAATTCAAGTTGGATACACATACATGAACACACATACGATGAGTGAATATGTGTGTGTGTGTTAGTTTGTGTCTTTGGATGCATTTGGCCTGCCATGGCACCCATACACACACACATAGCTCGCGCACACATGTATTTGCATGCACGTTCCCAACTGGCGACAATATTTTGCACAAACAATTTTCCCCAAATGCACGCATACACGCACACACACACACATGCATACGCTGTGAGCTTGCAAAAGATCTGCGAAAACGGGCGCAACTTAGCTCACGTTTCCTCCTCTTCCTATACTTCTTCCTTCTTCTTCTGCTTCTAACCATGCCGTGTGCTCAATTTACACACACACAGACACACACACACACACTGAAACACGCTCTGCACTTCTATGTTGGTGGGAATGTGTGCGTACATATGTGTTTGTGTGCAAAAAAGCTCAAATTGTGCATCTCCCTCCCCCGCATACCATGACGCCCAAACATTTGCCTGACACCCGCAATTGCAAATTGCAACTGCAACTGTGGTGCAATAAGCGAACGAACGCATATTGCGTTGGCGTTGGCGTTGACTTCGGCGTCAGCGCTGTCGACAACGACGTTGGCTTGGATGCGACGCGTTAGCGTTGGTTTGCTTTGCTTTGGTATGGATGCCCGGATGGTAGCGACAGTCCGAGGTCGTAGGTAAACTCAGCAACAAAAATCAAAAGGCAACAACAACAGCAACAACAAAAAAACACATCTTTAGTTACTATCATACGAATGGGCCGCAGTCGCAGAGCGCTCTTCAGGCCTACCAACTAAACCTGTTGACCTAATTTCAAATTCTGCTGCTTGCGCCAGTCGACTGCGTATTATTATTGTTGTTGTTGTTGCTGTTGCTGCTGCTGCGACTGAGGCTGAGAGCTCGAGCGCGCCAACGATTGGCAAATCTTTGTGCAGGGGCATAGTTTTTGTTTGATGGCGGAAGGGGTCAAATAAAATGCCCCCCACCAAACTATTATTTTTAAATAACTTATTATTAAGTAAAAAACTTTATTTATATTTATATATGGTTTATAATATACCTGTCATTTAATTCCCTTTGTCATACCGGTAGCTGCTTGAAAGCTCTCTACAAATAAGCTGAGCTTTTGAGTACATTTTTCGTGTAACCCCTGCTTAAAGGGAGCTGCGACTGCGCCACTGGCATTTCCGTCCCAAAACAAAACAGAAACTGAGACTGCCAGTCAGCCAGAGACGCTCGGTCTGTCCGACGTCCGACGCTGTCATACACACACGCTCACACACACACACACACATTTTGTACTTCCACCAGCTATTGCAGTTTGCTTGGGTTTCAGTTCGTTTGTGCGCGTCGTCGACGCTAGCGCCAATAAGCGGAATCGGCATCGACATCGTCATCGTCATCGGCAACGGCAATCGGAATTCAAAGTGAACGAAATACGAAAGACGTCGACGACGACGACGACGACGGCGGCGCTTTTATGTTTAGCGACTGATCGAAGGAATCTTACGCGCGTAGTGAAATTCGTGGGAACGCTGCGCAGGTGTTCATTAAGAAGATTATTTAGTAGAAAAAAAGAAAGAAGAAGAATTAGAAGCGTCAGCCAAAAAAAAAAAAAAATTAAATGCAATTTACAATTAACTAGAACGAAAAGTGATACAAAACATAAATAGAGTGCGAAAAAAAGAAGCGTGTGAGTATCTATCAGAAGCCCAATAATGTACTCGTACATACGTCCCAGTAACCACAAAAAAATTGCGGTCGCCGCCTGCCCCAATGCGCCACTGCCACCGCCACCGCCATGGTCGCCACCGCAAACTCTGCTGCTGCTGCTACTGCTGCTGCTACTGCTCCACTTGTCGTCGCAGTGACGAAACTTATGTGTGTGTGTGTGTGTGCCTGTGTTTGTGTGTGAGCAGAGAAAATCAAGTGAATCAAAATGAGCGTATAATTAGGTCAGCACAAAAAAAATTATACGACAGCCAGTGCCACTTACCAAAGAGAGCGAATAGTGTGCGAGCAGAGCAAAGAGCGGAGCTGAGCGGAGCGGCACGAAACGGAACGAATAGAAATGGACCTACTTGCTTCTTGCCATAAATTAGAAACTAATTCATGACGTTTTAATCAAATGCAATTTATATCCCATTTAGAAATTACCAAGAAAATCCGATTTCTTATTTGAGTGCCACTCGATTTAGTACTTAAATGTTGTTCCTAAAGACACAATTGGCAGCAGCAAAAGTAACAACAACACAGCACAATAACAATGCGGAGAGCATAAACAAAAATGCATGCGGCGGCATGTCCACTTGATTCCCAATTGGATTCAGCAGTAGTGCACTCACTCTCTTTTACTTTTTACTCTCACCTTACACTTGAGCTCTCTCAGCGTATGGTTGCTGCTGCTCTCTTTCTTTCGTTTTTACACTCTCGCGCAGTCACTCAGTTGCTCTTGCTCTTGGTGCTCAGCTGAGCAGTGTTTTGGCGCTGCCCCCAACTGAACTATTTTTTACGCCTTTTTCTTACCGTTCGCCTGCTTTTCTCATGTGCGCTTCTTAGTGTGTGTGTTGGTGTGTGTGTGTGTGTTGTTGGTTGTTGTTGTTATTGCCATTTGGTTGTTGGCCGTGGCAAGTGTTTCGCAATGAGCGCGACGGGCGCTCGCTGCTGCAAGCCAAAATGAAATCATCGTTGCTGCTGTTGCCGCTGTCTCTGCCGCCACATTGGCATTGATGGGAGGGAAATTCCTGTTCCACTTTCTATTATGGGAGTAGCGTCGCTGCCGGCATCGCTGCCAACGTCGTTGTAATAAAAGCAGCAGCAAAAGTAGCAAAAGAGCACGTAGCATTTAAGTGTGTCACCGTGGAAAGTGGTTTGTTTCAACGCGTCAACGTTAACGTCAGCGTCGTTGTCGGCGTCGCCGCTGTCGTCGCTGTTTGTTCTTGTTGGCATCTCGAAGCACATGTTACTAATACAAATACACAAACATACACATGCACATATACGAATAAGAATTCAGCTTGGACTCAGACATTTTTGGGAGAGGGTGGGAACAGAGGGAAACGTTTGGGAAACACTTTGGAATGGTTCATTGATTTGCGCTCTGATGAAAGCTAAACCCAAAAGCAGAGACAGAAAGAGACAGCAGCAAAAACAAAAGCAAAGCAATCGCCGATCGACCGACTGACTCATTTCGTCGTATTAAATGAATGAGGACAACACAGACAGAGAGTATGTGAGGCAGAGGGAGACGAAGAGAGTGGAGGAATAGTAGAGTGGTTAATGGGGAAGGCGTATGGTGGGAGGGGGAGCACCATCATCACCATCATCTTTATGGGCACTAGAAAACCGGTAGGTGAATGCTGTTAAGGTCAAATCTGTTATGTGTGTGCGTGTGTGTGTGAGTGTATGAGTGCGTGTGTATTGCGTGCATATGATTAACCATCGTCAATGCAATGATTTATCCACAATTCCATTTGAATTTGAATTTGAATTGTGAGTTAAAATCACCTTAAAAAACTATGCAAAAGATACATTTGGCCTACAACGTGGCGTCGCTGTCGATGTTGCTCTGCCGCTGCCACTGCCACTGCCGCTGTCTCTGTCTCTGCCGACGTCATTAAGGGCTCTCAAACTGTTCCAATTATGTCGCTGCTTTGCTCTAAGTAAGCGTGTGTGTGTGTGTGTTCGTGTGTTTGTGTGTGTGCGCTCTCATTTTTGTTAGCAGCTAAAGCAAAGGAGCTTTTATATTTATTTTCATTTTGCTTTTGGATTTTAGTTTAAGTAGTTTTTTTTTTTTAGTTTTTTGAAAATTGGGAACAGCAAGTGAAAATGCGGGACACCCCAGGCGTCTCTGCTGGCGTCGCTGTCGCTGTTGCTGCTGCGTACGCTGGCAAGATGAAGTGTGACCCAGTTGGACTCTTAAAACTTGACCCATTGACTCCATTGGGGCAACTAACTAGCAACAACAACAACTAGCAACTAACAACCAACAACTATCAAAATACCAAGCTGCTCTCGCATTTAGTATAATGCCAAAAACGTCAAAAGCAAACTCATAATTACCCATACTTTATACTTCGTACCTCATGATGTAAAACACACACACACACACATGCACACCTTTATGCTAATGTGTGTGTGCATGTGCCACTTGGGTTCCACTCAACGAGAAAAGGGAAAAAACACGAAGTGAGAATACTCTAATTAGACTAACGGAGTGAGTTCTGATAGGAATTCTGGCTGCAAGCGTAGCAGAAAACTCTTTTACTTAAGAGCATAAAACTGTCTAATAAGCATAGTACTGCAATTACTTATAAGACCCAAATGTCTTATACTAATATGCTGCAACTGATCTGACTCTTGCAAACTAAAGCGTATAAGAGAACTCTTCTAACTCTGCTAAGCGCTACTTAGCGCTCCCTAAAACTATCGATAAATGCCACAAAAGTAAATCGATTATTTCTTTATGTATTGTTTTTTTTGTTTAGAGTTACAAATGAGTTGAAGATTATGATAATACCCTATAATGACAGGGCAAGGGCATGAATGAAACCTGTTATGTATCTTTGCAGTAGTTTTCAATTTGAAATTATTTACATAAATGTATCTAGAAAAGGCTGTGTGTGAGTGTATGTGAAATAGGCCTAAAGTAGATGGCCCAAATGACATACATTTTAGGCTTACAAGCATGATGAAATGCCATTCGCCCTCAATTTGCTTGACCTGCCCCAGAGTTGAATGCAGATACAAATGTATCTACACACAGACAAAAAGATACATTCGTGTATCTTTTGTAGTTATTTTTAGAGGGGAGACAGAGAGACAGAGAGGGAGAGAGGGAGGGAGGCGCGATTGGATGATGATCGTCCATGGCTTTTGGCCGTTTGGTGATCTGGCTTTAATGCTAATGTTAATGCAGCTACAACTATTTCAAGGTCGTCTCATAAATTAGCTGCAGCAAGAAAGACACAACAAACTTGGCCCAAAACGCGCAGCTAAAAACGTTTTTCAATTCGATTCGTTTCGATTCGATTTGTGTTTTACTTTGCGCTTAGTTCGAGCTACTAACAAAGTTAGTCATCAACTAACTAACTACATAAACTAACTAACTTTGACCTATTGCAAACTACGTATTTTAATTTTTCAAATATTTAAGAATTGAACTCAACGGTTTTGTATCTCAAGTGTGTATCTGTAACTGCAAGTGTTTGTATCTATGTGTGCGTGTGTGTGTGTGTGTGTGTGTATTTGCCCACCTGCAAGACAAGACCAGTAATTGGCCTCAATAACTTTGGTATTTTCAGCTGCAAAACTTTGCGGCTTCGTCCGCCCAAAAATGGTTACAGCCCAACTTGTTCTCTTGGCCAATTTGGCAGTTATAGACAGTTAGACAGAGTCACCAAGTCACTCCCCCCCTCTCTCTCCACCCCTCTCTGTCTCTCCTCCAGACGCTGACCTCGATTTGTTTTGTTTTATTACAGCACAACTTGATTCCACTTTGTCATCTTGGCTCAAACAACTCGAAATAAAGATTCGTTTTGGCCTTAAACAGGTGATCAATTATCTCGGATTTAATTGAAAATCAATTGTTTTTATACATCACTTTATATGCTTTTCATTAATAAATCTTTTTCAAGTCGGAAATTAAAGATTTTCTGGTTTAGTTTTGGGTTTAATCTGCTGCAAACTGAATACAGTGAAAGCTCCCTAGGTCGGACAGCCGCGGTTCGCCCAAGGGAGATGTCCGCCTAAGAGAACGGATTTTGTATGAAAATCATGCTAAAAAACTATTGTTATATGTATATTTATATTGCCAGATCGTTATATTTCCATCTCCATGCGTTTAACATAACTCACACTAAACTATGTTAAGTAACATAACACTGTAAGATGCCTTGATTCCCTAATGTTAATAAATGTGTTACTCTTGGAACACAACAACTATAAAATTTGTCTGGCTAAAGGAGCTGTCCGCGAGTAGAGCTTTCACTGTACTTTTAAAGCTTAAGACTTAGGGTTCAATGTAGGCACTTTTCTTCCACATTTTAACAAATTTTGTATCTTTGCTACTCTTTACCTTCATCTATTCCTCCTCCACATTTATCGGTTTCTTGCCGTATTCCACGAAGAATCATTTCGTGCTCTACTAAAGCTGTTGACCATTTCTTTCTTGCCTTCTATTTAGTGAAGCCGCTTTAAAAACTCGTTTCAATATTAATTTGTAAAACTCTTATGAATTGTTAGTTGTCATTTGTTTAAATCTTATAATTAAACTAGTAAATTTAAACCCTGTTCAAGTTACTTGTATTTCTGGGATCTTCTCAGCACAAATTGTGTTTGACTCTTGCCCTAATCTTTGTAGAGTTTAAAGCTGTGTATTTCCCTCTCTCTCTCTCTCTCTCTCTCTCTCTCTCTTCCCTTCCTTCCCTTCTTTCCTTTCCTGCTTCCTTTACTTACTCGTCCCATTCTATTTGTCTTCTTTTGTGTCTTGTTTCCCTTTTCTCTTTCTTCCTCTCCACCTTTTACTCTTTCTGTCTTTCTGCCTTTCTGTTTTCCTTCCTTTCTCTCTGCCTCCCTCTATCTTTTCCTTCTCTCTGTCCCTACCTACCTAGCTATCTATCTATCTATCTATCTATCTATCTATCTATCTATCTATCTATCTATCTATCTATCTATCTATCTATCTATCTATCTATCTATCTATCTATCTATCTATCTATCTATCTATCTATCTATCTATCTGTCTATCTATCTATCTATCTATCTATCTATCTATCTATCTATCTATATATCCACCTATCTATCTATCTATCTATCTATCTATCTATATATCTATCTATCTATCCATCTATCTATCTACCTATCTTCCTATGCTTCCCCTATCTATATCTCTCTCCTCTTCCTTCCCACTCTTCCACTACTTGTCTAACTCCTCTTGTCTCCACCTCAAGCCTTCTCCAGACTACTCACCTTAAACTCTTCTAGTCTCTTCTTTAACTCCTTCTCACTGCCCTTGTCTCCACCCAAACCCGTCTCAAACCTTCGCTAGCCTAAAACTCTCCTCTCAAACTTGAATTCCCCTGACTAATTGCTCCTCTTCTCCCCAACATTTCTTCCCAGATGGCCGAAGCTATTAGCACAGCAGCTGGCAGCATGGAGATAGCGCTGAAGGATACCAACGTGGGTGGCCTCATTGTGGACATGACACCGACGACGGCAGCGGCCTTACTGCACCACAACGCCATGACCTTGAGGAGTCTGAAGGAGGCGGCTGCTGTGGCCGCCACTGCGTCCTCATCGGAATCCGATCAGCCGGAATCCCGAACGAGATCCCGTTCGTTGGCCACAACACCGACACCGATACCGACACCAACGGGCACGCCCACGTCGCTACCCTTGACGATGCCACACTCGCCGCCGATGACATTTCGGTGTGAGCGTTGCGAGAATTTTGAGACCAGTTCGCGTGCCTCGTTGCTGCTGCATGTGGTGCAGTGTCTGGCGGGGCAGGCGGCGGTGCGGCTGAAGAGCGAGGAGCATGAGGAGCCCGAGAACATGAGTGTTAGTCACATGGACAAGGCCGCCTCGGAGGCGCATACTCCGGGTGGAGGCGGAGGTGGAGGCAGCGGCGGAGGAGGTGGATCCAGCTCCTCGGCTAGCTCCTCGCCGGCGGGTAATGGTGGCGGTAGTGGCAGCGGTGGAGCCAGTGCCTCCCGCAAGGTCTTCGAGTGCGATGTGTGCAACATGAAGTTCTCGAACGGCGCAAACATGCGACGCCACAAGATGCGGCACACGGGCGTCAAGCCATACGAGTGTCGTGTCTGCCAGAAGCGTTTCTTCCGCAAGGATCATCTCGCCGAGCACTTCACCACACACACCAAGACACTGCCCTACCATTGTCCCATCTGTAATCGCGGATTCCAGCGTCAGATTGCGATGCGTGCGCATTTCCAGAACGAACACGTTGGCCAACACGATCTGGTCAAGACCTGTCCCCTCTGCAGCTACCGCGCCGGCTCCATGAAGTCCCTGCGCATACACTTCTTCAATCGTCATGGCATCGACCTAGACAACCCTGGTCCCGGTGGTACCTCCTCCCTGCTGCTCGCCCTCGAGTCTCAGGCATCAGCGGCAGCTGCCGCCGCTGCGGCGAGCTACGTACAGCAGCCACCGGCACCGGGTGCAGTTGCTCCAGGTGGCGTAGCTGCAGCAGTGACGCCAGCGGCGCCAGCGAGTCATCAGAGCGATAGCGGGGAATCGATGAGATCTTTGGAGAATGCCACGCCCCCGATGCACTTCCTCACGCCGCACGTGGAGATCTCCACGCTCAATGAGAATGGCAACACGGAGCTTTTCAATGTGAGTTATCACACCACTTTTCATGGCACTCTTGTCGCAATCCTCTTTTCTTGTGGCATCAATTTTAGCTGATTTGCGTTTTGCGT